>OX632363.1:19393705-20021205 GCA_951751655.1 Ophion costatus | reverse complement strand
GCACGCACGCACGCACGCACGCACGCACGCACGCACGCACGCACGCACGCACGCACGCACGCACGCACGCACGCACGCACGCACGCACGCACGCACGCACGCACGCACGCACGCACGCACGCACGCACGCACGCACGCACGCACGCACGCACGCACGCACGCACGCACGCACGCACGCACGCACGCACGCACGCACGCACGCACGCACGCACGCACGCACGCACGCACGCACGCACGCACGCACGCACGCACGCACGCACGCACGCACGCACGCACGCACGCACGCACGCACGCACGCACGCACGCACGCACGCACGCACGCACGCACGCACGCACGCACGCACGCACGCACGCACGCACGCACGCACGCACGCACGCACGCACGCACGCACGCACGCACGCACGCACGCACGCACGCACGCACGCACGCACGCACGCACGCACGCACGCACGCACGCACGCACGCACGCACGCACGCACGCACGCACGCACGCACGCACGCACGCACGCACGCACGCACGCACGCACGCACGCACGCACGCACGCACGCACGCACGCACGCACGCACGCACGCACGCACGCACGCACGCACGCACGCACGCACGCACGCACGCACGCACGCACGCACGCACGCACGCACGCACGCACGCACGCACGCACGCACGCACGCACGCACGCACGCACGCACGCACGCACGCACGCACGCACGCACGCACGCACGCACGCACGCACGCACGCACGCACGCACGCACGCACGCACGCACGCACGCACGCACGCACGCACGCACGCACGCACGCACGCACGCACGCACGCACGCACGCACGCACGCACGCACGCACGCACGCACGCACGCACGCACGCACGCACGCACGCACGCACGCACGCACGCACGCACGCACGCACGCACGCACGCACGCACGCACGCACGCACGCACGCACGCACGCACGCACGCACGCACGCACGCACGCACGCACGCACGCACGCACGCACGCACGCACGCACGCACGCACGCACGCACGCACGCACGCACGCACGCACGCACGCACGCACGCACGCACGCACGCACGCACGCACGCACGCACGCACGCACGCACGCACGCACGCACGCACGCACGCACGCACGCACGCACGCACGCACGCACGCACGCACGCACGCACGCACGCACGCACGCACGCACGCACGCACGCACGCACGCACGCACGCACGCACGCACGCACGCACGCACGCACGCACGCACGCACGCACGCACGCACGCACGCACGCACGCACGCACGCACGCACGCACGCACGCACGCACGCACGCACGCACGCACGCACGCACGCACGCACGCACGCACGCACGCACGCACGCACGCACGCACGCACGCACGCACGCACGCACGCACGCACGCACGCACGCACGCACGCACGCACGCACGCACGCACGCACGCACGCACGCACGCACGCACGCACGCACGCACGCACGCACGCACGCACGCACGCACGCACGCACGCACGCACGCACGCACGCACGCACGCACGCACGCACGCACGCACGCACGCACGCACGCACGCACGCACGCACGCACGCACGCACGCACGCACGCACGCACGCACGCACGCACGCACGCACGCACGCACGCACGCACGCACGCACGCACGCACGCACGCACGCACGCACGCACGCACGCACGCACGCACGCACGCACGCACGCACGCACGCACGCACGCACGCACGCACACACGCACGCACGCACGCACGCACACACGCACACACGCACACACGCACACACGCACACACGCACGCACGCACACACGCACACACGCACGCACGCACGCACGCACACACGCACGCACGCACGCACGCACGCACGCACGCACGCACGCACGCACGCACGCACGCACGCACGCACGCACGCACGCACGCACGCACGCACGCACGCACGCACGCACGCACGCACGCACGCACGCACGCACGCACGCACGCACGCACGCACGCACGCACGCACGCACGCACGCACGCACGCACGCACGCACGCACGCACGCACGCACGCACGCACGCACGCACGCACGCACGCACGCACGCACGCACGCACGCACGCACGCACGCACGCACGCACGCACGCACGCACGCACGCACGCACGCACGCACGCACGCACGCACGCACGCACGCACGCACACACCCACACCCACACCCACACCCACACCCACACCCACACCCACACCCACACCCACACCCACACCCACACCCACACCCACACCCACACCCACACCCACACCCACACCCACACCCACACCCACACCCACACCCACACCCACACCCACACCCACACCCACACCCACACCCACACCCACACCCACACCCACACCCACACCCACACCCACACCCACACCCACACCCACACCCACACCCACACCCACACCCACACCACACCCACACCCACACCCACACCCACACCCACACCCACACCCACACCCACACCCACACCCACACCCACACCCACACCCACACCCACACCCACACCCACACCCACACCCACACCCACACCCACACCCACACCCACACCCACACCCACACCCACACCCACACCCACACCCACACCCACACCCACACCCACACCCACACCCACACCCACACCCACACCCACACCCACACCCACACCCACACCCACACCCACACCCACACCCACACCCACACCCACACCCACACCCACACCCACACCCACACCCACACCCACACCCACACCCACACCCACACCCACACCCACACCCACACCCACACCCACACCCACACCCACACCCACACCCACACCCACACCCACACCCACACCCACACCCACACCCACACCCACACCCACACCCACACCCACACCCACACCCACACCCACACCCACACCCACACCCACACCCACACCCACACCCACACCCACACCCACACCCACACCCACACCCACACCCACACCCACACCCACACCCACACCCACACCCACACCCACACCCACACCCACACCCACACCCACACCCACCCACACCCACACCCACACCCACACCCACACCCACACCCACACCCACACCCACACCCACACCCACACCCACACCCACACCCACACCCACACCCACACCCACACCCACACCCACACCCACACCCACACCCACACCCACACCCACACCCACACCCACACCCACACCCACACCCACACCCACACCCACACCCACACCCACACCCACACCCACACCCACACCCACACCCACACCCACACCCACACCCACACCCACACCCACACCCACACCCACACCCACACCCACACCCACACCCACACCCACACCCACACCCACACCCACACCCACACCCACACCCACACCCACACCCACACCCACACCCACACCCACACCCACACCCACACCCACACCCACACCCACACCCACACCCACACCCACACCCACACCCACACCCACACCCACACCCACACCCACACCCACACCCACACCCACACCCACACCCACACCCACACCCACACCCACACCCACACCCACACCCACACCCACACCCACACCCACACCCACACCCACACCCACACCCACACCCACACCCACACCCACACCCACACCCACACCCACACCCACACCCACACCCACACCCACACCCACACCCACACCCACACCCACACCCACACCCACACCCACACCCACACCCACACCCACACCCACACCCACACCCACACCCACACCCACACCCACACCCACACCCACACCCACACCCACACCCACACCCACACCCACACCCACACCCACACCCACACCCACACCCACACCCACACCCACACCCACACCCACACCCACACCCACACCCACACCCACACCCACACCCACACCCACACCCACACCCACACCCACACCCACACCCACACCCACACCCACACACACACACACACACACACACACACACACACACACACACACACACACACACACACACACACACACACACACACACACACACACACACACACACACACACACACACACACACACACACACACACACACACACACACACACACACACACACACACACACACACACACACACACACACACACACACACACACACACACACACACACACACACACACACACACACACACACACACACACACACACACACACACACACACACACACACACACACACACACACACACACACACACACACACACACACACACACACACACACACACACACACACACACACACACACACACACACACACACACACACACACACACACACACACACACACACACACACACACACACACACACACACACACACACACACACACACACACACACACACACACACACACACACACACACACACACACACACACACACACACACACACACACACACACACACACACACACACACACACACACACACACACACACACACACACACACACACACACACACACACACACACACACACACACACACACACACACACACACACACACACACACACACACACACACACACACACACACACACACACACACACACACACACACACACACACACACACACACACACACACACACACACACACACACACACACACACACACACACACACACACACACACACACACACACACACACACACACACACACACACACACACACACACACACACACACACACACACACACACACACACACACACACACACACACACACACACACACACACACACACACACACACACACACACACACACACACACACACACACACACACACACACACACACACACACACACACACACACACACACACACACACACACACACACACACACACACACACACACACACACACACACACACACACACACACACACACACACACACACACACACACACACACACACACACACACACACACACACACACACACACACACACACACACACACACACACACACACACACACACACACACACACACACACACACACACACACACACACACACACACACACACACACACACACACACACACACACACACACACACACACACACACACACACACACACACACACACACACACACACACACACACACACACACACACACACACACACACACACACACACACACACACACACACACACACACACACACACACACACACACACACACACACACACACACACACACACACACACACACACACACACACACACACACACACACACACACACACACACACACACACACACACACACACACACACACACACACACACACACACACACACACACACACACACACACACACACACACACACACACACACACACACACACACACACACACACACACACACACACACACACACACACACACACACACACACACACACACACACACACACACACACACACACACACACACACACACACACACACACACACACACACACACACACACACACACACACACACACACACACACACACACACACACACACACACACACACACACACACACACACACACACACACACACACACACACACACACACACACACACACACACACACACACACACACACACACACACACACACACACACACACACACACACACACACACACACACACACACACACACACACACACACACACACACACACACACACACACACACACACACACACACACACACACACACACACACACACACACACACACACACACACACACACACACACACACACACACACACACACACACACACACACACATGTACACGTACGCATTGAAATGGAGCAAAATCAATTTTGTGAAATTTGGCAAATCTTAATCAATATAAGAAAGTAAAAAAAAAGTGTAACGAATTTGGATAAGGTTTCGAAAAGCCCCCCTCTCCGATCGAGCTGAAATTTTGCACAAACCTTCCTCTTAATATTTTAAGACAACCCCTAGAGGAATTTTTAGCGACTCGCAATAGTTTTCGACACATTAAATTTTTTAAGTTATTTTTTGACGCGCGTCGACTATATCTATATCTGCTACGTCTCCGTTCATACCTACACATGTGATCGCGCCCTCCGTTTTGTCCAAACAAAAATACCCAAACAAAGCCGGACAACCTAAACAAACCCAAACAAACCCGAAAATTCCTTTAGCGGCTGGGGGGGGGGGGTCGGAGCCTTATCTGCGAATTTCAATCCTTAATCAATATAAGAAATTCGAAAAAGTGTGGCGAATTTCGTAACATTAGAAGGAGGCTGGATCCATTCCGATTGCATCGGGGCTGATCGATCGCCAACGATAGACATAGATGCGAGTATATATAAAACGTTTAGTACACGTTACTCGATAGAAGTCAGCTTCTGTGAGGATCTTAGGTATTTGTGAGATGATAAACGTGCGCGAGGAAACAAGCGTGTAGAATTATTCGCGAATTGTTTTGAATAAAATTTTGAATGAATCGATAGAAAATCTTTTTTCTCGTTGTCCCGAAACCGCTGTTTTCGTAATTTGGTTGAAGTACAACACTGCTGGTTGAATGACTGAAAACTTGCTCGGGCCGCGATAGAAAGCATTTATATGAAACCGTAGAGAATACAGGATTGAAAAAAACAGCTTATCGTTTATCGAAAACAAACTCCAGAAGAGAAAAAAATCACAACGATGTAAACATGCCTGAAAAAAGCAATAATCTTATTGTTTCATAACGTCGGATAAAGTAAACGAGTATAGTTCATGCGGCATGAACGTTTCAATTTCTTGATGTGCAGTAGTCTCATTTTTATTTGAATAGCTTTCTAGTACAAGAAAAAATGTTTCTTCTTGCTTGAGCGTCGTCGTCGGCAGGATCTAAAATCTGAAATGATGACTCCGATAGATAAATAACAGATGGAATTACATATTCAATAGTTACCTTTATTCAAATATATCATGTATACGAACATATAATTTCGTTATCATTGACAGTAAATTTCGCGTCTCAAAACTCAATACAACAAAGACCACAAGAAAATGAAAACAACAAAAATTCTGCATTTTTTCATTTTAAAAAACCTTTTCGATGACTATGAAAAATTGTTCAAAATAAAATGTTATCGTTTCTCGTGATATAGAAAAATGTTAAAAATAAAATGAACAGGCTTTCGAGAGATCAATTCAGGAGAGTACTCCCACTCCGGGACCCGGGGAAAGTACCCGAGGACTCGTTTGCTACGATCTCCCTTCTGTAGCCTCTTGTTTTTTAGGATCATCCTCCCTGCTAAGCCCTCGTGGGCAGCGAGCCCTCGCCCACCCCACGTATGATGTCATGGCCCGCCCTCATCGTCAAATAACAATATGCTCTTTCGAACGACCGAGAATCAAAACCGAGTTCTGGCGAATTTTAAAACTCAAGTGCCCCGGAAGCTTGATATGAAAAAAATTCATTCATGGAGCAATACACGTCAAAAGAACATTCGCTTCCGTGAGAATTTCAAAGATAGCGTTCTGAAAAACTAGTCGGTGCCTGAGGAGCATGTGGAGTCATCGATGAAAATCAAAGATTATCTCATCTTCGTGTCACTTCGCTCTGAATGAGGGTGATATTTTAAGAGTAGTTCCCGTTATCCAATTTTTTGTTATATTTTCGTGAAATTTGTGGTATTGAGAAGACTCCCTTCAAACATTATTTCGGTCTTGAAGTTAGCATCGTTGGAAAGCAACGAAACTTTAATTTTTTTTATTTTCCCCATCACCTGAAATATTTCGTTGTAAATTTTGGTTGTAGAACAAAGACAAAAACCTGAAGAAACGTTTGAGTCATTTTCGTAACGAAAATGTTGGTGATAAGTTAATGATTTGATGGCGAAATCTTCGGCGAAAAATGTTGATGCTAAGTTAATGATTTGATGGTGAAATTTTGGCGAAAAGTTTTGATGATAAATTAATGATTTGATGACGAAATTTTGGCGAAAAATGTTGATGACAAGTTAATGACTTGATGCCGAAATTTTGGGGATATTTTTTTATGACATGTTAATGACTTGATGCCGAAGGTTTGGCGAAAAATTTTGATGGTAAGTTAATGATTGAATGGCGAACTTTTGGCGAAAAATTTTGAACACAAGTTAATGACTTGATGCCGAAATTTTGACGAAAAATGTTGATACGTTAATGATTCGATGGTGAAATTTCGGCGAAATTTTTTGATGATAAGTTAATCATTTGATGGTGAAAGTTCGACGAAAAATTTTGATGATAAGTTAATGATTCGATGGCGAAATTTTGGCGAACAATTTTGATGATAAGTTGATGATTTGGTGGTAAAATTTGGGCGTAAAAATGTTGTGATAAGTTTATGGGTTGAAAAAAAAACATTTTTCGTTGCAAACTTCAACGGCATGTATAATTAAGATATTCAAAACAATTTCTGAGTTTTTGAGATTTGGAGGAGTGGGTACTTCCGGTAGAAATAATGGTCCGGTCTCGGAGCTAGGAAGCTTCAAATACGATCCGCTATCAAATGAAAAGTTTTAGAAGTTAGACGACCAATCTCCGAGGATTTGATGAGGGAGGACTTGCTAGAAAGATGCCTCAGGGCCGACACGGAAAATAACGATGAATGCTACAGTGGCATATACTCTGGCACACGGTACCGAAACGCATCTATTTCGGACTAATTTAAATTGAAATCGCCGCATATATAGTAACTTTTTTCCGTAACAATGGATTCATCTCGGCGCTGCAAATGACGTCAGCCATGGGTATTCGCTTAAGTGACGAGGTGCACAGTCTCTCGGCTACGGTGCATCCAATACGCTGGTAGAAATTGCGCAATCGGGTTTCCACGAGCAAGAAATGCGCCGCGAGAGGCCGGAAGCACCGCATACGAGTTCCACCTGGAGGAAGGAACGAGGCCGTCAGTCGACGCCGGAAGTGCTGATTAAGGTATTCCTTTCACGACCCAAAATAATCAACAGTTAACTGATTTTCGTTGAAAATGAAGTAAAAATGCATCCCGGTAAAGCGGTAAAATTCGGTAACGGGTATGAAATCATGTGCGAATTTAACAATTTTTTTTCGGATGGAAAAATGATATACTCATAAAATTAATTACACATCTATTTAGTATAAATATCAAGCTATTAGAAAATATATTTTTTTCGATGTACAAAGTGGCCAACTACTCGAAACTTTTCGAAACAGCTTTTTTTCAATAGGCGTGACAAATAACTTCAACAATTTTCACTCGATTTGCTTCAAATTTAAAAGTTATGATTCTAATGGCATTGCGCAGAGAAGTACGTGAGCAGTTATAACGAAATTTTTCACTTAAAATTCATTTCTTAAGTTCAAATACCTACAACTTTGGAATAAAACAATATTTTTAGAATTCCGTACGTACTTCTCTAGGTATTATAATGTAGGTAGATTGACAATAATTTTTGTTTCTTTTTCTAGGTAAAAAATTGCCGAAGCTAAATGTCATGCCGCGGAGCGCCTAAAAAAAAGATAACAAAAGAAAATATCAGTATTCGGCCGTTTTGTATATCGAAAAAAAAATATATATTTTTTATAACAGCTTGATATTCATACTAAATAGATGTATAATTAATTTTGCGTTTGAATCGCTTTTTCATACGAAAAAAAATTGTTAAATTCGCACATGATTTTATACCCGTTACTGTGGCCTAAGGCCTCAATCGATGGGTATAATAGTTGATTATAATGTATTTTTATTAAGCGCCTCTGTAATGGACTAATGATTCGAAAGGGCTCTGCTCACACGCCCGAAAAATACTAGCACCTTGAGTGTAGGCTGCAAAAGTCGATTATCATCTCATCGAGACTGTGTGAAAAACTTTAAGGGGGTTTCTCTCGAAAGTACCGTTTTGCAAATTGGGGCCGTGATATCTCAGCGATCCGACCAATCGAACGATTAACTTCAAGTTTCGAGAGCCTGTTAGGAGCTCTACGGTTAACTTTCGCGTCAATGATGATCTGTAGGATATTAATAAAGCTGAAGGAGTCACGCCTAGTTGAAAAACTTGAATAATCACTTTCTTCAAAACCAATATATTTCGACAGTGTAATATTGTATACTGTCAAAATATATGTGATATTATCATCTCATAAATAGTCCATGAAAACTTCACGGTGTTCGGATGACCATTGACAGGTTTATAGGCTGTTGTATTGACGCCCTTCGTATTCAATGCTCGCAGCGTTGTTCGAAACTTTAAGGATGTTGAGTCCCTATGAAACATGTTAATGTTAATTGTTCAATAAATAGCTTCTCAATCGTCATAAAATTTTTACACGACCTCCTGAATACTTCATGTAAAAACATACCAAATTTTCAGAATTCTATCATCATTACTTCAACCTCCTTAAGGGTTGAAATAAAAAATGATAAGAAAATTCTGAAAATTTGGTATGTTTTTGTATGAAGTATTTAAGAGGTCGTGTTAACATTTCACGACGATTAGGAAGCTCGTTATTAAAAAATTAACATTTTGTTAAGAACAATTTTCAAAAGAAATTTTAAAAAATTTATCAATAAACTTCGTTTTGTTTCCGTTGCTTTCAGTATATTGTAGATATTATAAAATTGAGAGGTCAAAAAAAAAACTTATTGCAAAGTTACATCAGTTTCCATAAAACAACATTTAATTTGTGAATGTTAATTGTTCAATAACGAGCTTCCTAATTGTCGTGAAATTTTTACACGACCTCTGTAATACTTCATACAAAAACATACCAAATTTTCAGAATTTTATCATCATTTGCGATTTGGGACTCAACATCCTTAAGCACCTTAAAGTACGTTGTTAAAGTCGGCCAGAAAGACTCCTCAAGGACTACTGCATTGATGTGATAGAAGAATTTTATTTTTCGATGTAAAACTTTCGACTTGATGGACGAAAAATGCCAATTTTTTTGAAAAAAATCAAAACTATCACTTTGAACATGCGCCATTTTAAGAGGTCTTCTCTAGAGGTCTTCGCTGAAAAGGCTATTTTCATGAATTTTTTGATAGGTTTATGTTATAGATATTGATATAAAAGTTGTTACACTTAATACATACACATACGACATACATAAAAAAAATTATTTATTTAAGTCACTATTTATAGACGAAAGTGGTAGTTAAAAAATTTCCCTTAAAAATTGTAGGTCTGCGCTGTTGATGAAATCTCGGAGATGGATCATCCGAATACAAAAAATCAAACGGTTTTAGATTCGGTATGTAGAAATGGCTATAGCGCATATCATACGGTTTTTGATATATGCAAAAATAACAAAATGACGGACATTTAAAAAAAACAAAAACATGTGTTTTTTCACCTTTTTTGGCAAATAAGTGAATATAAAAAAAACACCTTGATATGTGCTATAGCTATAGTTGTAAAAAATATGTGGTTGAGCTTTCACAAGGATCGGTTCAGTAGTTTCGCCGATTTTATCATCAAGCCGTCGAAAAACTTTGTTTCGAGAAAAACGCGTTTAAAGTTTCTTTGGGTTACATAAATACATACATTTAAAAAAATATATATTTCGAAAGTGTAGTCATTAAGTGTAACAACTTTTATATCAATATCTATAATATAAACCTATCAAAAAAATTATAAAAATAACTTTTTAAGCGTCTAAAGTGAGAAGACCCCTTAAATTTGATATTTCGGGAATTCCTTCGGTTAATCTTAGGGTAAACGAATATAATAACGAAATCCGTTTGATTTTTTGATATTCGATGACCTGCTCCAGAAGGGCATTGCTTACCACAAACGTAATTTTCGAGAGGTGCTTCCCGGACATCGGTTGCTAATCGATCATAATTCAATATTTTTATACAAACGAATTACAGACTATTCTTGAGATGATACTTTTTTAAATACCTAATTATATGTAGGAATCTATCATCACGATTTTCTATTTAAAAAATTACAAAATAAACTGCTTTCAACTGGTAGAAATCGAAATGATGTCAACATTTCTTTTTAAGGGGTAAGGCCACTGTAACGGCCCAAAAAAAAAGGTTTTTTCACTAATTTTTTGCTCCCGAAATTGAAGGTTTTTGGAAAAAAAAACTTTTAATGGTGTTATCGGGCATACATTAAACTTTATTATAAATTTTTTTTACAGTAAAAAAAAAACAAAATGGCGGTTCCACAGCTATCTTCCCGGGACATGTTTTGCTTCCAGGGCTCCGCCGCACGCAGCACCACTGGTGCACTTTTGAATCTAGAACAAAAAAAAAAAAAATCATTAATCTAGAGGGCTACAGCTAGAGAATGTCGATCGGATTTTAAAAAGTATCAATTTTTGTGGATTTGGCGTGCGTTTGAAAAAAAAAATTGATTTTTGACGAAAAAAACGGCAAGTTTTTTGTTAATAAAAAATCAATAAATAAAGTTCTTGAAAATTCCAATCGACATTCTCAAGATAATGTAAATGTTCACATCTGGTTAAAATTTCAAGTAAAAAAAATGAAAATTGTTCGAGTTATGCTGCGTGCCATTTTGAAAAACCATGTTTCGAGAAAAACGCGTTTAAAGTTTTGCGAATAGTTTTTTATAGCCAATAAAAAAAAATCGATTTTTCAAAAAATTTACAGTGGCCTTACCCCTTAATACGATTCTAGTTCAGATTACAGGGACTCGTATTTCGGTTGTACATATGCCTGGTCTTTTTTTAGCGATTATTGGAGCGATGAGAATCGTGGTAGTCCAAGTCGTAAATTAGCAGTCGTATGATGCAGCTTGTACCACGTTAAGGTTTCAGCGTTTCTAACCAATCATCCCTGCATTGTATTAATACAAATATTGGCTTCGTTTCATAGCAATAAAGAAAAAACTTTTCTCGAAAAAAATCCTTAAAAATACACCAGAAGAGGGAAACTCTACCCTCAACATCTTTTGTTATCGGCTCGTTTATCCAAAGCCAAACAGGAGCACGATGCTGATGTAGCGGTGGGTCGAGCATCTTGCTGGAGGCGACCACGCGCACACAACGTTTAGTTATCTCTAATCGCATTAAAATACAGATGAGCTGGTGGAAATATGGTCCACCTTGCAGGTTCGAAAGAAAAGCCCTTTTTACCTAAGGATTGTTCCTACACAAATCGTATCACAAGTAGGGAGCAGGAAGTCGAGTATTTCATAATACGATAAGAATATTTCAAAAATCAACCGACTGAAAATGATGTTCATATCAATCTTGAATCACAACAATATCGTAGTCTTCAACAAATAATTTTTTATTTATTTGAATTTCCGTCGAATATTCAGTAAACTTTCTAGACTGGTGTTGCAGACTGCTCCGATATATTTACAAAACGGTTTATTCAAATATTTAGACATTTGTTAAACGTTAAATTAATCTCGGGAAAATAAAGAACACACATTTTCTCAAACAAACATACAATTTCATTTCGAATGACGAAAAGTAATTGTGTCCGATTATTTATTAAATAGATGCTTTTTTACATACATTTATTGATAACGTTTTGATGCCATTTTTATAGAAGATCGATGTTCTCAATGTTTTTAATGTGATTATTTTTCCGTATTTTTTTTATGGCACATCGCAAAAAAAAACTGAAATCGTGATTGCATGAAGCTTTTAACTAACGCCGTGTCTTCATTACATCCTCAGGCGGTGTGTCACATGGCATGACCGTGGTCAGTAGAAATATTGCGTAAAAATATTGTCTCGCCCGGATAATATTGCGAGCAAACAACAGGATACATTCCTATCGTTTTTCAACAGAAGGTGTGTTCTTAAAGAATATTAGTTATTTGAGAGAGCACTTTATATTGCGAAAAAAATGTACTCTCGCTTTTACGATGTCTCAACCAGAGATATTTTGTCCTAGAACAATCGAATGCGGCAATATTGGCCGAGCAGGATACCAGTTGATGTTGCCTAAAGTATTCAATTCCCCGAGACCATCGGACGAAGAAAATCATGCGAATTAGAAATTCGTTTAATGCTTTGTCGACTTTTTATTTCTCTTCCAAAGATATTACAAGTTTCGCTTTCGAAGAAGCAAGTCGTTTTTCCTGTGGCGGCTTCCTCACAGAGGAAGTTTGGTGATTTAAATAAAACGATGAAGAATCAACGGCCAATGTTTTCAATTTGCTTTTTTTGTGTTAAATCATCGGTAAAAGTACTCTACGTACGTGAAAAAAGAAAGACGCCCGATATCTCAAAACCTGCGAAAGGTTTGAACGCCTACAATATTCATTTTTTCACTTACCATTTCGATATTTCAAAGTTCGAATAGGCCATTCAACTAATTCGTGCCGAATTCAATCCAGATACGTTCAGCTATACTGGTCGGGAATGGAAAATTTCATCCGGGTATCTCGAAGTTTGTTTCAGTTGGCGCGAGGGAAAAAAAAGTCGCAAAATACACGCACAGATGTATATGCAGCTATTTTATGGAACCATCGTATTTCGAAATCTCGAGAAAAAAATTCGTCAGAATATAGATTGCTGTCAAAGGAAGCAAAAAAATGTTTAAGTCTTATTTTTTGTACAGATTCGAACGAAACGTATATTCTTTTATTGCTATGTTATTTAGGCCTTAAATAACACGATTTCTTGCTCCATTGTGTATGCGTACAAAGACCACATTGATCTTATTCGTTCAGCATTTGTATTTGGGTCGATATGAATAGTGATTCATCGGTACAATTGAGTGTCTGTCTCTTTTCGATATCTTCGTTTTTGTAATTCTTGATGCACATTGTTATTACAGTCAATATATATACATACATACATTATATATATATATATATATATATATATATATATATATATATAATTACTAAATATTGATAATCGTTTTATTTCTGTTAGTTATCCTTACGCACAATTTAACTCAGTATTTACATGAATAAATCTTAAACTCTGAAGAATATCGTAATAATTATATTATTCACTTATGGTATATATATACACAACTCTTGTTGACAATGCGAGGTGCACAATATTTTTTCTTAATTCATTGCTTCCCATATCCCGATGATTTTTTTCATTTGCATCTCTGACTTAACTAATCGAGTGTTTTATATACACATCCATACAATCAAGTTATACAAGCGAAACTTCCTTAAGGCCTTGTATACGCGAGAAGGAAAATGTTGTAATTATTTTTTTTTAATGATATTTTACCCTTAACTGTCAGGAATGATGAAGCTTTTTAGAATAAAAAAGTGCTGCGTTTCATTGTTTCCCTCCAGCATATTTTAATGCCAAGGTAGGCATTTAAAGGCACCCTACGCCCTCCACGAGGGCGTAGGGTGCTTTCAAATAAGGTAATATAATATTTTATAATAGATAGGTTATACGCGAAGCGCTTTTTTGACCACGTAACAGTCCAAACTCGCGAACCGAGCTTCTGATTGCTTTCAATTTTTTACAGCATATTCTGCTTACTAATACCTATCGCGTGATCCTCGAAAATTAAGAAAAAAAATCACCCGGCTGTTTCAAATAATTTATCAGTAGAAAATTGAGTCAAAACGTTAAAGTACTCTTTTTTAAGAATATTTTTGTTGGTTCACATTGAAGGTTCACACTATTATGTAAATTAGAAAACAAGTCCATTTTTTTGGACCCTTCGACGCGGAGGACTTTAACCATCAACACGTGCGTCGAGAAACACCATTTACTTACCGGCAAATAATAACGTCATTTTTTAATATTTCCGTAATTGTTTTTTTTTCGTTAGGCAGTCAAGAGATTGAATAAATATTGTATTAAAAAAATGTAGCAGTGTACGTGTCACTTTTTTAACGGGTTTTGTAAATGTGCCTACGAAGAATCGACGAAATCGCGCATATAAGGCCTTAAGCAAGATGAAAACGGAATTTTTGAAATAAAAATGCCAATATACATTTAATCACGAGCACATTTCGAAGCTATTACTTATGTACAATAATATAATTCGTACAATTTTTCCGCCGTCCGTTTCGTCGCCAGATGCAGTTTTTCTGCGCTCAGTGCATCCGACAGCAATGTACATAACAATGTTATTCCGTGAAATATAGGGGTATGTGTTTAGTCTACTGAACTTACCGAGTCAGGGAATTCAATAGACCAAACAAATGATTCGAAGTTGAACGTTGATGTGATGAGCTCGTAGGAATCGAGCCAGCAAACTTTTATAAGCCTTATTAGGTATTTTACAAATCGGCAAGTTTTTTCATCGTTATCATCCCGTTTAAAGCCTTAGGCCACAGTAACGGCTATAAAATCATGTGCGAATTTAACAATTTTTTTTCGCATGAAAAAGCGATTCACTCATAACATTAATTACACATATATTTCGTATGAATATCAAGCTGTTATAAAATATATATTTTTTTCGATGTAAAAATGGCCGACTACTCGAAACTTCTCGATGCCGCTTATTTCCGATTGGCGTGACACATAAATTCAACAATTTTCACTCGATTTACTTCAAATTCAAAACTTATGTTCCTAATTGCATTTCGCGGAGAAGTACGTATGGAATTTCTGATTAATCGGAAACATTTTATTTTATGAGCGGTTCATGAGTAGTTATAACGAAATTTTTCACTGAAAATTCATTTCTTACGTTCAAATACCTACAACTTTTGAATGAAACAATATTTTTTAAATTCCGTACGTACTTCTCTAGGTATTCTAATGTAGGTAGATTGACGAGAATTTTTGTTTGTAAATGTCACGCCGCGGAAGGCCTAAAAAAAATTCGAAAAGAAAATATATATAATATATAAATATAAATATAAAAAAAAGATTCCAAAAGCAAATACATATAATATATAAATATAAGTCGGCCATCTTTTATTTCGAAAAAAAAAATTCTAACAGCTTGATATTTATACTACATAGATGTGTAATTACATTTATGAGTGAATCACTTTTTCATACGAAAAAAATGGTTAAATACGCACATGATTTTATACCCGTTACTGTGGCCTAAGACCTTAATGCTCGCAGGCCAAACGGAGGATATTTCAATAGTATCATTAAATTACAGTTAAAAATCTGTAGTTTAAAGCGGGATATATATTTAGACGTGAAGAAATTAAGCAATTTTGAGGGACTTTTAAAACTGAGAAATAATAATTCTACATTCATCAAACTGTGGGTATACTTTGATAGCATCGTTAAGTATACAAAACAATTTTTTAACATTAATTTATCATGGTTATGGCGGAGCTGTGGCAGTCTAGCTGCCCATGGACTTTGATTTGTCAAATAATTCAAACATTTTTTCAGTCGGAACATGCAAAGTTTCTATTTGACGATAATTAAAATGAAGAAAATGCGATTTTAAAAGAATAGCACACATTTACAAAAAAAAAAAAAACAACCTTACATGCAAAATTTCTGTAAAATTTGGGCTGAAAAAGCAGTTTTTAAAAAAAATTTCAAAAACATTTTTCGTCAAGGAGAAGGTAGCAATATTATTAATATTCGTACCAAGTTTCAACTCAACCAACTTAAGAGTTTTTGAGTAAGCCTGCACGTCAATTTCGAAAATGCCGCTTTGAGAAAAACGCGTTTGATGTTTACGTAGAATTTGAATTAAATTGCACGAGGTACTAGTAACTAATTACTTAAGTAATGTTAGAAAATAATCAAATGATCAACTACAGTAGTTATCGTAATTGTTAGTAGTTCATTTAATGACATTTTCGAATTTCGCTTTGGAACTTTGGGAAAATATTTTACATGTACAGGGTGGACCATTTAACGTGACCACCCAAAATATCTCCGGTGCTTTTAACGTAACGAAAACTAACCGAAGCAAACCCAACAAACCCAAATAATCCCGAACAAACCCAAAGTATTTTGGTGAATAACCATTTCAAGGTCATGATATCATAGGTCGTTGAATTCGTCTGAAAATCAGCTACAACGTCTTAATAAAAAAAAACATGTTCCTATTTGAAAAACCATTGATGAACTTGAGAACGCAAAAACTACGACCGTGAGAAAAATGAATTTTTCAC
This sequence comes from Ophion costatus, assembly GCA_951751655.1. NCBI lineage: Eukaryota > Metazoa > Arthropoda > Insecta > Hymenoptera > Ichneumonidae > Ophion > Ophion costatus. The sequence continues at coordinate 20,003,189 of OX632363.1, read as the reverse complement.
CCCTGTATCAGCCCTGTGAAATCAATCAAATTACCTCCTGACATTTTTTTAGTCACTCCAAAGGCAACGGAGATATTATGGGTAGTCACGTTAAATGGTCCACCCTGTGATGTACTTCTATCATTTGGAGAAGAAAATAATATTCGTTTCCTTCTCCAAATGATTTTCAAAATCTTCAAATTCTTCAAAAAAGATCGATTTTTTTATCGTCGTAAATGTATATCCCGCCTTAAGAAGTTGTATATTCGTAAAGAGATTCCAAAAATGTTCAATTCGTCAAAATGAAAATCATGCGTAATCCTAAGTGGAGGAACAGGGCTAGCTCTGTACTCAATAACGGCAAGGGGGTGCGTGGGAGTGACGTGTGGCTGCAAGGGGCAAAGGCGATCGTAAGCTTTCAGGAGTTGTATTAGGAAAAAGATGGCGAACTCGTTCATGAAGTCCACCATGTATCGGTTTTCATACTTGACTCCGGCAGCTCTTATGGCGGACATTCGATAATCCGATTGAACGCTGAGTTTGCAAAGCTTTTTTGTTGGGAAGAATTCCGTTATCTTACTGACTCTTTTCACGCTCGAAAAGTCCGGATTCGAAGTGCTTCGATATATTTTAAGAAATGCTCTCGAAAATTGTCAAGTTGGCATTGCAAGAATCGAATTCAATCTGAACTTGGTCTATGACCTTATGAGCTTCGCCGTTTGCGAAATCTCCACTCAGATATTGAACTTGTCTCCATTGGTCCAATTACCCGCATAAAAGTGGGTTTGCATAAGTTCGAGAGCTCCGACATCGATGTGAACTCCCATCTCAGGCGGATTAAACATTTTTTACAAGATACATTTTTTATACTGACGGGAAAAAATGTCCTGCCCCAAAAATGAATTAAAAAAAAAGAAAAATTGATAAATTTTTTTTAATTGACATTTTCGCTCGTTGGTTCCCTATAAAAAAAAAAAAAACAATCTCAGCGGTCCGAACTCTTGTTTATTTGGGATACTTTGAGGTCGGCAATAAGGAAAAAATCTTGAGTCTACAATTTACAAAGTAACCACAAGTTGTGTGAAAAATCGTAGACGCAATTTTTTACATTTGTAAAAATGAAGTTTTTAATTTCATTTTAAAATAAAATAAAATTGTCAATTTTAAAAATATTTTAAAATTCTTTATATTAAATGTAAATAAATACTTTTATCTAAAATTATTTCAAAATTCTATAATTTTGAAATTATGAAAAATTTAAAAATTAAACAATTATTTTAAAACTTAAAATAAGTTGAATTATCATTTTAAAATTAAATTCAATTAAATTTAAGTTTTTAAACTGAAGTTTAAATTGTTTGTTTTCATTTTAAAAAACAATACAAACAACTTATATAGGATACTTTGAAGTTTCCAGAACTTTACTTTTATTTTTTGGATGATCATTAGTACACAAGTTATGAGTCATCAAAGTCAAAAGTGGAATTTTGGCTTTGACAGCCGTTAACTCGGAGACAAATGATCGTACAAAGGACTAAAAAGTCAAAATAAAGACGAAGAATCAATCTGAAACAGCTTCCACATGGAATTAAAGAACAAAAATGTTGAGTTCCAAGGATCTTTTGAAAAGCAAGCAACAATTTGGATAATTTTTTTTCCCGCTGATTTTCTTACGATTTCTCAAAAACGATTCACTATTTGGCATTTAGAATGATGGGACTCAGGACGAGAGACTCGGAGCTCTCATTTTCTTTTCTTTCATTGTTCAACGACTATTTATCGCCAAGTTAAAGCCTGTCAAAAATCACAATGCCTTTACCCATGTAACTGAATAATTAGTAACGAGTGCATGGTTTCCACGCATAACGAACTGATAATTTTTTGTTTTCGAACAAAACTTTACATTACCTATGGGTTGTCAACGATGACCCTTCATAATCGAATGCTACAAGGGCAACCTCCTTCCCACTCCGATCTATCTCTTTTCCTGCGGACTTTTCGTCTACGATCACCTTCCAACCTCCGCACCGCTTGACGTCACTCCCTTCAGACTCCATCACCTGCAACCCTTTCGCCTCCTTTTGGGCCAGAATGTTTGTTCTCCTATTTTCCTACAAAAGTAACTCACAAGGAACATCACTTAAGGTGGAACTAACGCGCGCTCCTGATTTCTATAGATTTCATTCAAATTTTAACCAGGCATTGTACATATAATCATGCATGTTTGAGTGAAATTTCAGAACAGTCGACTATTTAGATTGGGAGATATTGGGTTTTGAAATTGTAACTTTTAACACTGCAGGGTCTGCATTGACTGAAAGTCAGGTCACATAATTTGTCGTACCATTCTATTGCGTTTATAAATTTTGAAAAAAAAAATATTTTTAGATAGCAAACTAGTTAGGAAACGAGTGAAAAAAGTTTGAGTTGCCTACACAATTCAGTTTTACTAAAAACGTTCAGTAAATACAGAATAATTCTCCGTAAAAAATATTTGCCCCCTATAATACGAAGGCATATGACAACACCGCAGAGCGGTATTGTTCAATATTTCGTAAAAAAATTATTATCGTCCTCGTAAAGTTAAAAACTTTTATCACAAAAAAAATATTTCCGTTATAAATATTAATATTTTATATTGTTTGGGTTATATTCATTAACGAATAAAAGTGTTGGTTAATTCGAAACTAATTGAAAACTTTGATTGATTAAAAATTACTTCCACACAAAAATGTGCGTCGCGGTATTATTTTAAATATGCCGCGCGAACTTACGTCATTGGATACGTGGAACGATGCGGTGTAGCCATATGTCTTCTTATTATAGGGGACAAATATTTATTACGAAAAATTAATCTGTCTAAATTTCAATGCAGACTCTGTAGTGTTAAAAGGTGCAATTTACAATCCTTTATCTCCCAATCTGAATAGTCGACTGTTCTGACATTTCGCTCAAACGTGCATAATGATATGAACAATGTCTGGTTAAAATTTGAACAAAATCTATAGAAATCAAGAGCGCCCTCTCTACCTTAAGTGTCCGCCCTCGATTTTGTTTAAACTCATGTACGTGATAAAGCATTAAAAACTGTTATACACGTATTTTTTTTATCGGAGGAAATACGGTTGTAAGGGGGCGAACCACCCCTCTCAAGAGGCGTGTCACCCTTGAAGTCAAATTAAGGGGTGACACCCTTATTTAAAAATGTATTAAAACACGCTTAGTACAACATTGCGGAAATAATGTTTTTTAAAAAATATTTCTACTAGGATTTTTCATCGCTTTGCATTAGAAGAATTTTCGTTTTTGTTTCATTCAGATCGATGCTTGTGGGGGCTTGTGGGTGAAACTGCAAAATCAACCCTCGACGCGCTCTTCTTTGAGGGACGTTTTTCCACCGATAACAAAAACATACGTGTCTAATAATTTTCAACGCTTCATCACATAAATGAGTACCAACAAAATCGAAGACGGACACTCGAGTGGTGTTCGTCGTCAGCACTTGGAATATAACTTTACATTTTAACTATAAAATAGTTTAAGGGGTCTTCTCACTTTAGACGCTAAAAAGGCTATTTTCATGCATTTTTTTGATAGGTTCATATTGTAGATATTGATATAAAAGTTGTTACACTTGACAAATACACTTTCGAAATACATTAAATTTTTTATTTTTATTATTGTCAGTCACTATTTATAACGAAAATGGTAGTTAAACGAGTCCTAAAAAAATTGCAGGTCTGTGGTACTGGTGAAATCTCGGTGATGAATCATCCGAAATAAAAAAATCAAAAGGTTTTAGATTCAGTGTGTCAAGGCCTTAGGCCACAGTCACGAGTATAAAATTATGTGCGAATTTAACAATTTTTTTTTGTACGAAAAAGTGATTCACTCATAAAATTAATTACACATCTATTTAGTATGAATATCAAGCTGTTAGAAAATATATATATTTTTTTTCGATCTACAAAATGGTCGACAACTCGAAACTTCTCGAAAAGGCTTTTTTCCAATTGGCGTGACAAATAACTTCAACAATTTTCACTCGATTTACTTGAAATTTGGAAGTTATGTTCCTAAATGCATTTAGCAGAGAAGTACGTAAGGAATTTCTGATTAATCGAAAACTTTTCATTTTATGAGCCGTTATAACGAAATTTTTCACTTAAAATTCATTTCTTAAGTTCAAATACCTACAACTTTTGAATAAAACAATATTTTTTAAATTCCATACGTGTTTCTCTAGGTATCCTAATGTAGGTAGCTTGACGAAAATTTTGATTTCTTGTTCTGGGTAAAAAATTTTGGATCTTAAATGTTACGCCGCGGAACGCCTAAAAAAAGGCAACAAAAGGAAATATTAGCAGTGGACCATTTTGTACATCGAAAAATAAAAAAATTCTAACAGCTTGATATTCATACTAAATAGATGTGTAGTTAATTTTATGAGTGAATAACTTTTTCATACGAAAAAAAAATTGATAAATCCGCACATGATTTTATACCCTGTACTGTGGCCTAAGGCCTTAATGGCTATAGCGCATATCATATGATTTTCGATATATGCAGAAAAAACCCGGTGCGATGGTCCAGTGGTCAGCGTGCTTGCCGCTAAACCTGCGGACCGCGGAAGGGCCCGGGTTTGAATCCCAGTCGCGTACATTTCGTCGTGATATGTTTTTGCATGTACCTTAGGAAAAAACAAATAAAACATAAAAAAAAATATATTTGCAAAAATAACAAAATGGCGAACAATTTTTGCAAAAAAACGTGTTTTTTTCACCGATATTGGCAAAAAAACAGTAGTAAATATAAAACTTTGAAAAAATCCTTGATATGCACTATAGCTATAGTTACAAAGAATATGTGGTTAACATTTCCTAAGAATCGGTTCAGTAGTTTCGAAGATTTATCACCAAGCCGTCGAAATACGTTGTTTCGAGAAAAACGCGTTTAAAGTTTCTTTGGGTTACATAAATACATTAAAAACTATTTCTTTGTGTATTTCGAAAATGTATTTCTCAAGTCTATCAACTTTTATATCGGTATATATAATGTAAACCTATCTAGAAAATGCATGAAAATAGCCTTTTTTAGGGTATAAAGTGAGAAGACCCCTTAACACACTGAAAATGATATGTATAAACAGCTGCAATTTTGTTTCAAACGAAAATTGCAACTTTTTCTCTGCTTCCTCTGTTTACCTCCAAGTGCTTGGGATCTATAAAAATGAGTACATTCTGACAAGGAACATCCCTCAGGTGACACCCTCCGATTTTGTTGAAATTTGGATATGTTATAAAGCACCGAAAAGTAAGCGATACGTATTTTTTTTATCGGCGTAAAAACGGTTTTAACGGGTGAAACCACCCCTCGAAAAAGGCATCTCTGGGGTGGTTCACACCTTAATTTTTTTTGCAATGTCGCTATAGTGGATTTTTCATTGCTTGGGATTAGAAGAATTTTCGTGTTTGTTTCATTAAGGGGTTACCCCCACTTGCGATTTTGAAAAAATCGATTTTTTTTATTCCATTTTTTGAAGTATACGTATCTGAGAATATGTCCTGAAAATTTCAAGTCGATCCGAACAAAATTGACTGAGATATGAGCATTGAAAGAGAAGAATCCGTGCATTGAAGAACTGAAATTGAAACTTTAAACGCGTTTTTCTCAAAATGGCATTTCTGAAGTCGGTGACCAAGATTACTCGAACACTAATGAACCGATCTTCTTGAAATTTTGCAGGCTTATTTAATACATAAAAATGTAGTCTTTAATCGTTCGATTTTTTTTTCGAAAAAAATGGCCGTTTTATAGCCAAAAAACGGCCGTTTTTTTTTTCGTTAAAATCGAACCATTAACTTTGACTGTCCGCAATTTTGTGAAAAATGAATATTTTTTAAAATCCTTCGATTAAAGACTAGTTTATACTTATATTTGACTAAATCCATCCGCATTTTTTTTTCAGATGATCCACTTCGCCGCAATGTTGGTCACCGCAAACCGTGTATGTAAAAACATTATTTCATTGACGGCCATTTGCCACTAAACAATGTAATATTTTTCAATAAAAAAATTACTGAAAGTTCTTCAAGATGTGTTCTTTAAGATGGTATATTGATCGTTTAAAAAAGTTTGGTAGTTTTCTTTAAAAAAATTCATGAAAAGGCCTTTTTTTTGCGCTACAAGTGGGGGTGACGCCTTAAAATCGGTGGACTCCTTGTATGTGAAACTGCTACATTAGCCCTAGAGATGCTTTTTTTCGAGGGGTGGTTTCACTCCTTAAACCGGTTTTCCGCCGATAACAAAAAAAAAAGTATCGCTTACTTTTCGGTGCTTTATAACATATCCAAATTTCAACAAAATCGAAGGGTGTCACCTGAGGGATGTTCCTTGTGAGACTATGGAACGGACTGTAGGAAATGTCAGCCGAATGTCTCTTTTCGCTCTTTATTTTACGTATGACGTTAGTTCACGCGATCAAAAAGAAACGATATCATTGCGTGATTTCTCCGGATGAACGTTGATTATCCTCGCGCCCGACGTATAATATCTTGGTAAATATTCGGAAGTGGGGCTCCTGCTAGAATCAGGCTAATTTTTGTTTGGGGTTGTTTAGGGTTGTTTGACTGTGTTTGGGTTTGGTTGAACCCTTGAAGAAAAATTAGCCTGATTCTAGCAGGAGTCCGACTTCCGTACATTTACCAATATCTTTGATATAGAACACTGAGGAACAGCTACCTCGAGCCTTTAGTCCATTTGTTTGTTTTCTTAAAATTACTCGTTTTCTTAAAATCGTTGATAATAATTCGTCTTCACAAAACTTTCAATCTCCAGTTTCCTATAATTCTGTCTCGCAACTTCGTGTATTTCTCCCTTAGAAACGTCCGAAAGAAGGGGATGAAAAGTGATTCATTGAGATTCATACAGTGACCTCTTCGGAAAATCGGCTTTTATCATCCAAATTAATGATGATCGCGTGAGTACGAGCGTGTCCCGATTTATTTTTACCTCTCTCCTTGCTCGCAGCACTTGTGCCACTTGACGTACCAGGTGTAACGTCTTTCTTACCAGTCGATTTCTCGGGGATACCAGCCTCGCCGTTTTCCGTGCCAGTTGAGTTTTTCATATTTACACCGGAACGAAAGACCGCAGCATTCTCCACATTCTCAACCGTTGCCTCGTTATTTGCCTTATCGTCTATTTTTCTACTTGCGAAAAGCTCCTCGTCGTCCCTGTCCTCGAAAGCGCAGGGGACCTCTGACACCGAGGAATCCTCGATGGTCTTTTCGTTGCTGCCATTTTTGTTCTCCATCTTCGTGTTCGTACGTGCCTTGCAATTCGTCACGTTTTTCGTTTCGAGTGATGTTTTCTTCGCACCCTTGTTCTTCGGTGCGTTCGAATAATCAATATTTTGCTGATGATAAGTGTCCGGCAATTTGTCGTCTTTCAACATGGAAACTTCAGTCTCCTCGATCAAGGAACTCGTTTTCTCGGAGGAGAGTCTCAGACTCGACGAAATCGCCTGTATCGTCGATACCTGAGTCTCGGCACGTCCTGCAGCCTCTTGCATTGCTTGAATCTTTGTCACCAGATGACGATTACCCAGACGCATATTTTTCTCCTTCAGCAGCTCCAGTTGAGCGTACAGCCGACGAAATTCCTCCTGGGAACATATCGGGGCGACGTGATCAGGCCTTTCGAGCATCCCGTCAATTTTGTTGCGATACGGATCAATGAAAAAAGCCATCGAATCAATAGACGAATCGATAATGCACGGTGGAAACTTTTGAAATATCAATTTTTTTTGTCTTTTCTTATAGTTAAACATTACAAGAATATAATCCGAAAATTTCAAGTCAAGCAGAGCAAAACTCTCGAAGTTATTGACTATTTAATCCTGCTCCTCTAACACTGTAGCTCGCGTTTCAAACTGTAGCTAACACTTCAAACGCGTTTTTCGCGAAACCACTTTTTCAAAGTCCGTGTTCACTGCCATTTGAAAACTACATGACCGATTTATTTCAAACTTGGTACACATTTTCTACATATAAAATACCTCCCCCCGACGGTTCGTTTGAGATTTTTTTTTACATTGAGGGGATTTTCCACCCCCAAAATGGCGGAATTTTTCGTGAAAAATAGCACTTTTCACTTTACATGACCACCAAAAATTTAGAAATGAAAAAAAAATTATCAAATACCGTTGGGGGGAGGATTTGATGATACTTTGGCTAAATTTTAATGCTACTTGATTTCAGATAATTTCTAGCTGAGATACAGTGAACACCGCAAATCGTGTTTTTCCAAAGGCGTTCTTGGAAAAGCTTTGTTACCGGCTTGTTTGTGGATATTTTTGCGTACAAATTTCACAGAATGTTCTTGAAATGACAATTAACAATGTACAAGAGGTTTCAATAAATTTACTCTATCCATATAGATGAAAAAAGCCGCAAAAAAGTGTTTTTTTTTTCACGCCGTAAATGCGGCTGCCTGATGTTGCGGGTGTCACGCAATGGCAGAACGATGTTATGTCCGTTGCTCGATGAGGGGATACTTTTTCTAGGTGATGTCACGTCAGGATGGAAAAATGGTCTATGCCTTATTTTACGTATGCCAAGCCAAAATGAAGGGTTTCCCCGCTTGTAATTTCAACTCTACTGTCTTGCATGATATCTGTTACTCTTTTTCGAGATCTGTCTTTGGTTCGTTCATTATTGACTGGAATCTGTGCAATTTTCATGGGTCCAAATGTGGCTAGTAGCAGTCCGATAACGTCAATTGGGTTAACTTTTGTTGCTGATAAATATTTTATGAACTACGCAGAAAACACGATAGTGTGAGGCAGGCTTTAAATACGAATGGAAGAAAGCGTATGGTAACTACCATTTGAAGCAAGCATGAATACATTTTTAAGGCCTGAGCCTCAATTAGAAGGTCCGAAAAATCGTTTTTTTCTTTATTGCTGAACACGATAGATGAACCATCCAAGAATATATTTACAAAGTTACAGAGGCCAATTGTAAATATTTTCGAAGATACAAGGCCAAAAGCAGAGAAGCGATTGATATTTGATATTGATATTTTCTTCTATTGAAAACTTTAAAGCGCGTTTTCTCCAGTTTTCATTTTCACGATTATTTCAAATTGGCGGGCGTGATAGCAAAAAAACTAAACGATCTATTGAATCAAACGAAAGTTTATTTTCTTTAGTATCCAGATCTCTTCTGAGTGAATTTACAAAGTCGTTGAAGAAGTCGGTAAATATTCGGAAGCGGGGCTTCTGCTAGAATCAGGCTAATTTTATTCAAGGGTTCAAACAAACCTAAACAACTCCAAACTAACCTAAAGAAACCTAAACAAAAAATAGGCTGATTCTCGCAGGATCCCCACCTCTGAATATTTACCAAAAAGTCTTTTTAAATCATTTTTATAGAACGCTAAAGTGTTTTTTCTAAACACATTTTTTTTTCAAACCTGACAAAAGTCGTAATTTCAAGATTTTTTCAGCTTTTTCTCAATTCACCCAGAAGGAAAATATATGACGATTGAAAATTTTATTGTTTTTTTTTGGTTCTGTCAAGAATTACAAGGTGCGTCTTTGCCGCCGATTGGGGACTGCGGTGGCTAGACGCGCTTGGTATGGGCTGATAAATCTGCAGTCATTTATTGTTTCATGTGGAATTTTTTTTCTATACATTTCAAACATACATGAAAAGATACCGCAATGTTTGCTGGGCTCACTTGTTTTTTTTCCTTCTAAAAAAATTCCCGAAAAAATGCTTTTGAACCTTCTGATTCAGGCTCCGGTCAATATCCTTATTACATTTTTGTGACGTTATTTTCCCTCTGTAGTTGCAGGAAGTTTCATATACCGATTAATGAAAATGGAACACCTGCACATTATCCATTCGTCTATTTGTAAAATACAAGTTTCCGAATATGAAAATATTCCGTTAAGACGGTAGCCGAAAAGTTTTCGAACACAGGAAAATCAACTGTGGTGGTGAAGAAATTCCAGTCATGACGCAGCCCCTTAAGGTAGCTGCTACAAAAAAATGTAAAACCATATAAACTTAAATTTGATCTTTCCTTCAAATTAATAGCTGTTTTATTTCATTCAATGTGCCCCATTAAAGAGCGGAGGGGTGATTTCAACCCTTAACTCTTTTCACATACCCATAGTCGATTTTTCACCGCGTTATATGAGACAAACTTTCGTTTTTTTCTCACTTTAATAGGTAAACTGCTTGTTCGTGGAACAGCAAAGTCAACCCTTCACATGTCTCACTTCAAGCGGTGCTTCCACCCCTCGAAACCGCTTTTCCGCCGATAAAAAAATATATATACCTGGTAGCTTTCAATGCTCTACCACATACATGAGTTTCAACTAAACCGAAGGCGGGCACGAAAGTGATGTTTCTTGTAAGACTAAAAGCGAGGCAAAAAAACCAAACAGAAAGACAAGAAAAGATGAGATTTTTTTACCGTAACCCCATCAGCTTCCTCGGTGAAGTTTCCCTGTTGCAGGGAAATCGAGTTGGTCTGGTTGCTCGTGCCTTGCGTCCGGCACGTTTTTCCAATAAATTTTCCCGTTCCTTGAAGCTTGCCAGCCGCGTCTTCCTTTCCACCCCCTCGAAACACGACGTATGCCTGCGTGACATTCGTTTCTTTCTGTCAATCTCATGCCCTCGTTTCAATTTTTTGCACCTCTCTTAAGGGGGAATATACCTTTGTGATGGCAAAATCAAGGATCATTTTTGACAATTTATTTTAGAAAAACAAAACAATATTTTTAAATTCGGTTTTTTATACATGTTAGTACAAGTCTTAAAGTAAAAGATTTTTTTTTTTTTTATTTTGAAACAAAATGGTTTTCAACGCGTTTTTCTCGGAGCGATGTTTTTAGACACGGGCGTATGCGTAGCGCCTCGAGTTTTCAATCGGTTGAATTGAAATTTTAACTGTAGCTTCTTGACAACATTTTCTAGTCCAGTACGTTGGATTTTTTCGATATGTTGAAATTTAACAATTTTATGATCGATATTCGACCGATATTTTTACGATTTTTTTTCCTTTATATTAACGCCATTTTTTTTAAATCAATATTTTGAAAAACCCCTACACACTGGACTAGTTTTTTATATCTACTTTCAAAATATTTTTCGTTTTTTGTTCTAGTTTGAAAATTATGACTTGTGCGACTAGTAGAGGACTATGAAAAAAAGAAGCTGTCTTTCATCGACTACTGCGCCGCCATTTTGTTTCAAAATGACTAAAAAAAAGAATTTTTGTTTACTTTAAGACTTCTACTTACATGTATAAAAAACTGAATTTAAAAATATAGTTTTTTTTAAATTAAAATGAGTTGTTAAAAATGACCCTTGATTTTGCCCTCACAAAGGTATATTCCCCCTTAACGTTAACAAAGTACGGAAGCAGAAAAGTCTCCATATTGTGACGGGACTGTAACGTTGACTCATGGCAGTACAACCTTTTTTCACCCCATCTGGATTACGTTTCTTTGGTAAATGGCATTTTCTTAACAAAAATTCATCGACGCGTTTACTCGTTATATTTAAAAAACGAGGCTAGGTCGAGAAGTTGTTGAACTTGATACAGGCAATTTGTGAAAAGTTGCCAGCTTCGATAACAAATATCTTTATATTTAAACATTCGCTCACCTTGCTGCCGAATATGAGGCAAAGGAGAAGAGTGACGGTGAGCTGAGTGTGGCAGAAAAATATGATGTAGAGTAAGTCCGGATTTGCCGGAGATTGCAGAAATAGCCTGAAACAATGTTTCCATCCATATAACGGCTATTATCAATGGAAACGGATTCTCCAAGTCATACGAGGAAAGGTCACGAGGTCGAACTTTCCGATTTCGATGAAATTTCACATGTTTGTAGAATGGGTAAATTTAGGCGTCACGTATTTTTTTATAGCTGCGAAACCCGATTTCTGAGGGGTGAATCGCACCCTCGAAAACAGGGGTGTTTTTCGTATTTCGTCTATAACGTTTCAACGCTACGAGATATGAAAAAAATTCGAATTTTAGCAACGTTTACTTTCCCGTGTACTATACATTGGAGATCAGAAAGATAACGTTATCAAGGAAAACCGAAAAACACCCCTATTTTCGAGGGTGCGTTTTGCCCCTTAAAAATCGGGTCCCGCAGATATAAAAAAATACGTGTTATCTATTTTTACCCATTTTAGATACATGCGAAATTTCATGGACATCGGAGAGTTCGATCTCGCGACCATGTTAAGGATGTTGAGTCCCAAATCGCAAATGGTGATAAAATTCTGAAAATTTGGTATGTTTTTGTATGAAGTATTTCAGAGGTCGTGTAAAAATTTCACGACAATTAGGAAGCTCGTTATTGAACAATTACCATTCACAAATTAAATGCTGTCTTATGGAAACTGATGTAACTTTGCAATAAGTTTTTTTTGTGACCTCTCAATTTTGTAATATCTACAATATACTGAAAGCAACGGAAACAAAGCGAAGTTTATTGATAAATTTTTTTTTATTTCTTTGAAAAATTGTTCTTAACAAAATGTTAATTTTTTAATAACGAGCTTCCTAATCGTCGTGAAATTTTAACACGACCTCTTAAATACTTCATACAAAAACATACCAAACTTTCAGAATTTTCTCATCATTTTTTATTTCAACCCTTAAGGAGGTTGAAGCAATGATGATAGAATTCTGAAAATTTTGTATGTTTTTACATGAAGTATTCAGGAGGTCGTGTAAAAATTTCATGACGATTAAGAAGCTATTTATTGAACAATTAACATCAACATGTTTCATAGGGACTCAACATCCTTAAAATTCTTTAAGGATACATGTGATTCGGAAAAAACGATGCCGTCAAGCGGACAGTTTTCAATTCACGAGATCTACCGGCCACAAATATGGAAATGAGGTTGAACAATTTTATTTATTCAATAACTATAATTGCTTTTCAATTTGGTGGTTTTTATAATTGGGCTTAAAGACCGTATCGTACATTCGCTATCGACAATTCGATCACACACATCGTTGTTCACTATTAGATCGAATGTTCGCTATCGAGAGAAGATGCTATTATGCAAAGCGTGGCCAGGCGTCCAATACGGCTGGCTACGCTGGCAACGCGTTTCAATAACGCACGCACGCGCGCGCGCGCGCGCGTGTGTGTGTGTGTGTGTGTGTGTGTGTGTGTGTGTGTGTGTGTGTGTGTGTGTGTGTGTGTGTGTGTGTGTACGCGCGCGCGCATGAAAAGGCATTGTAACGCCGTGACGTCAGTTGCAAATAAATAAATAAAAGTGTATATACAGGATGTATCTCAACTACTAGTTTTCCGTTCGTGAGCATATAGGGTGTCTCTTTCCAAGCAAAACTCTTTTTTTTTAAATGTCGTGCAACAAAAATTAGCCGAGATATTTACGAGTAAAGTGCAACGTTGAGCAAACAATGGGACAGTAGTTTCGGCGTCCAAGCGAGCGCGGGTTCGAATCCACATTCGCGCAAGTGGATTCAAATCCATTGATTTTTGTTAAATTGATATTAGAATTGAAAGTTAAATCTTTCAATTTCGAATGTTGAAATTTGAATTTCGAACCTTGTCTGGTTACCCAAATAAAGTATTAAATAATAAATAAAAAGTGTTAGACAATATTGTCCATTGCTTACTGGAAAGATCTAAAGATCTAAAGATCTTTTGAGTAAACAATGTATAACGTTGTTCAACATTTTTTATTTACTACTGAATACCTTATTCGGACGAACGGATAATGTTCAAAACTCAAATTTTAAATTTCAAAATTGAAAGTTCGATTCCTCTCGCCCGAATGTGGATTCGAATCCACGCCCGCGCTCGCTTGGACGCCGAAATTACTGTGCCATTGTTACTCACCGTTGGACTTTACTCGTGAATATCTCTGGTAATTTCTGTCGCACGACATTTAAAAAAAAAACGTTTTGCTTGAAAGAGGCACTCTATACCCTATATGCTCACGAACGGAAAACTCGTAGTTGAGATACGCCCTGTATATACACTACAAAAATTACAGGAACAGAAGATTTCTCAATTTTTTAGTGTTTTTTGAAGAGCTGCGTCGGTGTGAAAAATGGTCGTATTGAGATAAACAAACCATTATAAAGCTTCAAGTTTCTAGTTTTTAGATATTCGGCAAACAATTTTTGTGAGCTATGATATCGCGCAATCACAAGAAATAGCGCGAGAAATTTTATTCCAATTTTTTTGGTTTTTTTTCAAGGGCCCACGGGCTCGGGAATTTTTTTCCCGTTAGATCAATGCATAGGTCAGTCAGGTTGACTATTCATCTTCAATTTGTTTTTTTTTGTCTCTCTGCGTCATTTTTTTGCTGAGAAACCTGACTTTGAATGAAAAAGGAGCCTTTTGTCTTTGACCATCGATATGTCAGCAACCAATGATCGCACAGGGAATTAAAGGGTAGCTTTCAAAACTTAACTAAATTTCCTACAAGACCCTTTCTATTGATTTTCGAGAAAAGAAAAACATTTTTTCGATGTTAACATTAATTTGAAAAACGTACAAAAAATGACTTTTTATGGTTTTTCAGTAAATCTTGTTTAATTATTTGTAAACATTTCAGGAAACAATACTGACTCATTTTTGACACGATTTACCCTTTGCGCACAATAATTTCACTTATCTTTAATTGCAATAATTAAAAGTTGATATCCTCAAGCTGTATTCATTAGTCGATGTGGGAACATTTATGCGATTAATTCTCGATGTTTCCTGCGAAGGTTATCAGGGTTTCAAAGAACAGTTTTTTTTTCAAAACTGCGCATGAGCAGAAAATAAAAAAAAAAAACAAGTTTACAAAAACTCTTGATTGATACTTTCACCGAAACGTAGGAAATCGGCAAACGATAGCTAGGTATGAAAAAAACGAGGCTGCTGTATTAGCTGCAAGATATCAAAGTCCCAATCTAAGGATTCGACCAATCTTCCGCTGGTATGGAATATATCAAAAGCGGTTCCCCAGAATTTCGGTGCCTCAAGTTTCACCCGTACCATGTAAGATGGCGTGATGAGCTCCACAATGATGCATTAAAAAATGAATTGATATTGTGCTAATGGACTCTCTATCGACGAAAAATTTGCAACAACTTTTTTCGTTCAGTCTTATTTTATGGTAAATCTGCATTCGCCGAATCTCGGATGAGGTAATTGGGACAATATGCGTTATTGTAGTCCGATCGAAATTCGGGATATAGCTTCGAGAAGTAGAGCATCACCGGATATAGTCTCTGGATGTTTGGTACGGAGACATCGGCGATGGAATAATAGGTCCTCTCGTCATCGATGATATGCTGAGTAGAGTGGAAAGCGGAGACTGCTTGGACATAGATTTAACAGTACTACGCGAGGAAATAAGCTTGCCAAATAGGGGGAGCATCTTGTATCGGCACGCTTCAGCTACCTCATTATTATTCGGGTATTGTGAGTCGGATACTGAATAGGAATGACCCGGATCGCTGGATAGGTCAGGGAGGTCCAGTCGACCGGCGGCCGAGGTCGCCCGATACAACACCATTGCCTTTTTGGTTTTCTCATAAATTATTTGCTCATAAAAAGTGTTCAACACGATCAACTCACAGATCGATCGATCAATCGGTCGCATCATTCAGTAAGCATTATTATCGCATTACCATGGGAATTGTTCTATTGCCAGGAGAATTGTCGCTTTTCCAGGAAGGAATATCATGATCGCATTAAGAACCTTGCCGGTGGAGGCGGCAGTCATATGGAGCTCGCCGTAAAATTTCCAAATGCAGCCGCATATTTTTGTACATGCATATTTTCAGTCGAATTCAAGATGACCTTAATCTGGCTGATAATATTCTAGCTTACAATTTGCCACAGCTATGGCACTTAATAGTTGAGAAGTTCCGCCACCAAACTGCCTGCAGTAACATTTTTTGTGGAATTAAAGACTGTATAGTCGTATGTACAATGATTATCGTGAAAGCATACAAGTGCGTTGACAAAAGTGTGTGTGTGTGTGTGTGTGTGTGTGTGTGTGTGTGTGTGTGTGTGTGTGTGTGTGTGGGTGTGTGTGTGTGTGTGTGTGTGTGTGTGTGTGTGTGTGTGTGTGTGTGTGTGTGTGTGTGTGTGTGTGTGTGTGTGTGTGTGTGTGTGTGTGTGTGTGTGTGTGTGTGTGTGTGTGTGTGTGTGTGTGTGTGTGTGTGTGTGTGTGTGTGTGTGTGTGTGTGTGTGTGTGTGTGTGTGTGTGTGTGTGTGTGTGTGTGCGCGCGCGCGCGCGCGTGTGTGTGGTAGAGGGTCAAAGTTAGAGAGTCTGAACGGAGTGAAACTCTACTTAGGACCACACGAAGAGGCTATCGTGTCTCGGGCGGGTTGTAACGCCTGATATAAACGTACATTTAGGGAAAAGATCTTTGTACATATGGTATATTACTATGCTACAAGCCAAAACGCTCCTATAGGTACATGGGGAACTCAAACTCCAACTGCTAGAACTCTGGAGATTATGCTATTTTATTTCTTATTTTTCAATCATAAGATAGAACAAAAAAATATTCTACTCTAATTTTCAAGCAATTGGAATATGTTGAGAGTCGATGGAAATGTTTTTCGGGACCCTCACTGCAAACGCATATGCTGACGTTTTTACGATCCTTATCTAAGTCTGTGGTTTTCCACGCGTGGAATTTGTTTTGTAATCACGTGTGTAATGTTTACTTCATTCTGCTCTTTTCGTCGTGTATATAACTATTTGATGCTGCTGTTGAAGCATCAAACAAAACGAGCTCTGTAAGTCGTTTCTGGCACTGGAATTATATTTATTGAACGAACCCTAAACAATGGTGGTAATTCTAGAATATGTGAAAAAAAGGAACCTTCCAATAATGAGGAGAACGGTGAAATTAAAATTAGTTTGCCAATTTATAAATCTAAATATTTAATTAAATTAAAGTAAAAATAGAAGAAAGTAAAGGGAAGCAGAACTAACGAGAAATGAACGAAAAAAGTAAGTAAACAAATAAGACAAATACTGCTGTAATCAAACGAAATATAACAATAATTCATTGGATAGAAAAAATAGGATAATATGTAATAACAATTTATAATTAGATATTACTCAAAGTATAAAAATCAAAAGTCACCTACGTGACGCATAAAAATTCCGAAATTTCAGTAGATAACGCCTTCTTCGTACCGCCTAAGCAACTCTAGTTCGATATAATGATCGGGATACTCATGCTTGATTACGATATCAGCATGTGAAAAGTTTTTCTTTAATAGCATTAAGCTTGGTTTCGTTGGCCCCGATAATCATGAAACGGCCATACATGTTGTTGTTACCATTCCAACCTCCTTTTACCCTCACGAGGCTGGAATTTCAAAAAATCGGGCGAAGCAATGTTCAGCCTTGATAATTAAAAAAAAATTTAACGGAGAGTATTTTTATACACCATCTGAATTAGAGGATAACCCGTATATAGTACATTTTACAAATTTACAAAAGGAGAAGAACACTCACATCGATACGTTGAGGAAAACCGATAGGAGAAATTCGTTGTAAATCGCCATAGAGATGAAACGACTTTCGTTGAATTCGGACGGAGCTTTGCGTACAACAATGCACAGTCTTATGCCCCATACGAGAAACATCACTTCCACTAGAAACAGAATGAGAACAAACGAATGAAAAATGTCAAGAAAAATATAGACAATCGATTTAATACGATAACATCAAAAGATCGATGTCAATTCCCAAGACTATATTTCATTTTTGTATATTTCAAACATTTCAAATTTAATTTTCTTCACGGCTACATATATCTCTGAAAAATTCAAGACATCGTTCACACTCGAGTATTCATGGTCAGTAAGCAGCATGAAACATCGCGCCTTTTCTTCTTGCTCTGTTTCGTTCAATAAACTGCGCTTATATAAAGCTCGTGCGCCGTTTTTCTCGACGGAATATTCGAAGCTCGAGAAAGAACCGAAGAAGAATTTCAACTGGGTTTTTCCGTCGCTTTTTTCATGCTCAGTATATATAAGGAGATGTGCGACGGAATTTTAATAAGACGTCATAACGTTTAACCTGCAGAGCGACTAGGTGCTGTGGAGGATAAAAGTACTTGGGACCGTATCTACTTGGTATTTCAACCGTCCTCCCACCTCAACCAGCCCTCTTAGAGTGAATACATCTGGTCTTGTTTCTCAAATGGGATTATCATAATACCCTCTTTTATTGTAACCACTACAGATTGCGAAAAAACTTATTCATATAACCGAGACTTTTCTTGGCCGAAATGGGCTGATATCGATCGAGTACCTTATATTAACCATTCATATCACCGTGTGACAGTTCTCCGACAAACCATCTGAGTCCTCACAAAACCCTATACTGACATTTAATCCTCTTTTCAATCAATGCCACACGGCGACTACGAACCCTCCTATGGTACTTTAGTGCAATTCATGCAAACTAGATGGCGTTAGTTGAATCAAAAGTTGTTCGAAGTTTACTTATGGCGAGATTGCAAGATTTTTGGTGAATTTGGTGAAGATGTGTGGTGAATTTAGGAAAATCGAAGAAAAAAAATTAAAACGACGAAAACTACGCGTAAAATGTGGCGTGGCTTTGTGCTATAACAAGCAAAGCAACTGCTTCAAAGCATTCCATACATCGTAACGAAATGTTACGACACAGGGTAACGTGTCTCTCACACTCCCTTTATTGCTTTATAACTAGCCTGCTGATTAAATTATGAAAAGTGAACATCACGTCTTTCTTCATTCATTGAAATCTACCATCAAGCCAAATATTTTTTCATTTTTTCATTTTTGCTTTGATAAAAACTTTGTTTCGTTTTTAAATTCAAATTACGAAGTTGCTGAACGCGATCGAAAGTTTTATTTTTTACGGTCGGCAAGCCTGAATGTCTCTTTATGTCATCACTTAGTCGCAGCACGAACGAACGGGTTTAAGTGACCGTAAAAACATAAAAAACGTAAGTAATGCATTTAAACTATTCTTTATGCTCGAAGAACTTGAAAAATTACAAATTGAGTGTTGCAATGACATGTTTTTGGTAACAATTACCTTGTCAGATGTTTATTAAACTACACCATTATGCTTTGTTGTGAGGCATAACCTCAAAAACATATTTTATGGGCGACAGTTGCTTCGTTGGGGTGTCTTTGATCGCATCGTAACATAGATCATTGATCAAATTTACCCTACTCATTATCTTCATTGCTAGTCTCGGAGTATTCTTAGGGATCTTTGCATTTTTATAATTTTTATGATTTTAGGGTAATAAATGTTCCTTATGCGTTCATTAGGAGCATTTCTTAACCTACAATTCTCCAACTCTGTACCAAATCATACTAATTGCAAGACAAAAAATATCAAATTGTTATTTGAAATGTTTTTTTCATGTTGTAAGTTGTAAATCGCCAGACAAAAAAAATTAAGTTGGTATTTGATATTTTTTGTCTTACAATTAGTGTGATTTGGCACGTGACCTAGTTTAAGTGAAACATGATCCTAATGAAACCAATGTGATCTCGTTTTGTGATTTAGATACTTAAGTAGACAAGTATTACCACTTGTTTTTTCTAGCTTTTTAATATTTCGAAGCTTATGGATGTGATGCTGCATAAACAAATATAACATACCAGTTGTTTATCAATAAAGTTGCTTTTGAAAAGCAAAGGTGTAATGTTTGTTCGATCAAAGTAACCCCAAAACAATAAAAATCATTGTAGCTTTCGAACCCGTTGGCCGTTTTTTTGGCTTCTTTAGGAAAAATGCTCTTTTATGGGATTACTTCCGATTCTCATTAAGAAAAAGAGGGGTATCGAAGTAACCCTCAAATCCCAGTATAACTTTGATCACGAATAATAATTTTTTTTTGCATATGGAGCCCATGTCGGTGGAGAATTTTTTCTTCGTTGCGGTAGTGTTTTTCGCTACAGGCTTTGAACACATGATACTCTGCAGGCAAAATATCCTCAAAAAACACTAGATGAATGAGATCAAAGTGATGTCGTTCGACAGAAAGCATATACACGGATTTCTTGCGTGGCTTCAATTGTTCAGTACGTTAAAAGGTTATTTGATTTTTCATAATATGTCATTACATTATTTCTCAATGGCGAATAATTAATTTATACTCTTAATACATTTATCGGGCGAATAATTGAGTTTCACTATTCTGAAGCCAGTAAAGCCGAGCTCAAAATCATATTTCCTTATAATAACAGCTTAGACGACACATAGAAAAACACATGGTTTTATATGAATTTGTGATACATGTTAGCTGGCAAACGTCTTCCGGAATATTTGTTTGTTTCTTTTTCAAGAATAGTACTGGCGATTTTTGGTGAACGCACGTGTAGTTGATCTTGAATTCGACTTAAGGCTTTATGCCGCAGTAACGGGTATAAAATCATGTGCGAATTTAACATTTTTTTCGTATGAAAAAATGATTCACTCGTAAAATTAATTACACATCTATTTAGTATGAATATCAAGCTGCTAGAAAATATATATATATTTTTATTTCGACGGCTAAAGTGGCCGGCTACTAATATTTTTTTTTTTATATGTTTTTTAGGCGCTCCGCAGCGCGACATTTAGCATCCACATTTTTTTACCCAGAACAAAAAACAAAAATTCTTGTCAATCTACATTGGAATACCTAGAGAAGTACGTAGGGAATTTAGAAAATATTGTTTTATTCAAAAGTTGTAGGTATATGAACTTAAGAAATGAATTTTCAGTGACAAATTTCGTTATAACTGCTCATAAAATGAAAAGTTTTCGATTAATCTGGAATTCCGTACGTACTTCTCTGCGAAATGCAATTAGGAACGTAAGTTTTTAATTTGAAGTAAATCGAGTGAAAATTGTTGAAGTTATTTATCACACCAATTGGGAAAAAAGCTGTTTCGAGAAGTTTCGAGTAGACGGCCACTTTGTACAGCGAAAAAGATATTTTCCAACAGCTTGATATTCATACTAAATAGATATGTAATTAATTTTATGAGTGAATCACTTTCTCATACGAAAAAAAATTGTTAAATTCGCACATAATTTTATACTCGTTACTGTAGTCTAATGCCTTGAAGACGTACGGGTGTGTATATGGTGTATACACACGGATGCACAATGTAACCACTTTAGTTTATTTTCCATAGAAAACAACATAATTGCTCTGGAAATCACATTTGGCAGGTTGTTGGAGAGACTTTTTGAAAAACATGCTATTTTCATGACGAACATTTTCTTATTGAGGCAATTAGCTTCGCGGCTGAAAACGTGTCAATGAAATTGTGCAAGTGGCTCGAACGAAGTGGTCATTCAGAAGTTTCGGTAAAAAATATTCCCGACAGTTGAAAATCTCAATATTCCGCGGACATTGGCAGAGTCCTTATGGTGTTCGCATCTGTATTTCCGTATTCTCGAGTCCCCTTTAGAATGTTGGAATTAAAGTCGCAATAATAATCCTTCGCTTTCTCGCTTTCCACCCTCTTGACTCGCCGGCGGTCTTTTTTACACGACAGCAGGGGAATTCCCTAAAATCTTCCTCTCTGGTCCCCATACAGAATGTAATCTCGTTGAATCTGTCAGCGCGTCGGGCGTATAAATTTCACACCCGATTTCACATCTCGCACTTTATTCTCAAAGATATTAGCTACAAGAAAAATGTCTACCGAAAATATGTGCGCCTTGGGAAAGGTTTTTCCGACAACGGTTATCGTCGCGGGGAAGCTTTTCACAATCGAACATGTATACTTTACGGTGAATACGAGTGTACAATTTAACTGCCAACCGTGGAAAATAATTTCCGTGGACAATATGCGTGCGTCAAGAATTGAATTGTTGATATTTCTTTTGTCTACGCACAATTATAACTTTGTTTACAAACGTTGAAAAATTCACACGCAATTTTAGTATGGATATTCATTTCTTTCGGCACTATGGGTAATTACTACTTTGCAGTATCCCCTTGAAATCATTTCTTATTCAAATCATCCGGAGGTTCTGCACATAAATAACTTGCAGACACGGTTCTGTTAATGGTGGAGAGGCGAAATTTCAAGATTCTTTATTACGGGCAAGTTCGATTTTTTAAAAATATTATATCAATTTAAGTTATTCAATTTTTACCAGTTCGTGACGTTTTTCTTTACTATATACTCTAAAGGTAATCGAAAGAAGGTCAAAATGAATGGAATAACTTTTGAAGTTGTTCGAATAATTGGAAAAAAAACAAGTTATCGAATTCGTGAAAAGGTCAGACGTATTTCGAATGAGCATGAAACTTGAAATATCGCTGCATTTCAAATAAAATATATATTCATACATGCATAGATAAATATATGGCGTCCAAGCACGAAAGTAATTTTTTTATTTGGCTGCTTATTACTTTTTCATTTTAACACTGCGAATGCACAGCGTAGTCTCTCGCACTTCGTCACTTTTACGAGCTTCTCGTAACTCATCGCACGAAGAAAAATCCTCACGAACTCTCTTGTGGTACTCATCAGGCCTGTATCACGTACGAAGGTATTTTTTTTTCTTTTTTGATAAATCCATAAATGCGTGTCCATGGGAAATCTAATAATTGAACTCGTTATTCTCATTTTTCGGCGAAACGAAAAAACAAACGTCCGAGATTATCTAAAAAATTCGAACAATATTTTTCGCTATTCACATTCAATGGAATACTTGCGCTCTTCGACCGCAGCGAGGACAGAATATACTTTTTTTTTGTTTGTTCCATTATAACCGTGTACAATACCAAATGCACGTGTTTGCGTGTCGCAAGCCGTTCTTTTGTCTCCTTCGCTCTCGGCATGATCGCAGTGATAAAAGTTCACCGACAAAAGCTCCGAGCTCTATCACGAGAATTCGGGCAAAGTGGCACGGTGGCAGGCCATGCTATTTTCTTTTTATTGCTTTTCAAGATCTAGGGTAATTCTCAAAAACGGAAAAAGTAGCTGAACATCTGCACGCCCACATTGAGGAAATGGCTCTTCCGGTAACAAGGGGAGGACGCCAATGTGGACCATGGAAAAGGTTTTTCGACCACTTCCCAAAGTCAGTGGCGTAGCGTAGTAGTCGAGCGCATTGCCTGCCCAATGGGGTTAGGTTCGATTCTCGTTGCTATCGTTAATTAAATTGAATTAAATATTTAAAAAAATTAACCTCCCGCAATGTTCAACTATTTATTGTAGAATTTAAATATATTCAAGCAGTTAATTTATATAATTACGTGAAGTTTTTAATGAAAATAACAATTCCGAAAATCCTGACAATTAATTATGTACGCTGTTTTTTAATCATTGTCAGAAATAACTTACATCTTTTAGGGGGGTATTCATCGTAGAAACATTTGAAACATACATATTTTTCACACCAGTCACATTTTATAAACGTATTGTTTGAGCAGGTACATTTTTCCGAAACATGCTTCATTGGAAAGCATACTTCATTCATTTTTTGAAACGAAGGTTTTTCCTCTGTCAATTTGGATGTCAAATTGTAAGTATACTGGATCATAGGGGTGAAATGAGGAGCACTGAATTGATGCTGTGCGATCCTATGTATTTCAATTGCATATTCTCGTGACGATAAATCTCGCGGTTGTTGGAGTAATTCAGGGGCACTTTGTAGTCTTTTAAGGGTCCAGTCCACTTTAAAAATAAAACCAAACGAAAGCAAGCAAGACTTGAAGAAATCGACGATGATGAGCAATCAGAAGGGATTTTGTACGGTGCAGGAATTACCGATTGAGTTTAGGTAAGAGTTGTTCATGGTATAAAGTTCAAACGCGTTTTTCTCGAAACAACGTTTTCAAAATCAGCTCCATCGTATCTCTAAAACTAATAAACCGATTCTCTTGAAATTTGAACCACATATTGTAAACATGATTCGCAAGAAGATGACCCTCGATGGTTTTAAAACTTTGATTTTTACTTCTTTTTTTGCGAAAAACTGCGAAAAAACGCGCTTTTTTACCTTTTTCGTTTTTCGTCGGCCATTTTTTTATTTTTTGATTAAACTTTATATCCGAGCGTCATTTTGTAACTGGTGTCATACTGAATCTAATGGACTTTGATTTTTTTGTTTCAGACAAGCCGTTGCCAAGTTGTGATGGAGCTACCGAGTCCACCTATTTTTGAGGCGTTTCGTTAAACTATAGTTTTTGTACTTAAAAATGAATAAAAATGAATCATTTTTGTTTTTAAATGTATTTCAAGACTTTATTTATCAAGCCCAACAATTTTTATACCCATATCTATTTTAAATCCTCGAAAAAAAATCGCGGAAATAGCCTTTTTTCGTGGCTCCAAAGTGGACTGGCCCCTTAATTAGATTTTTGACTCAGCGATAGAAAAATACATCACACGGCTAAACCAGCGTAGTTCATTTGGGTGAAATGACCGTCATAATGCACGTTGCTTCGCCTTGCTTATTTTCAACGTCTGATCACACGATGTTAAGGGGTTACCCCCACTTGCGATTTTGAAAAAATCGATTTTTTTATTGCATTTTTTTGAAGTATAAGTATCTGAGAATATGTCCTGAAAATTTCAAGTCGATCCGAACAAAATTGACTGAGATATGAGCGTTGAAAGAGAAGGATCCGTGAATTGAAGAACTGAAATTGAAACTTTAAACGCGTTTTTCTCAAAATGGCATTTCTGAAGTCGGTGACCAAGATTACTCGAACACTAATGAACCGATCTTCTTGAAATTTTGCAGGCTTATTTAATACATAAAAATGTAGTCTGTAATCGTTCGATTTTTTTTCCGATAAAAAATGGCCGTTTTATAGCAAAAAAACGGCCGTTTTTTTTCGTTAAAATCGAACCATTAACTTTGACTGTCCGCCATTTTGTGAAAAATGAATCTTTTTTAAAATCCTTCGATTAAAGACTAGATTATACTTATATTTGACTAAATCCATCCGCATTTTTTTTCCAGATGATCCACTTCGCCGCAATGTTGGTCACCGCAAACCGTGTATATAAAAACCTTATTTCATTGACGGCCATTTGCCACTGAACAATGTAATATTCTTCAATAAAAAAATTACCGAAAGTTCTTCAAGATGTGTTCTTTAAGATGGTATACAGATCGATTAAAAAAGTTTTGTAGTTTTCTTTAAAAGAATTAATGAAAAAGGCCTTTTTTTGCGCTACAAGTGGGGGTTACGCGTTAAATCCGCATGGCCACTCCGCGAATCCACCAATAGAAAAAATTTATTGTTTGCGAAGTATGGCTTCAATGTTGTTTCCAAGAATTTTTCATAAAGCTCTTTTGTCAGTTACGAGAAAGAAAAAAAAAATTAAGCGGTAGCAGCAAAAATTGAACCCCACCCATTGAGATGACAGGCAGTGCGCTTGACCACTGCGCTACGCCGCTGACCTAGAAATGGTTGGAAAAATATCCCTCTACTCGGAAATCTTTGAAGAGCGGTTTTCCCTATTCTATGGCCCACTCGCAAGGAACATCACTTTGGTGTCCTCCGCCGATTTTGTTGAAACTTTTTTATGTGGAAGAGTATCAAAAACTAAGAGACACGTATTTTTTGTATCGGCGTAAAAACGGTTTGGAGGGGTGAAACGCACCTTCAAAAATGGGGATGTTTTTCGTTTTTCTTCTATATGCGTGCCATTCTATTAAATTCGCTTTCTCTTTACTTCAATTTTCATCAAATAAAAACTATATATGTCCTAACTGAAAAAATGTTCGAATTATTTTGGAAACCAAAGTCTACAGGATGCTAAACTGCATGCCGATTCGCAATTCCAGCGGCAACCTTGGTCTAACACTCCACCGCAGCTTCGCCATTTTGATGATAAATGAATTTTTAAAAATACTTATACTTATAACTTATACTTAATACTTATACTTAATACTTATCCTTAATACTTATACTTAATACTTATACTTAATACTTATACTTAATACTTATACTTAATACTTATACTTAATACTTATACTTAATACTTATACTTAATACGTATACTTATACTTATACTTAATACTTATACTTAAGACTTATACTTAATACTTATACTTAAATATAATATTAAAATATACCTACAGTTTGATAAATGTCAAATAAATATTTCATAGGTTTAAAAATCCCGCAAAGTTTCTTCATTTTGTCCCGAATAAACGTATATAAATCAACACAGGTGAAATTTGTGTACAATTTCATAACGATTAATTGTTGTTTATCAATCAAAAAATTTCGTCCATCAGTCTTGACCGATACGGCCCATCGCCAAAAATGATCCACTGAAAATGAACATTCCGCTTGTTGTTACGCGATCTTAACGTTTTCGATAAATTCCGTAAAGGTTTCAACGAGAAATAACGATGAACAAAGTTGGTTTTAGTCTTGGTCTTGCAATTCGTGCAAGACTGAGACCAAGACCAGGAGTAAACTTGCAAAAATCTAATAAGAACGCAACGAAGGTGCCGGGTTCTCGCAATCTTGCTAATGAACGGCAGTCGGATGGACCCGTTATAGCACAAAGTTTGCACTCGTTGTTACAAAAAAATCCGGTGTTAAACATCTGTACGTAGTTAAGAAAGCTTGAAAGCTCAAACATCTGTATGGACTTGAAAAAGCTGTTTACTTACGAGTCGTGAAACTGTGATCCCACCAATCAGTCCGACAGAGGTAAGCCTTGAGATCGTCAGCAGTGCGTCCGACGATGACTACAGGGGGCGCGACCAACGTCCTGATGCCAAGAAAGACCGTGAATATCATAACGATCACGCCGAGCCGCTTCAAAAGATTCATGTCCGTTATTTTGACGGCTTTCGCTGATTTTACCCGAAATATCACGGATATTCTGTAACGACAAACATTGCACGGTCAAAACTTGATCAATTTATACCAGAGATCAATCTGGTTGCCGATTGCTCATCGGGCTAATGATATTTTGCTTAGAAGTAAATAGTCATTCACCGAGGCCACGTGAAGAGCCACTTACTCACAGAGCACATGACCTAAGGGCTTACGCCACTGTAAACGTCGAAAAATGAGCGGTTTTTCGCGATTTTTTTCCGGGCGGAAGGACACGCAAGAAGATAATAATTTTCAAGGATGTTATTAGCCATATCTTCAAGTGAAGAAAAAAAAGGCACGCAGTATAACTGAGGCAAATTTGAATGGGACATCTTTTTTCTATTAATTCACATGAGTATAAGAGAAATACGTAGGGAATTTCGAATATCTTGATTTTCGTCGAATTGGCAAGCATTTAAAGTAAAAACTCAATTTTCGACCGAAAAAGAACAATTATTTGTTAATAGATGATGTTATAATTAACTCATAGAAAATCCCGTTAGTTTTTCTATTCGAAATGTCATTTTAAAGATGGGCTCAAAATTTAGAGTGAATACAATGAAAATTGTTGGAGTTATGCCGCGTGCCGTTTTGAAAAATTGTGTTCCGAGAAAAACCGTCGACGTCTTGCCACAGCCACTGCCACCGCGGACCCTCACGGGCCTTTTTTTGCAGGTACCAAACTTTCGCCCCCTTAATCTGGATGGGTTAAAACTCATATATGTGATAAAGCACTGAAAACTATTGGAAACGTATTTTTTTTATCGACGGAAAAGGTGTTTCGAGGGTGGAAACCACCCCTCAAAGGAAGGCGTGTCACCCCTCAATTTATTTATTCTTCATTACTTATATAGTGGACTTTTCATCGTTTTAAATTGGAAGAATTTTGGTTTTTCCTTCATTCAGATCGGTGGACTGCTTGTGGATAAGACTGCGAAATCACCCTTCAACACCTCTTTTTTATAAGTGGTTTCCACCCTTAAAACCGTCTTTTCCATAGATAAAAAACGTCAAATCTGGAAAATCTGAGGCGTCCAAGAGAATTCTCCAATTCGACAGGATTCACAAGATATTATTTGCTTATCAAAGACCCAAAATAATATTCGTCAAGCCCGTGAATAATTGCGCAGACAAGGCGAAAGAGACAAAATTCACCGAGAAGTTATTTGGCTACGAGCTGCAAAATACAAAACGATAAATACATCGATGAACCTTCTTTTCGTAGTTCAGTGCAGTGAGAATGTAAACGGTGAATATTTTTCAAAGAGCAACATAATACAGGTCAATGGATTGATATTGGAGGGTGCTATAACTCTAGCTGAAGGAAAACGTATCATTCTATTTAAATAAATTAAGGCCACTCGAAATCTCGGAGGCCCATTTACCTGGACAATATTTATCCTTACCATCAAAGGTCCCCCTCAAAACAGTACAAGTTTTACTGGAAAGATTTTCTCGAACAACCCCTAGTTTGGAAAATATTTGCGTGGAAAGGGTAACGTGTGACACCCTGTATAGACGGAGGTATTCGCATTTCTTTAGTTAAGTGCAGGTCCACGGGAAGTCAGTCCATCTTCTATCTCTCTCGAAACAAATTTCTTCGTTTATCGCACTGCAGTTTGTGAAGTGAGGATATCCGATCGTCGGTTAGCCTGAGGCGATTATAGAAGACTCGGTGTCGACGTCAAGACTTTTGCCATTCCATTGAGAACACCTGCAGCGTCTATTATATACATACAGGGTGTCCTGCTATAATCGGATAATCCTGAAACTGTCGATAGGTCAGACTATGTCCTACATACATGCTGGAATTTCAGTTCAGTCAAAGTCCCACGGTTTTCCCACGGCTTTGGTTTTTCAAATGCCATTTCTACAAATGATACGAATTGACAATAACCAAGCAACATTTCGAAGTAATCGGTACGATATGGGTAGTACATTTTTTGCCACCGCAGGCTATCAAAGGCAGATGTTCGATTTGGTTTGTATGGAGATTCTGCATGAGATCATTTTTCATTAAGTTTCCTTATAACTGAAGGTTAAAAAGAAAAATTTTCTAGATAAAACAGATAACCAAGAGTATTTTTTGAAAAACCGTGTGAAAAAAGTGATCGTTTGTAGAAATGGCATGAAAAAATGCCAAAAGCAGATGATTTTTATCTCGAAAACGGCGAGACTTTTACTAAACTAAAATTCCAGCATTTAGTAGGACATGGTCTGACCTATTGACAGTTGCAGGATTATACATTCGTAACAGGACACCCCGTATATATATATACTTAGGTATATATGTATACAGGAAAAGGATTCTCGTTTCTGCAGGTTCTGCTGGAAAACGATTGGAGTCGCTGTGAATCCCATCGATCTCTGTCAAGTCCCGAGCGTCTTCGAGATCCTCCTCCGCCCATATCTCATTTTATCTCGGAACCAAACTGCTTTTCTCCAACGATCTCGTTTTCGTCCACGCTGAAAGCCAGTTCAGGGTGCCGTCCTGCACAGGCTTTTCCACTGCCGGCCACGAGAGTATTCCGCGATAGATTCAGTCAGATGGAGCGGGGGGGAGGGTAGATTGCTTATACACAGCGTAGACATTTTTTGCCATTACATTCATTTCTATTTCCTTGCTCACTGCCAGTGAGTGCAAGGCGGAAAAACGTGGGAAAAATTTAACTCCGTCAAATTTAAGGATAAATGATCAGACCCGTATCTGCATTTAACTCTCGCAATACATAACTGGACTTTTCCTATTTTTTATACATTGAATTCTTAAAGCTCGAAAGACAATGTATGATTTTTTTTGCATTGATTTATGTTCCCACGTTTCTTGACTGGCATTTATTTTTTTCGCTAAAAAAGGTTTCCGGATAAAAAATCATAAGTGATTTAATTTCCCGAATATGTTTTGGAATTCCCGATGATGTAGTATCTGAACTTGGCTGAAATGCCCGGCTTCAAGGAATTCAGAGCCCGATTAATTTGAATGACAAACCTATCATTTGAGAGATCACAAACATACCCTTCACACATTCACGTGAAAAATTGATCCAAATGTCGCTTGCATCAGTCCATAAATGGGGATTGAAGAACAAGAAATAACATATTTTCGTATTTTTAAAGAAATTTGTCCGATGATGGAATCAAGTACGGTGATAAGATATGATGAGCTATTATTAAGGGATGCTAAAAGTATATGAATAATATTATTTGACAAGATTTGTTTTTCATTGGACATTTATAAATTAAATATTTTTAACGACACCATGTTCCCTTATTTCCGAAACTTTTTATTCGAAATATTTGCAAACAACTGTTTTGCTACGTATTATAACAATTTCTCATTTTTTTGTTAAATTCATGTGATAGTTATTTTTATTTAAAAAGTCATCAGAAAATCTTGTTGTTTTTATTTTTCACCGAAATGAAAAGATCAAAACATTACAATTTTAATCAACGTTTTGGGATCATCGTCATCATTCGTCTTTGTCTTTCTGTTGAAAACAAGAATCCAAATATCGTTTCTTACTTTTCCCACAAAAACGACCCCCTGTATGTGGGTGTTTCCCTACTAATTGGAAAATTGATGTCGCAGGCCAATTTAATGTATTTGAAGTCATTATTACTGAGTTGCATCTATCGAAAACGATAACTTGTTACCTATTCTTGGTGCGCCATAACACATACAATGACGTTATACCTCAATATTTATTTACATGTCTTTCGAACATCCTAAAACCCAGTCTTCTGAGGTGTCCCATTTCTAAAATGACAAAATTCACGGCTAATATTTATTTCTAGTATTAACATTACCGAATTCTCACATTCATGAGTTTAACAAGAATAGGGTACATGTGTTTATAAAATACGAACATAACTTTGAATAATTTTTCAATGTGAAAAACTGTCACTCAAATGTTGTCCAAAAAATGTCAAAACACACGGCGACGGTCCAGGCGACTAAGGGTCACACGCTCAGAGTTGATGAAACTGATATTTCTGCTATAGGTTTCGACCAAATGTTGCAAAAATGACCAATTCCACATGTAACCCTAGAGGGGAAAAGAATATTTTATGACTTTAAGCTACCTGTACCTGTCTATGAGAAATAAATTATGAAAGTCTAGCTGTTTGTATAAAAAACAACGATGCGACTGATTTCGTCATAAGCTATGCTGACAATTATTATATTACTTACTACTAAAAGTATTAGTGTCAAGACGTTGATTGTAATGTTTAATGGTGGAAGATAATGTTTGTTTGTGTGAAGTAGTTGATGTTCCTGTATGAAGATTACGACATGGCTGACCGTGATATTTTTTAGAGTGAGAGGTTTAATAATGAACACGTTTTTAAAGTAAAAATTTGAGCTCAATAAGTTTAACTACAGTTGTGTTGTAAGCACTTATGAAGATTGGATCACAATATGTGCGATCGATTAAAAAAATTAATGATTCAGCATTTGTTTTTGTATTTGATTTATCATTGATTATACGTCATGAGTTATGATAAAGTCTTGATAAGAAATAAGCCATTTGATTGGTTAAATTCGATAAAAAAGGACATTTTTTCAAATTTAAACAATCCTCTGGATGATATAACAATTCGCTGTCACGAATTTTCCCAAAATCGTCCATAAGCTGCGAAATAAGAAGAAAGTGCGTTGGCCTTTTAAAGATATAAGTTTAATTTATTACTGCGTTCCGTTGTACATAGGGCAAAAGTGTACGAGGTGATTCCCCCAGGGAGAATGCTCGTAATTTCAAAGATATTCAACATAATTAAGATCCGAAAGCGTTTACTACTGGCATATTTACATATCTTTCGATTGGCATATTCGAAATATTCAATTTATTAGGGTTTCAGTAAAAATATTTTCTTTCTTGAAAACCTTACATAAGGATCATCTTCAACACCCCGGTGTTGAAGATGATCCCTAGAGTATGGACAATGTGATCCCCCGGATGATCTTGCCCCTATTTTGTAATTCTTTTTTATTTTGGAGAAATTAGGTAAATGTAAATAAAAATTTGCTCGAGTTTACAACACCATTAATCATAGGAATACAACATAAACTGAACGTTACAAGTTAAATTACCTTTATATTATAAGTTTCATCTCGCCCAACTAGAATTCAACTAAACCAGTCTTCAACAGCCAGTCATAAATTACTCAGGAACATCACTTATTATGTGCGACATCAATTACACATTAGTAGCGCAGTTTGAACATTAATAGCCAATCTACTTAACAAAAATAGAGCAGGTATCTGATCTGATATTGAACTTTAGGGATTGGCATCCTGTACAAGATTGATACCTAGGGATCATCTTGTACACCTAGAGGGATATCATCTAGCCCCAAACTCAACTTTTTCATTCATTGCTCAGTAACATAACATATAATTATTCCACTGTTACCACGCCAACCGAAACCCAAATTGAGCATATTATGAAGCCACAAACCCAACAATAATTGCAACTGATAGCATACGATAAAAGTTACCTAAACTTAAGGTCAATCTTCCCCTAGGTCAACAGCCCACAATTTCAATATTTTCCGTCAAATCAAGTGCGTCGCTCACACCGTCATCATAAAATGACTAACCCGGGGGGTGCCGGGCGCTATGTTTTACCAAAGAACATCACTAGATAGCGTTAATGTTTTCGTCGCTATCGAAAATAATCATCTTACCTCATGGGATCAACTCGTACACCTTTTCCGGACTTTGTTTTTTCATTTTTAAGAAACAACAACCTACATAGGACCGCGTTGTATAGGCCACTTTCCAATTAGTGGATAAACACCCATGTACCAAAAATAACCCCGTACACGACACAAGCAAATCAAACAGGATGCCAAGGAGTAAAGGATTCATTTGGTTAGAGTTCCAACCTATTCCAACGAGACAAGATTGGCCTCAACGGAAAATGTAGGCAACATAATGGAGCAATTGTCGCCTCGAATGCTGAGTCGAAGCTGATCCTCTTAGCGAGCTAGATTAACTCGCTTCAGATCCTAGACGCGCGAAATAAAAAGCGGAGGACCGTGGACAAGAATCCTAAAGACTTAGATAGTGCGGACCCTCCTCAGTGTCTCATGTGACTTATGTCGACATTTCGTCAGGAAAGAAATGCTATTCAAATGGAGGGCTAGATTTGCCTTTAATCGCATTTGCTCGCGGACAAAGCCACGAGCACAGCTAGTATACACATACGTTGAACGGCATCTGGGAAGATAGTGCCTATGCACATGTGTATTCTAGTTGTATACATGACTAGAGTAGCAGACGGAAATCGTGTGTAACCTATCGATTGAGCTCCACGTATGCAATTGAGGGTTACACGTAGCGAGACGACTTGTGGCGGCGTCCGTCCGCATACTAAGTGGTTCTTTTTAAAGGTGAACATTCGCTGAAGTTTCGCGGAGCAGTGAGATTCTTCAACTTAGCATGGCTCTCGCAGCCTTTGTCTTTAAGGGGCGATACCAGTGTGAACGCTGAAAGTTCGGGTGATTTCCAGGAATTTTTCGGAAGAAAAGTACTCGATTAAATGTTTGGGAAAATTAAGAATATACTTGGCTATATTTGGCCTATATTACATAATTTTTTCATAGAAAAATATTGAGATCCACGCGACTTGTGCGCTGCCTTCGGAGGCGCCAAAAAAAAGTTCCTCCACTGCTGACATGATTCCGGCCGATTGAGTAGCCGAAACCGAAAAAGGAAAAAAATGTTGATAAACGGGAAGGTATTTCCTGTGCAATGACGTAGGATTTTCGAAAAAATATCAAAATGAAAAAAAGTTATGAAAAAAAGTCTGTATTCTTGCCTATAAAATGGTCGTTTTTTTAAATGCCAAATCGTCAATTTCCATTAAATCATTATATATTACGTCATTGTAGCGAAAATATATTCAAGAGTACTCAGTTCAAATTTGAAGTCAATCGGATAATTGCTCTTTGAGTTACAATGTCAGCAAATTTGAAAAATCTTGGCTTTTTAGAAGGTTAGAAGGTTGCTCTTCAACAGACTGCCATTCGGGAAGTATTAGAGATACGGCCTTGAAATTTTTACAGGATATTCTTGAAAATATAAACTGTCGAAAAAGGCAAAAAATCGATTTTTTGAAAGTGTCACACTGGTATAGCCCCTTAGCGGAACGTACGTAGGTGGGTCGAAAAATTGCATTTTCCAAAAAATTCCATTCGATAGTATCACCATTCAGCTATATTCCTTGGAAATTTGATTGAAATATTCTTAAAATTGAACGAGCTACAGCTTTCAACATTCGGACGGGCGAGTGGTGAAAACACTGTTTTCAAAGTCGGTGGACACGATATCTCGAGACCCACTTGATGGATTGTTTCCAAATTTACAGGAGATAGGATGAGAAACATGTAAAGATCGTTAACGATCTCACTGTTTTTAAATCGATGTTTATTTTTTAATAAACACGTAAAAATGACGACTTTTTTCATATATTTTATATGCTCGACTTTCAATTCGTAGCCACGTTGTTAAGGAAAATGATTTTAAAAATCGCCGATCGTCAACGACTCGTATTAAATGTTAACTTGGATAAACCGTTTGGTTTTTAAATTTGAGATGGACCGTTTAAGCTGGCGAGTGTCCACCGCCAAACGTCGTGAAAAAAATGTCATCATCCGCCGGCGGCCATGTTTTTATTGTTTTTCTGTATTCTTTGATAGCCTTTTTAAAGGCTCTCAATATATGTACACTACCGGCCAAAAGTTTCCGGACACTTCAGACAATTGGAAAACTATATTAGAATAATACAATTAGTTATACAGATCTATATAATATCTTCGTAAAATAACAAACGAAATGAACTATATTATTCTAACATTATTTGGCAACTATCCAGTGATCGAAGATTTTGGAATTATCTGAAGTGTCCGGGAACTTTTGGCCGGTAGTGTACCTTTGCGTTAAAAAAAATGCATTAATTTTTTTCCAACTGTTCTCCAAAAAGAAAATTCGGAATTTGGCCATTGTTTTCGGGCCTCTAGGTTGATGTAACTCCTTAAGAATCAGGTTATTTCGATGATGCCCTGTATGGTCAGTGCATCCTTTTTCTGTATGCTAATATTCTTGTGAATATTGTCATATGGACATATGTCATAATAGCTATGTGTATGTAAACATCTTTGTAAGCGTATAATGGTACGCTGACAAATACTAGTAGGACTATATACACATACACATACACAAATAATTATATAATATATATAATATATATGTACCATACATATTATATATCATACATTAAGCACTTACAACCGGTGGTCGATACGTGCTCCAATCTCCGCATTCAAGCTCATAGGGCATGGATCGTGTACATAGCATGGGTACCTGCTTCATAATGAGACCGATAGAGCATACGTATCAGATCGATCGCCTAGTTAAACTTGACGTCGAATCTGATATGTACGAAAATAAATGCACGAACAGTTGTCGTCGAGGCAGTTGATTGGCTCTCCGCACTGCCAATGTTCGACTATTGAGACCCAAAAACCTACGAATTTTTTTTTTGCGAGTAGTTCCCCAGATTTTAACAATGTCATTGGAAATTAATAAAAATTCACCCATCATTTGAACATTTGAAGAGAACAAGGTCTATGCGTAACCCGGTCCGGCCGATTTTTAAAAAATTTCTATTGTTGCCATGTAAACGAGATGAATTTCCGCAGAATTTTTCGTTTTTTTTGTTGCCATTTTTGGTTCAGCCCATTTGGGGTAAACCAAACTGCATGTATTATGTACGGAAGAAAATCTGCGATGAAAAAGGACTCGAGACTTTTTCGTAGTGAGAGAGCTGATTTGTTATCATCGCAGAAAGTTATGCAAAACTAAGCACGTCGTTATGTTCCTGTTAGAATTCAGATGTTTTTTGCACTAATTGAATTTATTACCAAAATGCTGGTTGAGGCACTTACTGGCGTAATAATTTGAGTGTTTATAAGTTGGTTATTGAATATGTATATAAATGATTGCAAACATACATTTTTTTTATTATACTCAGCATGAAGCGGGAAAATATATCAACTAGAAAATTATTGGGAAAAAATATCCTCTGTCATAATAATTATCGATAGCAAATCCAAACGACACAAACCAAAATTGTAACCATTTATAAAAATTGGAAAATATAATATTAATTGGGAAATAAATCAAAATAATAGCATTTTTTCAAGATCATATCGCAATTGGTAAGGAAATAATGATAAAAATAAATGACTCGTACATCAAGGAATTCAGTTAAAACGGGGGAAAAAATTATATTTGCTTGAATCATGACAAGAATTTGTTTTCGAATGTATTGTTTGGGGAATTCTACCACGGTAGAATTTTCAAAAAATTGATTTCTTTTAAATTGGCTTAAGAGATACTTTGAACAATCTAGGTTAAGGGGGAAAGAGTTTGGTACCCGTAAAACAAAGCTCCGCAGACCCGTGCGGGCGTCCAGCGTTTTTATCGAAACACAAATTTTTTAACCGGCACACATTATAATTCCAACGATTTTCATCAGTTTTACTCCAAATTTTAAGCATATCCTTAAAATAAAATTCCAGAGTGATAAACGTACGGGATTTTCCATGAATTAATTATAGCATTAATAATTAACAAATGATTATCTTTTTCTTTTGTCGAAAATTGAGTTTTTATTTTAAATGCTTGCCAGTTGCACAAAAATTCATATTTTCAAAATTCCCTACGCATTTCACTAGCTATACTTATGTAAATTAATGGATTTTTAATTTCAACATGCCTCGCGGTAATGTCTCCAGCGTCACCATATTGTATAATCTTATAACATAATTTTTTTTATTCACTTGAAGATATTACTAATAACATCCTTGAATATTATTATCCTCTTACTGGTCCTTCCATCCAAAAACAAATCGCGAATAATCACTTAATTTTAGAGGCTTACAACGGTGCACGCCCTTAATGTGTTGTCCCAATCTCGTAGAGCTAAGTACAGATGCAATTGAGAGTGAGCGAACAAAGGAGCACCTCACACAACAGGATAGTACCTGACATTCAATTAGGGATACGTTTTTGCGGACGGACAAAATATACAAGAGGGAAGACGACATCATAAATCAGACTAGTGACGCATTTTCATGTTGATAGTACGGGGAACATTGAAATTTGTGTTACAGCAATAAACTCAAATGGAGAATGGTAATTCTCCATAACAACCCCCACGTTGTACATAATAAAGAGTGTACAAAAAATCGATATCTTTCTGACGAAAAAACTAAAACCAACGCAGCATATTTCGGACAGTATTCCCGATTCACCAATGAGGAACGTGATACGAAAGGTATCCAAATGAGTTTTCATAAAAAGTATTCATTTTAAATGGCTATTAAAATATGAAATTTCACGAACGTATGTCGTGATAGCAAAAATTGGTAATTATGCAGTATAGGGACTTTTCCGAAAAAGGACGGGAAATTTTTTTTTCGCCATGATATTTATTCCATTATAGTAAGTAATATTTCGGCAGGGGAGGCTGACATTTCCCATTAATTCATATGTTATGGGGCATTGAAGTTTCCAGAAATAGGTAATATTTCGACGCCTCGCTGAACAACTACGTGTTTCCTTATACATAGTACATTATGAAGGTAACAATGTATATGTTTTTATTTCGGTGACCACAACTCTCCTGTTTCCGGAAACAGATAATATTTCGACGCCTCTTGTTTGTTGTCGCTAAACAGCTACGCGTTTCTTTACGGATAGTGTATTATAAAGGTAACAATGTATATATTTTGGAACGATGAGATATGTTTTGATTTCGTGACCGTGAAATATGTTTTGATTTCGTGAATTTTTCTTCAAGCGTCAATATTCAGACCATCGTGATCGATTTCACATGATTTTCAAAGTCATCGGAGCCATGAAGGATGAATAGAAATTTCGACACTTTTCGACATCAATCTTTTTCAAGATTTTCATCGGTCCTTATTAGGGCCACAAGAATTACCAACGTAGTACAATTGTATTATACTTCATACTCTCCAATATAAGCGTCGAAGAAGTTGAAATTCACTATTTTATCACGTTTTTCAGCGAACTTCAAAACCTCATAACTTGTAAAATTAATGGAAAATGTCAGCCTCCCCCGACGGAATATCACTCATTATAAGGGAATAAACAAGTTCACAGTGAAAAAAAATGTTCTGTCGTTTTTCGGAGAAGTCCTCACACTGCATAGTTACCAAAAAAATTGTATTTTTTTTCCATATACAAGCTTCGATGATTCAATGAAATGCACTTCAAGCAGTCTGGATTTCCCAGCGATATGGATTTCCGACTTGGTGGTGGTCGGATTTAAAGAGAAAGCTTCTCCTATATAGATTGGTGCCCACTTTTTCGACTAATTTGCCGATCGTTTTTCTCGGCATGCACGAGGCAGCTGGAGTGAGTCGACAACGACCCAAAATACCACTGGCTTTTCACCGACTTCATTCGCAGTGTGTGTCGTCCATGTGTATAAACCCAATATTGCAATCACTCGTGGCTTGGAAGCTTTGAAGAACTCGACATTTCTAAGGTCCACTTTTATCTTCGTACTCGCGCTCCGTTGCTCCTTTACCACTGCTAAAACACTTTGGCAAACGAGCACATGCACTCTTGACATCTAGTGATATCCCTGCAGTCTTCCGACAAGTTCTCTTTGATCCTTTCTCTCTCTCTCATTCCCTCACTCCCTCTCTCCGTCTCTTCCTCCCTGATATTTCGGAAATAGAATCTCGTAAACGATGAAATTTCAATCAAGATCAGACGCGCGAAGTTCTACTACCGTCATTCAAAGGACCCCTTTGTGGTACGAGAGTTTCCGCATAGACAAATTCATAGGGTGCGGTTGTTTTTGTGTCGCAGCGATCCTATCTATCCGACAAAGACTCAATCAAAAGTTCGAGGTCCAACGTTCAACCCATCCATGTTTTACCCTGTTTTATGAAGAAAACTTGGTCCGCACTGACGTAGCACGCGAACTTAAAATATTGTGAGGTTCATTCGGTGCATTGTACGAAATTATGCGAACTTGCGTTGTTTCTTTTCACCTGCAAAGCAGGAGTTCTGCTGGCAAGATCGAAGGATCGGAAAAGCGTTGAGACATGGCATGGGCATGATTTTCTGGTTACTGGCTAACAACAGAACGTAGCACATCAGAAAATAACGAAGGACATGAAAGCTTTCAACGAAATACCACATAGGGAAAAATAAAGTCCTAAGTAATTAGTTTTACAATGCGTGAACACTTACCGCCACGTTTTAAGCATGAGAGCACCGTAGGTGAGGGAAAATCCAATTTCCCGTAGCCAAACACGTATTGTGCAGGTCACCACGTTTGGTCTTGGGTACATAACGATTGTCTGAAATCCGGTTTAAAAATACGCCATTGATCTTACATTCTTTTTCTTTGTTTAGTGGAATTAATTTGTATCGACAAATATGTAAAGTAACTACAAATGATTTCTTAATTTAAATTCCACAAATTAATACTTTATAAATGTTAAAGGTAAATTCACGTGCGCCAAATTTGCTGGCTGTGCTCCGCAATCATAAAAACTTGGCCTATCAGTTATTTTCAAGGGGTGACACCTAGTTGGAAATCTTGAAAAAATCGATTATTCGTTTTCGACGGATTCTTATGAGACAATGTTTCAAAAATATTTTCTGGAAATTTCAAATCGGTCCGTTGAAAATTGGGGGAGTTATGAGCGGTTACAGGTAGATCCGGCGAACCGGTATATACCTGACTCAAAACTTGAAAAGCGTTTTTCTCTGAATTACTTTTTCAGAATCGGTGACCAAAATATCTCAAATACAACTAAACCGATCTGTTTCAAATTGCATAGACATTTCTTTGTATATCAAAATGCAGTCCTTAATCGAAGGATTTTTTTTTCAATGCATACTTTTTTTTATATCAAGGAAAATAGTGTTTTTTCACCGAAATTTCGACGATCACCTTCGATCAGCGACCATTTTTTCAAAAATTATCATTTTATTGAATCCTTCGATTAAAGACTAGATAATACGGTGCCAAAACTAAATTCATTGGGTTTTTTGATTTCGGATGATTGGTTCCCGAACAGGAATGGTCACGGCGAAGGACCTTTTTGCACAACGGTCTGTACAATTTACTGCATCTCCGTCGTTATTTAAAATATTTCCCAATAAAAAAATTATCAAAGATACTTGAAATGATTCCATTTACTATGAAAAAAAGTTAAAAATCTGCACCCATTTCCCAATTTAAAAAATAATTCTTAGATGGTCACTCAAATAATTGAGGAATTTTGAAGAACGCCTGCTATTCCAGTTTACCAAGTACTACATCCCTCGAAAAAGTGCAATGGATATCTTCACAAAAATTTTTAAGGAATAGTCTCACTTGAGAAGAAGCAATGAATTATTTATTTGCAAAATTAACGATCAGTACAACACACATTAACAGTATAACGTAATAGTGTTTGAATAAATTTTGACGCTCATATTTGACGTAACGCGGTGCTTTTTGGAACGTTGACAAAATTTGTGCACGGACTGCGACACAACGTTAAGGATGTATTGCCCGTACATTCCCTACCAAAAGTGAGTTTCGGTGATAATTTTGAATACCTTGCGACAACATTAAAATCTGAATAAAATCAACCCTATTGAAAATGCTAAGAACTTTGGTTTTAAATAATAAGAATGGCAAAAATGTATAAATAGTCTAAATAAAAATTTGTTCAAAAAATCTCCGTTAAACTTGATTTTTGTGACATTAAATAAATGATGATATTTTTCTGAATACATGAGATTTTTTAAAGAATTTTCTCTGTATTTCGAAAACCCCGTTTTTGGAATTTTTCAGAGGCTGTACCCATGACACTGTTCGTTCAATACCCCGGACACTTCTTGGATTCAATATGGAACATTGCTCCGAAAACTTGTGAACCGAATTGAAAATTTGTGACTCCTTCCGTTGAAAAAAAATTAAAAACATAAAAATGAAAATGGAAAGAAAATTCTAAACAAAATTCATACCTATTCAGGAAAATCTACATTCTAATTTCATAATTACAAAAAAAGTAGTTACTAAATACTAAATTCTAAATACTAAAGTATAGTACCATACTAATTCTAAATACTAAAAATACTAAAGTAGTAAATACTAATTTAATAATTACAAACTTGTGACCGAATTGAAAATTTGTGACTCTCCTTCCATTGGAAAAAAAAATTAAAAACATAAAAATGAAAATGGAAAGAAAATTCTAAACAAAATTCATACCTATTCAGGAAAATCTACATTCTAATTTCATAATTACAAAAAAAGTAGTTCACCGGACATTTGAACAATTTTTTTTCTTTTCAACAATTTACTTATAACTTTTTTGCATTATTATTACCGGAAATTAATGTTCTTAGCGTCCTCAATGTGATTGATTTAAAACAATTTTTATCTCCTCGCACAGTACCTCAAAATTCTCGCCGAAACTCACTTGTGGTAAGGAATGTACGGGCAATACATCCTTAAGGCCTTAGGCCACAGTAAGGGGTATAAAATGATGTGCGAATTAACTATTTTTTTCCGTATGAAAAAGTGATTGACTCATAAAATTAATTACACATCTATTTAGTATGAATATCAAGCTGTTAGAATTTTTTTTTTCGATGCACAAAATAGCCTACTAATATTATCTTTTGTTATCTTTTTTTAGGCGCTCCGCGGCGTGACGTTTAGCATCCACAATTTTTTACCTAAAACAAAAAACAAAAATTCTCGTCAATCTACATTAGAATACCTAGAGAATTACGTATGGAATTAAAAAAATATTGTTTTATTCAAAAGTTGTAGGTATTTGAACTCAAGAAATGAATTTTCAGTGAAAAATTTCGTTATAACTGCTCATAAAATAAAAAGTTTTGATTAATCAGAAATTCCGTACGTACTTCTCTACGAAATGCAATTAGGAACATAACTTTTAAATTTGAAGTAAATCGAGTGAAAATTGTTGAAGTTATTTGTCACGCCGATTGGAAAAAAGCTGTTTCGAGAAGTTTCGAGTAGTCGGCCATTTTGTACGTCGAAAAAAAAATTCTAATAGCTTGATATTCATACTAAATATATGTGTAATTAATTATATGAGTAAATCGCTTTTTCATACGAAAAAAAATGTTAAATTCGCACATGATTTTATATCCGTGACTGTGGCCTAAGGCCTTAAGGGTTTCTTTACAAACGTCAATAAATGCACGCTCCATTGAAGATTTTCAGTCTTTATCATTGTCCCGGCCTTTTTCGCCTCGTGAAAAGGCTCGGCAGCTATCAGTGTACCATAAAGTTGATATGCAACTGCGGGTAAACCTTTAATGAAACACATAGTGTACGGAGATGTATCGCGAACAGGCAAGATCAAAGTTGAATGAATTACACGGCGTAATGGAAAGGAGAGGTCAACGATCAAACTGAGAATTTAACGAGCCGTACAACTGTGCCCGAGTATACACGCTAATATCCATTGGTAGAGAGGCAAGCGTGATTCCGTCGGAAGAGCGCGCATGTAATGGTATGAAAACGTGGATTAACCGCTCGTTTGAGCCAAACGCAACATTCTAATTGTTGCATAATTGGTATCGGGCTCATTAGCTATCTTCAACGGTCCCGAGCCATGCAAATCCTCGTCGGTGA
Organism: Ophion costatus; assembly: GCA_951751655.1. Classification (NCBI taxonomy): domain Eukaryota; kingdom Metazoa; phylum Arthropoda; class Insecta; order Hymenoptera; family Ichneumonidae; genus Ophion; species Ophion costatus. Next base: position 19,960,581 of record OX632363.1, on the reverse strand, counting down.
GGTGAGTCGTATGCTAAATCGAATGACATACGAATCCAATTTGGAATTTGTTGCAAGGGAAAAATGTTTTTGGGCCTTATAGACTTGATATTGATTTTTCGCCCTATTTACGACCTATGTAGAAAAGAAGGCAGCTAAAGAGTAAAAGCATCTGCAAGGTAATGAGAAAAAAAAACGACGAGCCAAGTGCGAATGTGATTTGCCTACCTCGGGTAAGTAAATCTCGGTAGAATTTCATGAGGTTTTGTATATTTAAAAGTATTATTAGCATCTTGCATATTATCAGAAATGAGAAAGAGGATAGCAAAATTCGAACCATTTCAATAAAAACAAACGAAGAAAATTCCTAAAAATGAAATAAACATTTTTGACATGATAAGACAGAAAATTATCGAATGATAGGTCACTTTTACATTCAAAAACTTATGGGATCCCACTTTGTTCGGGGTGTTTTACTTCGACGGTTGGACTAGCTACGGATCATCGAACTTGAACTACATGTCAGATTCTAAAGCCGTAGATCCAATAGCTTAGAAGCTATTAGATCTTACCAGGAACATCCCTCAGGTGACACCCTTTGATTTTGCTAAAATTTGGATATGTTACGAAGCACCGAAAGGTAAGCGATACGTATTTTTTTTTATCGGCGGAAAAACGGTTTTAACGGGTGAAACCACCCCCCGAAAATAGGGGTGTTTTTCGTATTTCCTCGATAATGTTATCGTTTTCATATCCAATGTATAGTACGCGGAAAAATAAACATTGCTGCAATTAAAAAAAAAAAAAATTATATCTCGTACCGTTAACACGTTCTCCACGAAAAACGAAAAATATCCTCATTTCTTAGGGTGCGTTTCACCCCTTAAAACTCTTTGTCCGCCGATTAAAAGAAATACGTATCCCTTACTTTTCGGTGCTTTATAACATATCCAAATTTCAACAAAATCGAAGAGTGTCACCTGAGGGACGTTCCTTGTTAGCTTAGAAGCTGACGGACTGGACGAAAACAACATGCCTCACGAGAAAAGCAAACCGTAAAATCATGCAACACTTTTCTGGGCATAAGCTTTTTTCCATAAATCAATCGAATTTGCTATAACGATGACGAATATTACTCACAGTTGAATAGATGAAAAATGCTCCGAGAACGATGACTCGCAGGAGAACTGGACTGGCTGCTCTTACAACCTGTGAATGTAAGAATATTGTCATTAAATATACACATTGAGTAACGAGAATGATATTAAATTTACAATTAAATAAGAATAATTGTAGACTTGTTTAACTCCACATTGAAACACTGGGTCATTATGACCCGGACGAATTTTAAATAAAATGCTCACCTTTCCTAAATGGAAAATTTTCAATGATTCTTTACAGCCAATTAATTTGGTATTTTTCAGATTTTAATTACGCAAACGTGTTAAGAAATGTTCAAAGTGTATTCCGGATTTTTTTTCAGAAAAAAACTGACAGAAAAGTTGTTATTAGCAGGTGGATGAAGGATGACCGGGTCAAGTGACCCAGTCAGGGATGTCAGGCGGCCACCCAGAAGTCCTCGTGCAGAGCTGGCGAAAAGCTGGTACTAGAGAAGAAAAACTAGTACGCCCGTGCTCCGCTGACAATGAGACGCTGCCAACGCTAATATACAAAGTATGTCGACAATCGCACCCCAGAGCAAAAAATGATATTTTAGTGTCTTATGCCATTGCTAGAAGGCAGTAATTATCGAACGAAAAGAAAAAAGTACCTTTTATGCGAGGTTTGGAAAAAACGTCACATTCAAATTATTTCTTGCTGACATTATATCGCATTTCTGATGCACAATGTACAGTATATTGAAAAAAAAAGTAATAAATGATTCTTATTGAAGATTTTTATCTGAAACGAGAGTTCGTTAACTTGAACAAAGAACAGAAATGTGAAGAATAGACCACATTTAGATCCCGGAAAAATATTTTCATACTGATGACAGCATTTTACAAATCTTACTTGTGTAACGTCGCGAGCAAAGCGCATAGAAATATTGCGTTTTCTCTCTTCTACTTTGTTGAAATCCGGCGAGAACGCTGGCCTGAGCGATTTCCCATGGAAATCGTGAATAACCATTAAACGAATATGGCATTCACATTTTTCGACACATTCCTGTATCTTCTTAAGCTTAGACATGCCACAGCTGCAATGTAAGCTATTGATAATAAGCGAGCGTCGGGCGTACTTTCGTACGACCCTCCTTACGCACTCGAATTCAACGAGAACATAGTTTTAGGCACGCTTTCCCGGAAAAGTCGTAAAACAAAAAATATCATACTGCAAGCCAGATGACCCAGAGTTCACCCGCCGGCGAAGACATAGCGGAGCTCCGATTTCCTAATCCATGTGGGAACCAAGGTTAGGCCAAAATCGCCGGAAAGGTCCACTCGACTCGGTCATAAAACCGGGCCGCGACGAAAATAAAATGCATATGGAAGGACTACGAGGCGCATCGCAGCTGCACTATCGCGGAGGCGACTCGGCGCCGGGCCCTAGACTTTAGACTCCGAGATACAACGAACTGTCTCCCACGTCGACCACTCCGATTGGTTAAGAGAGAACCAAAAACGAAAACCCCCTTTTTTCCTCCTACTCCACCCAAGAAGGGAAATCTGGAGCAGGAAGGTCCAGAGGATTAAAGGAAAATCAGTTCAGCGTCATTTTCCGAACCAGAAAGATCTCTTCTATCGACTACAACCTTGTATCGCGATTCGTACCTCTGTTCCGCGTTTAATAATTCAACTCTGTTCTTCGAGCATCCATTTGCGTATCTATTTACCTCGAAAAGTATCATGAATCCTCCCTGCGCACCTCACACTCGTGAATTGACCATCTGACCCATCTGCGGCACCATTGTAAACACAGCGTGTGTGCGGCCCATCGACAGACCTTGTACTAGCGAGCGTAACAGGCCGAGAGCGAAGGTCCTTTCACCCAAGTCCGAAGGACCGTCATTCAGAAAACGTAAGCTAACTCCATCATTTTTTGTATCATTTTCTTAATCCGCCGAACTGTATTCTTCCCATGTTTCCGACCGGTTAAGTGGACGGTACTCGGTAATGAACGAAAATTTGTAAACAGTAACTACATCTGTCGCAATCGCTCACATAAGTCTTGACCATCTAGGCACTTGAGACCTAGAACACCCGTTTCACACATTCTCCTTTTACCCTCATCCCGTGCTATTGCGCTTGGCGTAGGCAAGAAAGAGGGAAACGAAAGTTTTATGCTCTCATCCCTTCCGGATGTGACACTTGGCAGTTCAAAAAAGTCAAAACAAACAGATTCTTAGCATGAAGATGTTTTTTTACTGTCCTTATTCCAGGATTTATTTTTTCTGTTTCTATTCGTCATAACCAGACGACATCGCAATAAAATTTTCGTTTTTCATTCAATATTATGCATTGAGGATATTAAAGTGCACATGATTTCGTTTAATATGTCAGTAAAAAGATCGAGTGATACTTATTTTGATGCGGTATTTATTCTCGTAAACCATATAAAATAATGAATAAGTCATATAATCGTTGTTTTTTATCGAAGAGTATAGCAAATTATTGAAATATTTATTGAAAAAACACAACTTAATAAATCTAGTACTTTTTTATGAAATATTCTGCAGTAATCCTGGTATTTTTGTTGGTTAACGAATCTTGGTATTTTTGAATACAGGGACAGAATCATCTTAGTGCATGGCACGTGATCCGAAAAACTAGTATGTTTACCAAGAAGTTGGTATGTCTGACATGCCTGGACCCAGAGTGTCAAAATCGAGGCCAAATATATGTGTGCCAACGGAGCGTTAAATCTTCGGGTATCTGTGAAGTTCTCGTACGTTCTTCTTAGATCTTAGGCCACAGTACTGGTATAAAATCATGTGCGAATTTAACAATTTTTTTTCCTGTGAAAATGTGATTCACTCATAAAATTAATTTCACATCTATTTAGCATGAATATCAACCTGTTAGAAAATATTTTTTTTTTTTCGATGTACAAAATGGCCGATTACTCGAAACTTCTCGAAACAGCTTTTTACCAATTGGCGTGACAAATAACTTCAACAATTTTCACTCGATTTACTTCAAATTTAAAAGTTATGTTCCTAATTGCACTTTTCATTTTATGAGCAGTTTATGAAAAGCTATAACGAAATTTTTCACTGAAAATTCATTTCTTAAGTTCAAATACCTACAACTTTTGAATAAAACAATATTTTTTAAATTCCGTACGTACTTCTCTAGGTATTCTAATGTAGATTAACGAGAATTTTTGTTTTTTGTTCTCAGTAAAAAATTGTGGATGCTAAATGTCACGCCGCGGAGCGCCTAAAAAAGATAAAAGAAAATAATAGTAGTCTGCCATTTTGTACAACGAAAAAAAAAAAAATTCTAACAGCTTGATATTCATACTAAATAGATGTGTAATAAATTTCACGAGTGAATCGCTTTTTCATACGAAAAAAAATTGTTAAATTCGCAGATGATTTTATACCCATTACCGTGGCTTAAGGCCTTAAAAATAGAAAGCTCCGAGAAAATACTAAAATAACGCGGACGAGTTTTCGCCATGGGAGTTGTATTCGTGATTTCCCAGGGCTAGAGTGAATAATTCAAGACGATCGCGTGTTCGTATCGGCGGTCAACTGGTTGGTGGTCATATGGTACGTGTTCGATGAGACTTCTGATCTTAAACGATCGGTTTAATGCTGTTCGAGTATCTGTACCCAAGTCTCCCCCAAACACGATTACACTCCTAGACGTGGCACACGAAATCCAATCGCAGGTGGCGCAAGTTACTTTGCAATTCCGATCTGCACATCTGGATATTTTCAGTCCGCGTTTCTCGCCCAGTTTTCCGAAATTTATATCATTTCTCTCACGTGAATAAGAATTAACCTCATCCTTTCGTATTTTGCTTCGAAGCGAGTTCCGTATTATTTATTACCAGGCCTTCGTTTGTCTACTTCAGTCATTAGCATCGCGGATCAATCAATTGATAGAAGGAAAGAAAAAGAACGATAAAGAGGCGGAGCGAAGGAAAATTTAAGATTTTTTCGAAAAAATCAAATGAATTCTAGGTCCATACAATGCACATAAGATAAAAATCTCTTAGGATAAACCGCAATCTCTCGAACATTACTGATGTGTAAATAAGTTACACATCACGCAATTCCGGTCATACGAAAATGTGCATTTCGTACTACAATTCCTAATGGATTTCTCTAAGGCGATTCGTATTATCGTATGCTTTTTGGGCATCAAATGTGAGACGAACAAGACAACAGGTTCCTCCACCCTCAAGGAAGAATATGACAACGATAAGGGGAAATAGAAGTGGACGTGCTACAAATGAGAGGCTCATATTGTTTTAACGTTGTAAAAGAGGAGAAGAAATCTCTTCACCGCAGGTGGCACGTGTTAGCAATTACGAAAAGCCTCGCAACGAGTCTCGAAACCCTGCACGATTCTCATCTCGAAGAGTAAGCATTTAAAACTCCATAATTAGCCATCGTGGTCTCTTTCGTAGTGAATTTTTCAGACCTAAGCTGAGAACTAAAGTGTTTAACGAGACTCGGACCACACGCTAGGGTCGTTAACTACAGTGAAGTACACTAGAAGCTTGATTTAGAGAATTTCGATTTACGGACGAGCCCCCACTGTCTCCCACCAATATCGATCCGAGCGGTATTGGTGGGAGAAGCTCTGCACCTACCGCAGCACTTCTAGGCACGAAGCCAGCTGCGCAGAGCGAACAATCAAGGAACTGCGCTTCGCCGATTGACGCAAGCGCGGAGTGGGGGTGGTCCTATCGCTTCTCGCTGAATCGAGGACATAGTGTAGAGGGTCATCACGTATGGGGGTTGAATTTCGCGATTGGGCAACAGATCCTGGCTTTGTTGCATCATTCCTGTGTCAATAGATTCAAATGGTATTTAAATGGTTACGAGTGAGCGAATCAATTCAATGTACAGATCGGTGTCATTCTCGCAACGTGTGTAATACAAGTCCTTCTCTGGTCAGATTCCCTCTATGTGGTAATTGGAGTATTCCGGATTCGTGTTATCGTGTACACTCGATAACACCAGCATTTGATTCGGTCCACAGCTTTCACGAACTATACGCAAGCGGCACACGAGATGCAGTGGCACTTACAATTCACTTTTCTCTTTGCGATGAATGCCTCGATGAGTGGAATCCTAATGACGTTTTGAGACGTGAATGCACGCCTCGAAAGGTCGGCATTCATGACCCCATCGTCATAGAGGCTCTGATGTCTGCAACCCTGCTTCAACCTACTGTGACACGTACCGTTCCTCGAAGCGGTCATCCATTACAGTCTCGGTGTCTCTCTGTCTTTCGGTTTCCGTCTGGCTGACTTGCTGTCCCTTTGTATCCATCTCCCTCTCCGCCCCTCTCTCTCTCTCTCCCTCTCTCTCTCTTCCTATTTCTCTCTCGCTCGATTTTTGCCCCTAATTAGTCGCAGTAATTACAAACTGTTGGACTAGAATTTCATTGTTTTCTTATTGACGCTCCGAGCTGGAATAGAAATTTCGATTGCAATTATCGTGCACATTGGTTTGATTTCGATGAAAAAGAAAATGTTGAATCATTGATAAATACACGCAGAATGAATGGAGTAAAATGATCAATAAAATATCTCCTCAATTCAGATAGACCAATGTTTGAATGCCAATTGGGATTTCAATTTTTGAATGACTGATTGGGAATTCGAACTCTTGATCGCGAATTTTCATGCTAAAATATCTTGTATGCGTTATATCAGATAATTCTGCCTTCCAGTAGAGAATATTAAATTCCAACGCTTCCTTTGATCTTTCTTTCCCTCTGGCTTCGTTTGCCATGAAGTCTCCATAGAAATCATCAGTCGCAGGAAAAAAATTGGAAGAGCACCTTGTACCCTCCGAAAATGGCTGTATAAAATCTCCCATAGGACCGGGAAGTTTTCTGAATTTTTTTTCTGGAAACTAGGTCGTGAGTGCGTGAAACAACATTTTCCCAACAGATAGTTTTGAGAAGCGAACCTGCAGGAGAAATTGCCGTAGAGTATAAGTTCATTTTAGCTCTACTTCGCAACTGCAAAGTCGGCTAATTTTCCAAGAGTTCTACTCGAAGTAGGTGCGGAGCGAGCCACGTCTTCATGCTCAAACTTATTAATAATCCCCCGTGGTATTGGGTGCATTCGATTCATATTCCATCCATTTCATAACATGAAAAAGTTTTAACTATATATTTGTTGATTAGATTTAACTACATATTTGTTGATCCGCTTTAACTATATGTTTGCTGACCCGATGGAATTGCAATAAGCCGACCCTTTATTCCTCATGTGCAGTCCTATTCGTTTCTCAAATGAGCGAGTCTATCCTTGAAACGGACTAAATCTCCCCTAATTGCTGCAGACTTCACCAGCTTATACTTGAAAACACCACCGGCTTAAGGGGTAAGGCCACTGTAAATTTTTTGAAAAATCGATTTTTTTTTATTGGCTTAAAAAATAGTTTAAACCCTCTAGAATAAGAAAAAAAAGGTCCTGCGCGAAAAAAAATTTGTTGTCCTTAGGAAATGAAGGTCGCCACCAAGCGTGTCAAAACTTGCTCCGAAACGACTGCAATTATATCGGAGATGGCGATTCCAAAACTTTCAAAGGCATCGTGGATTCGAAGCCTTATGAAAATGTTGATGTTAAAAAAAAAGAGTGCATAGATCACGTGCAAAAAAGAATGGGCACTCGATTGAGAAACTTAAAAAAAGGAACAAAAGGTCTCGGGGGAAGAGGAAAACTCACTGCCAAATTGATTGACGAACTAAGCATTTATTACGGCTTAGCAATCCGTCGAAATTCCGATTCCATCAAAAATATGAAAAATGAGATCTGGGCAACCCTTTTTCACAAAATGTCAACGGATGAAAAGCCTCAGCACGAAAAATGTTCGGAGAATTGGTGCAGTTGGAAGAAAGCGAAAGCAGAAAATGCCTTGGATGCGTATCATCACAATCAGCCAATGAGTGAGGAGGTTTATCAAGCCATCAAACCCATCTACATGGAATTGAGCCGGGACGAGTTGCTGGAGCGTTGCTTGGGGGCCTATACTCAAAACAATAACGAAAGTTTCAACGCTACCGTTTGGAGTTTGGCCCCCAAATCATCCTCAAGCGGAAAAACTGTACTAGATATTGCGACGGATATCGCTGTTTGCATATTCAATGGCGGCCTTACCAACGTCTTGCAAATATTCAAGATGTTGGAGGTGGAAATTGGTGTACAGTTATATAATTTCTGCATCGAAGCCGACGCCAAACGCATCACGCACGCGGAGACATCTCTGAGCGACGCGGCCAAAAGTGCGCGCGCGCTCCAAAAATCAACCAGGAAAGACGAAGAAGACGAAAATTTGGCTATCGAAGGACAAATGTATGGTGCTGGGATTGCAGACTAACGGTAAACATTTTTTTTAACTTCTTTTTTTAATTTTTTCCAATAAAAAACTATTCGCAAAACTTTAAACGCGTTTTTCTCGAAACATGGTTTTTCAAAATGGCACGCAGCATAACTCGAACAATTTTCATTTTTTTTACTTGAAATTTTAACCAGATGTGAACATTTACATTATCTTGAGAATGTCGATCGGAATTTTCAAGAACTTTATTTATTGATTTTTTATTAACAAAAAACTTGCCGTTTTTTTCGTCAAAAATCAATTTTTTTTTCAAACGCACGCCAAATCCACAAAAATTGATACTTTTTAAAATCCGATCGACATTCTCTAGCTATAGCCCTCTAGATTAATGGTTTTTTTTTTTTGTTCTAGATTCAAAAGTGCACCAGTGGTGCTGCGTGCCGCGGAGCCCTGGAAGCAAAACATGTCCCGGGAAGATAGCTGCGGAACCGCCATTTTGTTTGTTTTTTACTGTAAAAAAATTTTATAATAAAGTTTAATGTATGCCCGATAACACCATTAAAAGTTTTTTTTTCAAATACCTTCAATTTCGGGAGCAAAAAATTAGTGAAAAAACCTTTTTTTTGGGCCGTTACAGTGGCCTTACTCGTTAATACCGGAAAAAGGACTGCAAGTCCTTAAAAAAGATAAAGCCTTCAGGAACTCGAGAGTTCTCTTCAAGTACGAACTACCATATTTTCAGCGGCAAAGTTTTCCAAGTGGTTTTTGCAGCAAAGTAATGATCGTTACAATAAAAATCCGTATAGTATCAGTGCATTTATGACTCTTCAACAGCTATTACCCTAATTGCGAAGTTCTTCAATCTTGTTGATGTAAAAGGTACAATGCGATGTCGATGTGAATTCGATTCATGCGCGCACGGTATTACTAATCTCCACTCAAATAAGGTGCTAAACGAGTTACAGGAACTTTTTGACTTTTAATACTAGTGTCGTTTCCATAAAGTGTCCGATGCCTAATCAAGTCCAAGAAATGCGATAGCAATCCGTTGATCAGGCAAAAAATCCTCACTTATTCTTCAAATAATAATGATAATATACAAATTGCTTATCACATAACAAGAGTACCGAAAACTATTCGAAAGGAATTGTAACTATACGTACACTCTCTATTCCGGACATTTATAATCAAAAGTCCGTAGTGCGAATTTTCTAAAAACAAAGATAATTAGTCATATTTGTCTTCCCGACTAACTGTTATTTTATATCGGTATACCAATTTATTGAGAACAAATCTCACTCAAATTCGGTGATCAAGGAGATCGGCTATTAATGTTTCATAGCACTCCTATAAAAGCGTCTCAACCACGAGCACTGATTTTTTCCTAACGCTTAATTATTAAAATTATCGAAATTGTTGTAATCGTAACATGATATATCATGAGAAGTTCTAATACGAAGAAACGAAAAACCTAATGCCAATCTTTTTTTTCAAACCTGCTCCAAATCTTCCTAATATAGCCCATAACAATCGCAATCCTGGCCAATTTTTGCCCTATAGTTTGGCGTGATTTGGCGGCAACACGAGCGCCAGAACTCCGTCAAATTATTTATCCACTGCTGGCTTATTTCTAAAAAAATTTAATGGACCGCTGTGCCTCGTCAAATGGACTCAAAATGAACATCACTTCACGCCTTCAATTTTGTTGAAACTTCTATATGTGATAAAGCATTGAAAACTATTAGACATGTCTTTTTTGCAACAACACGGGTTTAAGGGGAGGTAACCACACCTCAAAAGGAGGCGTGGTTGATTCTGCAGTTTCATCCACAAGCAGTCCACCGATCTGAATGATACGAAAACCAAAATTCTTCTAATGTAAAGCAACGAAAAATCTACTATAGAAGTAATGAAAAAAAACGAAATTAAGGGATGGGCGCCTTCCTTCGAGGGGTGGTTTCCCTCCTTAAACCCGTTTTTCCACCGATAAAAAGAATACCTCTCTCATAGTTATCAATGCTTTATCACATGTATCTCAACTAAAATGGAAGACGGACACTAATGTAATGCTCCTTTTCAGTGTCAAGGATCAGTTTGGTCGTAAGTATCCAGTTTTATAAATACTTAAAAGGTTTTTTCACTTTAGACGCTAAAAACAGCTATTTTTTTATACCTTTATATTACAGATATTGATATAAAAGTTGTTACATTTAATAAATACGCTCTCGAAATACATTTCAAACAATTATTTATTCATGTCACTATTTATAGACAAAAATGTCCTAAAAAAATGGTAAGTCTGCGCTGTTGATGAAATCTCACAGATGGATCATCCGAAACAAAAAAATCAAACGGTTTTAGATTCAGTATGTTAATGGCTATAACGCAGATCACACGATTTTTCATATACGCTAAAATAACAAAATAGCAGACATCTTACGAAAAAACGAAAAAAAAACGTGTTTTTTCACCGTTTTTGGCAAAAAAAATAGTAAATATCCAAATTTAAAAAATCCTCGATATGCGCTATAGGTATAGTTGTAAATAATATGTGGTTAACATTTTATAAAGATCAGTTCAGTAGTTTCGAAGATTTTATCGACAAGCCGTCGAACAACGTCGTTTCGAGGAAAACGCGTTCAAAGTTTGTTTGGGCCATATAAAGAAAAATGTTTAAATGTATTTCGAAAGTGTATTTATCCAGTGTAATAACTTTGATATCAATATCTACACTAAAACACTATAAAAAAAATGCATGAACGTAGCCTTTTAAGCGTGTAAAGTGAGAAGATTCCTTGAAATGCTGAAATAATAATATAACAATAAAATCAGTCAATTCGAAAAATAACAAGCCTATATGAATACCATCACGTCGTTTTGGATTAAGCGCTTCGACTATGGGTTGCAAAGCCCAGTAGGCGACGCAATTCGATATCGCGAATGTACGCCGGTATGGATAGTGGGAGATACACGATCACGTATATTGAGGTGTACATGCTTTGAAGCACGCGCGAAATGTAAGGCAGCCCGCCTAAACGTTAGTCGGTAGTTATCCTGAAGCTTGTTCGCACGGTATTGTTCGGGTGTATATCGTCTCCCGCCTCCCGTTCGTTCGTCGCGAGAAATGCTCAGGGAATACAGTGCTCGATACGGGCGCATAGCTGAATGATGATTGATAACTGGAGAATTCCGATAACAGCTAAGTCCTGTTTGTATGTTACTAATGAATGCAACCAGGCTGATCGCGATAGCTTGCGCGACCATCCGTTTTCCACCATTCGCGAATCCGCGCTATACGTTCTACGCAGGTTATGACGCAGATTGCAAGTAAACAATCCGAGTCACTCAATAACATATCGAATCAGTTCAGCCAGGTGAATACGACGTGTTCAAACGTCGTAATGTACGCCCAGGCCCGCTCTCAAGGGACCACTAATTACAGCTGCGATGCCCAAGTTCATGAAAGCCAATGTGTGGCTATGTTTGGGTGCGTGTGCATATACGTTTGTGTAGGCAAACTTCGATCAGGTGAGCCTGAATACAGTCAGTATCAATATTAGGTCTTCCAATGTCGGGAATTTCGATTAATCAACCTTCTTAGCTGATAATGATAGGTCTTAATTGGATCATGGTTGCTGGTGAAAAATTAATGCGCGATTAGATCAAATGGATGCATTATCTTCTCACGCAGCCTCTTCATGGACTTACTCTCCAGCAAAAGTACTAATTGTACCTCTGTAATACAAGTGGTGATGTGTAGGGGATCGCTGGACCTGCCCCCTGTCCTTCCTCGAGCTAAATGCGAATGTGCAAGTGTACACAAACATGAAATTCATATTACCAGTGGAATGGCAGTGATTTCAACGGAGGAGATGGGCAAATGTTTAAAACCGCGACTGGAAAGGAAACTGAAGGAAATGATGTACTCTCTGAAACAAACACGGTAGTTTCGAACCACGAGAAAACATCAACTTGGAGTTTGTAGACATATGGTGAATCGGCAGACACATTTCAAACGCGAGAAGTTAACCCTTTGATGTGTGATATCTTCAACATGTCCATCATCGATGCTAATCAAACGTTGTTCAAATCGTCTCAGCAATCATCGTGTTCCCGAACTCCTGCAAAACTTACCAGATCTCGTGATGCACGTTGTGATACGGAAGGTTGGGAAACGAAAACGAATCAGAAGTCAGAAAAAGGTTTCTTTTCTTTACTTTTCTTTCTGGCTGTTTGATCGTATATTATCGTTAGTTAGTCCATTTTTGATAGCTCCTTATGTCTCTCTCGCTACCTCTCTTCTATTCTTCCTCGGGACTTTGAAGAACCCATAACAAGCTTAACACAGAAATATTTATTCTCCGCTCTTGTCCGAAGGTGAACGAATCGGTCTGTAACAACGTTATGTATAGGTATAAGTTTGGACTTTTGTTCTGTAGCTTACGGTCTTTTTTGTCGATTCCAATGTTTACGGTGTAGCCGGAAGCAGGGATTGGGAACTTGTTTCCTGCGTTCGACCCACTTTTTTCTCTTTTCTAAGTTTTTGCTGAATGTTTCTTCAGATACCTCCAGATTTCTTTCGACCCCACTTCCTACTACTTGTTTTCCCCTGTATCAGCTATATACCTTGACCCCTACAAGGTGATGTCTCCGAACTGTTTCGCCACGAGGCGAAAGGACGAGAAAATCGTATCGACTTTTGCTTATAGAAGAGCTTCGTGCTTCGGAGATACTGGAAAGAGTGTCTCGTTTTCTCTTTTAATAAATAAGCCAACAGTTCCGCCTCATGTCCCTAGTTATCAAACATCTATTCGTGCTTTTGTAACGATTCGCGAAAAAAATTGGGCGTTCGTATTGTTCTGTAAAAAAAAGTTTGGGGTGAGGGTAGTTCACTGCCACAGACCCGCTGGAATCGGTTAATTTAACTCCAGCTGGCAAGCCATAAAAATTAGCCGAGGACGCAAACGACCCATGTGTTCGGCCAACGTATCTAAAAAAGAAAAAAAATATTTCTCTATAATTCTTTTTGTACTCAAAATATACATTCTCATGGCGGTGTTGAGTGAATAAAAGCGAACATCGATGTGGGAATCTGCGAAGTCCTCCTGCGTCACTTCGTCCTCGCAAACAAGTAGAATATTTCGGCGGTGAAAATTCCGAGGATGAAGATTGTATCGAAGAAGATCATCAGGAAGAGGAGGAGTGCGATGAGGTTTCCGAATCGAAAGTTTTGCAATTTATCCATCAATATTTTACATTTATTAACAAATTCATCATCTATAAGTGTCCATACTAAATAGGGAAATTCAACCGTTAAAATAAATACCCTTTTTAATTCGCGAAGCCTCCCATATTTCTTTCTGAAAGTACATCATCTCGAGTAAAAATGACTAAAAGGATTTTTTAAAAGAAGTAACTTGACAAAAATGATGATTTTTTCAAAATTACGGTGCATTTTTTTTCAACGATTGAATTAACCACCCATAATTAATGTTATGATATTATTATTGATTAACCTTATAGTTGAAACTACAAAGAAAACCTATGAATTTTTTCAGAATTTTTTATAACATTGAAAGTTCTTGAATATTTCGCGGACGCCGGTGACCCATGTATTCTGTTAGAACGTGCCGAAAAATAGTGTTCGGGTCGAGGGTTAAGGCAGTCTGGTTGTCTGGAAATATGAAAAAATCGTTTTTTTTTATTTCATTTTCTTATTTAACAGACCCTTCTGAATACGTCTGTGAAAACTGTTTAATGACACTCATAAAATTAGCCGAGGTATAGAAATTATAACCATAGGCAACCATGATATCTCGATAACCAATCGGCCGATGGAGCTGAGATTTGCCATACGCCTTGAGTAGACCCTTTTCGTTGGTAGCAGAATTTAGTCGAAATAATTTTTTTTTCATCCAACTCGTAGAACGGTTGGAAAAATAGGAAAAACCGATAATCAAAGTTTAACATGGCTCCATTTTGTAATTAGTGTTGCTTAACCTGACACCAAACATCACAACATTTAACCATCTAAGAATATGTTTTTTTTTCAGATTCATATAACATCCACAACACTAGTGGCCAATTGAAGGCGTTTTCCACATACGTTTTTTCGTTCATTTTTTCATATTCTTAAAGGACCAATAAACATGTGTATTTATTTTTTTAGTCATTCCATTCCAAAAACCACCTTGAAAACAACGCTCTGGACAACAATACTGTCTAATTGTGTACATAGTGAATCAATTCGACCACTTTTATGAGTGAATATCTTTTTAAAGATTCTTTAGATAAGTGACTTTTCAAAAAAATGACCCTAAACATTGTTTTTTGCTACTTTCTCATTTCTTGGGTTATAAATGATGATATTCAGTTGGGAGCAGCTGAAATTTATCATCTTACAAAGAACTATGACGTTTTGAAGTTCGCGGAAACACGTGATAAAATAAGGCATTTTTGAACATTTCAACGCCTATATTGGGTTTGCATGGGTTTCTTTAGGTTTAAGTATGTATAAGAGCTATGGGGTTTTGAATTTCGCGGAAACACGTAATAAAATAGGGCTTTTTTGAACATTTCGCCGCCTATATTGGGTTTGCTTGGGTTTGTTTAGGTTTAAGTATGGATAAAAGTTATAGGGTTTTGAAGTTCGCGGAAACACGTGATAAAGTAGGGCCTTTTTTAACATTTCGACGTCTATATTGGGTTTGCTTGGACTTGTTTGGGTTTAAGTATGGATAAAAGTTATGGGGGTTTTGAAGTTCGCGGAAACACGTGATAAAGTATGGCCTTTTTGAACATTTCGACGTCTATATTCGGTTTGCTTGGACTTGTTTGGGTTAAAGTATGGATAAAAGTTATGGGGTTTTGAAGTTCGCGGAAACACGTGATAAAGTATGGCATTTTTGAACATTTCGACGTCTATATTGGGTTTGCTTGGGTTTGATTGAGTTTGTTTAGGTTGAAGTATGGATAAAAGTTATGTGGTTTTGAAGTTCGCGGAAACCCGTGATAAAATAGAGCATTGTTGAACACTTCGACGCCTATATTTGGTTTGCTTGGATTTCTTTGGATTTCTTTGGAAACACCAATTTTTCGGAAAAGTACCTATGTAAAGAATTACCTTTTTTTCTTTCAAACTCCTAGAATATGGATTCGTACATATGAATTCGTACATATGAACATACATTTATTTATATGGTAAGGTTGCGCAATAACTCTATGCTAATGAGCAACGCACATCGGAAACATCCGGTCGTCGTTTCCCAGTTTTCGCCCGTCGAATAATAACATCACTCTTCTATTTTTATTGGCTCTCCGTGCGCGCCCGTTATCGCCGCGGAATACTAAATCGGTCTCGCACACTCGCCATAGTTATGTTGTCGTCGCAACTCTCTAAAGCTCCACGAAGAGGGGAGTAAGAGAAATGAATTTTCGCAATTTTGCTCCATTGTCCACCATATGAAGCGTACACGAGTGCAAATAATCGTAGTGCACTTGTACATCGCGTTTTGCTATAACTGTTGTTTCAATGATATAAGCGTTCAGGTAAACTAGGCGAACGAACGCAGCCCCTCGCCGTTTTTTTTGCCCGACCCCGGCGGCTCTTGCTACACGCGATGTTTGTTTTTAATACGAATATCTCCCACGTGTTGTTCCGAGACTGCGTAATTTGAATATCGTGTGTACGATAAACAGCCACGTTGACGATTTTCGTCAGGGCGGACTAGAGCGCGTTCATGTTGCCGGGGAAAAACGAGAATCATGAAGAAATGACTATTCTTACTATTGTAAGAATAGTAAGTTCAATAGTAAGTAAGTAAGAATAGTAAGAATAGGAGTTGTATCTCTTACTATTGTAAGAAACTGTTAAACTGATTTGTGGATGAGGGGTTATGTCTAGTTGTAAAAGTTGATAAGTCACGTGACAGCGTGACTTATCAACCGTAAAAATATATATCAACCGTAAAAATATATACCGTAAAAATATATACCGTAAAAATATATACCGTAAAAATATATAGAACCTATATATTTTTACGGTATATCGTCTTATAAAAGCTCTCGAAAAATTCAAGGTGATCGAATCGAAATTGACAGATTTATTGCATGTGGTGTTGACGCCCGTTGGAACGCTCGGAAATATATAGAAAACTACTGCATTCTTTCTAAATTTTTTGGGGCTTTTTTTAGATGCAGAAATATAATGTTTAGTCGAAGGATTTATTCTCCGATGTACACTTTCGATTTGATGAACGAAAAATGTTCATTTTTTCGCAAAAATTAAAACTAACTTGGAACGCGCGCAGGTTTTTTTTAAATTTGATATTTCGGAAATTTTGTTCACGAATAACAGGATGAACTAATATACTGGCGACATCTGTTTGCTTTTATTACATTAGATAGCTAAATAAACTGTAGTTCAATATATTTACACAAAACAATTACAGAGTATTCTTTGGATGGTGCTTTTTCAAATACCTAATTTTTGTAGAAATTCATCGTCACGAATTTCTGAAAAAGAATAAAAAAATAAGCTTTTTTCAGCTGTTAGACATAACCCGTTAGCCGGATAGACCTCGTATAGGAACTTGTAAAGATTTCGAAAAGTTTGCCAGGACCACAAAGCTTACGACATCGTGGCTAATTACATTCTTCATTTTGGCGATTGCCATGCTCTGTTTCCAGATAAGGGTGAGCAAAAAAGAAACGCTAAGGTTTGCGAGAAATGATAATTCTTATCATGCATGAAGAGCACCAAGTGTACGTGATCGTAGAATGACGTTATCGGAATTCTGTTTCCGCTGGATCGACATTTCTAGTCGTATGAATTACGAGGTATTCAACCCGTCGCCAAAAGCACGTCATCCATTATCACGACGGGGGTGTCAATTGCACGTTCAACCTCAAGACGTTGTTGGACCTTCCCCAATTTTCCTGACAGCCCTTTTCTTCGAGATAACTGGACGAACATTCACGACGGTTTCTGTTTCCACAAAATTCACGCAAAGAATTAATCATCGGCGTTTCATGGTAATTGGTGACGATGACAACAACTCAGAGAGGTCGATTAATAATCGGCCTTTCCAGCTACTTGAAACTAAACATCGTTAAAAAGTTAGTTCTATAAGCCTGCGGGGTATGGACTGAGGGAAAACCTGAAGAGAGTTCACGAGAACCGGTGAATCGTGGTGAGCTTCGCGGCCAATTAACTGCGATACGGTTCAACGAGTAACTCGATAAATAGGTAACTCGATATGGTGTATCGAGGAAAAAAGGTAGGTGAGAACATCAGAGGAACGTTCCATTAATTTGTGATCAGGATTGATTTTTGCGTGCAATAATGCTTGGATAGTATTCGTTAAACTTTTTTTTTTAACAGGCATTTATTCAATGTACTAAAAAGTAGAAAATGATTTTTTTTTATCAAGTCACCTATATGTGACTATAAATGTAAGCTTAAGGCGCTCAATGTTTTTAATATTTCATAAATTTGATCAATTTAGTTTCATTAATCGTATTTAATTTGGCAAAATAGTAATTCGAGAACATCTTATCACACGTTTATACTTCATTTTAGTATTTTCATTTAAGGGCGGGGTAAAGTATTTAATTTTTTTTTTTTATTTTTTAAATGAATGCATAATATATCAAGAATATTGTGTTAAAATTTCAAGTCGATCGGAGTAAAATTGACGAAGTTATGAGTATTTGACCGTCTATTGCTCCATGCCGGGTTTTATACCTGGGCGGCAGCTGCGCGGCGCGCTATTGCGAGTTTTGGGTAGACAAACGCAAAAAGATGCTCTCGATCATCTTGATGGAAGCCTTTTGCTCTATGGACCTGGCATCGACGACTTTGAGTGAGTATAAGAAAATTAACGAGTTTTATTTCGAATTTCTAAAAAGTCAAAGATAATTGAAAAATCTGAAAAAATTCATACGTATTCAGAAAAATGAACGAATCACAAAAAAAAATTGGGTTGCGGGGAAATTTGTTGACTAATTTTTTTTTTCATCATTTTGTTAATAACATTTTGGAATTATTATTATGCAAAATTAATCTTTTGAGTACCTTTAATATGCATGAATTTTCTCAGATTTTTATGCAATCGAGAAGTGTTCTCAAACTTATGTGCAATGAGCGCTAAGCGACCAAACTGTTCTGCGTTTTTCAAACCGTTTTTCTGAGACTTGTCATATTTGAAGTCCGTGTGCACGATAACTCAAAATCTACTGGACCAATCGCTTTGAAATTTTGCACAGTACTTCTTCACATAATTGACCAGGTATTGTCGAGAGCTTTTTTGTTTTTTTAAATAATTACTAATTTTTAAACAACAAATTAGCCGATTTTTTTAGCGAAAATCGGGTTTTTGGCTCCCAAGTGCTACGAAAAATCGAAACAAAAATCCTCCAGTCATTACCTCGAGAAACATCTCCTTTAACAAATGCATTTTGATTTTTTTGTTTCAGATGATTCTGTTGCGAGTTATGGTGCACACCGCAAACTAACTTTTTTCGAGGCGCCTCCGGGGTTTCATTTTCACTCGCTTAATTTTGAATATTTTGCAATGCAAATTTACGAGAATGTTGTTCAAATGTTACTTTATTATATATAATTTTTTCAATAAACGAACACTATTCGTTACACCAAAAAAAAATCTTAAAAACATGCCTTTTTTCGCCGAATTAACTTTACCCCGCCCTTAAGAAATCTAAGGTTGTTTTACAGTAAATCAAATACAGTTGATATGTTAACGGATTTACGTAAATTAAATATTATATGTGTAAATCGCCTCAAGCTTTTATTTATAGTCACATATAGGTGACTTGGTAAAAAAAATTCTTTTTCACTTTTTAGTACATTAAATAAAAGCTTGTTAAAGAAAATGCATATAAGTTATGTTCTACTTTTTAGTCTTTAATTGATTTTATTAGAGCTCTGAAATGTTTGCAAAGAGGGATTAATCCTTCCAAACGAACCAATGTGATTATTGGTTGATTGTCAGGAAAACTGTGATAGGTGGCATCTGTCATAGATGTTGGCTCACCACCTATTGGACCTTACCTTTTAATCTATTTTACCTATTGGACCCTTTTAACGGTTGTGCGATTCGAGAGCACTGGGAGCCAAGTCAAATTTTCTCATGCACTTTCCATGTATTGTCACCTCTTAGATACATGTTTGCAAAATTGCAGAGCTCTAAGTAGTCGGGAAGGGGTGAAATGTCGATTTTCCGTTTTGCATCTCACACCAAGTCAAGTTGAATAAAAGCGTGCAAAAAGTGCAGATATATCATCACTTAACTAGAATCCAAATTTTAATTGCTATTTTTTTCAATGATCACCACTTGTGTGGCAATTGTGTGATAATCAACAATAATTAGTTTTGGAACAGTAATAAGATTTTTATAACCGGTAATGGCCGCGAAACGGAGCAAATAATTGTTTTCCTATTGCAAAACATTGATGCGAATAATCAGTGCTACGTAACAAGATCTTCACTGATCTCTGCAGAAGCGAAATAAATGGGATCCAGAAATCTTGGAGATCCCGTTTAAAGGGCCAGTCCACTTTGAAAGTTTCAAAAAATCGATTTGTTTTTACTGTTTTCGAAAGTACATACATTCAGAAATAATGGATTTTGTACGGTGCAGGAATTGCCGATTGAGTTTAGGTAGGAGTTTTTCATAGTATAAGCTTCAAACGCTTTTTTCTCGAAACAACGTTTTCGAAATCTAGCTCCATCATATCTGTAAAACTAATAAACCCATTCTCTTCAAATTTGAACCACATATTGTAAACATGATTCGCAACAAGATGACCCTCCATGGTTTTAAAATTTTGAATTTTACTCTTTTTTTACACAAAACTGCGAAAAAACGCGTTTTTTTACTTTTTTCGTTTTCCATCGGCTATTTTTTTATTTTTTGGTAAAACTTTATATCATACTAGTGCCATATAGTGTCATACTGAACCTAATGGACTTTGATTTTTTTGTTTCAGACAAGCCGTTGCCGAGTTGTGATGGAGCTACTTAGCCCACCTAATTTTGAGGCGTTACGTTAAACTATAGTTTTTATACTTAAAAATGAATAAAAATTAATTAAATTTTTTTTAAAATAGATTTTAAGACTTTATTTATCAAGCTCAACAACTTTTATATTCATATCCTTTATAAAATCCTTAAAACAAAATCGCGAAAATAGCCTTTTTTGTGGCTGCAAAGTGGACGGGCCCCTTAAGATTGTCGTTCTTAGGTTGCAAGATTTCGCCCTTCCGGCGAAAACACAAGGATTTTGAGATTAAGGGCCTACATACACCGGGGTAGGTAAAAAAGATCGATTTTTCAAAAAGGTGCTCATTCGAAAGTACTATCCTTTGAGTGTCTACCCTGAAAATGTCAAAAGGAAATTCGCGGTAATGACGAAGTTATAGCGTTTTGTAACCGACCGGGTGAGCAACGCCTGACGCTTGGGGCGCAAGTGTAAAGGGTACTCAAAACTTTAAGCGCGCTTTACTCGAAACAGTCTTTTAAAAATCGGTACCAGAAATATTTCCACAACTACTGGATCGATCGGGATCAAGTTTTGCACAGTTATGCTTCACACAATAATTTAATACTTATCGAGTCGTTTTTTCGATACCTGGCGTAGTTTTTTTTTCATCATAAGTAGTGAACAATTTTGAGGCGCAAAATCGCCTGTTTTATTCCAGTGACTGCCATGACCGGAAGAAATTAAATTTTTGAATTTCGGCTCATTAGGTGCTAGTTTTATCTACCTACTTCAAGAAACAAATATATTTCGTTTAGATAAAAAATGGCAGGGGCACATCTGGTACCGCAAACGCTGTCAACAAAAACACGTGCCAAGAAAACGACTCTAACTTTTTTACCGTTTGACATTTTGACCAAATTTTCACACAATGTGGATAACATGTCATACTTTAAAATGTATATCATGATTATTCGATAATATTCAGTTATCAAAAATTTTTTAAACATAACCTTACTTTTAGCCGTCTCAGGTGTATGTAAGCCCTTGAATAGAAGTCCAGGATCTACTTTTTTCGCGTAAAGAATAATGCTGAATCTGAGTTTTAGAACGGATGGTACGTAAGCTGCCTCCGAGCTGTACCTTCGAGGCGCATAGATCCAGGAATCAAAAGGACGTTGTAGCTCCCCGTCCGACCAACATAACCAGGATAAATTCCTGTCATTCGCGGCACCGTCGTGGAGCAATTGCGCGCTTGATGAGAATGCAGATGCACGACGGTTATTTCGCGTATGTCCGAATGGTGCCCTAGATTCCATATTTTTCAACAATCAATTTTCGCCCCACTGATCGCGAATGCAGCCTTTCGAGCTCGTATTCACAAATTTTAATTTTAATCGGTCGGCGAGCATAGAAGATTCTGGGTCACGATTGTGTCTCAATCAGCAAGCAAGTAACTAGATCACCGACTATTCTGCGTTAAAATCTTTCGCGCATTGTTACCCCAAACATCACTGAATGAATGCAGCAATGAGGTCTTATACATATAAAAAGGAATTCCTCGTCACTCGCAACCAGGGACTACGTGATCCGCGTGACTTTCGTTTCCCGAGCAGACGGGAAAATTAAAGTGGAAAGAGCACAGCGTCAAGAGGAACGAGAAAAAAAAAGAAGATGTGGGTCCGGGAGAAAAATGTCACCGGTACCGGAAAAGGATGCGCCGAAGATTGGAGCACGAACAACCGGTGTGAAATGTTTCGAGGCTTTTGTTGCAACGCCAACAAAAGACCTTTCGACTCGGAATTTGGTATGGTCGTCGGGTGAACCGAGAATAAAAGAGGTGCTTACGAGACGCAAAATAAAAAAGATCCAACAGCTCGAAAGTTCCCTCAGGATTCAATCTTTAACGTTCAAAGCACGTAAGTGGCACGCGGCGCAAAAGAGGCGTTCGCGACGTTTTGAACTTCCGATTTTGGCAACTGTAATGGCTACGTAAAAGCTCAAAGAGGAGGAAAACTGGCAGTCCTTTCTCACGACGAGCTATCATTGTGATTGTGAAACGACACATCCATTTTTATGGGTGCTAACGCATTCGGAATCGTCTCGGGACAAGTGCATTCGAGAATTAGGTACTTGATTTGCCTTAAGGAAATAATACTATCTTCGTTGTTCAAATGATAAACCATTAATATGTCTAACAATTTGATTTAACCCTCCGTGGAAACGGTGGGTCAAATAGACCCCACTTTCAAAGTTGGGGCTGAAACGGTGAGCTCTTGACGTACAATGCAGTTCAGTCGCACCTCCACCGAAAGTTTGGAGCTGCACGGCGGGACTAACAGTTTTTTAATTGCAGCGCCAGTCTGCCGGTGACAGCCGCTCGGAAAACTTTCCTTTTTCAGATCTCGAAATAAATATATTTTTTGTTACCTGCACTATGGGAATATTTTCCATCCAAAAGTACCATACCTCAACAGTATCTACGAGATTCATCAAATAATCTTGAAAAAGAAATAACTATGATTTTGAGTGAAAAAGTTCATTTTGTCCGGATTTTCGTGCTCAAGATTTTGTAACCACTTTCTCATTTGATTCTTTGCGAGGATAACAGCACTCTGGAGTTTTGGAAAAATCGTTTTCTTTTTGCTTGAAAAATACTTTCGGGTGAAATACATCAACGTTGATGGACACATATGGTGTACAAGTGTGTTGCAGGCATCGCAGATTAAAAGTAAAAACAAATTTCTAGGATTTACAACTTCAAACGCGTTTTTCTCGAAACCACTTCTTTCAAACTGGGAGAACGGATTACTCGAACACCTTTGCATGGATCGATTAAAAATGTTGATAGTAGATTCACAATTACATGTTCTATATGAGTACGTAGCCGTTTTTTGATTAAATTTAAACTTTCTAATAAACAATTTACTGTTAATGTTTTGGGCAAAAAATCGATTTATTTCTTACATAGAGCGCCATATTTTCGAAATTTGATTTAAAAAATCCCTACGTAGTCCCACAGCTAATAATATGCAGGTTATATTTTTTTTGGTTTTTGTTCCAGGTTTTATACTGTACGAGAAAACCGTCCTCCCGTGAAGCAATTTGTTATAAAAACACGTTTTACAAGATGGGCTCTGTCGCCGCCGTTTTGCATGAAAATTATAATGACCATTTTTTTTTTCATCCTTCGATATGTGTTAAATAAACCCTCTCAAAAGAAATCGTATTTCTTTTTTCATGTTTCCAGAATAAATTGTCAAAGTTAAGCATTATTTTCTGCCCCTAGAGTAGTGTTATCCCTCAATGCGGATTTTCCATATACTATAATGTAAAATGTAAGATCGAGAATTTTTCGACCCAATAGTGACCATCGTGGTACTTTTCAGAAGTGTAACCATGGAAGGTTAAAAAAACTGTTATGGAACCCGACTTCAACGAAAGTGCAATATCAATATTTCGCGGTGGTCGGTCTGTACGGCGGTGCTTCGAAATCTCGAGGGTCCTCTCTATCATGGGAGTCGAATAACCCAATAAAATAGAGAAGAACCATCGACGTAGCTGCGGCGAGATCCAGGGCTGCACGGAGTACCGAGCTAAGAATTATTTTCAACGTGAAACGTTCGAAGAAAAATAGAAGAAAAAAAATATTAAAAAAGCTCGAGTGTATGCGAGAGAAATAACGAACGCGGAATAAAAAAAGCACAGTCACGCCATCGCAATTTTTTCCCTCACTTTCGTTCTGTGCTATTCCTTTTGTTTAACGAACGTGACAAGGCTCTCACTTATCCTCGCTATTGAGCACATTTCGGGGGCGCCGGAGCTTTTCTCTCGACGCGCGAAAAAATGCCGGTTGGGTGATAACTTTATTGCAACGGAGAAAAAGAAGAAAAAGAAAGAACGAGGTGGAGAGATTTTGTGGACTCGCTACACGGTAGGGACAAACGGTGAGATGACTTTCTTATATTTTGAGTGGCAAAGCTCTCTCTGATGAACGTCTCACTGAGGCTAAAATTTGTTCAACCGAAAACTCCGCCGAGCTTTATTAGGCTAACACGAAATAACTTGCTTCGCCGTTCGCACAAAGGGAAAGCGAGTGATTGAGGGGGTCTCGAAGACAAACTTAAAAGCAAAATCTACGGGAATGGGAAAGCAGATTGTAACTCATTGAAAACTTCCATGGGCATACCAGCTTCCTCGCAAAATCGACTAATTCGCCAGTCTACCTCCACCGCGCGAAAGGGGAATCGGAAAAAGCCAGGAAATAAATGGCAGACCGCGGGGTAATTGAAGTTTGTCAATAAATTCATTAGCCCGCAAGTTCCGGTTGAGAAGGAAGGCTAAAGCTCAGCCGAGAGCACGGCAACACCCCAAAAACGTAGAAAGGGCTGCTGTCGGGTGTTTGCGCTTTCCATTGCACGAATATAATGCTGTATGTACATACATTGTTCAGAGAAACATTACACGTATGTACATAACGCCTGTTACGGGATCTTGCTGAACGGTAACACTAATGTTAACAGAGGAGGTTGAAATTCGGTGCCGTTACCATATACTAAAACCCAGGCCCAGAATGGATGGGAGGTGATGTGGAAATCCAAATGGAGAGAACGGCAGAGACAGAGAGAGAGAGAGCGAGATTCTTGTTCACGCGAATATATCCCACAGAATGTTCCTATTTTTATATTTTCGTACGGATATTTGACGAACTATGAAACCCATACTGTTATTGAGGATTGAAACTGCAGTCTTCATGTTCCAGACCTTGAATGATACCAATGCTCTTGTCAATCAAATTTCCAGAGCCACAACTCTGGCAATTTTCAAAGTGGCGACATTATTTTCTGTTTCCACTAAGGGATCGTCTCACTTTAGAAGCTAAAAAGGCTATTTACGTGATTTTTTTGTTTTCAAAGCAATAAAGCTGTTTGCTTTATATGATAGATATTCATGTAAAAGTTTTTACTCTTAATAAATACACGCAATACATTTTTTAAAAAAATTTTTGATTTTAGTCACTATTTATAGACGAAAATGGTAGGTAAAAAAATGTCCTAAATAATTGTAGGTCTGCGCTGTTGATGAAATCTCGGAGATGGATCATCCGAAACAAAAAAATCAAACGGTTTTCGATTCAGTATGTTAATGGCTACAGCGCAAATCCTACGATTTTTGATATATACAAAAGTAACAGAACCGCAGACATTTTTCGAGAAAGAAAGAAAAACAACGTTTTTTTCGCCGTTTTTGGTAAAAAAAAGAGTAAATATCAAAATTTAAAAAAATCCTTTATTTGCGCTATAGCTATAGTTGTGTAGAATATGTGGTTAAAATTTCATAAGGATCGGTTCAGTAGTTTCGAAGATTTTATCAACGAGCCGCCGAAAAACGTTGTTTCGACAAAAACGCGTTTATAGTTTGTTTGGGTTACTTAAATTCATTAAAAAAAAATAGATGTATTACGAAAGTGCATTTATTAAGTGTAACAACTTTTATATCAATATCTATAAAATAAAACTATCAAAAAAATTCATGCAAGAGAGCCTTTATAGCGTCTAAAGTGAGAAGACCCCTTAAGGTCCATTTCCTGAACTTCTGCGAATTCCGAAACGTCGGATTCTCCAATTGTATGCTATCTGTTTTTACGTTCAATGGAAATGTAGCGACTCCTTCAGGTAGGCCTCCTACCCAGTTAGCGAAGTCTTCAGTAAGGTACATTGCAAAGTGATCGCAATAGGCTCATACAATATTTATGCGTCAAAGGGATTCAAAGGCGTTCAAAGGTGGAGAGTCAATGACCAGTGTCGACGTATTTGTTATTCCTTCAATCCAATCCAAATGTGGTGACCGACAATGCAGACCGAGGACAAAATGTATTCATCCCTTCAATGATCGACGACTCGCAGACTACCCAATAACGTCACCGACATATGAGTGTTGAGGTTGAGGTTGAGGAGTAAAGTGAACAGTTGAGGTTGAGGTTGAGGAGCAAAGTGAACAGTTGAGGTTGGGGTTGAGGAGCAAAGTGAACTTGAGGTTGAGGTTGAGGAGCAAAGTGAACAGTAGCGAGAGAATACCATTTTTATGATACTATCAATCTCTTTGTGTGCAGTGCCTCGTTTGATCCCAAAGGTTGGCTCATTGTTGTCATTCCGTATAGACGATTCACTTGACAATCGAAGAAAAGCAGCAAAGCATGCTCAAAGAATCTATCATTTTCAAACGTAATTGAGCCGTATATAGAAAAAAGGCCTTCAGTAATTATCGAATTAGTCTTGGGCCCATGTACCATTTTTGTGCCCGGGAAACTATGTTTCCTGTCGACAAACGTCTACCTCTCCGCTGATATTTAATGGGTTGGAAACTTTATTAAATATTCCGCATCCAGGACCCGGGAGAATGAGGTAACGGGTTCATGTCCCGGGGTCCCTCCATCCCAAAAGCACTTTGAAAATGCATAATGGCACATCCCTTCTGCTACGAAGCCTTTGGATGACAGAGCACCTCACCGAAGGAATTTGAACACGGTTCCAATACATTAGGGACTGGCAACGGTTTCGCTGAACCACGGATGTGATCAACTTATTGATTAACAACGGATGGAAAAAATCATGTTCGTCTACAACCGCGTATGTCTACAGCAGACAAAATATTTTTTTTTTAATCAACAAATTGCGGTACAACTCGTGTATTTTTGTATGAACCACTTATATTTTTATTTATTTCTACTAAAACGTGATTAGAATGAAAGCACTAGTCATATTTCAAGCATACCTGTCGTTTAAGTTGAATTTTTCATTGACTTTTACTTGGCGCGTAAATCATCTGCTTTTACAAATTTTACTCATCGCGTTGCGTTGCAATCATATTACGAACAACGCCAACAACTAAGTTTCTTAATTCGTTTTTTTTTTAATACCAGTTACTGATTCGAATTTAAAGTCTCATTTCGAATCAATAATTTAATGGTGATGAGGTGCGAAATTTTGTGATCGCACACCGAAAACGAACATATTTTTTGATAAAAAACCCACGGGTATCGAACTTGAACATATACATGTTTCAACAAGTTGCAGCAACCTCTTGGGGTAAAATAAAACATTTTTCAAAGTAACTGCATTTCCGTGCCCTAGAAATAAAAAGTCCGTTTAACTGAGTTCAATGTTTATTACAGACAAACGAATGATTTTATTCAGAGTCCATTGTAATTGATTGAAACGTTTGGCTGAAGTACATTTTTTAACATTAGCTTCACTGAATATCAAATAAGGCCGACATTGTATAAAATTCTATTTGATCAAATAAACCATTTTCATCGGTGTATCTTCGCATACGCCTTTACCAATATCCTCACTGGAAGCACGGTTGTATGCACAAAATATTCGCCATCGGATAACAATCGAGCAATTTTTATCGCTTCAGCGTCCCCAAAAAATAACGCAATGGAAAAAGTGAGAAAAAAATATTGGCTCTTAATTATTCCAGTACACCCAGCGTGTCCACCGCAGAGTGTTCCTTGTACTTTTTGCATGTGTCCAAGCGTCGCCGTTTCACTGTGTGTATAAAATTTATTTGTATACATGGACACACTTAGCCGTTTACTCGTGACAAAGTCTTCCTCATGATACATGAATATCCATCATCCTGTGAATTCAAGCGAGCCAATTCGAATGCAGCAAATGTTCGCACGAAGAAATAGCTTCTGTGATGAAGACGAAAAATTGATGAAGCTCGAAGCATGTACTTGTAGATATGAGGATAGGTGATTTTCCAGAACTTCGACGTCGAGGATCGTCCTCTATCAAGACAGTAGGCTACTAACGAATTATGCCTAGTTGCAACAGTTGAAAAAAGCTCATTTTTGGAATTTCGTTTTAGATCATCGTGAATCGGGTTATCTAATATAAAAAATCGAACATATTTTATTAGTATATTAGTTTATCCCATAATTAATCGAAGACATTTCCAAAATATCAATTTTAAAAACAACTGCCCGAGTTCAAAGTGAGAGTCTCGATTTCTTCGAAATAGTGAGCATTTTTCGTTCATCGAATCGAAAGTACAGATGGGATAAAAAAGATCCTTCGGTCATGTACTAGATTGTCACATTTCGAAGAAGCCCTTAACATTTTTGAAACATCTATCGAGTAGGTTTTAACATATTATGTCTTTGAATTTTTTTGCGTTCTACGACTAGCCGTAATCCCTTAATCCTACTGTCCCCAAACTCAAAATCTCGTAAACCCCACTGGTTTCAAAACTACCTTTAGATAAATGTGAGTATGTTTATACCAAGCCCGTTTCAATGACCATCCCGACCTCGGGAATTCTCCTCACGATTCTTTCAAAAAGTTTTAAGGACTCTCCAAGAACCAGATGCGCTCACAGCCGGCATCACATGGATAGGGCGGGCTTAAAATACCCTCTTTCTATCAGGGTGGCTAAAAAGTGCCGAAAGTTACATTATTTGTTGGCCGTCGAGCAAACGAGCGAATATTGACTGACGAAAGAAATATATTGATATATATATATATATATATATATATTGCAATCGGCGTATTTCTTGTTTTCCAACAGCACACAATTATTGAAGTTTATCGACGTCAATATTTGCCGGCAGAGGCTGCATCGACGAGAACGTTCTGAGCCGTGATCATCTGGAGAATTTCGCATCCCTGAACTAGGTATATACTGCAGGATGTTATGTGTGGGTGCTTTGTAACACGTGATTCACGTACGCACGTTTACAGATACGGAGCACAACGGACCCATCGTTCTCAGTGACATTTATATGCTAAACTGTTATCTATTGCCCTCAACTTGGAATATTGCCAGCGCACACACGAGGTAACGATTTCAATGTTACCTCGTCGTCGTACCCTCGCGAAAAGAGAGCAATTCCATACAGACCTCTTGAGGGCTTCCCGAATTATTTATTCATAAATATACTCATTGCGAGCTCGCTCGTCAAATAGGCCATTTTCATGACTATCGATCTGAATCTAACAGGAAATTATCCTCGCGAACTAGTGTCTACGGTTTTCGTTATATAGTATTGCAAAGGAAATTTTAATAGTTTGGATACCTGCAAGTTAGTTCGAGCGTTTTATTCACATTTTTAGATCGTCAGTTGGGTAAATTTTGCGAGATATTGTGACGGTGTATTACGTCAATGGTCTATTTGATTTCAGAAAAACCCTCAGTAGAGTTTTTTTCCTTCAACTTATCTGTCAAGGAACATCACTTTAACCGTTCGTAATGAAATAACGTACAAATTAAAATATAGTCGACTTTATGGTAGGTTTCATTAAATAAAAAAACACGTATTGTTTAGTTTTTGAATTTTTTTTCCAGGGGGTTATTTATGAAGCAGTAAAGAGAGTGTGACAGACATGTTAAATGGTGTCGTAACATTCCTTCATGATATATGGAACGCTTTGAAGCAGTTGGGAATAGTTTTTGTCGTTTTCACATTTTTTATTTATTTTGGCAAATTTTAAGCGCACGCGAATCTTGCAGTCTGGTGACAAGTGAACTTTGAACAAATTTTGATCCGACCAGCGCCACCTAGTTTGCAGAAATTGCACCAATCACCATAGAACGGTTTGTGGCTGTCATGTGACATTGATTGAAAAAGGATTAAATGTCAAAATGGGTTTTTGTGAGGGCTTGGATGGTTTGTTACGGGACTGTAACACGGTGATATGAAGGACGTTTGCTTTAGATTTTGCTGAAATTCATATATGTGATAAAGCATTGAAAACTATCAGACACGTCTTTTTTTATCGGCGGAAAACGGTTTTGAGAGGTGAAGTCGCCCCTCAAAGAAAGGCGCGTGGAGGGGTGATTTTGCAATACCACCCACAAGTATAGAACCAAAATTTTTGTAATGTAAAGCGATGCAAAATCCACTATAAACGTATTGGAACAATTGAATTGAGGGGTAACACGCTTTTCTTTGAGGGGTGGTTTTCACCCACAAAACCGTTATTCCGCCGATAAAAAAAATACGTATCCAATAGTTTTCTATGCTTTATCACATATATGAGTTTCAACAAAATCGAAGGTGGACACTTGAGTCATGTTTCTTGTGAGAGTTTACCGGTACCAAATGAGCGTTGCGAAAAAAGTGGAAACTGACATGATATTTTACGAAAGCTTATCTCGTTATTTACGGTGGTAAACATTGTAGTTATTAATAAGCCAAAGGAAATAATAACCTATACTTTTCTAGACGTTTTACATTTTCGTCAACTTTTGCAAAGTAGCTACTCTGAATAGATTATCATCGTTTTTGGAATGATGACTACAATCATGTGATTAAATCATGTGATTCTTGGAGTGATAATGGCATTGAGTTGAAAGTAATATCCTTCATGCAGACGACAAATAATAACTTGTGACACAACATACAGTGTACATTAGACTGCAACTGTAATGGGTTGGTGATTTTAGCGAACTAACTCAAAGTTAATACGATAAAGATAACCAATAATAAATACTTTCACATTTTAGCAAATTGTATTACTTGATGAATGACATAGGAGGGTAGATGAGTGAACGGAAATTGCCATGACTATGCTCGACCACACATTCACTGCGTTGTTGTGTGAATTTTAACTCACTAATTAGCAACCTCCCTATATTTATTCAACTAGATGGTTAATTTGCCCTACGCTACAATATTATCGCCACGACGCAATTGTCGAGTTTATTTTATTCGAGCCAGATACAGCAACAGGAATGGATTCGCTCGTTTATTTATTACTTTAGTGATACGGAATTCTCTGACCTCGAAAACCGATAACGCAAGCGGCATCCTCGGGATTTTAGGTACAGGAAATCGTCAACTTCGACCGTTCAATCGCACGAATGCACCCACAAGCCTGGCGGGTACCAGTCCGTTCTATTTCACCGGATTTAACAACTGGTATGCCACTGAGGGTAAGGGCTATCTGAACCCAACCCTGGCACCAAAAATCGGATGTATGTCAATCTCTGTTTTACCGGAATTGCCCAACCCGTATGCCACCGTAAACGTTGCTGACCACTTTAGGGTGACCAGTCTAGAGCCCAGAAAAAGGGCTAATTTCGACAATTTTTTATGGATACTCAGTCGACAGAACGGAAATTCCGCTTAGTACCATTTATACTACGAATCTTCAAGTTTATTTAGCATGTTTTCACAAAATTTTGTAACAAAATGGTGATTTTGAAGCTGGACGACGCGAGCCACTATTGTCTGACAGTGTCCTGCAACCGGTAACATCACATCGCCAATTCTTCACTGATCGACTTGAATTTTTTTTACCTTATAACAACATTTTCCATCGAAGTACGTAGGAGATTTTCGATAAGGTCAAAAATTTAGCCAAAAAAGAACTAAGCTACCTGCGGGTTATGAGGCCTGTCGGCTAGTAAGGCCTAAGAAATGAAAATCGTACTCAAAATGACCGCTCACGCTCAAAGCCACACTTACAGACGCCTATTGCACAAAGCCGTCGTTACAAGCTTGCGGAGGCGCGACACCCCGCTGGGGACGGGGGCCCACAGTGCTGCATAAGCTATCATAAGACGCGGTCACGCAGCACCAATAATAAAAATCGGCTCGAATAAATCGTAAGTATTTTTTGTAATATTACACTTATCTATCTAAAATCACAGTCTTCATCTTTATTAAGGATGTTGAGTCCCAAATCGCAAATGATGATAAAATTCTGAAAATTTGGTATATTTTTGTATGAAGTATTTAAGAGGTCGTGTAAAAATTTCACGACAATTAGGAAGCTCGTTATTAAACAATTAACATTCACAAATTAAATGTTGTTTTATGGGAACTCATGTAACTTTGCAATAATTTTTTTTTTACCTCTCAATTTTATAATATCTACAATATAATGAAAGCAACGGAAACAAAATGAAGTTTATTGATAATTTTTTTTTTATTTCTTTTAAAAATTGTTCTTAACAAAATGTTAATTTTTTAATAACAAGCTTCCTAATCGTCGTGAAATTTTAACACTACCTCTTAAATACTTCATACAAAAACATACCAAATTTTCTTATCATTTTTTATTTCAACCCTTAAGGAGGTTGAAGTAATGATGATAGAATTCTGAAAATTTGGTATGTTTTTACATGAAGTATTCAGGAGGTCGTGTAAAAATTTCATGATGATTAAGAAGCTATTTATTGACCAATTAACATTAACATGTTTCATAGGGACTCAACATCCTTAATTCAAGCTTCGATGATCATAAATATTTGGATAACGTGTCGTGGTCCAAATATTTTTTATGTTGTTTTTCTTACGTACGTGGTCGACGGTTATTAAGGCCTACTAAATTCAACCATGGGCCTTATTATCCTCCTACTCGGTGTATCAAAATTTGTTTGATTAATAATGTATGTTACATTACTTTTAAGATTTTACGAATGTAAATAAGTAGTACGCATATTTATTACTAATTAGTTGACCGTTATTCTTAGTGCCTCGATCCCGATGCCTCCAAAACGAGTGTTGTGGTCAGAAAACGACCTGGTGTCAGCTGTCAGAGCAGTGCAAAGAGGAACTTTGAGTTCATACAAAGCTGCAGCGGATTATTGATATCAAATACCAAATATATTACGTACAGTTTGATTATTTAAGTATGTTAAAGCCGTAGGCCTTATTATCCTACCATAGTAAAAAAAACCATCAAGGTTTTTAAAAATGTTTAATTTTGGTTCCGTTTATGGTAAAAGTTACCATTTTACGTTTATATTTTATAGAAACTGAACTTAAATAATGATTGTAATTAAAATAAGTTGATGACATTGGACATTTGTCATTTTATTTCAAATATCCCTTAGCTAGGCCTTATTACGCGTAGGTACCTTATTTCCACCGATTTTTCTTCACGGAAAACAATTTCTTTTTTTTTTTTCAAGTATGCACCTTTTTGTCAAAAATCGATGTTTTTCAATTTTTCTACATTCTTCGATGGCAAATCTTACCTAGAACCCAAATAAATTTGAACTTTCAGTCCAGAAAAAACATTGAGGGAGAACTTTTGTAGGCCGCAGGATACTAGCGGGCAAAGCAAACTCGTTTCATGCTGCTTCGGCGCCGTCATTATGATGCAAAATATTGTGACATTTTTTAAAGATATTCTTAAAGAGATTTAGAATGAAGACTGCAAAACGGAATCTTCATTCTATCAACTAGGTATCCATAACAAAATGTCGAAATTCGCCTAAACTCCAGACTGGTAGTCCCCCAACCAAACTCACCGAATCAACTGCTCCATCAGTAGCACTGAGATGCAGGACACTGACGTATGTCCCAGAAGATAAAAACTAGAACCTTACGAATTTTACAATTTTATTTTACATCGCGAGAACTCGTCGAATAAAACTTTTCCAGTGCAATATTCAAAGTATTTCTCTCAAACACGAGAACGAGATCGCAGTGATGGAACGCGAGCGCGTGGGAATATTGATCATTGACCAATCGAAGCTGACATTCCTTCATATTGAGAATTCCTCTGTCCGATAACTATAACCCATTGGACCGAGTTACCTCGTGATCTCGACGGTAGCTAGATGCAATATCGATTTCCTTTCGCAGCAAAGAGATTTCCGTAGATTGTAACCCCTGACTGGCGGAAAGGAATGGAAAGGGTCTGCAAAAGCAGGCCCTTTCCATTCGAAAAAGCAACACGAAAGAGCTTCAGCCTTCGCCCATAACGCAACGTACCGCCAGCTCTGGAACACGATGAACCACATCCTCGATTTATCATTATCCAATCTGTATTAGGTCTCCACCAATTATCTGAGAAATCTCGTTGGGCGCTTCCTTCGGTCGCATTGTCCATTAATTCGAGCGACACGCTACACCACCGAGTTCAGCGCAATAACCCTAAACTCTAATGAAAACTCCTGACGTACGGCAGCCACAACAACAATAAAAGGTATGACGGAGGTAACGTCAGGTCATCGGCAATGGTAGCTTCGTCATTATGGGAGGCTGATTTTGAAATGTCTCGTCACATTTTATCATTATTGCACAAGAGCAATTGTTTAAGGATGTTGAGTCCTAAATCGCAAATGATAATAAAATTCTGAAAATTTGGTACGTTTTTGTATGAAGTATTTCAGAGGTCCTGTAAAAATTTCACGACAATTAGGAAGCTCGTTATTGAACAACTAACATTCACAAATTAAACGTTGTCTTATGGAAACTGATGTAACTTTGCAATAAGTTTTTTTTTGACCTCTCAATTCTGTAATATGTACAATATACTGAAAGCAACGGAAACAAAACGAAGTTTATTGATAAATTTTTTTTTATTCCTTTAAAAAATTGTTCTTAACAAAATGTTAATTTTTTAATAACGAGCTTCCTAATCGTCGTGAAATTTTAACACGACCTCTTAAATACTTCATCCAAAAACAAATCAAATTTTCAGAATTTTCTCATCATTTTTTATTTCAACCCCTAAGGCGGTTGAAGTAATGATGATAGAATTCTGAAAATTTGGTATGCTTTTACATGAAGTATTTAGGAGGTCGTGTAAAAATTTCATGACGATTAAGAAGCTATTCATTGAACAATTAACATTAACATGTTTCATAGGGACTCAACATCCTTAAGTCTCGTACAACTGCATATATTGGAGCGGTTTTTTAAAGCCAGCGGCGGAAAGGTGGAAAGCTCCATCCGGAAACAGGCGAACCATTGCCAGTTCATTCGAGCTCGGTTGAATTTTGAATCTCCGGTGGAACGCAGTGATTTCCTTTTTTTTGCAGTACTGAAGGATAAAAGCTGCGATAGCCGTAAATCACGAAGAAAGCTCGAAATTTCAATGTATAGAACAATGGATAGTGTCTCAAGAACGATACAATGGCCGTGCGCGATTCAAAGAGATTTATGGAGGTGGTTTGGCTCGCTTTTATACATTTGAGCCAATCTTTTTCCTGATTTTATTGCGGTAGTTTCTTTTTATTCAAAATTCAATCAAATTTCGATTGGTTTATCGATATTTTCCAAGATTCAAACCAATGAGCTAATACCGATGAACCGATGCTTCAATGAAAGTCCATTCCAATGACGACACCCAGAAGAATGTTTGAAAATCAAAACGAGTGATGAGCGGACATTTAAAAATGGTAAATATCTATATACTTTGGCCAAATTCAATGCTAAATATCTTTGCAAAATTCGTACGTGCACTTCTACTTTCTTCCAATTCAACTTTTTCTACTGCAACTTTTCGTTGGAGTCCTTACGCCATATTTTCATTGTAATGTCGAAAAGAAATGTTTGAGACAAAAGCTTCCTCTGTGGAAAGCAAAAGCGTAACATTTACGTAGCGAATCATTTTTATGAATTGTCGAAGTAGGTTGGAGACTTTTGAGTTTCAGTCTGGAGGGAACTAGCGAACAACTTAGAATCATAAAAATCAATTAGGCAATGCCTCTAGCGGTACCTGCCTTGGATGGTTTTGAAAAGGATCGAAGAAAAATATACACAAAATTACAGATTGCTCCGATGATAAATTACTTCGGTAGAAATTTATGTCAAAGGCAAGGCGGTTGATTAAATTGATGAAGACATTGATGCACTCACCTTGACATTTCCGTATTTCCACGTGAACAAGACTACTGCGGGCAAACAGGCTATGATGCAGCATTCGAGTATGAGGATCGCAGTTCTCATGAGCCAATTGAGCGAGACGACACAAGGGGAGCCGTCTTCGCAGTATTCACATCCCTCGGCGCAAGGAAGGCACTCGAATACTCCATCATGGTTATATTGGCTTTCCTCTCCCTGTCGAAAATACGGTTCCAGAAAATAAGTCAAGAAGCTACTCGAAAATATCGAAAGAAATAGAGAGCGAGCAAACTGTGATATACTTTGGACTCGTGAAAGGAGAAGAAGTATGTTTTAGAGAACGAAAAAACTCTCCGACGTCTGCTGGTTCATCGATAAATACCTGCACGTTACACCCACATACACACATGTTCCCTTTTTTTCATTCTGAAACGAGGAATTCCTTGTGTCAGTGGAGCTCGAATTGTTTTCCTACGGGACGAAATGTCGGAAGGAATTTCTCTATTTTCCCTCAGATTTTTCTGTTGACTTTTAAGGTTTCACAGCCAAACAAAACCCTTTAAACTTCGTTATTTAACTCCGTCTGTCACACCATCACAGTTTCTACAGGCTTAAACCCACAAGCATGACATGTTGCAAGTAGATGCTTCGAATTGGTTTCTCAATTAATGCGTGGCTTAATCTTGAAAAAAAAAAAACATTTCGTAAGGGTTGTTCCTCTATAGGTAATGTGATCGCGAATTTCTATCGCACACGCCTGCGATTGGTGGCCCATCGGACAGGTCTTTTGAAATTCGATTAAAGTTCCATTTGCCATTACCCATTTTAGAGCTCCATTTGCGGAATATCAGGCTTTGTTTGGGTTCGCCCAATGTGCCCCCAGCCCCCTAATTTTTAAACCATCGATTCATGACCACCTAGAGGCTCGAAAAATGCTCGTTTTTCTATAAACCTTCCGAATCAGTCCATTTGGCACCGAACGCTCGAACCGGACGCACCGAAATAACAAAATTCCTTCATGGTTCAGCGCGAATATCATAATTCGAACCCTTAAAATCCGAGCATTCAGGAAATATCCGAGGGCGGAGAAGAATCGTGTTTTCAATCATTGTCAAATGGTTCAGAAATATTCACCGCTAATCTAAACTACGAAGTGAACATCATTAAACTCACAGTGCTTCACGCCGCGAAGTAGAACTGCATCCGATCGCTCGTAGCTTTCGGGAATGACGCTAGATATGTAATTACAATCAGATCCGCACTAATTTACTCTCCGGACAAAAGTTATCTGCCCTATCTTTTTCACGGTCCAATAAATTTGCTTGTTGAGTATGCTGGAGCGATTGAATCAATATCGACTACGATATCCCCTACTACTCCGAATGGTAGTATATGCCCCCGTTGAAACTGCTCTTGACTGCCCGATGCAAAATTTTGCTTAACCCTTTCGCTCAACCCTCCGAGAAACGCATGTATGCGTTTGGCCTAAAACAACGCAATCGTCGGGCCAACTGGCAAAGAAAACTCTGATGTTATTCGTTAAAAAGGGTCCAGTAGGCCAGAGACGATAGCTTTGTGGTCCGAAATTCTATGTAAAGATCTTGAGAAATACTTTTCTCTTGACTCGGGACACAAGATATGAGTCTACACTGCAAAAACTAGGCGTGTTTGACGTGTGCTCAAAGTATCCAGAAGCAACTCAACATAAAGGCTAGACACGCGTTGCCACGTTGATTCTACGCATTTATGCATTTGGTAACACGTAATGCGTTACAATTACACACGTAATGCGTTAAAATTATACACGTGAGAGTACAATTTTTACACATTAATTTATTACACACTTTCGTAGCTGTCCCCATCAATGACACGCTTATTCTAACGTATTGAGCGTGCAGAATCAACATACATGACGCATATTTACATACATTGGACTAAACAACACACGTTGATAGCAACACATGAGCAAAAATAACACGGGAAAAAGCAGCCCAGTTTAAGTTTCTTAATTGCGAGTCATTGATAATATATTTTAAAAGACAACATGGTTACAGCATTACGTGAAACTCATTAACTGATTTGACATCAATTGATTAACCGGTTAATTGAAGACCACATTTGGCCTTAACTATGTGTTTCGTTTATAGATCATTTTTTATTTTGTCACGTGGAAGAACCTGAAATTGGAATATGTTTTCCAAAACCCGATAGCTGAATTGAATCCTTAGCGACGTATTTTTGTTTCGAGGCCATCACCGGCAAGCAAAAAGCAGCCGTCATCGTGAAACTGTATGAAAACTAAGCCTATGCAAAGATAAGAAAAACAGTGACACCTCTCATATATACTCCAGAGTAATATATAAGTACTGTTCAATTCCGTTCAATAAATGCATATATTTTGACGATAAAAAGCTTTTGTCATTCAATTCATTATTCTGACGCATCCCATGTATATACAGTACTGCAAAAGTAAGTGTGTTGTGTGTGCACACTTTGAGTGTGTAAATGGCTGCAGACACTTTTTACACGTAAATGTGTTGTTTGAATGCATCTACCCGTGTTATTTTTACACCGTTACTTTTCACACGCGTTAAAACCTGTGAAAAGTGTGTACAACCATTGACACACCTGAAGTGTGTAGAAACAACACATTTTTTGCACAGTTTTTGCGCTGAATACATCGTGTGGCACGTCTCAACACTACTAATACCATTTTTTCTTTAAATGACATTATTTTATGTTAAAAAAATAATCCGACGAAAATAACCATTTTTTTTAAGTTCGAACGAAAGTCCAAAGCCACGAGTACTGAACAACAGTGGTTGCACGAGTTTTAAAACATCTAGTTGGGGCACGTTGCAGGAATATAACGTGTAGAAAAACACCCGTACCAGAAACGAGTTGTTACACGATTTATCAGTTCAGATCAGTAGACAAAACAGACGGGAGTGTGCAAAAAGGATAAGAATCAGTATACTAGTGTAGAAGCGTCCATTTGCAAGAAGGGAGATTTGCATGAGATACGATTATTCATGGGTGAACACCAAGCCGCGATAAAACATTGTCGACGGGGAGAAATTGCTACTGCTCGCCAAACAGAGTCCGAATTTCGCGCGGATAACATCGTTAGGACTTCCGTGGTAGCGAGTAGTAAAATAAAAGAATCTGATGCCAAAAACTCTTGCCATACGTCAATAGTCTTTGCAAAAAGGCGATACCGGAAAGCGAAACTGAGAAGCACTGCACTTCAGTGACAACCGAGTCAAATCTGCCTAACTGGCAGCGAGCGATAGCCATAACGATACCTGTGCAAATGGAAATCCTGCACATAACTCCATAGCCGCCACTGGTTATAAGAAATGTCACCTATCATCAAGAATCTATGTTCACTTTGCCAACATCTGTCGCATCGGCACATCAGCAAGGAATCGATATGTTTACGCTAGAGTGACCAAATCTAAAGCGATAGCTGCCAGAAAGACCTCCATGGTGCCTTGTTAGCCGACGCCTTCACGTCTCTCGTTATACTCGAAGAAAAAAAACATCGCTTCCATTCATACCAGAACATCAATTCCGACATCAAAATTCACTTCCAAAAAGTGGCCCTATGGGAACTTCAACATGTAGATTGCCGAATCACTGTGTTCATCCAAGTGCAAAAGTTGATGACCGATTATCCTGCGTTTGGTCAAAAAAAATACACGTTGCTCTTGTTGTACATCAAAATGTCAATCCGCTGGACACACGTGGCGAGTTGGAAAATTACATAAACGATCGATCGAATCAGGCGAAAGTGTTAGTCCGTGAACTACGAAGCGCGATTTGTTCCCTTTGGAATAATCCGTGCACGAAGTAAATCTCTATTCAGCTCAATGTATCAAATAGACCCTAACAATTTATATTCTTGACACATCTGGTTGAAAAACAAATAGTGATTACCGCTTCTCGTTTACAACTCGACAAATATCACATGGAGAATTTGCCGAGAGTACATGACCTGCACGCGCAAGTGAATGATTTACATAAACAATTAGAACACCTGGATGAAGCGACTGGATAGCTGGTTTACAATGGGCTAATGTTGAGATACGTGTATCGAGCCGAACGGATCGTTGAACGATACATCAAAACATATGAGGATATACCAGTGATATATGCATCACGGAATGGGCAATACAATCCCGCTTTTGAAGCCGCTGCTTACATTAACAAATGATCGTTCATTTTCGATGAAATCTAATGTAGATTGCCCGCGTTTGAATTTCTACTAGGACCTTCCCCGAATTGCGCAAATAGACTTCGCTTTCCACGAAGGTCGACTAACAAACGCTCTGCATCCATTCAACAAACCGGAATATCAGTCATACCGAATAAATCCCTGGCCCCTGTCGCAAACAGGAAACCGGATCAGCCTTTATACCACCTACAGCTCCATGTGTAGTTATATCAGCAGATTCAAGAAAGTACCAGCAGATGCCATGTAAACACTCAGACCATCGCTACTCATGTGCCATGAAGAGCCCTTTGGACGAAGTTTCGACTTCCAATGTAGGCGAGATAGCGACGCTAGTGCGACCGTCGATGGCAGCTTATCGTAGTTGTGATATACGAGTCTGATCGCACCACGAGCCTTCCTGAATGCCTCCACCTACGCAGGGAGGCGGGCTATACTCCTTGTCCACTGAGGAGTTCATGTGCTTTGACCCGGCATCATCGATGCTACGGCAACAATGAATGAGGCTGGTATATGCCGTTTAAGTGTGAACTGCGTTAGGATATTCGTGCCACCGTACTGACCGGCACAAACGAAGATTGGCTGTTTGAAATGGATCGAAAATTTCCAGAAATCGAATCTCGTCGAAGAAATTAACAACATGTCATCGTTACCGTACTTTCCGTGCAAGGGTCACTGATATTTCTCATTTTCGCATACTGCTGCCATAGTAACGTAAGCGGAAAAACTTCGCGGTTACTCAAAGCAGGCCAACGTAACTCGGTTATGGAAGACGAAAAAGAAGGCAAGGCGGCAGAAAGGAAGCCATAATCTACGCTTTTCTTGGACAGAACAAACTGCCTTTCTCAGAAGCCCGTGACGTTATGGCATCGTTACGAGATCAGTTTAAGTCCTTTTTACCCTCAGGTTGATTGGGTGGATGCCGACACACTTTTAAGGGGTTACCCCCACTTGCGATTTTGAAAAAATCGATTTTTTTATTGCATTTTTTTGAAGTATAAGTATCTGAGAATATGTCCTGAAAATTTCAAGTCGATCCGAACAAAATTGACTGAGATATGAGCGTTGAAAGAGAAGAATCCGTGAATTGAAGAACTGAAATTGAACCTTTAAACGCGTTTTTCTCAAAATGGCATTTCTGAAGTTGGTGACCAAGATTACTCGAACACTAATGAACCGATCTTCTTGAAATTTTTCAGGCTTATTTAATACATAAAAATGTAGTCTTTAATCGTTCGATTTTTTTTTCGAAAAAAATGGCCGTTTTGTAGCCAAAAAACGGCCGTTTTTTTCGTTAAAATCGAACCATTAACTTTGACTGTCCGCCATTTTGTGAAAAATGAATATTTTTTAAAATCCTTCGATTAAAGACTAGTTTATATTTATATTTGACTAAATCCATCCGCATATTTTTTCAGATGATCCACTTCGGCGCAATTTTGATCACCGCAAACGGTGTATATAAAAACATTATTTCATTGACGGCCATTTGCCACTAAACAATGCAATACTTTTCAATAAAAAAATTACTGCAAATTCTTCAAGATGTGTTCTTTAAGATGGTATATTGATCGATTAAAAAAGTTTTGTAGTTTTCTTTAAAAAAATTCATGAAAAAGGCCTTTTTTGCGCTACAAGTGGGGGTAACGCGTTAACTTCCCTCTAACTGTATGAGGGAATGAGGAAAAAAATCGTCATAGAACAAGTAACGACCGCGCCTGTATTTGCAATTACGGGAAGTCGGAGCAAGATGATAACGCTGAGGTCATGTTCAAACGAAACGATACATATATGAGTCAGTCAACTTTAATTATTTTTTTTACTAATCAACATTTATTGATCTTTTAATTTTAGAAGAACAAAATCAGTTCTTCTGATTTGTTCCATACAGTATATATTTTTAATTAGACGTTCCCATCTTTCCCATCTTACCCCGTATGCGGGGCAAGATGAAACAGCGCTGGGATAATAATGGGACACGAATTATTGGCATCTTCCGCATATAAAAGTGGTTTCATCCTCAATACCATCAATTTGATAAGGCAATCGTTTAAGTTCGGTAGAATTAGCCCGAATAATCTTGCCTCCATATCGATTTGATAAATTGCAAGTTCCTTTTTTTCCCCTGGTAGAAACACCGGTTGCAGAGGAACCAAATGCTTTACCAGTTTTATTTCACCCTTTCTAACGTAAATAGTGGTACGTTGTAAAATATTCCGGGTTTGCGATAGCGTGTATTCGTCTTGCCTCATTATATGGTTAAGGAATTAACAAAAAATCACGCTCAGCTCAATCATCAATATCAGCAGCTCAAAAAATCAATATCAGCCGCTCGAATAATCTGAAACGATGTCAAAATTTACCAAAATTACATCGTTTTGTGCAAAATTGATATCGTTTTCTCACTCGAGACGCGTGGTTCGGCCATAGTTGACACTTTCACTCTCGTTCACCTCATCGCCGTTTGAAGGGGGGGGCTTCAAACTCCAACGAGAGTACTGCGCTCGTACACACTATTTAGTGGCTAGGCTTAAGATTCATCTTACCCCGCGTATTCATCTTACCCCGAGTTCCCCTACGTGTCCGTGAACAGTAAGGTGAATGTGGACCAAAAATGGTAGTTCTCTAAAAGAACTCCATAATGCCCAAGTAGTCAGCCCTTTGAATCGGTCAGGTCACATAGGCCGATAGAGTTGACCGGGTCGAGTCATAAGTCGTTATAATTCAGCTTTTATATTGGGATGTCAAATAAGTTCTCGCTGTTCTTTTAGTGAAAACTAAGGCTCAATTTGACAAAATGCTTCTTGGTGTTTTCAAGCGTTCCGAAACTGCTGTGTGATCGACTCCTGATGACTTTCCAAGTTTAGCTATCGTGTGACATGAGTCTTCATGAAGTAATACCCCCATTCCACACATCGAAATCATAATTTTTTGAAGCGTCCAAACCAACATTACAAGTGGTCTACACTGTGGAGAATGTGCACTGAAAGTCAAGCTTACTCATAGTACTTCTTTATAGATGCGTTGCCATGTTAAACTACACGCACGCAGTTCTGGCAATGCAATCTGTTGGGAAACAACGACAATTTATTCAACGTCAGAATATAAATAATAATCAACTTACGTCACGATTAATTGTCATGTACAGATGAGTAATCATCATGTTTAGTAATTATCCCTCATCGTGGTTAGTTATCATCAATAGTCACAATTGCGAAATCGTTTAATATGGTTTCTAGAATCGTGGCAACAGCAGAATGACTTTGTACTGCTTAAAAAGTTCGCTGAACCCTTTCTTGACACACTTATACTTGGTTACGGCTTCGACACACTGGGCCAGTTTGACCCGGATAGTACGTTATCCACCTGCGCTTAACAACACTTCGGTCCGTCTTTATTGAAAACAGAAATCGGGATCCACTTTAAACATCTCTTTCTATGTCTGCATAATTAAAATTCGGAAAGTACAAAATTGAATTGTCGTAAAAATATTATTGAAAACTTTCAGTTTTAAGAAAGTGAGTATTTTAGCTCAAATTTGTCTGGGTCAAAATGACTCAGTGCGCCAAGGAAGGGTTAATGCCAACTACTTTTTCCATCATTACAGCAATTTAGTCAATAATGCCGGTAATGACCAGCATA
This sequence comes from Ophion costatus, assembly GCA_951751655.1. Taxonomy (NCBI): domain Eukaryota; kingdom Metazoa; phylum Arthropoda; class Insecta; order Hymenoptera; family Ichneumonidae; genus Ophion; species Ophion costatus. Next base: position 19,916,659 of record OX632363.1, on the reverse strand, counting down.
AATGCGTGAACGCCGTCGTTGCTGTCATAAAATTTCGCTCCCCAGCGCGGGTTTTAAATAGTTTTCAGCCACAGGTCAATGAATGAATCTCAATGGATCGACGTAGTCGCGAATTATAGTGAAAAGCAATTGGGCCGAGTACGAAGTGTTGTCGAGCAGGAAATAGCCAGCCAAGAAGAACAAAGTGTCCTCTCCGAAAGCATTGACTTTTCCACCCACTGTTGAAAGGTAACACTTGTAAACGAAGGGGAGTGAGGCACGAAACGGAAACCCACAAACCCAAGGAGTAATGGAGAAAAGAGATAGCGAGATATCTACGACATCGTCCAAGTGGAGCCGGTGGGTCCGGCGGTTCGGTTTATGCAAATGGCGGCCGTGTAGTGTAGCGAAGGCTTTCGAACTCAACCTTACCATTGTCCTGTAAATTCAGACACAATAAGGAAGCTCGTAGCCGCGATAACGAGAGAAACAGGAAGTCAACAAGAATTTCACCTTCCTGGTAGTATGCACTTGCACAAATTACAGATTCTTGAAAGGATCGGCCATTTTTAGACATGCCCCATTAAATATGTGCTTAAGGAACAATAATACATCTCAGGTAACTATTGCTCGCAATTGCCCGAAGGCCTAGTGGAGTAACATGAAACCACTTTACGTTGACCCAATTTTTTTATCTTCACGTGGATACTTGGCTACTGATTCGAAACTGGAGTAGAAGACAATGGCCGTGAGATTTGAGTAGATTAGCCGATTTCTCTTATTTATAAATGGCAGACGGATTTGTTCTGGTAGTTCAAACTGGATTGGTGATTTATCTTGAAAGATAAGCCATGTTTTGCCGTTGCTTCCATTGCAACTACTATTGGAGTACTTCGGAAAAATCTGCTTCGATCCTTTATGAACCACTAAATCACCTTTATGAATCAACGGATCCTTTATGAACCTTTACCAATGGATCCTTTATGAACCAATGGATCCTTTATGAACCAATGGATCCTTTATGTACCAATTACCTTTACCAATGGATCCTTTATGAACCAATGGATCCTTTATGAACCAATGGATCCTTTATGTACCAATGGATCCTTTATGAACCAATGGAGCCATTATGAACTAATGGATCCATTATGAACCAATGAACTACTTTATGAACCACGGAATTGAAGGCGTTTTGCAATTTTCCCTCTACACTCTTCGAACGAATATTGCAAACTGTTTTACGAACAAAATTGTCAAAACAATCGTGAATACTGGTCTGCGTCGGCTACCTCAGCTGCGCCATCGACGACTCGGTTAATGTCCCACCGAAATAGGCCAATAAAAACATAAAATATCGGACATACATCGCACGCTGCCCATATGGCAACGAAGGACATAACCGATCGTCAGCAACGATAATTTTAAGTAAATCGACGCGCACATTTTTTACCGGTCCACTGAATAATGAACACTGCCCGCGTTGTTGGAATCTCTCATCGAGAGGGATGATTATGCGCAGTAGGGACGAGAACGGCATTAAGTTAGCAGAAAACAGCTTTGGTCGCAATTTCAGAACATCGATCTCGTTGCGCCTCCGGCATCGTGCCACCTCGACGGCACATTGTCGGATGACAAATGAGCTTCGGATACTCCGTTGTGTTTGCTCATATGATGTATCGCATATACAATGGCTACTTCTACCTTTTCCAAAGCTGCCTTCAAAGCTCGTATAGAATTTCAAAGTACTCATGCCAAAATGCCTCTTCAATATTTTCCATGTTTTTCTTATTTATTTTCCAAACTCTAATACACACTCCAATAAGCATTTTTCTCTTAGCCGCGTCGACGTTCGTACATGCCCGGATTCCTCGTAGCTCTGCACAACAGTATGCAATATACATATAGAAAAAACAACACGAATAATCCGTTCCCCACTGGTGACGTCAATGCGAAAATTGATGTACCGTCATCATGTTCACGTCCATTGGGAAATATTTTTTTCCATCAAATCACAATGCCTCTACTCATTTCTGATTTCACTCTTGGTAATCTAATTCGGCGAAAACATGCTGGGCGTCTCTCCCTATTGTTGCCACAGCCCATGTTTCAAACGAAATCTATATTGCCCTACTCCAGATATTGGATTGATCCATCGGCTATGTGCTACGTACCTAATTTATTAATCAATTTCCTCCTTCCGAAATGGTAACCTCACACGTTCGAGTTCGGGCATTCGTGCAAGTAATGGTGGCAGTTCGGATATTGAGCGTAGGAAAAGGAATCATCGGAGAATTGCAATGGCTTGAGCGCGTGTTTGAATATATTGATACACGCAGCCCAAGCCCACGTTACCTGGACCTGCTTTCTTTCTACAATACCATCTTTGCTCAGCCTGCCTTCGATAAAGCATCACGCTACATATAGCCCTTGTCACTCGGAAGACTATTCATAACACTTCAAATCAATATTAATCTCATTTGGATAATCCACGTGCTAATGAAAGCGTTCCAAGCGAATAAAAATATAACCCATTAGTCTTTGTCATATTAGTGTAATTGAAAATAACAATATTAACCTAGCTGAAAAATGAACAACGTGATGTAGAGTAGAAAAATTATTTAAAATGAACAGACCTTAATTATTTGTGTTTGCATTCAAACATTGTCTCTCCTTTATTGCACATTACATCCTCCCTATAAGTTTTCGATCGTCAATTTTTCTGTTCTTCCAGTTTTGAGGGCAATAGCTTCCCCAGCCATGGTACCCAACAATGAATTGATACGTACCAACCGTACAAAATTCTACTATATGCGTGATTTCTGGTCGAATAAGCAACAAAAGTAATAATATGGCAAGAAAAATGAATCTGCATTGATAAAGCTGCCGGTCTTAAAATAATTGTGCATCACTAAGTGCGTTGCAAACAACCGCCTCAAACGACTCAAACAACGCCTCGAAAACGCCTCAACTTTTTTCAAGATGCTTATTTGGAGATCTACTGTCAGAATGTGCAAAAAACCTTGTATGATAATAAAAAAAGGAAATGAAAATCTGAAGAAGAATTTTCGTTGCCTTCCAACGATGAATCCAACAATTTTTACACGTGAAATCTTTCAACACGATTCTCGTTTAACACTTTAATTCTAAAGCCAGTAACAGTTAGCTTCAAAAAGGTGTCAAACGCGTCACAACGTTTGATACTCAACGATAAGTGGTAAGAGGCGTTTCGCGGATAAACGTGTAGCAGAATCGCATAAAATATTGTTCCCAAATAATATAGAAACAGAGCGATTGATGTCAGATCAAATATTCAATCGTGAGAAGGCAGGTCTCGATTATAAAATGATGTCAACGAAAATCTGATCAGCAAAATGTGATACGGAAGCCTGGATTTAAACGTAAAAACGAAAGTATAACTTCCATGGCCAGCCGCAATGCACCGGATACCTTAAATTTATCCGTCATTGTCATCACATCGTTTTTCGTAGTTGCCTGCAACTACGAAAATCTACGAACATGGGAAACTTTGTGGTCACATTCAATCGTCATATTTAAAAACCAGTTTAAGATGGCAATGAAAGTGCCATCTTTTAGAAACCTTTAGTATGAAAACCTTTTTTCATACTAAAGGTTTTAAAAATAACGCAGTCTTTTCCTCGATAAGTCCGTACAGCACCTACTTATATTGTACAAAAATATTATCATTCGGTTTTCCTTACGGAACACGGTATATGGTCCACGGAATTCCCTTATCCAGCTTATGGACGAGGGTTGTATTAATAACTCGAAGGTGCTTTATTGGATAAATGTAATGACACAAATTCTCGGTTATGTAAATCATGGGGAAACATCAATGCAGGGTTTTTAATGAATTTCAATAAACGATGTTATTTCGATTAAGAAAATTAGAACATCACAACGACGATTATGCGAAAATCATGGAATACAGCACCTTTTCTCAGGAATATAAACGCCATTTATAGTAATCCAAAACGAGGATCGTTCTCTACCACGAAGTTTAAAGCAGTATTCTAATATATAAATTTGAAATTATCGTTTTTTTGACATTTTCTTAGAGTATAGACTCTAAGAATGTCCTCAAAAGAAAATTTCGAAATTCCCAATATTTACGCCAACAAACGGAGACCAGAATAGGATCGACCGGTGGGAACTACGAACTTCAGAAACTTCTAAGGAGGCTAGAGCTACAAGGAAGAGCTACAACATCACTTAAGAGTCCGCCTTCTATTTTGTTGAAACTCATATATGTGATAAAGCGTTGAAAACTATTAGATACGTATTTCCTTTGTCTGCGGAAAAACGTTTTTAAGGGGGGAAACGATCGCTCAAAGAAAGGCGTGTTACCTCTTATATTTTTCTCAATTATTCGATAATGGATTTTTCGTCGCTTTACATTAGAAGAATTTTGATTTTGTTTCATTCAGATCGGTGGACTGCTTATGGATGAAACTGCAAAACCACCCTACGACACACCTTTTTTTGAGGGATGGTTTCCCCCCCCTAAAATCGTTTTTCCGGAGACAAAAAATACGTGTCCAATAGTTTTCATTGCTTTATCACATATATGAGTTTCAACAAAATGGGCGGCGGACACTTAAGTAATGCTCCTTGTTAGATAGTTTCGGTTGTCTGAAATTGTACTCAAAACTTTGAACGTGTAATTCTCGAAACTACTTTTTTCAACCTGGTTGACGTAAAATCTCGAGTTATATTCAACCAATTGACTCCAAATTTCGTATGGACCTTCAATATATAATCCTCAATCGTCCCTATTTCGGGCATTGCGAAATTATTGTTATCACCATTAAAAAAAAATGTAACCTGAAAAAACAGGACGAAAACTCAACTTTTTTTCAGACAGTCGCCTTTTTTTTCTCTTCGATACCTGTCATAATGGCTTTTTTGATGATCAAGGTTTTGATTCTGTTTCGGATAAATGGGAGCTTTGGAATCATGTCAACCGTCTGAAGCCGATTTTCACGATCATATGTAGAGGCCTAAAACTTTTTAATTTTTTATCCTTTTTGCACAATTTTTTGTGATTTCTCAGAACATCAGTGAAAAGACTTGAAAAATCGATGGTAAATATACTTTTTGTTTTTTTTTATCAAACCTGAAATACCGTCTGTAATTTAGGCCTCTAGAGTAGAATACTGCCTTAATATTTTTTTTAGTGGCTATACTTTTCAAGTTTTCACCGGAAATAATACGGCAAGTGAATACACGTTCCAAAGTTATGTAATGAAATAAGAAAAGGAACTATATTTCCAGTGGCATTTCAGTATGAAACAACATTTACATAAAATATATTTTGTGTCAAAGCCATAATACTAAAAAAATAGAGAAAAGGCGTCCACAAACTTTTTCGCGTAAAACCAAATTCAAATGATATGACCATGTTTCATTAACTTTGCTCCGAAAAAAATAAAAAGTTGATATGCAATTGAAATGTAGCATACGCTATCCTTGTTTTGCGTCACTGCCTAACAATGTACATATTTTTCTTGCCTTTTTTCCGGCGGGCGTGAGAAAAAGGTATAATTCTCTGCTTCTATTCTCAGCCTTCTGTAGAGAAGTGGGACACCCTCATAACGTAGTACTCGAGCCCCAAATCGGGGAAATTATAGAGGCATGTACATACTGCTAGTCCCCACAGATTTCTATATTGACCTCTCTAATTGATATATTAATACACCTCATTAATCATTCTGTTTAGTACCATCACTTTCGTGTCTTACCTTTTGAAATATGTCATAATAATCTCGAGCGCTGCAAACTAAATATTCATAACTGTTTAATGTTGGGTCGCTGGAGCAAATAAATTATTCCCAAATACAGTGAAGCTAGTTATACGTTTTTCAAGAGGTACATCAAATATGACGTATAAGTGAGAATAGCGCAGAAGTGAAATACAGAATGTATCTGAAACTCTTTAACATTTGAAAACGGCGATTGGTGCATAATTCACGATGTTTTTCAATAGCAGTACTTTCGTTATATTAATATTTAGTTTTTCAATTGAAAATTTGATTGGTAATAATTGAGTAATCACGCAAATGAAGTTTTCGACTTTCCATTTTGTAATTTTATTTAATGCAAGTTTGTAACACTAAGCTTTGACATTTTAGACTAGCAAATTGCAGACAGGTTCGTATTGACATGAGATATGTAATCCCGGTACATGCATACACAGTCGTGGTCAGAAACATCAAAACATCAAACATCAAAACATTAAAACGCAGTCACATGAAATTTTCTCCGGCAAGAGAATACCACGTGTGATTAACGTATAACTGAGAAAAAAACGAACCTCGAAACCGACACTGGGGAGTAAAAATAATGACGTATGAGGGCGAAAAACGTAGAAATGAAACTTTATTACCATCTTTATGAACGGAATCTGCCGGGGCTAGAGAAACTTGATGTACAAATGATAAAAACGTATAAGTGCAAAACATATAAACGAGGTTCTACTGTATAAATTATCATTATAATAACAAAAATGAATATTACAGTGAAAATGAATAAACCGGAAAATATACGTTATTGCTCTAAAATGCAGGAGACACACTTATCTCCGCCTCTAATTTATGTATATAAAATCGTTATCACCTATCGTATTTATTTATTATTACACAGTTTAGCCCATTACATATAATTAATGCTTATTGCCCCTCACATCATCATAATATCATCCAATTTCAAGAGCACTAACCTTTTATTAACGTTAACTCCATTATTATTATTACTATTATTGATGTTGTTGTTGTTGTTGTTCTTATTATTATTATTATTATTATTATTATTATTATTATTATTATTATTATTATTATTCGTCTCGTGACGTTGCCAGGGTGCAACATAAATAATCAATCGATCTCTCGCCCTCCGTCTTTAACCCGCACCATCCTACCCGCCTACTCGATCCTTCGCAGCTTCCGCAAACATTTTATATACAGCGATCCTAACCCGATATTTCCCCCTCCGTATGATCGGACCGTCAAACATCACGATAGTAATATTCAGATAATCCGCGGGCAGAGGCAGATGTGCTGACGATAACGGTCATCCTTGCAGGAAGAGGATTTCGTATATATCGACGAAACCGCAGGAGGGAGAACACGAGCCTCGAAGAAAAGTTCAGCGAAGCGTCGTAACCTAGTCGTGACAACGCTTACGGATTTGGAGCAGAATCTCGTTCAAGCACATTATTGAATCAGTGTCACAATCGCAAATGCCACGGATTATTCTCCTGCTTCGTTGCTATTTTTCTGTACTTATTTCTAGACGTATTCTCCTCCTCCTCCCCCTACTCTTTCTTATCGGTATCCCTATCTCTTTTTCTCATTCTCTCCCTCTGCCACCCCAAGGTATCCGGATTCACGTATATTACAAATTTTATTTCACGCTTTATCTGTCCATCGGTCGTCCTCGGCTCAAAGGATATTCCTCGCTCTTCAACAGTTATTGCGCTTCGTAAAATGGGGAGGAAAAAATTGGTATCAACGTCACGTTGCTAAAATGGCAGAAAGAGCGATAAAGAAGCCGGAAGGAGTGGTAAAGTGCATCTCTGTCTATTTCGGAAGAAATTGGTGAGGCCTGAATGTTGCAATCGATGTTTATGGGTTTAGAATAATTCCGGAATGCGACCTCTTAAGGTCACATTGGTGGCTCCTTTCACGAACCCGAATATTTAACATTTATCTGATTTTCGTCTATAATCAAGTAAAAATACACTGCGATGTGCATTTTACGATATACATTAAAGATATACACCATTTCAAGCCCAGTGAACGAAATTTCAACGACAAAAATCGTCTCGTTTATACGATGCTTTATGAAGATGACACGCTGGCCTAATTTTTATCTAATAATTTATGCACTAGATAACTCTAGATGCCTGATATAAACTGCTCACGCGTTTGAGGAAATCTGGAGACTCTGTAACGACGATAAAAACAGGGGGCCACCGAATGCTTGAAGTAAATATTCATGACAAAACTTATAAAAATGTGTCTGGCAGATGAATTTTCGTAGCTGCGACTTTTTGGGGAAAATATAAAAATGTCTAAGTCTAATGAATTTGTGGGAAAAATTTTATTTCGTGGTGTCGTTAGGTATAATAATTGATGGTGACTCATTTTTATTAAGCGTAACTGTAATTTACCAATGATCCAGAAGGGCCCTCGTAATGCCCCCACAAAATACGGCCCGTCACGAAAGCTATACCTTTAAATGAGACGTTCGGCCTTCCATTTCGAGGATTAACTCGTAATTACTCATTATTGTATAGTATAGTATATAGTATAATTAGTATAATTTACTATTGTATCTTACATTTCTGAAAGATACAATAGTAAAGTAAATTAAAATCGTTTGGATTACTCATGGAAGATGGATCAGAGATGAATTATCCGATGATTAGTTCGTAGACATCAAATGATGTTTAAGATTGCATCGTTGGAATGGAACGAAAGCCTTTTTTTCTCTTATTGCTCGCATTTTTTTTTTTTTGCCGTTTTAGGGTACGCAAGTCACCCAAACGGTTTTTCTTATCCTCATTAAAATTCCACTATACAATTTTTTTCTCATCAAAACACGAATATTTCTTGACGATTAACACATCCCATGTGCGGGTCTACGACATTCCGAGTACGGCCGACGTTTGGCTGTATCGTGGCAACACGTCGGCTGCCAACGGTCGACGGCCTATGATGAGCCAGCGTTGGCGAAACGTACTAGCCATGGTTGGCTATCAGGCGGCGATGGCTCGGCAGTCGACGATCGAAACGCGACTATGGCGCAGAGTTGCCGAAACCGTTATTCGATCGTCGCTCCGACGGTACGCTTGATAGTTGGCGCAACGCTGGTCACCACGGTTCATCCGACGCTGGCTAGTCGTCGCCCGGGTGTAGTGGCCATGTGTGCAGACCCAGAATACAGCCAACCCTTGGCAGTAAGACGGCGTCGAATAAACAGCCGACGATCGGGACGCGACTATGGCTTAGAGTTGGCGAAAGTGTTGTTCGAACGTCGCGCCGACGTTACGATCAGTACTTTGCGCAACGTTGGCTACCACGTTTAATCCGACACTGGGTAATCGTCGCACGGGTGTAGGTGACCATTTTTTGTAGACCTAGAGCTCGACCGATGCTTGACCGTAAACAAAGTCCAGTAGGCCGTTGGTACCCGACCTCCACCGTTCGAATTTTCTTTTGAGCTTGCCTGAACAGTATTGTGTAGCGCGCAACCTAAACGGTGTGGATATTCCACAGTGGAATTAATTTAACCAATGGCGGATAAAAATAAGTCTTCGTATAATCGCGTAAAAAAGTTTCATCGTCTCCATAAAGAGGAAAACGAAGTTAACGCTTCTGCCCACCAATCAACTTCTAACAGCTACACGGAGAGAATTTTTAAGTAATTTTTACTGTGAAATCACAGTCACTCGGTGACAAATGTGCAATTCTTCAGGTTTTTAGGAAATAAATTATAAATTTTCATGGAATTGAATCAAAATTTACTTTTGCGTAACAGAAATTTAACATATTTTCCAGAATTTTTACTGAAATTAATAGTAGAACTTCATGAAACGTAAAGATTACGACAATAAGTTAAAAAAGTGCTAATATAAATGAAATTTTTCAGTGGAACATTGAGAAATTTGCGTGTTTTCCATAAAAATTTAAAAAAGGAAGCCGAAATTTTCCGTGCGTCCACCAGAATTTTACGTTCTTTATAGTAAAATCAGTTAGGGCTAGGTCGCCTGACCGTACGCGTGAGCTCTGTGTGCGAGCGTGCGTATACGTGAACGCAAGCTGTGACAGTGGGCTTATGTATGACGCAGTATGACGAGCACGAACGACGCCGACCCGCGTTGCTTAGCAACAGCGGTACCGCGCATGCGCATTATAGTACGAAACATGGGCCAAGAAAGCCTCGTGGTCTCGTGCAGTCTAACGTGTTCTACGCAGTTGTACACAAGAAAACAAAGAAACGTGAAAAGAAACTTCGATAAAGGACGTCTACAATGGTACGGAAAGATGATATGCTAAAATAAGTAGCAATCAAGAACACAAATGTTCAGAAATACAGCATATAGAGTATTTATTTAATCATAGGGAATTCATTTTTCGCTAGGGATTTTAGAAATTTCAAGTTTGTCCAGGTTATTTTTACTGTAGGAAACTTGGAAGTTTTGAGGCAGCCCATTGTTAAAATTCTACACGAGAATGTGTCAAAATTTTTACTGAAAGAAATGTAAAAAATTATGCTACTTGCTTAAATTTTTACATGAATGAAAGCAAAATATTAAAAGCTAGTGTCAATTTTTGACTATGTGCACATTTGTCACCGGTTTCAAATTTTTAATGTAATTTTTACGGACATTTCACCGTAAAAAATACTTAAAAATTCTCTCCGTGTATGTTTCGGGAGCAGACACGATTGATAGTTCCTTTGAGCCTTCTTCACATTTTTGTTACCATTCTAGCGTTTATAACGTTGTAGGACTGAATATATTAATAACGTTGTAAGACTGAATATATTTATGAAGTTGTAAGACTGAATATATTTATGAAGTTGTAAGACTGAATATATTTATGAAGTTACAAGACTGAATGCATTTATAACCTAAGCTAGACATCAATACGTCAATCACTGACAATAAATTTCTATTAATGCTATGTCTTTTTTCTTTTAAATAGTCAATCTGCTATTCCTATAAACACCCTCTCGTAAATGTAGTGCCATCGTCGCAAACGACGTAGGGTCGATTGCGCAAACGACGTAGGTTCGATGCCGCAATGGATGTAGGGTCGACGCGGTGATCGACGTAGGATCGATACCGCAGTCAGCGCAGGGCCGACGCAACAATCGGCTTAGAGCCGACGTTGCAATCGACGAAGGGCCAACATCGATTAAATATTGTGGCGCAACGTTTGGGAGGATCGTCGGGCCGACGTTATCATTTGGACGTTTATTGGACCCCAAAACGACGTTGGCGAACAGAGTCGGGCCGACGTCCTAACGCCGGCAAGCGTCGTTGCGCCAACGTAGGCGCGACTTTAAAATCCTACCTGGGATGTTGTAACAGTTAATGAATATTTTAATAAAAATGCCAGCTGTGTTTCGTTACTGTTAATAAATTGTTTTCCCAGTGCATGTGCACGGAGGGATTTCATGATTTTTTGAATCACTTATATTCCTATTTAAGATAAGCGCATCAACGTTGATTACTGGCCGTAGAGAGGTTACATTGAAAGGCAACTGCAAAGCAAACTCACCAGCATCTCCTTCTCGTACTCCTCCTCGATTACCGTCCCATTGTAATATCTTTCGATGGATTTGGTGTCCGGATAGTAATAGCCTCGTTTACACACGCATCGATAGCTTCCACGACGAAATCCGAGGCCTGGAGTGGCAACACACTGTGGACAAATGAGCGACGAATGTTGAGCCACATCCACGACGAGAATGTGCAGGATGGATTTTGATGCGAATGCGAATAATTTGGATTCGAAACGAGAGCTACTTTTCTTCATTGGGAGAGCAAGAGAACGGTGGAATTTCGGCTAAACCAAAGCTGGCCCTTTTTAGTTTTATGATAGCGCGAGTCTGCTTGGGCCCAAATCGACAAAGCCAAAAGCCAGCTGATCGGCAGATTCCACGCTGTATTCAGCACAGCATCCGTTGCATTGCGATTGCCGTGTGAACATTGAATTACGGCTTCGGCCAGGGGAAACACTCGTCCCGAACATTGGTAGGGTGCTACTTCGAAGAACTGATCTGGAACCTCTGGAATGGCCGTGATGCTGTTTTACTAAAATCTAGTAGAACTAGCCATACTCCTAAATTATTTAACTAGAGTTCTTTTTTAGGACAATCATTTCCTTATTAGTTGATATCATAAAAAGTCTGTTCGTTGAGATGAGAAAAACGTTACAAGAAAACATACGTCGATATTCACTCAAAAATTCCAACCTATAAACATCTTCTATCGCAATGGCTATCTCCCTAAATCAGAAGGGAAACCACTTCGATATCGACTAGCTCTAAAAATCTCAGTATGTCATTCAAATATAACCTGCATACTAGTACACGATCGCGAGATCGATTTATGTTTCATTTTCACAAAAACATGTTTCTAACGACTTTTGATGTCACTCAAAATTGGGTATACAAAAAAAATAGTTCTGCATAAATACTAATTCCTTGGAGTTTCCGAGCTGTTGAATTCGAACGAATGCGAAACAAATCTTCTCTCCTTAGTACCTGCCATAATGATACTCTTCACAATCAGGACAATTGGTTTTATTTCTGTTTCAGATGAATGGGAGCTTTGGAATCATGCGATTCAACCTTTTTTAAACGGTCATATTTAGAGTCTCATAACCTCTTCAATGTCTTTGAATTATATATATTTTTTTTTTAATTCTTGAAAAATCGATAAAAAGACAAAAATGCATGGTAAAATATTTTTTGTTTTTTTGTCAGGCCTGAAAAAACGCCCGAAATTGAAACCTCTAGATTAGAATACCCCGTAAAGTTGGGAATATGTATCGACGCTGCTTACGAAAAGTAGCACGATTCAAAGTTCTTACGAAGAGTAACGCTTTTTAATTTAACCGCCAAAACCAGCATGTTTTGGCTTTCGCCGCGAAAACTAGCTTGTTTAATTTTCACTGTAATAACTAGCGTAAAAGAAGTAAGTTTGAAATCTTAACGATCTCATCGCTCGTACAATCTTAACCAAAAAAAGTTTTGGTGGGAATTTAAAGTCCTTCGTGCTCAGGAAAAAATCTGGAAGAATAAACCATTAGTATTTTTTAAAAGATACGACAATTCTTTGCAGAATGACATTTTAATTTTATAATCGTTGCTTTTATTAACATTTTGATAATAATTATCAATTGAATTCTATAATAAACATTTTTATTTTAAAAAAATAACAAAATTTTGAGTATAATGAAATATTTATTGCGATTTTTCATGTAAAAAAATAACATTATTAAAAATATCATGTAAGAAACGTATTGTAATCTTCCAGATGATTGTCGTCTAGTATGTTTGAAAAATCTTGCTGATTTTCGTTTAAAATTAAATCTCTGTCAAGCATGGCCCGTTTCTTTGACCATGCATTTTCTATCCCAAAATGACCAAATATTTTTCGCTTGCCATTTTATTATACGCTCAGAAGATGCAAATTCAAACAATAAAATATGTATAATATATGTATCCGAAAAAAAGACCGCACAAAATAGCAAACAAAAAATACTTCGTTAATTTGCAGTAAAAAAGCTTGGTCAAAGGAATTGGAGTAAAAAAATAGAGACAAGGCGTAAAAAAAGTGTGGATGAAAAGTCGGAAGCAATTCCAGTGTTACTGAAACATGTTCATTCTCGCGGTGAATATCGAAGTCTGCTTCTTTTCGTGGTGAAAGACCGAAACGTGCTAGTTTTCGTGTTAAGGGGCCAGTCCACTTTGAAAATTTCAAAAAATCGATGTTTTTACTGTTTTCGAAAGTACATACATTCAGAAATATTGGATTTTGTATGCAGCAGAAATTGCCGATTGAGTTTAGGTAAGAGTTTTTCATAGTATAAACTTCAAACGCGTTTTTCTCGAAACAACGTTTTCAAAATCTAGCTCCATCGTATCTCTAAAACTAATAAACCGATTCTCTTGAAACTTGAACCACATATTGTAAACATGATTCGCAATAAGATGACACTCAATGGTTTCAAAATTTTGAGTTTTACTCTTTTTTTGTGCGAAAAACAGGTCTTTTTTACTGTTTTCGTTTTTCATCCGCCATATTTTTATTTTTTGATACAACTTTATATCCGAGGGTCATTCTGTAGCTGGTGTCATACTGAATGTAAGGAACTTTCACTTTTTTGTTTCAGACAAGCCGTTGCCGAGTTGTAATGGAACCTAGCCCACTTATTTTTGAGGCGTTACATTATACTATAGTTTTTGTACTTAAAAATGAATAAAAATGAATAAATTTTTTTTTAAATATATTTCAAGTTTTTATTTATCAAGCCCAACAGCTTTTATATTCATATCTTCTGAAAAATCCTCAAAAAAAATCGAGAAAATAGCCTTTTTTCGTGGCTCCAAAGTGGACTGGCCCCTTAAATATCGAAAGTTGCCAGTTTTCGTGGCGAAAACCGAAACTTGCTAATTTTCGTGCCGGAAGCCAAAACATGCTAGTTTTGGCGATGATATGAAACGTGCTTGTTTTCGTACGTATTCTGAAACATGCTACTTTTCGTAAGCAGCATCGATTTGTGCGCAGGCGCAGATGCAAAATACGCATTATAAGCCTATACGTTTGACGTGTGTATATAAAAGAGTTCGGCAATATCTCGTTGACGTGGACAGTCTGAGAGGGAGGTACGTGTGAGGTACAGTAGTCCAGGTCGCAAGCGAGAGTGTGAAGGCGAAGCTGCCCGTTATAACCTAGCACCCACGAGACCCAGCACGTCGCGCCTCGTACCACCTATATTCGACCGCGATATCGGAGCCAATTTCGAACCGAGATTGATCCCAATATTGAGGCAATTACGCCGACAACGTTATGCACGGTATTGGAAGAGACTATGAGAGAGAGAGAGAGAGAGAGAGAGAGAGAGAGAGAGAGAGAGAGAGAGAGAGAGAGAGAGAGAGAGAGAGAGAGAGAGAGAGAGAGCGAGAGTGAGAGAGAGAGAGAGGGAGAGGGCAGCTATTGAAGATTTTTTTATCGTCCGCCAATTCGATATGCCTATCAATTTTATGAGAAATTCTTATCGTGCCAGCCAAAAAAATTCCCTTTTCGCGAGCTCACTAATTATTGCGTGTTGAAGATCAACTTGATTGGTTTCCAGTGTCCAACACTCAGATGTAATTACCGTGTATTTCTTGGTTGAAATAAAATTAAAAAATTATTACCGTTCACTGAGAGAAAAGTGCATAGTATTTACAAAAAAACGCGCATGGTAAAAGGGACTATAGTCGAATTCCCTATAGTTTATTGTCACCGCAATCATAATACGGTTAACACACCTATAAGCGAAAAGTATACGTAAACATGCAACTTTGGTGGCGTGTTTGACTATCTAGTATCTCCCAAATTACTCTACACTATTGTAAAACGCTTTACATTATCGATATGGTTAATTCAGATATATCGCAGAATCGGGGCTAAGGACATGGTATTCATAAAAGAGGCCCGCGTCAAAAGAGGGGATAGTAAAATCCTATATAGTTTATCGGCACCGTTATCATAATATCGTTAACACCACTATAAGCGAAAAATATATCTAAACATGCACCTACGGTGGCGTGCTCGACTATCTATTATCCCCGAAAAAACTACTTCCTATTGTAAAAAATATTAGCCGAATTAGTTATATCGATATTGTCAAGTCTTTCACAGTAGTTAATAGTTATTTCAGGGATACTAGATAAAAAAAACGCACTAACAAATCGGCACGAATAGATAGACGCATATAGTTTTGTTAACCATATTATGATTGCGGTAGCAATAAGCTATATGAATTTTACTATGCCCACTTTTACCATGGGCGGTTTCTTTTATAAATACTATGGACATTTTTCTCAGTGCAAGTTTGTACTATTTATATGGTTAACATGGACACTTGTTGAGTATAAGCTGTTACAAGATCATACGAAAAGTGACTATACGAACAACATTATGGTAATCTTATAGTGAAGACGTAAATGATGTGTGGAACGTGTCGATAAAGTAGAGACAGCGGTGGCACGCTATTAGCGATATAGATATATTAGTGCATTTATTTATCAGTTTTTAGAACTCGATATTTCGAAAACTATTGGGCTGCGCCAAAAATCCATTTAGGCAGTGACATATATAATCAAAAAGGCGATCTTTGCAAAATTCCACCTGTATCAGAGATAACAGCTATTTGGAATTGCAGCTGGAATTACTTTGTTCGGTTATGCCAAATCTACTATCGAAATAACATAAGTACCCTGCAGCATAGTGGCAGCGTGCGTAAATATAGATAGGTAGGTCGTAGGTTCGAATCTCCATAAAGGTGAAATATTTCCTTCGATAGGAATCATTTCAGGTCAGGGAATAATCAAATCATGATAAACTGTCATACAGGTAGTACTCTCAATTGAAATGTTTAAATTTTTTAATTTATGAAATATTATATACATTTAGTAGACATACCGTTCAATATGGTAAAAATCAATATTTTTTTATAGTGTCAGGAAATATCCATTTTATGAAAACCTACTATATTATATAGCATTGACAATCAATGTATGGTTGATTGTTAGTTGCGGTTAGAATATGAGCATAGTTAACACAACTGCTAAAATATCATAAGCAGTACTATATTTTCGGCAGTAACGATGACTATAAAATATCACTGGCCCCTCAGAGTAATATAAAATATGGTTGAAATATGATTGAAGTTACTATACATTTCTCTCAGTGTTGCATTTATTCAACTACGACTAGATGTAAAAATTCCGGAATTTCGAGAACTATCGTAGCTTAGCAAAGACCCGAAAAGAAAATGATTTCTTCGGTCAGTATGGCTCTCATGCACTGAGAAAGAAATTTATGGAGTTTCTAACGATATTTTCACTATGTTTTATTTTTCCCTGAAGGGACAATAATATTTTATAGCCATAGTTAGCATAAGTTCATTGTTCCAAGCTCTATAATATAGTCGATTTTCATAAAATGGATATTCCCTGATACTATAAAAAATGTACGCCCCCACGATCCTGTTAGTGAGCAGGACTAACAATAAGATATATTTACAGTAGGTAAAAAAAGTACGATATTCATACACAAGGTCTTTTTCAAGCGAACCTTAAAAAAAAAATTAAGGCCTCAGGCCACTCTAGGATTTCCCAAAAATCGATTTTTCTTTTGTTAAAAAAGTACCTGTAAAATTAAAATTAAATGGCAAAAAGGTACCTATAAATTTATATTCTAAAATATTATGGGTGTGAAAAATCTCTAGTACTCGATTTAATCTGCAGGCATCGCAAATTAAAGGTATTGAAACATTATTCATGTCGTAACTTTCTACTAACTTTAAACGCGTTTATCTCAAAACTACATTTTTCAAGTCGGCCGAACTCATAACTCAAACAAATTTCAACCGTTTCACTTGAAATTTGAACTGTATATTTAGAATTACATTTTCTAAGGCACTACGTAGGGTTTTTTAATTATATTGCATAGTCCCTTTTTTATAAACAATTTTCTGACGATTTCTTTCTGACATGGCTTTTTATTTTTGTTTTTTTTATAAATGTGCTATTTTCACATAGAACATTATATCAAAGTGATCCAACGTACTTCTATAGCTGTTCTTATATATAATCGAAAAAACATTAGTGTCTCATCGGAACTCAAAAGTTATAGGAGCCGTTGGTCCGGCCGTTGACGTTACAGAAATAAAGGCGTCGTCGGAAAAATGCTGCAAGGTCGCCATTTTGACATGTATCGGTGTAAAAAACTAATTTTGTATGGTCAATTACGTGTATAATAAATCCCCATTTTTTTTATTTCGATTTATTTTATGGTTTCGCTGAAAAAGGCATCACAAAATATGCCCTTTTCGGACTCTGGAGTGGCCTAAGACCTTAAGTTTCTGTGTTCCATTGCTTATCTTAAATACACACAGTGTCTGTTCACAAGAATCTGGGGAAAACACGATCAAAAAAATAAAGCCCAATTAACAACAGTTTCGTGTGAGATGTAAAAATACTTTGTATGTATACATTGATTGGAAATGTGACTTGTTATTTTCGACGATGTTTATAGCGATTTGTACCATATTATGAGATACAACTTACTATAAGTGTATTTAGTGTGTTATTCGATTATTTTTCATCCACTGCACTGAGCGTGTTGACTGAAGGCATCGACGCCCGTCTACCCAATGCGTAGAATATTTCATAAATCCAAAATAAAATAAAGTACTCAACTAAGAGTTACACGACAATTATTTTTTTTATAATAGTTCGTTGTTCCTCGACCTACTGTAATTATTTATTTCGAAGAAAATATTTCGCCCATCCATGGAGTTGAATCTACAACCTACCTGTCTAATTTCTGCCTATCTTACGCACGCTAGCGTATGTAGTATATTCATTACACTATACAGTACAGTACTTCCGAATAGCTGTTACCTCCGATTTAGGCGAAATTTTGCATAAATCTTTTTTTTATAATATAAGCCATCGCTTAAATGGATTTTTGGTGAGTCGCAATAGTTTTGCATCATATAATAGAGATTTGTACCATATTATATTATAGGACCTGCTACATGCATAGCAATGTGTATCCTACAAGAGCAGAAGGTGAACTTCGAAAAGAAGTGTTGAACTGATATATTCTTTTGGCAATACAACAAACATACTGTGTAACTGTGAGACGCTCGTAGTTCTCAAAACTACTAGCCGTGGTTGCTCCAACTGCGAGTGACTTATAGCTTATAACGTCTCTGTTATGAGCGAACATTACCATGTCTTTTTTTCGAATAGTCCCTCTTCATTAGGTCTCCTAACAAATTACACTCGACAAACGTTAACGGGAGGTTACCGTCGAGGCACAATAAATGCATGAACTTCGGAATTCTTTTTTCACATAAAAGTAATATTTCTAGAAATGGGTTTCAACGTATTTAATTATTCTGCCTATGAAGAATAAGTACCAATTTTGTTTATTTTAAAAAATCCAAAATTCTCCAGCTCCCGTCAAATAAAGCCACGCATGACGTGTTTTGGTTTGCGCGGGGCGCCCTACAGCATTGGCAGTTCGTTTGAAACAAAAACGGGTTGAAAATGATCACACAAGACTAACTTCGGCGGGGGGGCATTATCATTTTCTGAAATACCCCTGGATAAAAAAATGGCAGCCGTTTGAAAAAAACCATTTTTTTTTTGCTTTAGTGGACAAAAAAATATTTCTAAATGAATTTTTGACAAAAGTCGCTTCATCCGTTAAAAAGCACCCCACACGCTGAATAATGCTACTTCCAGAAAAAATGCATTTAAAGTTTAACGTTATAAAAAAATTGTACTCAGTGTTCGCTTTTGACAGCCCAAAGAAACAAACCCACGTGTTATAAATACTTTAAGGGTGTGAATTATGTTTTTAAAAAATCGCCAACCTGTTTTTAACATTAAACATATGGTATGTACAAACTTGAATAGAATAGTAGAAGTTTGACCCAAACAAAATCTAACGTACAGTATACCACATTAGTATTTGTGCGTCGATTTCGTGATAACAGTGAATTAACCATATCTACATAGCCAAGCCTTTCACAATAGTTGATAATTATTTTTGGGATAATAGATAGCCAAACACGCGTCATATTGTGTCGGCTGTGTTAATAAACTAAATCGGATTTTACTATCCCCTCTTTTACCATGCGCGTTGTTTTTTTGGTTAATACCATGGACTTTTCTCCCAGTGTGCCATTCACCAAAATGCCACGAGGAGGAAGCAAACGAGCTTTTGCCGATATTAATGAGCAGCGAAAAAAACCAACGTAACAGTTTCCACATTTGACTGTGGGCGCACAATTTATCAACGGACAGGTCATCGATTCATTGATATTGGGCTCACCTCGGTTGTCCCTTTTTTACATTTGTCGCTGGCTGCAAAAATATTCAGCTGCGTGGATCCCATTGGCAATGGACATTGGTCGATGTCAACCCTCCTAAGATCTATGTCGATACCGCTGGTCCCTCTGCAACATTCAGCAATGCGCACGTATAATAAGCGTGGGAATACGATTATGGATGTATGATTGGCACGTCAATCAAAAAGTGCGGCAGCGCCGTGACCCCGTGTGTCTATTGCATTTTTCATTACAGCTGCAGCCCGTGTCACTCAATTTGAGCAGCAATTTAAAGAAATCACACTCACTATACTCAACTATGTAGTGTGATCGCTATGCAGATTCTGCCGTTTCGATTTCACTACAATCAAAGCTGAACATTCGAAATAATTATTCACGCGTTGGGCCTAGTTGTAACAGTAGAAAACAGCTCATATTTGGTATTGTTTTTTTTTCTAGAAAATCTTTATGAATTTCTACAAAAATTATGTATTTAAAAAAGTATCTTCTGAAGAACACTTCGTAATTTTTTGGTGGAAAAATATTCAATTGTAACCTTCGACTCAACTGAATCATAAAATTGATAACCGATTGCTGGTAAAGTTGATTTTCATTTTATCGACTCAGTACAGCACTTAAAAGTAGAAGCACTCGATGCGCCCGCAGGTAGCTGTTGGGAACAGCTGTTTTCAATTTATACCTGAGTATACACATATATACGTATAATTCCAGAGGAGGATTCAGGGGGGCAAGGGGTACGTGCCACCCCCCCCCCCCCCCAGACGGTCCAAATCGACTATACAAAACAGCCAAGGTGTCCCAGAATAATCACATTCCCCCCTCCCCGCGCCATCTGTCCCAAAACGTGCCCCCCCCCCCCCAGACAAAATTCTGGATCCGCCACTGTATACTTCTATACATTTACTGTATAGTCGCAATCTCTCTTTTCACCATGTAAGTGAAAGGACGCTCTATTGGTTAGCATTGTATAGTATAGTATAGGAAACTTTAAACGCGTTCTTTCTCGAAACGACTTTTTTCACCTGGCGGTGGTGATTTCGGAAAATGGCTTAACCAATTGAGCTAAAATTTGTACTCCATATTCAGCATATGTAAGACTATCGCCTGAACTAGAATGATCAAAGAATGTTAATCTTAACTTATACTTTCGTCCGAATTATGCCGTAAAAAACATGTTTTTCGAACACTCTTGCGAAAAACGATGCCGTTTTGTTATTTTGCAATATAAAATAATAATTCTAGTTCCGGATATAGCCACACTTAGACAGGTTAAGAATCTTTCTGAATTTTTTGTTTCTGATTATCTGGAGAGCGCAAATCATCAACGCCAGCAACATATATTTTTGTCATGCCTTTACACGATTATAAATTGCTGAATAAATATACATTTATATGCAGCAACAAAAAAATTCTATTCTGTAAAAGTGTAACTTTAAGCGAAAAAAAGTTTGAACCGATATATGCAACAGTTCTCAAAAAAAATTATCAAATATAACTTATTTTTTTTAATAGCCTCTTAAATATTTTTAAAAAACATTTTTTAGCCGTCACAGGAGAATGGCCTTTTAAATATTTAAAAAAAAAACAGATTTTGGCAGTATATTAGTTTCTCCTATGGTTAACCAAAGAATTTTTTACATGTCTAATTAAAAGAAAATGCCCCGTGTTTAAAAAGAGTCATGATTTTCGCGAAAAAGATCGGTATTTTTCGTTCATTAAATCGAAAGTATATCTACATCGAAAAAGACAATCCCTCGATCAAATACTATATTTTTATATCTAGAAAAAGGCCTCAAAAATTGAGAAACGTCGATGGAATAATTTTTAAGATCTTTCGCTCGCCGGCTTTGAAAACGTACTTTCGAAAAAAAGTGTATAAAGTTTCGAGCGGCGCTCCGAGCGTTTCGACGGGCGTCAACATAGCAGCCTATAAATCTGTCAATTTTGATCCGATCCCCTTAAAATTTTCAGGGCACATTTATAATACGACATCGTGTCAAAATATATTGGTTTTGAACCAATCAAAATATATTGGTTTGAAATTTGAAATATTATAATCTATTAGTTTGAACAGATCAAAATATATTGGTTTGGAATTTGACCAATATATTTGTTTTGATATAAGTGATTTTTCGACTTTTATAACTAGGCATAACCCCTTAATTCGCGTTAAAAAAATGCAGGAAACTCGAGAGAGGGTGAAAGAGAGAGGGGCTAATCCAAAAAACACAGTGGCACAATTTTCACTCGTCAGTTGGGTAGTTGCAGGTGGGCATTTAATTCCACCAAATGCATCGTCGATAAAACGTGCGAACCCACGTAATATGTTTTATCGTCCGGATGGTCACGGAATAAGCAAATGCACGATCAATCGTCTCTCCAAACGGATCTCGTACGTATTCGAATTTTCACACCCTCCGCAAACTCTGTCCACTAAATATTGCAGTCCCATCCCAACATCGAAAAAAAAATGATTGGAAATGAGTCCGCAGCGAAAATATATAGTGAAAGGGTTCGAGAAAAATCTGTTTGTGACTGTTCTGAAACGGTAGCAGCGGTACATGGATATTGTGACGAGACTGCGCAAAAAAGTTTTAGTATTTAATGTATAGTGAATGTTCCAGTATTCGCTCATCAGAACCGTGCAGTTTGCACTGCACGTTAGCGGAGGAAAATGGTCTGTAGATATTTTTTCATGAAACAAAAGCGACAAAATCAATGTATACGAACGTTGCGTGCAAATAATTTTGTAACGGTTTCACCATCTGTCAATGTCACATACGAACATTCATTTACCTAATTCGTGAAACTGATCTCTATATATATGAATGTAAATGTTTTTCCGTCCACAAATTGATATTACAAGGTCGACTTAACAGGTTATGCCTATTTACAGCTAATTTTTGGGATTTTTTGTTGAAAATCGTGATGATAAATTCGTACAGGTATTAGGTACTTGAAAAAATATCGTCTGAAGAACACGCAGTCATTTTTTTTGCATAATAATGTTTAATTATGAACGATTTACAACCGATGTTAGGGAAGCACCTCTTGGAAACGTATTTTACGGTGAGCAAAACCACCCTTCTAAATCAGCTTATCTAATATCAAGCAATCGTACAGATTTAGGTCAGATTTAGGTTAGAAATCAAACTAATTTACTAACTCAAAAGCAAACACTAATTTACTAACAAAAAATCAAACAGATGTAGGTCTTTATATGGTAAATCAAACTTATTTAAATAATAACCAACAGACATGTTAGTTAGTAAATTAGTTTATTGTATGATTGATCGAAAGAATTTCCGAAATATCGAATTTCAAAAAAATTGCGCGTGCTCTGAGTGAGTCTGGATTGTTGCGAAAAAAATGGGCATTTTTCGTTCATCAGATCAAAAGTATACACCGGAAGAAAACCCTTCGAGCAAATGCTATATTTTTATATCTAGAGCCCTAAGAATTCCAGAAAGATATATGCAATAGTTTTCGAGATATTTTGCTCACCCACTTTCAAAACGTACTTTCGAGAGAAACAATTTTGGTCCGATCACCCTGAAATTTTCGGGAAACATTTATAAGATGATATACTGTCAAGATTTATTCATTTAAAAAAAAGCGATTGTTCGACTTTTACAACTCGGTAAATTTAAAAAATTTACCTCGTTGTAATTTAAACCCTTGATATACGTTTAGTTTGACGGACATATACTGAAACATTATACGAAATGTATTTTTACAACAAGGTATCATATTACATTAATATTTGTGGCTTTTAATATGAAATACGCACTCCAAAAAATTTGAAGATCAGAACAACTTCATTTTTTAAAGTGTTTCTTGAAGCGCTGTATCTATGTGAAAAATCGTCATATCGAGATGAAAAGAAAATCATTTTAAAGCATCTAGTTTCTAGTTTTGCGATCTTTCTGCAATTTTTTGGTGAGGTACGGTTATCGCGCAATCATAAAAAATAGAACGAGAAAAAAAAAGTTCCAAATTTTTTGGTTTATTGTCAAGGTTCCACGAGCTCTGGATTGTTTTTCAGTTCAATAAATATGTATAGGTCATATAGCTTCTTTATAAAGCTTCAATTTTCGTTTTTTGGTCTCTCTACGTCAATTTTTATCTGAAATATCCGACTTCGAATGAAAAAGGGACTTTTGTCTTTGATAATCGATATCTCAGCAACCAATGACCGCACAGGGAAGTAAAAGGCAACCTTGAAAACTCGAATAAATTTCCTACCACACCCTATCGTTGATTTATAAGAATTTTTTTCACCCTTAATATTAACTTGAAAAAAGTACAAAAAATTACTTTTTATGGTTTTTTAATACTTTTTACGATTGCGCGATACGCGTAGCTCACAACAATGTTTTGCCAAAAGATCTCGGAACTAGACACTTGAAGCTTCTAAATGCTTTTTTTCATATCGATACGACCATTTTTTACATAAAAACAGCACTTCAAAAGATACTTTTAAAAATGAAGAAACTTTCTGTTCCTTCAATTTCGAGAGTGGGGTATATATTGCAATATAATATACTATCAAACACTTGGTCGGGAAATAAATAATTTCTCGTAAAATATAAATAAATAATACTCTTTACATTTATAGCTGAAAAAACGAAACTGAACCAAAGGTAGAGACCCCAATTGAGCGATATTTCTGCTTCTAAAAAAATCAAAAGCTTTGAAAAAAGGAATAACAATTACCCCGGCACGTTCCCAAACGATTTAAGAGCTTACAGCACTGTAAACGTCTAAAATTAAGTGATTTTTCGCGTTTTTTTTTTTTTTGGTGGAAGGACAAGTAAGACGATAATAATATTCAAGGATGTTATTAGTCATATCTTGACATAAATAAAACATATTAATATTATAAAATTCTACAATATGGTGACACTGGAGACCTTCTCGCGAGGCATGTTGAATCTGAGAAGCTCTGGGGCACGCAAGTGTAACTGACGCAAATTTGAATTTGGAAAGAAATTTAAAAATGCTATTAATACACATGAGTATAGCTAGTGAAATACGTAGGAAATCTTGAAAATATGAATTTTTGTGTAATTGGCGAGCATTTAAAGTAAAAAATCAATTTTCGACAGAAAAAAAGGACAATCATTTGTTAATAACTGATGCTATAATTAACTCATGGAAAATCCCGTGCGTATCTTAGTTCGGAATGTTATTTTAAAAATGTGCTCAAAATTTTGAATGGAAAGATTGAAAATTGTTGGAGTTATGCTGCGTGCTACTTTGAAAAATTGTGTTCCGAGAAAAACGGTCGACGCCTCGCACACGGGTCAGCCACGGCCACCGCAGACCCACACGGCCCTGCGGACCTTTGTTTTACAGGTACAGTAGAACCTCGATTATCCGAACCAACTGGGACCGAGACTACTTCGGATAATCGAAAGTTCAGATATTTGAAGCATGGGTTTTTTGGCACGAGATCATAAACAACACCTTTTTACATAAAAACAGTACATACATATATATTAAAATTTGTCATACATATATATATTTGTATTTTAAACACCTGAAAACGTCGAATGCTTTATTTTATATATTTTTGTTTTTTAATCGTCAATTTTTAGTTGACGAACGGCTTTGTCAATTAAAAAATCGGCGGGATTCGCGCAAACGTTCGGATAATTGAGCGTTCGGATAATTGAGGGTTCGGATGATCGAGGTTCGGATAATCGAGGTTCTACTGAACCAAACTTTTCCCTCCCTCAATCTAGATGGGTCAAAGTATCTCTCAAGCAAATTTAAGATAAATCATTTTTTGAACATTCTGAAGTGGTGTTAGCCCTTAACGAAAAACGATTTTCATTCGGAATTTGTGCCTTTTTCTCTGTGTCTGACGTTATCCCTGACGTCATGATTGAAATTGAAGGGAGCGCGAGAGCTCACCCGAAGAACGTGAAACTGATGAAGAGCTTGTCATTAACCGCGTTCCACTAAAACGTATAAATGCGCTGATGTTATAGCTTGGTTCCGAAACCGTTTTCCTGTGACATGCGAGCCGAAGACTCCGACCAGAAAAGAAGAGCGTTTAATCGTGGCACTCAATTTTAGGTATCAACTACCCCGTACTTGGTCCAATGACTAATTGGATCCAACCAAATCCTCCGATGAATGCCTGCGGCATCCGCAATTTTTTCTGCCCGACAATATCTTCAAAGGTGCTAATCTGCGCGAACGTTTAATCCACATGGATTTACCATCCATGTCGCAGCACGTCCAAATCCCGTTAATGCGTCACACACTGTCTCGCATTCCGGGTTTTCTTGTTTTATCTTTCTTCCAGCATTCGTGGATATTCCCAGCATTCGCGGATATTCGTGCTTAATTATTCATCTTCCCATTTTATTTTGCAGCGAAAAAAAAAGATTTTATGAAACTCAAAATACGATAAAAAAAACCGTATCCGTTCTCGTAGTCCACTCTTTTGAGGATTCCGCGCCCAAAAGCCAAAACGGAATCCTATTAAGGTTTTGTACATGAACCTCCTCGTTAGAAAGAAAATTGATTTTTTTATACGCTGTAGTATAGACATACAGAATGACGTCCGCGAAAACTCTGCATGCCTTACCGGCCAAATACAATAGTAATTAATTCACGAAATCAACGCATTCAATCCGCACGTTATAGAGAATCCGTGCGGATCAAATATTGGAACGGAAATGATAATATTTCGCGACTAGATCGGAGCTATGCGAAAAGCGATAAATAACAAGAAAACTGTCGCGGTCACGTATGGTCCATGGAAAATATAGGTTACGGAACATTTCGAGCAGATATTATTGATTGAATCCACTAATTTTTGCGCCCGCTTGACGCGTCTGTCATCTCTCCCTTCACAATACGCACGTTTCACGCACACTACAAACCCACGCTTACACATACGGTAAACAAACGCACACCTGACATTTATCGAAAGCACCTGAGTACATCGTTGCCACGCATATTGCTAGAATTATGAAATGGCGGCCTGTGCCAACTCAAGTCAAATCTGATTGCTATTTTAATACTTTATTTTCATAATATACTACACAGTTCTCACATACACTTCTCAAATAATTATTTTACTCATCATGTTTATTATTATACACAAATGTATTATATTTTACCCTGGTCAGATTCGATCATTTATAGATTTTCCGTTGAATAATCAATCCGCTAGTACTACCTTAAGGGCGGGGTAAAGTTAATTCGGCGAAAAAAGGCATGTTTTTAAGATTTTTTTTGGCGTAATGAATAGTGTTCGTTTATTGAAAAATTTACATATAATAAAGTAACATTTGAACAACATTCTCCTAAATTTGCATTGCAAAATATTCAAAATTGAGCGAGTGAAAGTTAAACCCCGGAGGCGCATCGAAAAAAAGTTGGTTTGCGGTGTGCACCATAACTCGCAACAGAATCATCTGAAACAAAAAAATCAAAATGCATTTGTTAAAGGAGATGTTTCTCGAGGTAATGACAGGAGGATTTTTTTTTTCCGATTTTTCGATTTATCCTAGCACTTGGGAGCGAAAAACCCGATTTTCGCTAAAAAAATCGGCTAATTTGTTGTTGAAAAATTAGTAATTATTTAAAAAAAACATAAAAGCCCTCGACAATACCTGGTGAATTATGTGAAGAAGTACTGTGCAAAATTTCGAAGCGATTGGTCCAGTAGATTTTGAGTTATCGTGCACACGGACTTCAAATATGACAAGTCTCAGAAAAACGGTTTGAAAAACGCAGAAGTGTTTGGTCGCTTAGCGCTAATTGCACATAAGATTGAGAACACTTCTCGATTGCATAAAAATCTGAGAAAATTCATGCATATTAAAGGTACTCAAAAGATTAATTTTGCATAATAATAATTCCAAAATGTTATTAACAAAATGATGAAGAAAAAAAAATTAGTCAACAAATTTCCCCGCAGACCAATTTTTTTTCGTGATTCGTTCATTTTTCTGATAACGTATGAATGTTTTCAGATTTTTCAATTATCTTTAAATTTTTAGAATTTCATAATAAAACTCGATAATTTTCTTATACTCACTCAAAGTCGTCGATGCCAGGTCCGTAGAGGAAAAGGCTTCCATCAAGATGATCGAGAGCATCTTTTTGGCAACACTGTATACTAATTTTGGCAACAGTGTATACTAATATACACCATGCCTCGAATATACATAACGGGACCGGAACAGGCCCGTTTATCAAGAAATTTATTCGGGGTCGAAAAATACAATAGCGCGCCGCGCAGCTGCCGCCCAGGTACAAAACCCGGCATGGAGCAATAGACGCTCAAATACTCATAACTTCGTCAATTTTACTCCGATCGACTTGAAATTTTAACACAATATTCTTGATATATTATGCATTCATTTTTAAAAAATTAAAAAAATTTAAATACTTTACCCCGCCCTTAATGTCATTCTGCTGTCAGTTCGTCCGTATGTCATGGGTCTCTAGCTTGTAAACGGAATGAGTTACCGATTTGAAATTTGGCTATGTAGTGTAGAACGTTGACCCAAAACCGAATATTAAATTGGAAATTTCCCATTCACGAGAAAGGGGCTGTTTTTTTCTGACCCTGGCACGTGGGGTGTCATTTTTTAAGGTAGAACGAGCGCGCGCTCTTGATTTCTGTAGATTTTTTAAACTTTTGAGCAGACATTCTGCATATCATTATGCATGTTTGAGTGAAATTTCAGATCAGTCGACTATTTAGATCGGAAGATAATGGGGTTCAAAATTGTAACTTTTAACACTGCAGGGTCTGCATTAACCGAAAGTCAGGTCACACAATTCGTCGTACCATTCTATTATGTGTATAGATTTTGAAAAAAATTATATTTAGATAGCAAACTAGGTAGGGAAAGAGTGAAAAAGTTCGAATTGCCTTTACTATTCAGTTTTGCTAAAAACGTTCAGTAAAGACAGAACAATTGTCCATAAAAAATATTTGTCCCTTATAATAAGAAGACATATGGCAATACTGCAGAACAGTATTGTTCAATACGTGGAGAAAAAAAATTATCGTCTTCCTAGAGTTACAAACTTTTATCATAAAAACAAATATTTCCGTTATAAATATAAATATTTTATATTATTTATGTTATCTTCATTAACAAATATAAGTGTTGGTTAATTCATAACTAATTTGAAACTTTGTTCGATTAAAAATTACTTCTAAGCAAAAATTAGGATACGATAATAAGTTACAATGAGGCGTTCCCATATGTCTTCTTATTATAGGGGAGAAACATTTTTTACGGAAAATTGTTCTGCCTAAATTTCAATGTAGACCCTGCTCTGTTAAAAGTATCAATTTTAAAACCCGTTATCTGCCATTCTAAATAGTCGACTGTCCTGAAATTTCACTCAAACATGCAAAATGATATGAACAATGTCTGGTTAAAATTCGAATAAAATCTATAGAAATCAAAAGCGGGCGCTCGTTCTACCTTAAAGCTCAATAAGTAGAGTAAAAATATATTTTTGTCTTTGTTATCTTAAAAAACAAAGAAGTGGGGGTTGTGTCTCAACTTCTCAACTTCTCAAATTGAGCAGTGTCGATGTTGCCAGTTTTGGACCATTTTTGTTACGGGGTCTATCCCAAAAACTAAAGTAGTTAGGAATTTAAAATTTCTCTATATTATGTACCATATACTGTGATTTAAACAACAAATACTGAAAATGCTGATTCATAATGTAGCATATAATAATCATAAAGTATAAATAATACAAACGCCGATTCATAATGTAGTATATATAATAATTTATTGTACACATAAAACCATCAATTTATAATGAAAATATATAAAATTATTGTTATTCAAAAATTTACAATACGAAATGACTTATTTTTGGAGTCGGTGCCAGCCAAGATGGAAAGATTGGGTAAATATTCGGAAGTGGGGCTCCTGCTAGAATCAGGCTAATTTTTGTTTGGGTTTGTTTGGGATTGTTTGGGATTGTTTGGGGTTGTTTGAGGTTGTTCAGGACTGTTCAGGGTTCTTTGGGTTTGGGTTGTTTGGGTTTGTTTGAATCCTTGAAGAAAATGAGCCTGATTCTAGCAGGAACCCCACTTCCGAATATTTACCAAAGATTGACGTCACGAAAGAAACGAGATTGCAAATTTAAAAGAGACTGTAGATCGTATTATTCATTTATTTTTCTTCCCCTCCGCTTTTTCTGGGAAAATTTTAACAATATATCCAACTGCCTGGTACTGACGCCAAAAACAAGTAACTTGGTATTGTAAATATTTAAATGACAATAATCTTATATATTTTTATTATCAGCTTACAGCAGGAGTAAAAAAAGCTTTCTTTAGCTATCACCACCCCACATGGATTCAGTTTCGTACTACCTAAGAACTAAGACGGAAAAAGCATCACCTAATTGAATATCTAGTTTAAAAAAAGTTAATTAGTCATATGTCCGGAACCCTAATAGAGCGAAGCCCGACTCGCACTTAGTCGAGTTCATTTTACTTTTGTCTTTGAAAACACTACTTGAGAAACCCAAAAAATAGATATAACAGTAACATTTTTCATCCTTAAAAAATTCCAGAACTTTCTATATCATTGAAATTAGTGAGGACCAAAAAATTGACAGTACTGGTGCCTTCTGAGGGTATTTTTTTCCACACGGTATTTCGGGGCTCGTAGCATAAGTATCGTAAATGTTCACCTCGAAATGTTGTTTTTCAAAGACACAACGAATATTTTTAGAAAATCAGGAAAAAGATTGTCTAAAATTATGAACAGTAAGAGAAGTTCCGACCAAATTACAAAACTCCGACGTATTTCTATGGAGTCCAAAGATTAACACTATATAAATATTACCCTACGTCACTTTGGAATTTTTTCGCGCCGAAACAATATTTCTTTATCTGACATAACTGAATAAATCATCATTGCACCGTGCGTTGATAAATGGAGTGAACTTTTTTACATACTCTCGCAGACGGGACGCAAACGAAATTGTGTCAAGTTCTTGTCCCCTCGTGAAAAATGATTCCATTATTCGATACCATTCTTTTTTTTAATGCGTCTGTATTATCCGGGCCTAAATGATTTATGAAGTAAATATTGCAATAATGCTAATAAGATTTGTTGTACGTGGAGTTCGAATCCGAGGCCTTCGAAAGTTTCCGCCAAATCAATCACGTCGTAACGCGCCCGAGCTTTTATGAAATTTTCCCCTCCGACCTTCGGCCAACAAACAACGCATCAATATAGCCTTCCAGCCTGTAGGCATAGGAAATGCCAAATGCACGGCAATTATACCGTCGAATATAATACTTTTCGAGTGCAATGTTAAACGCTATTTAGAAAAGGAAATGAAAATATAAAATTGGGTTTACCAAATAACATTTATGACATTCAGAAAAATCGTGTGTCTATGTGCCTATGCATCCACGATTTGCCCTTTCTTAATTTTTAGACTTTTAGGCGAAGAAAAAAATTCCTGACTCATGATTTAAAAAAAAATTTTTTTGCCGTTTTTGAGACTCAGGGTATGTTTTGTTACTACTTTCGGCTGATACACGGTATTTTCTTTATTTATTAATCTTCGAAATGGTGGAGGTATGGTACTGTCTGCGAAACTGCATTTTCAATACTGCCGTGACGTATTGCCAAAAAAAGAATCAACTAATTCTAATGAGCTTTGGTATAAATTTTTCTAACCCTATTGTCTAAAATATGAACACAATTGTTAAAAAAAAAATTTTTGCAAGTATTTTTTATTGCAAAATGTAGCCAGTTTTTCGGAAAATCCAATATTTTTGTTTCAAAGCGCACCATTTCATCGATTTTCTACTTTCTTCACTTTTTCTTGGTTCATGCTCTGCACATGTGTGTTAATAAAAGAATAATCTTTATTAGTTTTTTTGCAGATTAATCCCGCCGACACTACGTGTCACGTGGCCGTCTGACAACATCCGGCGCTACCCGTTTAGAAGACCGTGCCATACCTTCGCCATTTTGAAGATGAATAAAAAATACCATGCAATAGCCAAAAGTAGTCATAAAACATTCCCAAGTTTTAAGAATTGTGAAAAAAATCTTTCAAAAAAGAAACACGACAACCACCTATTTTTTTCTCGTCTAAATGTGACCGCCCTGACAGGTGACTTGGTTTATAAAACGAACTGCATATTTATATTTGGTCAGGTACGTAGCACGGTTCGAGATAATTTCACTGATTTACGATCCGTTGGTGTTCCGATATCATTTAACATCGCTTATCACGATCTCAGTTGTCACGGCACCGAATATCAAGTGAATGTTTTCTTTCTGTATTCGATCGAAAAATGTTGGACATTCTTCTGGAATCGATAAAGTGATTAATTTGGACATAAAACCAGTGGTTTATATCGTGACTAACGAGGAACAACATTTGAGCGTTCTCCTTCTATTTTGTCGAAACTTATAAGTGTGCTAAAGCATTGAAAACTATTAGATACGTCTTTTTTTTTATCGGCGGGAAACGAAAAAGAAGAAAGGCGTATCAGCCCGTAATTTTATTTTTTTTCAATACTTTTATAGTGGATTTTCATCGCTTTTTTGGGAATTCAGGGAAATTATCCAGTTTTTAAGGAAAAAAGGATTAAATGTTTAGAAAATTTTGAAATTTCGAAGCTCTTAAGCGAATACTAAATATTCATTGGCCCGCTAGAGCTTTCGTGGGAGGAGAAAAAAAGATCAGTGGATACGTAGTTCGCGAATCAAGATTTTGTGGTGAGGTTTCATTGACCCCTGCGATATAACCGCGTGGATTCGAATTATCTTCACTCTCCCAGCAGCTAACAAACATGGACACATATACAAACAGTTTTAGTGAAAAAAAAACTTAAAGCTCGGTGTACAAATTTGTTACTCCCGTACGAAACGGTTCCTCTGATCCGGTGCACATACGGCAGAGATGAGGCGTGCTTTACTACGGCACCCCGGACCACAGCTTGATCTGCTACGTGCTGCGACTGTCACATTATTATTATGATATTGGCTGTATATGCACACGGGTATTTTTTTATCAATATCAGAGTGACTTGCAATGTGATCGAAAGGCACACCACCGTTAAAAAGATTCAGGGGCATAAAGTTTTTGCCGCAAACACTCTTTTTCGATGAGTCACAGCGTGTGTAAGTTTTGTGAATTCATATCGATATCTCCCTACGTCAATGGCCGCATAATGAATTATTAACCTTCCGTTTTTAATTTAGCCATCCTCATTATAAAATGTGAGATAAATAATCGTCGTTAAAATTAAATGATAAACGTTCAATTAAGCATGACTGGCACAACTTTTAAAAAAGTTGTTTACAACGTCATCATCAGAAGCCTTTTTTCTCCACATTGAGGTCGTAGCACTTTAATGCATGAGAATACGTAAAAAACGTGTGAGTTTGTTTCACAGCCTAGATGGGCGAAAAAAGTTCAGCGGTAAAAGAAATAATTATTGTTGAATTGCAGCGATGCAAACTTCAGCATCACGAATAAAATTATTGACATTCTTGAGAATTCTTGACATTCTTTGGAATAGCATTAAAATTATACAAATAGGAAAATAAAAAACGAAAGTTTACCCTCAGCTCTAGAATTAGTAGACCTACGTTCAAATCCCGTGAGTACGTAAAAACTTAAACGAGGCAAGATACGTTTAAATCTGATTGTCATATAGGCAGGAACATAAATAAAGCATATGGTGACAAAAAATACTACCAGATCTTTTTTTATTAAAAATGTTTGGATTTTCTTTATTTGTTATTTCAGGCATCGATACAGCCGCCGGATCAGCGCCTGAAAAGGTATGCCGAGCTGGTCTATAACTAGGATCCGCGTTAGGGCCGGTTGTGAAAGCATGTATATATATATATATATACATATATGTGTGGAGAGGTTCATATGGAGACCGATTGTGTCACGTCCTGAGGGGACGTGGGCATATGTTTTATCGCGGTTCCCTCTTTTTAGCCTACGCCTAGCGCAATAGCTCGGGATGAGGGTGAAAAAGGGAAAGGTGCATGCAAAGATGGGAATGACGCAGTGACTCGATTAAGAAATAAATTGATCTATGGAAATAATTAACAATTTGGGATTTATTGAAATTAACCAATTTAGTTAATTTCGTCAACGTGAAAATACATAGAGGTTCGCTTACATTTATGATGCGCCGTGGATACGATAATCGGTTTACAGCGGTTGAGTTTGGGCCTCCGCAGATAGGTCGGACCCCTCGGTTGCGCACGCTCGGTGGTAATGTTGAATTTACACGTTGATACAAGTTTTTACACATGCGAGTTTCACACATACACATTCAACGTAGACAGTTAAATGATTTCTTACAGTTCGCGTTTTTATGAGGAACAATTTCGAAGTTCAAGTTTCGCGTTTGCTGTCAGGAGACAGATGTTCTACTTATTCCGATGAAAGTTGTTGGGAGACTGTTCTCTACGAGTGGTGATGGAACACACTGACTTGATGATTTCCTTCTTCTAGGATGTAGGAGAAATTTGGATACTGAGGTGGTGGGAGACTGGCCCCCTGGGAGAGTGCACATTTGGGGGTGCATTCTTTTGGATTGGTGGAAAATATGTATAAGTTGAAATGAGAGTGGGAGCGAGGAGTAGGTTGCGATAGCCACAACCGTCGCTCTATTTCCGGGAATTGGAGCAGCGCTTCTTTATCTGGAGCGCGGAAAAATATAGACGAAAAAGGGGCCTTGTCGGCGCCAAGAACGCACGCTCGAGATAGGGCTTGTTGACCGAGGCCCGCGAGTCCGCATGGGAAATATCAACGCAGTTTTATGACCGCGTCAACTTCCTGGGTCGGAGGATTTTCTCCTAGCGAGTGTATATTTTAAGGATTTGGACATTTTTCCGCTCTTGGATGGTCGTTAGCATTCGGTATCGTTGCGTCGTTATATATTTACGTCTTTAGGAATATCATCACGCATTTCTTGCGTGTCGCTTCACGTGTTCGTCATCCTTGTAACCCGAAGGATTCCTTTGTGTATTTTTGGTCTTAAGGACACTCTGCGATGTACTCGGACTCTGTTCGGATTACAACGACACTGTTCGAAATTTTTCCGCTTGTATATTTGTTCTCGATATCGTTAAGACCGCTACGCTTTCGCGTGGGAAGGTATGAGCAACGCTTAGTTATATTATTATGGATAGGCTACGTTTCCGCCGTGGTAGGCCGAACTCTAAAGAAAATATTCAGATCCGTCGAAAAATGAGAATTCCGCTATCGTGCTATTAAGCTTAAAAATACATTGTATGCATTTGGTCACGACGTAACAATTGTACATATCGCAGAAGCGATATACATAAGTTTACCACTGCACTTATAGTTGAATTTGTCCATTAATTTCATTATGAATACAAAATTGAGGGCGATATTCCAAATTGATACTTTTATTTGTACAACGGTTAAAAGCGGGACTTTGGTCTTACGTATTGGTACATATAGGGACCAGAAATAGTTTATCCATATTTATGGCCTTTAATAACAAATACAGCATTACAAAATGTGCTTTGAAACTGTCGTAATAGTTATAAGATGAGGTTAGGCAGAATATACGAATTATCCGTCTTTCAACTTTACATGATCATAGTAATCTACGTCTTATGATGCTAGAAAACATGTCAATTTTTTTCTCATAGATGTATTCTACACATTCGTTAAGGTTCGTAGCTGACGTATTCGTATTGACAAATCCCAAATTCTAACTCTGGATAAAAGTTACCAGCAGGAATAGCTTGTTCCGGTTTTATCAAACGTCGGAAATGTTTGATCGAATCTATCAGTCACAAAATTTGAAAAAAAATCGGATACCCGTACGCACGCCTGTTTATGATACAAAGTAAAAGGTTAAGCCCATTCTTTATTTGCTATTTTCTTTATCTTCAAGCTCTTTGTTGAGACCAAAACATTAATATTATATACAACGGGTTTTATTTATTTTATTAGTTTACGGCCATAACCGTTTTGAGTTACGATTAAGCACAATCATCATACTATAGAACCGCAAACTCCACGCTATAAAATATATGCAATTTTCAGTTTTCATTAAAAACCTTTCACAAAAAATTAAGTTTTCATTAAATTCCAGCATTCAGTAAAATTATAGAGTATTATGGTCCATTCTACGCAAAATTGTAATGAATTAGCGTAGGGTATCGTTCGAAACCTCTTTGTAACCCGTATTCTTCTATACTTTTTTGATGTAGGAATACCGTATATATCGCTACCGATATAAATCGCGGTGGATAGGCAAAATCGATACGGGTTAGAAAATCGGCATGGTCCGTGGAACAAGTATGTACCTCTACAACCAAAAATGTTTATTGGAACTGATGTACGTTTATAACGTATTGGTAAAAACGAGGACCGAACAGACTTTTGTTTGATTCGTGGACCCAGAATATACCTTTACAAAACGAACCCTTTTTTTCGTAACAGTATATTCCGGTACCGACGTTGGCATACTCTCTCTTCAAGCGTCAAAACGATATTTTCCTTCCGTGCAAATCCTGCCAGTATTCTAATCATATGGGGGACGGATTACAATGCCGAACTTTGAATGATCAGAACGCTCAAAACTCCGAAAGAATACTGCCCTGAAAGAATTTTACGGGAAAGACCAAAATTCCGAAAATCTGAACACCGCCAAAGTAATTCAGATATGGAAGTTTT
This sequence comes from Ophion costatus, assembly GCA_951751655.1. Taxonomy (NCBI): domain Eukaryota; kingdom Metazoa; phylum Arthropoda; class Insecta; order Hymenoptera; family Ichneumonidae; genus Ophion; species Ophion costatus. Next base: position 19,880,291 of record OX632363.1, on the reverse strand, counting down.
AAAAGTTTCAAAGTTTCAATTAATCAACGAACTATTTCAAGCCTTTTTTTTAAATTAAGAAGTGATTTTACGACAATTTTGAAATTTGTCTCGACAATGTTATACGTTAAGCATCATTTACAGTCAACTGTGTAGACTTTCGCTGGCATGATCTCGACGAACCTTGTAATTTCGGAACATTAGAGGTAGGAATTTTAAACCGTCGGCGGATTTAAAGTTCGGAATTTCAATCCGGCCCCCAACCGACCGCTGCGGTCTTCCCCGTAAATCTAGACTATCCATTAGAGAGGTAAAAACTGGGACCGCGAATGACACGGTCCTCGTATGAAACATATTACATATAGCGAAGCGCGGTCATGGGTACCCGTAGGTACCATTTCATATAGATGTACGCATCGATATTCGTAACGTTTCATACGAGGACCGGAACCCATACGTACCATTCCATATAGATGCGTACATTTATATTTAATTACGACGGTGTTAATTACGGTCCTAGTTTTTACCTCTACAATAGATGGTCTAGATTTACGGGGAAGATCACAGCAATCGGTTGTGCTTTGAAACCGTTGTAACGCTTATCATGTTATCAATTATCATGTTAAAAACATGTGGATTTTCTCTCATCCATGGATTCTACACGTTCGTTTACCCTTTAGCTGCCATCGTAGCAAATTTGCTATGTTCACTTTGACCCCGTTGGTGAAAAGCGTAAGGACGCTATAGCAGACCAGCTACTTCACAGTTCCATCAATCTATGCTAGATGCAGCTAAAATGCTGGGATAGCTTGAAATCCAAACGCAAACATACGAATTAGGTTAATATGGCAACAATGTTGTCGTGAAAATTTACGACGCTTGCCCCAGCATTCGATCCGCTGACCGTTTTTTGTCCAAAGAAGAAAGTAAATGGACATTCTTGAAATATTTTTTGATAGAATTGTGTAAAGGAAGCTTGACTGGACGAACTAGGCTTTGAAGATTTTTTATTGAGTTAAAATAATAGTTGGAACCGAGCGGGTGAAAATGTTAGTAGCAAATTTGCTACAGTCGAAAATACTACGTCCTACTCATAGGAAATGTGTTTGAGCCATCCAGAAATAGGCGTGGCCGTTAAAGCGTTAAGGTTCATAGTTAACGTACTCGTCTTAACAAATTCATACCGTTTTATACGAGGATCGGTACTCATACTCCCATTACATATATATGCGCGCATGTATATGCAATGGTACGTACGCGTACCGGTCCTCGTACGAACCGTTACGAATTAGTGCCAGTACCCATATATACCATTACATATAGATGCACATAACTATACGTAATGGTACTTAGGGGTAATGGCCCGTGTCATTCATGGTCCTAGTTTTTCCCTCTGCAATAGATAGTCTAGATTTATTTATTTGTACGCAATGTTATGTGCGGGTACCAGTTAACGTGTAATAGTGATTCACATAGGTACTGCGATACCTGGCCTCATTTGTGGTCTCGGCATTAACCGTTACAACTCACAATCAGTAACGATTTTATGTCGATTGTCTTCCTAAAAATACGCCCCGACATTAAGTCTTCGTTTTCTCATATAGATTGGCTGAGTCCAGGAGGACTTACCAGTACTAATTGGCCTGCTTTATTGATACAATCGGAAGAAGCATCTCCGACCGATTTCATAACCAAATTGCGTATAAATACAGTCCAACCTCTCAATAAGAACGCCCGCAATAAGCACGCTTCCCCAGTTTCTCGCTCGAGCACTTTGCCCTACTCCGACACGAGCTCCGAGCTCGAGTCACGCTCGAGTGAATTTGCGCGCGGACCTCTCAATAAGCACGCCCAACCGAGGAGAGCTCAGATTAGTAAAATGAGATGAATACGTAGTTACTTAAGGGGGGATTGTCTTTTCTTTCACAAAATTTACCGCTTTTTGGGAATTTTTTGTGAAGAAAGTATACAACGGAAAACTTGTGAAACTTGGCATATAGTTTTATTGATCTGTTTACTACATACAAAAAAATTTTTAAACAATTTCATAAAAAAATCCGCCTCCCACCCCCCTCGACGCGCGATGGTCCTTTTTTGATGGTGTGCACGATTTCTCAAAAACTATTCAACCGATTGCCTTCAAATTTGGACCGAATGCTCAGCTGACATCCTTTTATCGTTTGATGAAGCAAAAAAGCAATACGTTTAATAGTTTTTTATTTATAACAAAAAATCGATCAATTTTTTTCGAAAAATCGATACTTCAAGTTCAAAACGTCACCAAATCGTCAATTTTTTTTTCCCTTCATCGAACGATAGCTATATGTGTCTAAAGTAAAATGCTTTTTGGGTTTTTGTTGCAAGATGAACGTGAAGGCTGTAATCGTGCACACCATCAAAAAATGACCATCGCGCGTCGAGGGGGGTGGAAGGCGGATTTTTGGATGAAATTGTTTAAAATTTTTTTTTGTATGTAGTAAACAGATCAATAAAACTATATGCCAAGTTTCATAAATTTTCCGTTGTATACTTTCTTCACAAAAAAATTCCCAAAAAGCGGTAAATTTTGCGAAAAAAAAAGACAATCCCCCCTTAACGTGAAAAAGTTCACATTCGTTCGAGCGTGCTTATTGGGAGGTTCGCATGCTGTAAACAGCGAGAGAGACAAAGAGAGCCAGTGAGCGTAGAGCGCGCGCCTGATGGGGGTACCCGAATTCCCGGAAACGCTCTTCTTCTTGGGGGCTCTCTTCCGTGCTTATTGAGAGGGCGGACTGTATAAAATAAGAAATCAAAATTAGCATTTGGAGAACAATGTCGTTGGTATAAAAAAACGGATGTCAGCGATACCTATAGACGTGGTGCTCTGGATTGATAATGTTTCTACAATTTAGAAATCTGTAAACGGTAATTACATTTTTTCTCGTTTTAAATCTGAATGGTTATGGTTCATTCCGAGATAATTAATTATCTTCCACTATGATCGACTCATAATTGATTCTAGTGCGCAATGTTTGCGAAGTATGCGAAGACTTGCGGATCATAATGCAAATTCCACGTGGGCATCATTTCGAGTCAAGTGCACATTTTCATACACGTCTGTCATATTTTCTGGTCCCCGTAAATACCTTTCAACAAGTAATTCAGATGGTCCTCATTTTGACCGGCCTAACAAATTGGGACCGGTACCACTATTAACCGTTGCACATAAAAAAATCACCGGGACCGTCCCCGTATGTGCCAAATGTCCCCCTATGAACCGCTTCAGCTCCGAAATGGTCCCGGCATAAACCTCTCCACATATATGTATATATATATTGGCATGAAACTTATTTATGCAGGTGAATGGAACGGCAAATTTTGCATCTTTGTGAGCTTTTTTTCTTAACCATGCATGCACGCCAAGTTGTTAACGTAGCATTTCCAGTGTAGGTGCTTATGTGTTACTTACGTTGTACTTTTATATCATATTGATACCAATTTTTGTCATAACAGTAATACGATTGTTTAGATAAAAATTAAATATCTCGAAAAATATTATTCCTAACGTTCAGCAATTACGTTTACAACATTTCTAGAAAACTTGCTTGGCTATTTTATAAAAAGTTATTCCACTCATTTTGTACATTCGAATTGAAAAATCATAATAAAACCGTTGTTTAAATTAAAATAAAAAATGTTTTGACATTAATCAAAATTTTGAATATGATAAAACAGCGATAATGTTTTCGAGGGAAATTTTGATCACTTCGCGTTCATTTTTTTACTTTGATAAAGTTTTTAAATTCACAATCAAATTACGAATTCAGTGATTGGTTGTTTTGTAAATGAAAACGCGAGCTTCATTTGCATTTTAATATAATCGTCTCCGATATTTCGCGGTCGGCACATTCATGGCAGATCGGCCAATGCCTGCCTCTGACCCCTCCGAAATATGAAAATTTTTATGAAGTTTTTGTTTTGCCCTACTACAGCATGAGCGGCTGTGCATGCCGAAGTAGCGAAAAGGTAGTAAAATAAAAATGCATACACATTATGAAGTGTATCAGGGAGAGCGAAATAAAAAATTCCCGAGACGTCGAAATATGAATTGCATTTGAATCGCATTAACCACATTTTTAAACATGCCTTTCACGTTTTCGTAGCGCGTCGATGGACACAAATGATTGCGGCATTGTGGCGTACCGTTAACAAAATGTTCCATGTACTTTCGATTTATTGACAGGCCGGTGCTCGTCGTTTTCCCGCTCAAGCGGAGCTGCACGCGACTCAATAATTCTGGCTTTTGCATGTCCCGCCTGTTAACACCCGCGAATTTCGTACGCGTGATACTGGTGCTTCGTGTGCGTGGGTGTATCTATCCGTGTGTTTCAGTGTAAAACGGTATGTCGTTGCCAGAACGTCGACAATGTACGGCACGCTTTATTATTTCATTGGGAGCAATGGCTCGCTGCATTCAACACGGGATGTCGATGTTCTTTTTACGCCTGCCACTTCGGCCATCGGCACATTGAAATTTCACAGCGATATAGCCATTGTGTACAAGCAGTGGTCGATATTATCCCACGACATTTGCGCAAACGTGGTATCTTGCTTGGTTTGCACCTGTTCAATCGATGACTCGTATCGGTTGCGTGCAAAGTAGTTTGGGGCAGTGAAATCGAACGCAACGCCCTTAGTGGACAAGAATTTCAATAAACTCGGCTATTTGTCTATCAAATCTGTATGATCGCGATACGAGATCTTTGCTATAACATTTAAGGATGTTGAGTCCCTATGAAACATTGTTCAATAAATTGAATTGAAACATTGTTCAATAAAATGCTTCTTAATCGTCATGAAATTTTTACATGACCTCCTGAATACTTCATGTAAAAACATACCAAATTTTCAGAATTCTATCATCATTACTTCAACCTCCTTAAGGGTTGAAATAAAAAATGATAAGAAAATTCTGAAAATTTGGTATGTTTTTGTAAGAAGAATTTAAGAGGTCGTGTTAAAATTTCACGACGATTAGGAAGCTCGTTATTAAAAAATTAACATTTTGTTAAGAACAATTTTTAAAAGAAACAAAAAAAAATTATCAATAAACTTCGTTTTGTTTCCGTTGCTTTCAGTATATTGTAGATATTATAAAATTGAGAGGTCAAAAAAAAAAAAACTTATTGCAAAGTTACATCAGTTTCCATAAAACAACATTTAATTTGTGAATGTTAATTGTTTAATAACAAGCTTCCCAATTGTCGTGAAATTTTTACACGACCTCTGAAATACTTCATACAAAAACATACATGAAATTATAAAAATTGACGAAGTTACACCTATTTTTGTGGCACAGTGTGCGTGGCACACTATTGACTTGAATTTGCACAGTTAGCGTTCAAGCAGTTGTCATTTACGGTTTACGATCGCATTTTTTGATTGGACAAACTATTTGTTAATAGCAATGACTTCATCATGCTATTTTCCAATAAAAAAATGAGGTTCTCTTCAGAGAAGCTGTCATTTTCCGTATTTTTATAAATTTCGAAAAGTGGATGGTGAACCCATCGCCAGTTGGATATATTTGAAGAAAAAAAGTTTTGTTTTCGTTTCAGATTACATTTGAGCCTGGTAGAGATCCCGCCGTTTCGGGCCTCGCCGCTGGAGGACTCCAACGCCAACTGCAGTAACACGAACACTTTGAAAGATTTTCTTCCGAAAAAATTACACTCTAGCCACAAACATGTGTACAACATGCTGGGAAAAAATTTATTGATTCCAAGCAACGTTTTACCAGAAAAAAAAATTCATCACTCTGACCCTTCCAATTGGGCTTCCAGAGAGGGAAACCCCGTTAATACATTCCCAGTTACATTAACAATAGCGCAACAAAATTTAGCAAGGATAAATTCCTTGTTAAATTTTTCTAGAAGCCATTATATAGATTTATTTTTGTCGTCTAATAGGAAAATTTCAAGTAAACAAAAATAAACATTTCAAGGAAATTTTACTTACTTCTTTCACTTCATTGAAAGGAAACACTTCTTGCCGTCTTTGGCCAGACAAATTGATTCAATGCGAACAAATCAAATGCAATTGAGATGCGGTTGTCATTTTGATAATTTATCACCATATTATAACCACGATCACAAAGCTTTCGGCAGCACCGAAAAAATACGAACGCCGCGCTACTGTTGCGCAGGGAGCCAATACGCGATCGGATCTCTATCGTCTAATGTGTGCCTGTTCTGTATTCGCTCTGACCATAAATAGATGTGTAATTAATTTTATGAGTGAATCACTTTTTCATACGAAAAAAAATTATTAAATTCGCATATGATTTTATACCTGTTACTGTGGCCTAAGGCCTTAAAGGCCTTTTCTCCAATCGCCTAGATTCGTTCAAAATAAGAAGTGTCGAGCACTTGCTCTAGAAATGACAACCTTTTTTTAGTAATATTGACAAAACGTATTTGGATCGGCCGTACGCGAATGAGCCTTCTCTAGAGGAATATGTAACCGCAGAGCGCACTCTCGTTTTCCCAAAGAATCTGCATAGGCTTGGAATTACAAACATACGATTTTTTTATTGCATTTGCTGTTCTTTTCTATCCATCCGATTCCCATTTATCAGTTTGTTAATAACAAATAATTGAAGTAGTTTTTGTCGTCGGAAGGCGAAGTTTTTGTCGGCAGCGTGCCACTTTCGTTTTTTTTTGTTGTATAATTTCGAAAAAATATTGGGTTATACGAAAGTTTGATTATCATACTAAAAGTACATTTCTTAATTTTTCCCTCTTATTTTTCTCGAGGAATCTCGATACGCTTAAATTACAAAAATACGATTTTTCAATTGCATTTGTTGTTGTTTTCTATCGAGCCGATTCACTACAAATTTGGACAAAGCAGAATTTATAACATTTTATATCGTATGATCACACGACTATCTGGTATTTTTATCAATTTATTAATAGCAAATGATTAGAGTAGTTTCTTCGTCGAATATCGAACTTTTTTTCTACAGCGCACCGTTTTAGTAATTTTTATAATTGCAAAAAAGGATGCAGTCGTACGAAAGTTTTGTTATTATACTAAAAGTACATTTATCGTTTCAGATAAGCCTGGTTGGCTACACCGATTGCCCATACAGCAGCGGCAGCACTTTGTCTAAATAATAATAACTTCATTGCTCATCAATACTGTTCGAACAAAACACTCGAACTGGGCTATGTATTAATTCTGTGTAAAATCACGATTTTGTCCTCCCAATACTTTTCAGTTTTATGCTGCTATATAATATCTCGGCGAAAATTAATTATCGAGCGATGAATGAATCCGAGAATATCCATGATGCAAGCTGCTCATCGAAATACAGAAATATTAATTATTCCAAACCGACCGAGCCTATGTAATGCAAGACATAACGATGTTGGAAACACTGCTGAAGGTTCTATCATCATAAAATATCAAATTATATGCTGTATCCCAGTGCACTCAATTTCCCACGATTTTCCTACGTGAAATTGGAACGTGGCATGATACCATTACGATAACAGCCATAGGTTGGCGATTTGCTTATTGGAAAAAATACCTCGTCGGCAATAACAGGAACCATATTAACATTTCTTGCGTTCACAGATTCGATGGAATATCAACAATCATTTAATATGTTAATGATTCTATCGCTTTGACATGCTGATGCTACTGCATCACTCACTCATTATTATCAATTTTGTCTCTATCGACCTCTTGCATACAGGTGTTCCAATCGGTCCATCTCTCTCCTACATATAATCCAATACCCCCTCGTATTTTCCATTGCCTCGTCACTCCTCTACCAGCATGAGTTTTACGGATTTGTTTCCGCTTACCAATTCGAGCAGTTGTCCTTCATATAGTATTTACTTTAATCTACTTATCTGTTTATCTCTCTCACACGCTCATGCTGCTATAGACCTGCATCACCGGCATGCGTACAATGTTTTTTTGGTCTCTCTCCTACATACAGATTATCTACTCGCTTTCTCTTCATTTGACACATGAATCCAAAAGTTTCCTCTCCCCCCTCTCTCTCTCCCCTTCCTTCCACCCTCCGTCGGTCCCTCCCGCCCTCCCTCTCGCCGTCCCACCCACACTCGTTCTATCGCGAGTTTCGCAGCTCGACACCCCAACCCTCTTTGGGCTGCGCTTCAGTAATAAATAATAAATAATCAATCAATACCTATCCTGTAACCCCTTCCACCCCCTCCTCCAGTGCGCCCCAATGGGACCCCCTCGCCGCGACCGCTTTTCACGTGGATATCTCAGCCGCGTGACGTCATGCATCCCTCCGTGTCCACATCCCTCTCAGAGGACCTGAGTTAGAACTGACCTGGCTTTGGTGGAGTTCGCGGATGTCGTTAACACGCATCACTTTTACGGTGCCCGTGAGGGAGCAACGGTTTGTCGACTGGTGTAAGCAAAAAGAAATCGCCGGGGGCTACGAACCAGCGTTTTCTAGCAGAACTCTCAAATGAGAGTTTCGAATATATGGTACAAATTAGAATTGTCGCTCTCGCTATTTTTTCTTCATCAAAATGAGCGGCTCAGGCGTAGGTCCACGAGTAAAGAAACAGCGAGTACGAGCATAATTACAACAAGAAATTCTTGGAATATGAGAAATTTAAATATAGGGTTTTATTGAAACGATGCATCTTCCAGGACTATACTTAAACGACATCAAACGTACAAATGATAATTTTATATATTTTTCTCCCTCGATGCCCTGCGCGACTTTACGGAAAAATACTAAAGTTGAAGAGACCCTTTTGACGAATGTAGTAAAACACATTTTTTCAAAATGCCAAGTTCTTTTCTCCTGGAATAATGGAACTTAAATGAAAATTTTCCACCATCATTCGCTAGCTGGTCTACCGGATTTACGGGTTAAAGTTTTCTCAATCAAGGTAGTATGGTTATCTAGAAATTTGAAAAAAAATCTTTTCTAAATTTATTTCATTTTATTATTCTGAAAACCTTTTGGATACTAGTGCCATATAGTGTCATACTGAAGGCGTTACCCCCACTTGTAGCGCAAAAAAGGCCTTTTTCATGAATTTTTTTAAAGAAAACTACAAAACTTTTTCAATCGATCAATATACCATCTTAAAGAACACATCTTGATGAACTTTCAGTCATTTTTTTATTGAAAAATATTACATTGTTTAGTGGCAAATGGCCGTCAATGAAATAATGTTTTTATATACACGATTTGCGGTAACCAACATTGCGGCGAAGTGGATCATCTGAAAAAGAAATGCGGATGGATTTAGTCAAATATAAGTATAAACTAGTCTTTAATCGAAGGATTTTAAAAAATATTCCATTTTCACAAAATGGCGGACAGTCAAAGTGAATGGTTCGATTTTAACGAAAACAAACGGCCGTTTTTTGGCTATAAAACAACCATTTTTTTTCGAAAAAAAAATCGAACGATTAAAGACTACATTTTTATGTATTAAATAAGCCTGCAAAATTTCAAGAACATCGGTTCATTAGTGTTCGAGTAATCTTGGTCACCGACTTAAGATATGCCATTTTGACAAAAACGCGTTTACAGTTTCAATTTCAGTTTACACGAAGAACGGATTCTTCTCTTTCAACGCTCATATCTCAGTCAATTTTGTTCGGATCGACTTGAAACTTTCAGGACATATTCTCAGATACTTATACTTCAAAAAAATGCAATCAAAAAACGATTTTTTCAAAATCGCAAGTGGGGGTAACCCCTTAATGTTGCTCATAAAACTAGCCGAGTTGAAGAAATTATTGGGGTGAAATTATATACACACTCTGGGAGCACGTTTAAGACGCGGCAACTTTCATCGCATTTTACTTCCAAGCATGCTTTTCAAAACGGCAACCACGATAGCTCGGAAAACAGTTGGCCGATTGACCTCGAATGTGACATATACGTTCAGTAGACTTTTTTTCAACGTTGATAGCAGAATTAAGATGCTTTTTTTGTATATAGTATGTGTCGTAGAATGGTAAAAAAACGAAAAAAAGCATAATTAAAGTTTCTGTCGGAAGCCGCCATTTTGTTAATTTTTGAAAAAAACCTTCGATTAAGGACTAGATTTATGGTTAAACTAATGATTTTTTTTTTGTTTTTTTATTTCAGATGATCCAGTAAAATTGTATGATGGTCACCGCAAAGCACTACATGCCGAAGGGGGTCCGACATAGATGGCGATATTTTTATAAATAAACAATATTTTTCTTTGAAAATGTGTACAACCTAAGTTGAAATATAACATAAAGAGTCTGTATAACCACTTTTGTAAATCAAACTTAATTACTGGAAAAAAAATTATTGAAAATTCTCGTTTTTTCAGGAAACGCGTTTTTCTTAAAACGATTTTCTTAAAGCGATTTTCTAACTGGTCTCCACAATATCCCGAAAACGGTTTGACCGATCGCTTTGAAATTTTAATGGTATATTCGGCACATGTAGACTCATCGATTTTTTTCGTAACAAAATAATCGAAAAAGATCATAAAACTTGAAAATTAATTTTCAAAAACATGTCAATTTTTAATTTTCAATATTTTTGAATAATTCCAGTTTATTCGATAGCCACAGCTTCACAGATTAAAATGCCGTTTGATTTTTTGATTTCAGATAAGCCGGAATAGCCGGATAAGCCGGAATCACGAAGACCGTCGACAAACTTTTTTTGGACCTGGGTGCCTTTGGAGTGGTGCAACACATTGTGATGAAGATTTTCGTCTGAAAATATTCTGACTTACCATTGAAATGTCAATAAATATATAGTAAAAAGTTCGAACTTCCATATTTTTATTTATCGTCAAAAAAAATCCGAAAAAACCTTTTAAAAAACCGGTCGTCACACGGGGTGACTGCCTTAAAATAAAAACCTCCCGAAGGGTTGTTAATGGCAGGTGGATGAAGTACCATCCGGGTCAAATTGAACCGGTGTCTCGAAATCGTGGCCAGCGATAAGTGCGTCAACGGAACGTTAATCGCATTACAAGCGAGCGCAGTGAAAGCGACGGATACATAAATCATTACCTCGACGCCAGCTTCGAAACGAATATCCTGAAACTGGACTTCGTAGTATTTCGGGCGACAAGTTATGCCGTCATGATCGCCGAGAGGCTTCCTGACAGAGCTTCCACGCCTTTGGAGCATAATATAGAGGAGGGTCGGCGAGAAGTTGGGGACCACAGTGGAAAAGAGATTTGCCCTTTTTGACGTCCCCTTTAACGCTGGAAATATATTATACCGAATGATATTGCGCCTCGGGGCACAATAATAATATAAATATTATGGGAGTATGGCCGACAACGAAGCCAAGAAACTTAGAAGATAAGGAAAGCAAATGTTTGTGTGTATATATATATATACACATACCCACACCCTCCGAAGCGTAGAACACAGTATTGAGTTTAGGGATTGAAGCAAGGAGCACCTTAGCGGTAGTGTCCTGCGGGAGGATAAAATGAACGTCTAATAGCTCTTCTCCACTCTCAACTTCGAGGTACGTACTTGCGGCATTTCGACTTAGTATACATCATTTTACACGGTCTCCGCGAGCACCATCTGATTTTTTGACAGCACTAAGTGTATCCTACTTAAAAAAGTAAAATACTTCGGGCTCCCTCGATTAGTTGTCTGGAAAAAGTTCAACTTTCCATCTGGTCGTCCAATGGGCCGGAAAATTGAGAAAGAAACCACCCGGGTGCGACTCCGTTCGCGTACCAAGGGTTTTGTACAGTCGTTCCACGACCGGATCATGATTTCTTCAAAATTTATAAGATTTGTGACATTTTCATCTTATTTTTCATTCCCAAGAACCCTTTTTTCGAAAATGAGAAAAGAGGGAGGTAGGGAAAGAACTGGATATTCTAGAACAAGCGACGCATTGAAAAATTTATTGAAAAAAATATATATTCTTGATTTCATCACATCAATAGATTTTAGCAATGGGATTTATAAGGTTTATGATATCTTAATTTTTTATGTTTCAAGACTCGTTTTTTCAAGAATGAGAAAAGAGGGAGATACGAAAAGAACTGGATATGTCAGGTAAAGCAACACGTTTGAAAAATTAGTTGAAAAATATGTATATATTCTTGATTTTATCACATCAATAGCTTTTAAGCAATATAACATCTTTCATTAGGATCAATTCCACGGTGAAATGTATTTATTCATTTTGACGATTGGTTTCACGCGGATCCACGAACTCTGACCACACGTAAACTTCCTAACCTCAAGACGGCGTCGAAGATATACCACGTGACATTTCCACAAAAGAAAAGGCTTCTTTGCGCTTTATCAAAAGGACAACAAAGTGAGACTTTTCCCGAAATGTCAATTATCTACGGAGAAAAGTACACAACCGTCGTTTTAGCGACTGGACGACCTTTACGTTGCCTCAGAAGTTGAGGGCATGTGACGGACTAGACAGACTGGAAGACAACGGCTCGCCATGCAAGGGAACCCTTTTTACTCCCCGCAATACGAAACCCTAGTAACCAGCCGGACATGACGCATTTTGTTTTCGTATACGATTCATGGGTACAAAATTACATGATTTTGCGAGCCAAACAATCATAATGTCGTAGATTGTTTGCAATTTAGCGCGAGCAGTGGAGAAATTTAAACGCGACCGCCTTCGTGTAATTTCGCACATTCATTAAAACGGCATCCATGAAACTAGAGTTTTATGGAGCCGCAAAAGTCGAAGAGGGGCTGAACAAAATAATGAAGAGTAGCCGGGGATCTATCTATACATTTTAATACTTAATTCTCTTAAGAGCTGGAACTGAACCGAGACCTAGTAGGGATCCGGCGAGGATGAATAAAGAGGGCGGAAGAAAGGAGACTAAGCGGAGAAGAGACGCTGAAGGGTGTTTAGAAAGGGGGATAAGTGCTGAGAAAGAAGGGGATGAAATCCACAGGCTCTTGACTCTCTCTCTCTCTCTCTCTCCCCTCTCAGCCAAGCATCCGCTGGAGCTCCCATTGCACAAGTAGAACGAGAAGATGAGAGGGGAGCTAAATAAGACGAGAAAAAAGGTCGTGAAATAATGGTGTAAGGATAGCCAAACTTTTCTCGCGAGTTTTGCGTTGTCGAAATACATCAAGTCTCCGAAGAATCTTCAGTGGTCGAGAGTCATTCCCCCATTTACCGCGTGATATTTATACAATATACATTATATATAAGTTTATAAGATGTGACAGGATGAAAGCTGTTCGAAAAACTTGGTATCTTCTGTATTAATTCCACAATATATTTTTATAATTCCAAAAATGATAAAACGCTGACAAACTACCCTCGGAGTCACGTTTTTTCCATTCATTGAAGTTGTGATAAGCATGACAATGCAGATTGTGATAAACATGAGAACCCATATTGTGATGAACATCACAACCCAGGTTGTGGTGAATATCACAACCTAGGTTGTGACGAACATCACAACCCAGGTTGTGACGAACATCACAACCTAAATCGTTTTTATTTTAATATGAAAGAGAGTTGGAGATGAAAAAGATCTACATTAATCTTTCCAAAATTAGAACAAACACGTCCTTTATTCAGGAAGAACAAATTACTCATTTCAAATTTCACAGCATATTTTCATAATTCAAAAAATCATAAAACGCTGAAAAACTGCACTCGAAGTCACCTTTTTCCCATTCATTGTTATCTTGCGCGTCAAACATCACAACCTATATCGTTTTTACTTTAAAACAAACGAGAGTTGGAGATAAAAGAAGATACACAACAGTCTTTCGATAGTTAGGACAAGCCTGTCCTTTATGCAGGGAGAGCAAGTAGCTAGAGCTGATTATATCCGTCATTGAGGGATGCCATCGAATTATTTCTTGATAAAATGGTACGTTAGGTTATTTTAAGAATAATTTGCTTTATCGAATTCACGAATACTTGGAGTAATTAAAGATCTTAGTGTTTCGTCACAGTATTTCGTTGGACGTCTATGTGAATAAGCAAATTCGTTGATCCAAGTGATTTTTTCCTCCGTTTAGAGGCATTAATAAAACATATTTGAACTTTCGGAACACTTATTTTTTCGGCGTAGAACTTTTGTCAGTTTTTGTTGAATAATGGGGCACCAAGATTTATTTAGACAGTTGTGCACATTTAAAAAAATAACTCATAGCAAAAACAAATCATAGCAAGTTGGCGGATAGGTTTTCGTAACAATTATTTTTTGACTATAATGATGTATTTTCTCGTTATTATATGTTTGTGATTTCTTGAAATATTGCCCACGCAGGCAATGCAAAGAAAATTAAAAATTTTCTTCCTTCATAACACTTCCCTTATAACTCGAAAATTGAAGCCATCCAATCTGAAATCCGAAACGACACAATGTAACAAAAATAATTTTCAAATTGGAGTTCTTTGATTCTGAGGGGTGAAAAAAAATAGGACGCTGAGTTTACTTTGGCTGTAACTTGGCCAAGGTCTTGCGAAGGTTGACGTTAAAATATATAATAAAAAGCCAGATTTGTGTAGTTTACCTCGAGAAGTTTTCGCAACATTGTTTATAACTTTTTTTCATCAAATTATTTTCGAGCCATGAAAGTTACAATGCCGCCGGAATTGGTGCACCCTGAATAATGCTAATGCGGGCGGTATTGTAACCTCCGCTGGCAACCGTAACCGTACTCGTACGATTGAAGAATAATAGTTGAGTTAATTCACGTGGACTTGATTTTTTCGGATTCACGACCCTGGATCCGGACTCGCTCGGCCATAAATTACGTATGCAGTTTTGAACTGTCGTGAGTACTCATACAACATTTTTTTCATGACAAATACGATTTATGAGAAGGTAGAATTAAAAAACATTACTCCTCAATAGTACCTTTTGACAATTCGTTTGAAACGTGAATACACTGCAACAAAAAAATTTAATGTAATAACTGTTTCAAATTCATTTTTTCGTTTGTTGCAGCTATTCCTGTTAAATATTAAATATTTTCAAATCAAATGAATAAAGATTCGATTTCAAGAAATCTTGATTGGCTTAAATATACACTGCAAGTCTAAGTACGTGCATAGAATATTTCACAAATTCAAAATAAAATGAAATACTCAACTTAGAGTTCTACCATAATGTTTTTTTATCGAAATTGGTCATTCCTTTATGTGAAATGATTCTTTTTCAAAGCAAATATTTCGCCTACTCCTGGAATCGAACCCACAACCTACCCATCTAGAGCTACGCACGCTACGCCTATGCAACCGAATGTTCGTAGCATCTTGATTCGAATAGATAAATGCATTAAAAATAAATAATTCCAACAATGGAATGCAATGGGAAAAATTTGTTTTCACGAAAAAATCTAGTTGATCGAGATTTATAAAAAATCAAATAGATGCATCTTCTTAATAAGAATAGCATTTTTCTGTATCGGTAGAATAATTGTGAGTGAACAATTTGTTCATTTGCACTCGGTGCCGTATAAGAAAAATCAACGCCTTAACCAACAACACTTATCGTTTTTCCTCGCAATTAAGAGTGTTGCAAATAAAAAGAAAACTCCTAAGATGATCAATTTAGGGAAGTCTACGATTGCAGTGAGAGTTGTTCCTCTCTATCTTCTTGTCGCCTCCACGGTCTCCAATCCAATATTCAACCGAATTTCATGCGAAGACAATGGGCGGAAGGAAATACGATAATTTATGCCTCGTACCCTTCACTGTTCGGTTGAAAAGCCGAATGAACAAGTCCGCTCGCCAAGGGGCTGGCGAACGCGCCCGCGAAAGAGATAAAGGGACACAGCGACCAAGTCGGAAATGCCAGAGGAATCTCGAGGTACACGAATTTGGTGGTACTGCATTCCATATATCGCCTGCAGCGCGTCACGTTGCGATGATGTGTTAACACAGAGCCGTATGTTAGTTTAGAAACGCGGAAAAAGAATGCTGAGGCCAATCAGTTATCATGTCAAATAAATCGACACTGCAACATGTCTTTATACCGGAATTTACTGCACCTTCAATTACCAAAATCATACGCTATTGACGTAAGCAGACGTGAGTTTTTTTTCAGGTATGTGTGCAGTTGAAGTAGAATCAGTTTATAGTCAATTTAGGCAGCTGAAAATAAGTAATGTTTTTTTTTAACTTTGTTTTACAATATTTAAAGTGAGCGTGTTATTTATTATTACTTTGGACTATTAGAACGTTGTTTTATACGAAGCAATTAAAAATGGCAAAGTTATGACACTATCTTTCGGGGAGGCTGTGACGAGAGTTGTAAAACGGCGTAAGTTCTAGTTTCTGTTTTATTGATGTAACAGAAAACGGTGAAACTGTTTATTATTATTAAAAATGTTGAGTTGTGCGTGAAAAAAGTAGAATGAGCGAAAACTGAAGAAATGACACGGTTTTTTGAAAATAGTTCATATTGGACATAATACTTGTTAGTCATTCGACAATTCAAAAAGTTCTCTTTTGAATGATTTTTCACAGCCTATAGGTTAATGTAGATTAATAGTTACGAAGTAAAATTGTTATTAAAATGTGTGTTAAATTTCATCGGGATCGGTTAATAATTTTCTGATTTGCTGCTTCCGCTAATTTAAAAAATACAATTTTCAGAGAAACGCGTTTAAAAGTTTGGATAAATGAAAATTTGGAAACTCGGATTGAAGGCAAAGTTGTGATTGCAACGATAGAACTGCTAGGCAAACTTTAAAGGCGTTTTTCTCGAAACTATCTTTTTCAAAACGGTTAAAACGATTTCTCGACGTCTAATGAACGAATTGACTTGAAATTTGATACACTTATTCAGTCGTTTAGTCTTGACCGACGTGTTTCTCTTGACATTTTTTTCACCTAGTTATTAACATTAATAATGTAATATTTCCTCGAAACAATATATAGTTTTGTTTTTGATGATTCAAACACTATAATTTCAACTTTTATAATGTTAACATTAATAACGTAATTTTTCCTCGAAAAAATAGATAATTTTTTTTTTAGATTGAAACACAATAACAAAAACAAAGCCTGATCAAGTCTTAGCCAATATCATTTATTCTAAGGACAAAAACTCGTTTCTCGTCCCAGATCCACCGGGTGGTCAAAATCAATCACACTATTGAGCCCTCACATTCAAGGCCCTTCGCAAGATTGCTCATGACTTCCTCAATTATTCATATTTTTAAATGAAAATTGTTACACAACTTCCTTAATCTATATACAAGTAAATGGCCTAACGATTTACAGTGATCTTATTCATTCCTTCATAATAATTTTTTTTAATCACCCCGATTTTTGGGTTACACTAACATACTATGAAAAAAATCACCTTTTATAGCCTTTTAAGGGGTTACCCCCACTTGCGATTTTGAAAAAATCGATTTTTTTTATTGCATTTTTTTGAAGTATAAGTATCTGAGAATGTGTCCTGAAAATTTCAAGTCGATCCGAACAAAATTGACTGAGATATGAGCGTTGAAAGAGAAGAATCCGTTGTGTAAACGACCGGCTAATTGAAACTTTAAACGCGTTTTTCTCAAAATGACATTTCTGAAGTCGGTGACCAAGATTACTCGAACACTAATGAACCGATTTTCTTGAAATTTTGCAGGCTTACTTAATACATAAAAATGTAGTCTTCAAACGTTCGATTTTTTTTTCGAAAAAAATGGCCGTTTTATAGCCAAAAACGGCCGTTTTTTTCGTTAAAATCGAACCATTAACTTTGACTGTCCGCCATTTTGTGAAAATTGAGTATTTTTTAAAATCCTTCGATTAGAGACTAGTTTATACTTATATTTGACTAAATCCATCCGCATTTCTTTTTCAGATGATCCACTTCGCCGCAATGTTGGTCACCGCAAATCGTGTATATAAAAACATTATTTCATTGACGGCCATTTGCCACTAAACAATGTAATATTTTTCAATAAAAAAATGACTGAAAGTTCTTCAAGATGTGTTCTTTAAGATGGTGTATTGATCGATTAAAAAAATTTTGTAGTTTTCTTTAAAAAAGTTCATAAAAACGGCCTTTTTTTGCGCGACAAGTGGGGGTAACGCCTTAAAGGTATTTTCCACCTCAATACGAATATACGAAACCCAAATCTGTTATTACTCAATCATTTTTCCGTCATGCCTCATTTATCGGTTCTCAGACGTTCGATGTAAAATAAGGTACAGTGCTGTCGATGGATTCCTATAACTATTGTCGATTTTGTTATTAATGCGGCAATAATTATGAATAATGCAACACTGGCCTTTTGAGGTGTACTTCCATCACTCGTGGTAGCATTTCCTATCAATAAAATGTTTTCTTCGACAATTTTGTCGAGCACTCTCTTTCTAGATTTTACCCAAACAAACTCTGCTTGTAATAGCGGTCGGAAAAATGATGACACGGCGCTTTAAGCAGCGCAACATCGTAGCAGTCGTGTCTTTTTATGGCAGCTACGCGAAAGAAAATAGATAGAAAAAACCGAAGATAGGAAATATCTTCTTTTCCGGCATAAAGTCTCTTCCTAAGTCCGAAGATCGAGGCAGCCAGAGAGAAAAAAAGAATATACTCGACCGCGACATACTTTTTATACTAGAAGAATTCCTTAACAAATGCACTCGAGGCAAACGCGAGAGAATTTTTTCACCCGAGTTCGTGTGGTGCGGAACAACGGTCTAAAGTTTTCCGGCTGGGAAATTGCAGAAGACCGAAGCATGCAGAAAGCTGCTTAACTTTCTGGAGGACACTTGTGTACGACAATGTAATGTAAAATATATATTTTCGCACAAATCCCGGGACGCAGACTCTGGCTTAGCCAGTCTTGATTGGTAGAAGGGCGGATTCAGGAGCAGCAGTAAAAAGTAAACAGCACATACAATTCCCATAATGAGTATGACAGTTTTTTTTCTCTTCGATTTTACGTATTTCGTTACGCGCGAAAAAAAATCACTTCGCCCAACGAAATTGTTTTTTGACAATTAATCGACAAATTTTTTGACAATATCAAGGTGAAACACTAAAGTATTTCATTATTTTACGTACTTGTCAGGTTCATATAACAAATCATATTCAAGGGATCTTCTCACGTAAAACGCTGAAAAAAGGCTATTTTCATGAATTTATTTGATAAGTTTGTATTATGGGTATTGATGTAAAAGTTGTTGCGCTTAATAAATACATTTTCGAAATACATTTAAAAAACTATTCATTTATTTCAGTCACTATTTATAATCGAAATAGGTAATTAAAAAAAGGTCCCAAAAAGTTGTAGGTCTGCGCTGTTGATGAAATCTCGGAGATGGATCCGAAACAGAAAAATCAAATGGTTTTAGATTCACTATGTTAATGGCTATAGCGCAAATCATACGGTTTTTGATATATACGAAAGTAACAAAATGGCGCACATTTTTCGGAAAAAATACAAAAAAACGCGTTTTTCATCGTTTTTGGCAAAAAAAAGTCAATATCAAAATTGAAAGTAAATTTTTGTAAGTAAAAAAAAGTTTAAATTCATAAAAATCGGTTCAGTAGTTTCGAAGATTTTATCAAGGAGCCGTCGAAAAACGTTGTTTCAAGAAAAACGCGTTTAAAGTTTGTTTGGGATAAATAAATACATGAAAAAAATGTATAATGTATTTCGAAAGTATACATATTAAGTCTAACAACTTTTATATCAATATATATATATAAAATAACCCTGTCAAAAAAATCCATGAAAATAGCCTTTTTAGCGTCCAAAGTGAGAAGACCCCTTAAAATAACGCAATATTACATTTTTCAATAAATAATTCGTTGGCATCCCCTAATAACGGATTTAATTAGCCTAAGTAGTTTTTTTCTACAAGAAAAATTAATTTGATATTCCGATTATTCATCTTCTTTTTCAGTAAACGCTGCCAACTTCGCCGTGCTCCCTCAAGTATACACGGCTATTTTGTAGCATGGGCAAACCTACCGCGGTCCTAATATAAAACCCATGTATCCATAGCTCAGTATAATTATTCAAAAACCGCCACGGGCAGAGTTGACTTTGATAGTCTGCTAGTGACATTTTTCCACATTCTATCGTTAATATTTTATATGCACATTCGGTAAACAAAAAAAAACCAAATTTCACGGGTTTTGAAAAAAAATCAAGGCATGTACATCGTGTTATGTCTATTCGTCAGTAAAATAGACCAATACTAAAATGTGACTATTGTTTTATATCTATTTCGCTATTTTTAAGACATTTTTGCTTCACTGTATTCCAATCATTTTTTGGTTCGGTTTGATGAAAACGTCAAGCGGCGCAAAAGGGCAAAGCGGGCACGTGCCATAGAATGTTAAAATATGCTTATTGAATGTTAAAAATGTCAAAATATGTTGAAAAGGTTAAATCATGTTAAAAATACAATATTAAAATGTGTTTACTAAATGTTAAGAAGAAACGACCAAAATCAAATGCCAAAAAAATAAAGTTCATTGACTGTTAAGAAAATAAGGTAAAGTTTTTGTTCGTTTACGATAGTAATAATAATTTGTGTGCAATAAAATATGTGGTCACATTCATAGTTTTTTCTCCTATGATTCCCTAGTTTATTCTTATTCAAGCTTAATCTCAGGGAAACAACAGGCTGCTCGCTTTACCCTCTGCGTGCCCGCTTCGCCCAGAAGCTGTGCCCGCTTTAGGCCACCCCCTTGGGCAAAGCGAGCATTCGTTGAACTTTTTATATCTTTTTATATTCATTCTTTGTATTTTGAGGATTTACTGGAAATGTGTGAATGTACTTTTAAATTACGATAAATTTAGCACCCGATAGCAAAAAAAATGTTCGGATATGACATTTCATAATGGCTTTTTTCATAATTTTCCTTAGAGTGCCCGCTTTGGGCCCCCTTCCCCTATGCAGTGTCTCTGATAATAAGCGTAAATAGTTAGTTTCAATGTATCCATTGTATAGATGAGTTTAAATAATGAGCTGATAGATACAGTGGAAAATCTCGTTTACTAATGAATGCCAAATGAAAACTCGCATATGAGTGAACTAAGGGGACTAAGAGCCGCTCGTGATTTGCCTGCTTAGTACTCAAAAATAGCATAATTTATTCAGCATTGAAATGGACGCGTTTCACATTCTTAAAAGAACTGTTGCTTGCTCGGTGCTATAAGGATTACGTTTTTCCCTGCCTTCCATTAGGGAAACACGGAGAAGAAGAAAACAATATTAGCGTGGAAACAGACAACAACGGTACAGAAGGGCAAAACGTCCGCTGACGAGCTCATCAAGATGATCTTTTCATTGTCCAAAGCACATGTTGTTACTATTCATATAACGAGACCCCAAATTTTTTTCATTTGTTTCTCCAGCCCGCGAAGAAAATTCGCATTACCATTGTACTTTTCATTAAACAAATATTAAGCACGTCTCCCTGCTCTTTTGAAAAAGTTCACGGTGTGGAGGGCGATAACGGAAAATACAGAGAACACCGAAGAGGATTTGAGAAAAGATTTCTTTTAAAGCTCGTTACATCGTATTTCTTTAATTACAAATGGCGGACGCACGGTCTTCTAAACTGCATTTTCAAAACTGACGTGACGTATATGGCTCAAAAATGAATCGGTCGATTCTGACAAAATTTAGTACTTTTTGATACTGATGAAATTTGGAAATCTTTCTAACCTTATTCTCTAAAACATAATCCTATAACTGTTTTTGGAAATAAAAAGAAGGATTGTTTTATTGCCGAATGTGCCCGTTTTTTTTCGGAAAATTCAATCTTTTTGTTTTACTAAAGCATACGACTTCAGCGATTTCCAACATTTCTCACGTTTTCTTGGTTCATGCCATACCTCCGCCATTTTTAAAAATTAGTAAAAAAAAATACCATGTAACAGCCAAAAGTAGTAACGAAATATACCCTAAGTCTCAAAAATGGAGAAGGAATGTTTCGTTAAAAAAAATAATCATGAACATCAGCATTTTTTTCCTCGCCTATAGTTATCTCATCTCTTAAAGCACATTTCAGAAGTAGGGGAACTCGTGGCAAGACGAATACGCGGGGTAAGATGAACCTTAAGAAGGAATGGTACCCCATCGCGGTCGGTATGGTAGAACGATTATAGATTCCCACGAATTTCTGAAACGGCTCTTCAGATCCCGTCGAAACTTTGCCAAACGACGTCAAATAGATAGACGAACGGCTGTCTTCTCCTCAAATTTTCTCAAATACGGAAATTTTCTCAAATTTTCTCAAATTTTCTCAAATACGGAAAATTTGAGGAGAAGACAGCCGTTCGTCTATCTATTTAACGTCGTTTGGCAAAGTTTCGACGGGATCTGAAGAGCCGTTTCAGAGATTCGTGGGAATCTATAATCGTTCTACCATACCGACCGCGATAAGGTATCATTCCCTCTTAAGCCTAGCCGCTAAACAGTGTGTGCGAGCACAATGTTCCGGTTGGAGTTTGAAGTGGGGGGAGAAGCGCTGACGCGAATGAGTGTGAAAGTATAAACTGTGGCGGAAGCATGCGTCTCGAGTGAGAAAACAATTTCAATTTATTGACAAAACGATGTAATTTTTGGTAAAGTTTAACATCGTTTCAGCTTATTTGAGTTGCTGATATTGATTAGAGACAGGTAGTTTAACACGATGAAAGTACTAATTATTACAAGGCTATACCAGTGTGACACTTTCTAAAAAGCGTTTTTTTTTGCCTTTTTCTATAGGTTATACTTTCAAGAATGTCCTGTAAAAATTTTAAGGCCGTATCTCTAATACTCCCTGAATATTAGCCTTTTAAAGAGCAACCGCTCGTAGGTATAAAATCGATAGTTAAATCTTTAACCGCGTTTTTCCCGAAAGGAGATTTTTCACATTTGCTGACATTGTAACTCGAAGAGCAATTTTCCGATTGACTTGGAATTTGAACCGAGTACTCGAATAAATTTACTCTACAATGACGTAGGGTATTTTTGATTGGATAAAAATTGACGAATTGGCATCGAAAAAACGACCATTTTATAGGCAAGAAAACAGACTTTTCTTCATAACTACGCCATTTTGTTAGATTTCGACATTTTTCGAAAATCCTACGTCATTGTACAGGAAATACCTTCCAGTTTGACAACATTTTTTCCTTTTTTGGTTTCAGCTACTCAATCGGCCTTCTTCTTTTGAAAGGAAGGAACTTTTTTCGGCGCGTCCGAAGGCAGCGCATAAGTCGTTTGGATCTCAATATTTTTCTACGAAAGAATTGTGTAATATAGATCAAATATAGCCAAGTATATTCTTAATTTTCCGAAACATTTAATGGAGTACTTTTCTTCCAAAAAATTCACGAAAATTTGGCCCCTTAATATTATAAGAACGGTTTGTCAGAAATTTTCAAGGTTATTGCGTGATTTTTTGTTAATTCGTTAATCGTCTAATGGGCCAAGATGAATACAAGCTATCGCAAACCCGGAATATTTTACAGCGTACCACTATTTATGTTAGAGAGAGTGAAATAAAACTAGTAAAGCATTTGGTTCCTCCTCAACCGGTGTTCCTACCAGGGGAAGGAAAAGAACTTGCAAATTATAAAATTTATATGGAAGCAAGATTATTCGGACTGATCCTACAGAACTTAGACGATTGGCTTATCAAATTGATGGTATTGAGAATGAAACCGCTTTTATATGCGAAAGACGCCAATAATTCGTATCCCATCATTATCCCAGCGCTGTTTCATCTTGCCCTGCATACGGGGTAAGATGGAAAAAATGAAGGTTTCATTAAAAATATATATTGTATGGTACAAATCAGAAA
Source organism: Ophion costatus (assembly GCA_951751655.1). Lineage (NCBI taxonomy): Eukaryota > Metazoa > Arthropoda > Insecta > Hymenoptera > Ichneumonidae > Ophion > Ophion costatus. The sequence goes on along the minus strand of OX632363.1, from coordinate 19,856,517 downwards.
GACTGATTTTTTTGCTTCTAAAATAAAACAATTAAAAAATGGTGATTAGTTTTAAAAATAATAAAATTCGACTGACTCATATTTGTATTGTTTTATTTGAACATGACCTTAGCGTTATCATCGTGCTCCGACTTCGCCTACCTTCCAATATTTCGGACGAGCATTTACTTTTTTGTAAATGAATAGTGAACTAGTTAGCCGGAAGGGCCTTAGGTAAGGATTGGAACAGCTGTTACAAGACAAACTTTGTTGAGACACGATCCGAGGCTGGTGACATGCTTGAGGAGATAGACAAATGCACCTACGTCTATAATGGTCTACATGAGCTGTGGAGTATTGGGATGGCAGGCCATCTGGTTCCGCAAGTGCTACTGTACGTACGGCAAAGCGTAGCAAATATTTTAAATATTTTTTGAGTCCAGTTCTGGATTTGCCAAAAGCTGGTAGGCAGCTCCCTAGGGGCAGCAGACTTTAGGGGGCGGCGAATTTTAGGGGCATCTGAAAAGGCCTGGGTAAATACAAGTGATTAAGGTAAGAGGGACGGGACAAAATCAAGTGACCCATACTTAAGAAAACCCTTGGTACCGTGATAATGAAGATTCACAGTACCGTTAGAAAAGTATAAATGTTTTTGATAACGAATTTGTGCATAAATCAAGCACACAAAATAATAGACTGTGTAATCATGGCAACGTCGTAGACGGCACAAATGCTACTTATCTTATCGTTATCCGGTAATTATGTCCGGGAACCTCGAACTACTCGGTCAGGATAATTAACAATGAATATTATTGGTACTTATGCTCTTGATTAGTAATAATGACTTAATATTAATTTAATAACTACGTTCAGGAATTATGCATTTCTAGACATTTCTAGGCAAAGACATAATAACGCGGATTTTTTTCATACATAGATTTTTTTAGAATGTCGAAAAATTATCAAAGTTTTTGATTTCTTCGAGATTATAGACAGCTTCAGTACACACTTTTTCTTTCCAGCGGAACTTTTTTTACTCGGACTGATATTCATTTTTGACAGCTCCTCGGGCCGATATTGAGGTTACGGGGCGCATATGTCTCTAACTTCGCGACACTTCTGCCAACCGGGGCATTGCGATATACGGCGAAGAACGACGTTGCCAATTCGTTTGAATTCGACTGAAAATAGTTTCATTTTCTACCATTGGTGGCATTAGATTGCGGAAAAAAACTTCATTAGCTGCAGCATCTATAAAACCGTTCACTTCGAGCACGTTTTTCTCGAAATCATGTTTTCGAAATCGGCACGCAGCACAACTCGAACAATTTTCGTCCAATCGACATGAAAATTTGACCGTAGCTGCTTAAATCACTTTAATGGTCAAGTATGCGCGCTTTTTTTCAATTTATCGAAAATTGTAAAAAATATATCACTTTTTATATGAAAATTATGGTCGAAAAACCGAACTTTTTTTAAAAACCCGACTCTGTATTTTTCATTATTTTTTACTGTTCCCCCATACTTGACTACTAAAACTAATATAATTACCAAAAGTATTTCGCTCTTAGTTCCAGCATTAAATTTACGAAAGTTCTACTGCGTGCCGCGGAGAGGGTCGGCCAAAAACCGGTAGTACTATAGAGACTCCTGCGCCGCCATTTTGAATTCTTTCGACAAATGCATTTTTTCTTACAGACTTCAATATATACCGAATACAAGCTAAAGTTCTTTTGACCAGGTATATTGATATTTTTTGTAAAAAAAAATCCTAAGAAAACGATGGAAAATGGTGCTGTTACAGTGGTGGTCCTCCCTCAACGTACTTTTTGTCCATTCTTCTTCGTAAAATGAGTTTGCGAAAACAAAAGCTCTTTCTCGTTGGGCCGTACATTTTTATGTGCCATACCATCATATGTATAAAGCGATAAGTTTACTCGAGATGATAGGGATGAATGTGAGTGTGTATGTGCGTGGGCTCCATGAACGAGAAACAGTCCTGCGGTTATCCTCTGAGGAGTTGTAGCCGTGGCAGAGCAGTTACATCTGACATCCCTGTAGCCAAAGGCCGTCCTCTTGAAGCGACTTCCACCGCAGTGCAATTCGTATTGCTCGTTTCTGCTCTGACAATCGCATTTCTCGACGCTGTAAATCTTGTCGTTTTTTTTTAACCAGGATAAGACGCAAATCGGAGAGATAAAAGCAGGACAGAAAGGAGACGAGACAATTAAGCTTCTCGTGCTTATTCCTTTCGTCCCGAGTGTTTCCTCGGAACCAGGAGAGCGCAGAGCACGTAAACATCTCTTTTCATTGTCCACTTAGGCAGTGCCGAGGAAGAAACGAGTCGCTTTGTATCGTGGTGTTCCCCGAGGGAAGAAGCATATTGAGAAGGAGAGAGGAGTGCAAAACAGGGTGACAGAATTAAGGAGCACGTAGGTCATCTCGGTTGTTGTTTTTACTTCTGACAAAGACCTGACAAGTGTGTCCATCTTGAGTGCTTACTGTCTTGATCCACCGGCTGATACCATAGTTGGCTTGCAGTCGAATCATATTCGACGATTCCTACTTGGCATAATGAACGCTGAAGAAGCTCTTACGAATTAAGGCCTTAAGCCACAGTAACAGGTATAAAATTATGTTGCGAATTTAAGAATTTTTTTCGTAGGAATAAGTGATTCACTCATAAAATTATCTACACATCTATTTAGTATGAATATCAAGCTGCTGGAAAATATATATATTTTTTTTCGATGTTCGAAATGGCTGAATACTCGAAACTTCTCGAAACAGCTTTTTCCAATTGGCGTGACAAATAACTTCAACAATTTTCACTCGATTTACTTCAAATTCCAAAGTTATGTTCCTAATTGCATTTCGCAGAGACGTACGTACGGAATTTCTGATTAATTTAAAACTCTTCATTTTATGAGCAGTTATAACGAATTTTTTCACTGAAAATTAATTTCTTAAGTTCGAATACCTACAACTTTTGAATAAAACAATATTTTTTAAATTCCGTACGTACTTCTCTAGGTATTGTAATGTAGATTGACGAGAATTTTTGGTTTTTGTTTTGGGTAGAAAATTGTGGATGCTAAATGTCACGCCGCGGAGCGCCTAAAAAAGATAACAAAAGACAATATTAATAGTCGGCCATTTTGGACATCGAAAAAAAATATATATTTTTTCTAAAAGCTTGATCTTCATACTAAATATTATAGATGTGTAGTTAATTTTATGAGTGAAGCGGTTTTTCATACGAAAAAAATTGTTAAAATCGCACATGATTTTATACGCCTTACTGTGGCTTAGGGCCTTGAGCGGTTATGCCTAATTGTGAAAGTCGAAAAATAACCTTTTCCGAAAACAATATATTTTGACAGTAGGTCAATTCAAGGTGATTGGATCAGAGTCGACAGATTTATAGGTTATGTTGATGCCCGTCGGAACGAACATCGTTCGAAAATTTTAAACGCTTTATTCTCGAAAATATATTTTCAAAGTCGGTCAGCAAAATGTCTCAAAAACTACTGCATCGATCTTTTTGACGGTTTTTAGGACTTTTTCTAGATGTAAAAATATACTACTTGGTCGAAGAATTTTTTTTCCCATGTATAGTATACTTTTGATTTGATGAACGAAAGTTGCCCATTTCCGAAAATCAATACTGACTTTGAACAGGCACTATTTTGGTCTAATTTGATATTTTGTGAATTCGTCGATTAATCGTAAGATAAACTTCATATGCTAAAGAAATCAGTTTGTTTTTTTACTATTAGATAACTCGGTTCTTAAGGTCACTGCTTACCACAACGGACTCTTTCGTAAGGTGCTTCTCGAAGATCAGCAGTAAATCGATGATAATTACATACTTTTACACAAAAAATCTTGCAGAGTGTTCTCCAGATGATACTTTGTCAAATACCTATTTCTTGTAAAAATTCATCATCACAATTTTGTACGAATGCGGCAAAAATGCGCGGTTTTTTACAAAATTTTCTACAAAAAAAATCCCAAAAATCAACTGTTACAGCTAGGCATGACCCTTTAAGGAATCATCACAGTGCAAAATTTTCAAAAAGATCGATTTTTTGCATTACCCGATAGTATAGACGGTTGTAAACATACTGACAATTTTTTGGGGCGAAATTCAAATTATTCCGGTTGCTACATCCTTTCCCAGAAAAGAAGATTTGACGAGCTGCGTGACACCTGGCGCCGACGGACGCGTTTTTCTCGTTATGTCGTTTTTCAAAACGGTGTACACTCTCAAAGGAAGATTTTTCAAGCTATCCGTCTCAAATTTTGACACAACATTTTACACGCAATTCTTTATCTTGCTAGAGAAGCTTTTTTTTAATTTTCATATTTTTTTTAACGAAAAACTGTCGAAAAAATAGGCTTAAGTCGATACTCTTTTTTTCAAACCACCGCCATTTTGTCAATTTTGATTTTTTTAAACCTCCATAGCAAGATAGCGGCTTTCGTACTGATTAATAATCTTTTTACAAATTTTTCTTCAGCTAATATCTACAGCCACAACCGTGTACACCGCGAGGACTCATTTTCTTTCGAAGATATTTTCAACCATTAAGAAAAATTCAAAAAAAAAAAATAAACTGAACAAAATTATTTTCTTATCTTCACGAGTGCTTAGATTTGACATCAAAAAAGATTTAACGTTAAAAATAAAAACTGCAGCCAAAAGGGTGGATTACAAAACCTGTTAAAAAGTCTTTATCGTACACAGTTTGAACAAACAGAATCGACTGTGCTTAAGAGATTGGCTTGACTACATAGAAAATATGGTGCGGAGGATGTACCGGAAATGCATGCGGAAAATGTACACGAAAGATGTACTGAAAATATGTACCAACTAATGCGCATTTTCATACAAAGTATGGTCACTTTTACTGTCTGCCACGATCACGACGAGTTTTCACCGGGCAGGCATTTCTCGTATTACGGTAGGTTACGGAATAAGCACTTAAGAGCTTTTCCCCCTTATAATACTGCATGTATCTTATTGCTGGGACCCAAAGGCATCACTGAAGCCAAAAAAACTTTTTAGCATTTTCCCGAACATCTAGAGTAGCATGACCTCTTGAGTGTAAAGTTAAACTACATCAAGAGACACTTTCACGTATATTATCGTTTTTTCCTGCACACGACGACTTTCAATAGTTCGGCTGTAGTAGGACACCACCTAAACTCGCTGAGACGTAATTGACCGTGTTCCTTCCATTCTCGTTTTGCGCGTTGTCGCATTCTCGACTTCAGACCGTCAAGGAAACTTCTATAACTCTTCTTGCATACGTCGATAAACGTAGACGTAAAAAAATATCGCTACGACCGACAGGGCCATGACATTTTCTTTGGCAAATCCAACGAAGATTCTCGAGTGGTCAATAAAACGAACAATGTGCTATACACATTAGGGACTTGAGAAAATTAATAAACCGCGTTAGCAGTATTAATCGGGTTGAAAGAATGACACTACGGTCTTGATTTATGGTTCAACGATGGGACCGATGCGGCGCCACATGCGCACAAGTCTGGACGCTGCACACTCTTGTGCGCAGATGGTTTTGCCCCTAGCCGCGTAGTGATAGGTGCAGATGCTCTCCCACCATACGCCACTGAGATCAATATACACCGGACAGTAGAGACAGTTTTTTTCTTCAAAGTAACGCGCTACTCTAAATTGGTCCTAAATTTTGGAATAGGATTTTTTGGATTCAATCAAATCCACGCATTTTTAAAAATAGCCACAATGTGTACACATTTTATACGCTAGGTCACGAGGCGCCGGAGGAAAATGTAAATAATCGAAGGCTACTTACTATTGCAGTTAGTTCGTTCAAGGTGGGAGAGAGACCCATTAAAAAGCAGACATATGTTCAAGTTTTGGAATAAGCGATTGTTTGGAAAAACTCATGAATTTACCTACTACCTAACTACATACGTAGAATATCGTACTATTTGAAGGGTTAGACCTAGTTGGAATTTTTGAAAAAATCAATTTTTCGCTTTCGACGGATTCTCACAATATAACCTCTCAAAAATATTCTCCGAAAATGTCAAGTCGGTCCGTTGAAAATTGCGGGAGTGATGAGCGTTTACAGGTAGGTCCGGCGAACCTACGTATATACCTGACGTGAGACTTTAAACGGGTTTTCTCGGAATGACTTTTTCAGAATCGATGACCAAAATATCTTAAAAACAACTAAATCGATCTGCTTCAAATTTCACAGACATTTTCTGTGTATCAAAAGGCAGTCCTTAAAAACAAAGGATTTTTTTCCAATGCAATTTTTTTATATCAAGGAAAATAGAGTGTTTTTTTCACCGAAATTTCGACGATCCCTTTCGATCGACGACCGTTTTTTCAAAAATCATTATTTTATTGAATCCTGCGATTAAAAACTAGATAATACGGTACAAAAACGAAACTCATTTAGTTTTTGGAATTCGGATGATTTGTTCCCGAGCAGAAGTGGTCACCGCGAAGGATCGTTTTGCACAGCAGTTTGTGCAATTTACTATATCTCCGTCGTTTATAAATATTTCTCAATAAAAAAAATTATCCCAGATACTTGAAATTAATTATACCTTTTACTATGAAAAAAAAGTTAGAAACCGGCACCCATTTTCCAAAAAATTCACGAAAACGACTCTTTTTTCCGGTCACAAACTAGGTGTGACACGTTAAGAGTTGACAAATGATATAGTAAATTAATTGACAATTAGTTTCAGAGCGGTATTCTTGTATGCGGTAGCAAACTTTGAGTAGGGCTTGTCCGGGGCACATGCCAATACGTAGAAAGTTTGTGTATCCGCATGTTCGCATAGTAACGTCCGAACATACGGTCCGTACATGTGGTAACGTCGCTGGCGGCACAATCAATCCTTTAACGGACAACACCACTGTGACCCCGTGTTTTTTTGCCATTTTTCAAGAATTTTTTTTTGTGGGAAAAAAAGAGATATTCGAAAAATTGTTTTTTGTTTTGTTCGTTGTTTATTGAAGATACATAAAAAAAAGTTTTCAAATTTTTCACGCCCCATGGTGACGCTGGGGAATCTCCCGCGTCAGGTACTGTTGCCTCTGCAGTGGTTCGCGGCACGCAGCAGAACTCTCTTCAAAGTCGATCTGAAAAAAAATACCGAGTGTTTTCGTTAATAATATGATATTTTGAAGAGAAGTACACAGGGATTTGAAAAAATATTGATTTTTAAAAAATAGGCACGCTTTTGAAATTAAAGGACGATTTTCGAGCAAAATTTCTCTCCGAAAATAGGCTATAACTTTTTTTATTATTGAGATATCGAAAAAATCCTATGTACTTCTTTAGATAATCTAGTTTTATTGATGCGGTCCAAATTTGAAGTCGATCGGATAAAAACTGCTCGAGTTCTGCTGCGTGCCGCACTCAAAAAAGTGGTTTTGAGAAAAACGCGTTCAAAGTTTTAGGTTTGTTAATTTATGCGGCAAATTGGAAAAAAAATTGTTTACCTTTAATCACCGATGCCGGCACCATATAGCTGGCCTTCAAGAAGCAAATCATTGTCCCTAGCATCTTTTCTTGAACTTGTAGAGGCTCTTCTTGCCTCTTTTGCAGCGTCTGTGAGCGAGCGCTCCGCCAGCTCGATCCGCGCTGCGTCGGTTTCAACGCAAGAATTGAAACAATTTGGGCCGATAGTTATCCCCAACGTCTCCAAAACTTTCATGAGACTTCTCAGGCCATCATTGAATAATAATACCGCGATATCAGCTGCAATATCGACGATTTTTTTGCTCCCGGACTGACACTTGGGGGCTATTGCCCAAACTGATTTGTTGTAGCTTTCGTTGTTGTTTTGCGTGAAGTCGCCCAAACAACGCTGCAGCAAATCGTCTCTGCTCAAATTTTCGAAGGCTGGCGTAATTGCCTCCAATACTTCCTCAGGAAGAGGCGGCTTATGGCGATATTGAGAAATATTACCGCTTGCGACCGCTCGCTGCCACGAACACCACGACTCGGCTCCCTCTGGGCAATCGTCATGTTGTGGCTCACTAACTGTGGATATTTTATGTTTGATAGTTGCCTAAATTGCCTTCCTCATTTTTTCAACATCATCGCTGTTCCTCCGAATAGCCAAGCCGTAATATGTGCTCAACTCGTCAATCAATTTTCCGGTGAGCTTAAATTTCCTCTGCCAGACAATCCTTTTTGTTTTTTCACGATTTCGCAGAGGCGCGTCCCCATACGTTTTTGGACATGATCGATGCACTCTTTTTTTTTTATCTCGAAACCGTCGTATGGATCGCTATTCGATATACCTGCCGACCCTGAGGCGCGAGGCTGCGCGGGACCCTGAGCGTCACGGAGCGCTGCACCGCTCCACAAAATATTCAATATCTCCGAAAATAATTATTTTTTCGATCTGGGTCCAACGGCATCTTAATCTTAAATGTATTTCAGATTTTTCTAGATGGTTTTCAAAAAATCGATTTTTTGAAGCCGTCACAGTGGTGTTGTCCGTTAACCCTAACTTATTACCGTTTTTGACAGCGCAGTCCTTCGAACCCGTGCAGCCTCCAAATCGAACATTTAATCAAATGTAAAATCAGCTACTCTGTAAAGGACGACTTGTGAAGACTCTCAAAAAACAGTCGACAGAACGCCCATCGTTCGAGGCATTGCCAAATCGTCCGCATCAACCCATTCGGCCGATCACGATTCATCATGCATTCGTATACTTCGGGCACTCGTGAATTGAAAAGTGTATGGTCAAAAATGATCATTTTTTTTCACTATAACTGCAAAACATCCATCTATCAATCCAACGTTTTTTTTGAGCTTCTGCCTTGTAATTTTTTAAATTATCAACAGAAATATATTTTCCGGGATTTGTCCTATTGAGCGCGCATAATAAATGCTAATTTTAAGGCCGAATAACTCGATAACGGGATAATCAATGAATTTCTAATTTCACGAACGTAAGCAGGATATTCTGGACGCTAAAAAAGGCTATTTTTATGAATTTACCACTAATGGAATAAGTTCCACCTTACGAACGTTAAATTTTCCAACGAATGCAACTATATAGAATTTTAAAGATATTGAGAACTTGTCGTATGGGAATTATTGCAACAATTTTGACGAAAACCGTAGAAATTTTTTTTTTTTTAAATTGAATAGAAAAAAGTGACAGAGCAATCCTAGCGAGAAATTTCCGCGAGAATATGTACATCCCGATGTCCTTTTTCCCGATAATGCTCTCCAGTGTTCGAAATAGTCAAAGCAGATGTTCGTATGCGCACCCGCACCCGCACACACACACACACACACACACACACACACACACACACACACACACACACACACACACACACACACACACACACACACACACACACACACACACACACACACACACACACACACACACACACACACACACACACACACACACACACGCACGCACGCACACACACACACACACACGCACACACACACGCACACGCACGCACACACACACACACACACACACACACACACACACACACACACACATACACACACACACACACACACACACACACACACACACACACACACACACACACACACACACACACACACACACACACATGCGTATTCAGGGAACGGTCGAAGAGTTTGATTATTCTCGGAAATGGAAGTCACAATCGACGATATTCTGGATGGGCTTAGTGCGCTCGATCAAGTTGCCCATTTCACGGGACAAAAGCTAGTGTAGCGAGCAGGTGATAGTCGGAAGATTGCTTCTCTCGTCACAAGAGGCACGAAGCCAGAGAATAGAATTCCCAATGTATTGAACAATTTGCGTTTCTACGCAGAAAATCCAATGCGGCTACATTGTCGAGATTCTTCTGTTGTGATAACTGACATACCCGGCTATAGGCTAAAACATATTTCGCATGTACTTGTACTGATTACGAACGCATAATCGCATTAACTCGTATTAAATTTTGCTGTAATCATAAGTTTTCAAACGCTGGATATGCAGAGACTATACCTGAATGCATTTCGGAAATTAAATTCCATTCAAATTTCGGAATGGAATTCCATTTGAAAATTGAATTACATTGAAATTTCGGAACGGAATTTTATTAGGAAATTGACTTCCATTTCCAGCAATGGAAACAAATTCCAATTGTTTCTATTTGATATGTCTAAAATTGAGACTTTTCCGATCATGCTTTTCCAAACATTCGTTGCGGAATCGCTTCTCTCAAATAACAAGTGAAGTACATGAATTAATTATAATATGTATGGTTGCTTATTCCAATTTAATACGTTCATTCGAATTTCTATTGTTATGCAGGTTGATCAACTCGAGGAACAAGGATTTCAATGTAGCTGTTTTAAGTGGGCTGCGAAGAAGAAGAATCATTGAAATCTTCATTTCGTCTCTATTAAGTGGGGAGATACCTTTAGGCGAAGAAAAAAATTGCTGATATTCATGATTTTTTTTAAAGGAAAGACTTCTTCCCCAATTTTGAGACGTAGGGTATGTTTTATTACGATTTTTGGCTGTTACGTGGCTTTTTATAAATTAATCTTTCAAAATGGCAGAGGTATGATACGGTCTTCTAAGCTGCATTTTTGAAACTGCAGGTCGTATAGCTAAAAACTAATCTACCGATTCTGATGGAATTTGGTATAAAACTTTCCAACCTTATTGACTAAAACGAGACGCTAAATGTTTTCGAACACAAAAAAAGAACTTTTAATGCAAAATGTAGCCATTATTTTGAAAAGTTCAATCTTTTTGTTTCAAAGCGTACCATTTCGTATTCGCGCATAAGCGTATTATCGATTATAGTGTGCGAAATGTGTGGTAAATGATGAGGTTATTGCACGGGAACAAATAAATACTGAAAAATTAGAACTACTCGGTAGTAATCTTCGTAATAATATTAACGTAATACAATTCAAGCCTATTAAAAATAGGCTTGATAAGCCTATTAAAATAGATTAATGATAATGTGATAAATACGATAATGTGATAATGTGATAACGTGATAAATGATAAACTCCATAAATTGTTGTTTGCATATTTTGTGACGGCTTCTATTCAAATTCATTTCAAAACAAAGCTGGTTTATGATCGCCAAACTCATCAGCTGATACTCGCGACGTTGCTGAGTCTGTGGATGCTATTTCGTCGTTCTGACAAGTTTCAACCGGAAATTGAAACTTTCTTGTAATGTAGGGCTACAACTACACAGTGAAGATCGATTTTCTTATTTTTCACGATATCTATCATTTCTAATCTATCGAATTTCAGTTTTCCAACGGGTTTAGTTGAATACGTGAGCAGAAAAACCACGGTCACCGCACTTCCGGTTGACCGTGTCCATAAGACGACGCGCTTCGGTAACTCAAAGTGCTCGACTTTGCAGTTTTATTGCGAAAAAACTAAACGGTGAAAATAGCCCAAATTTTGGCAATAGGCGCATAAAGTATTCGTCAAAATCATATAAAAATTTCGAATCCGGAAGTTGGATTCGTAGTAATGATCGTACCTCCTTAAGTGTGCACCTTCGATTTTGTTGAAGCCCATATATGTGGTAAAGCATAGAAAACTATTAGGCACATCTTTTTTTATCGGCGGAAGAAACGTTTTACAGGGAAACCACCCTTCGGCGAAAGGCGTGTTACCCCCGATTTTTTTGTCCAATACTTCAATACTGTATTTTTCATCGTTCTTCATTAGAAGAACTTTGGTTTCTATTTCATTCGGATAGGTGGACTGTTTATGGGTGAACCGTCTTTCTTCGAGGGGTGGGGTTTTCCCCCCTTAAAACCGTTTTCCGTCGATAAAAAAAAATACGCGTCTAATAGTTTTTAATGTTTTATCACATATGTGAGTTTCAACAAAAGTGAAATCGAACACTCAAGTGGTGTTCCTTGCTAGTGAGGGGAAGAAAATAATATCAGAAGTGTGCATAGGAAGAAAGGTTGCCAGGTGACCGAGCATTTAACGTAAGTTCGACTGCAACGTAACGTTTGCTAGATCCAGTCATTCGGAAAGGCTCCAGCAGGGTAGCCAAAGTTTAACGGGTCGCCGAGAATGATCACAATGGAAGCTGTGTCAGCGAACATGAAGGCGAATGTTTGAAAAGCACTTTTCCGAATATCCGGTGAGGCAGTGCCCAAGATCAAAGTAGATAACGTTCTTTCAATAATCTCATGTGGCATTTTACTTTTATTGCTATTTGAAAACGAACAGGCTAATAGGTCGCAAAGCTTGAGCTGACGTCTTCAATTTTTATGCAGCATCTATAGAGCAGAACTATTAACATTTCGTTAACTCAACGAGTCGCTTGTTCGACGGAGCATTCAAAAGTAAACGAGCAGAGAGAAATGTCCACATACGAAAATATCACCGCCTGCCATTGACATCTCCTTATCTCGAGAAAAATGTACCCGTGACGTCAAGGTATATCACTTCGACCCTGCACAGAGCTCAAGTCGACTGCGCATTGATCCGCTTTCCCGAGTTTTCGACGATAAAGTAAATCGAGCGGCGGGTAGAGTGCAATGGTTGGAAGAAAGAGAAACTTAGAAAAGTCTCCTTCAAGAAGATGTATTCCTATGAGGTAAAATGTGTTCACACCCGTGCAGAACAGTTGTGCCGTAACGTTTCATGGTGAAAAAGACGGGCGTTTGAATGTTACACAATTGCAACAAAGGGTCGAAGATAGGGTGGATGAGGGAATCTAGATAGAAAATCATGGTCTCATAAAAAAATTAAATAATTCAGTCAATTATTTATTAACAATTAACTGATTTAACAATATACTCAATTACCGACTCTGGTGGATGGGGCGTTAGGCTATGATGCTGCAACGAGTTAAGAGGGCTCCTTACTTTAGACGCTAAAAAAAGGCTATTTTCATGAATTTTTTTGATAGGTTTATTCTGTAGACATTGATATAAAAGTTGTTACACTTAATACATACACTTTCGAAATACATTACAAAAAATGTTATTTATGTAACCCAAACTTAAACGCGTTTTTCTCGAAACAACGTTTTTCGACGGCTTGTTGATAAAATATTCGAAACTACTGAACCGATGCCTATTAAATTTTAACCACATATTTTTTGCAACTATAGCTATAGCGCATATCAAGGATTTTTTTAATTTTGATATTTACTATTTTTTTGCCAAAAACGATGAAAAAACGTCTTTTTTCGAAAAATGACCGCCATTTTGCTATTTTCGCATATATCAAAAATCGTATGATATGCGCTATAGCCATTAACACACTGAATCTTAAACCGTTTGATTTTTTTGTTGCGGATGATCCATCTCCGAGATTTCATCAACAGCGCAGACCGACATTTTTTTAGGACATTTTTTTCACTGCCATTTCCGTCTACAAAATAGTGATCTAAATAAATAAATAAAAAATTTCACGTATTTCGAAAGTGTATTTATTAAGTGTAACAACTTTTATATTAATATCTATAAGATAAACCGATCAAAAGATTTCATGAAAATAGCCTTTTTAGCGTCTAAAGCGAGAAGACCCCTTAAGCAGAACTGTGCATGGCCAATACTCAGAGCGGTGACCGCTTAGCCGTGCACCGTCTGGTGGCCCAGTAAAAGAGACGAAAACCCAGCACTTTTAGCGTCGAATTAGAATTTTTGACCGAAGTTAGATGCTTGCATACTGAAAGTAAATAAAAATGTTTCAAACAATTGTTTGGAATAATAAAATACGGAGAAATTTATGTAACGTTCAATCCCCTATCTTTGAAAATAGCGGCACAAAAACGCAAGAGCACCACTGACCCAGACAAGGACGCAGCGATATGATCTACTCCGCTCGCACACACATCAACCCCGAATTTTCTAATCGTTTTTGTGCCGCTATTTTCAACGATAGTGGATTGGACCTCCGATAACTTTATGCGGATTTTATTATTTCGAACAACTTTTGTTTGAAACATATTTTGATCGGGCCATTCATTATCGAGACAAAGCGATTCTTAAGTTTTCAACCCCTACTTCTTAGGGTTGGGGCGAGTTGGGGGCAAAATTTCGTTACATTCAGTATGCAGATGGTTGCATACTAAAAGTGTGCCAAAAATTCAATTTTTGACATTTCCACTTCACTCTGGTTCCGGCGATAGCCTCAGGTCTACAAATTAAAATGCCATTTGATTTTTTTATTTCAGATGCGCAAAACCTCCGAAATCATGGCAGTCTTCAACCAACTTTTTTTACACACGAGTGTCTTCCTTACAGTGTAAAGTCTATTCAACTCGTTATTTTTGTTTGATAAAATTCTGAGGCAATGTAAAAGTACGAATAAATGTATGGTAAAAATTCAGAGATAGTGTGTTTAAATGGTTAATAATTTTAAAAAACCAAAACAGGGAAAAAAAATAGGTATCGCATGGGATGACCCCGTTAAGGGGGCTGTGAACGCAACGGAAGTTAGGTTAGATTGGCGATGTGCGGATAGGGAGTGACAGGAGAGGGTTCCATTGAGAAAGGCAATGTGTAAAAACCCGCAAGGGTATACGAAGTCAGGAAATAATTGAGACTGCAATAATAAAACCCCAAAAACGTTATTGATTTATTAGATAATTAATCGATCGAAAGAATTTACCTGTAGGTGAAGTTTTATCATAATTTTATAAAGCGGCTCTTCCGGAGAGATCGAACGTGCAGTGTCCCTAAGGAGCACCTACTTCCTCACATAATCCATAAAGAAGTTCGGAAAGTAACGTCCAACCCTGAGAGTGGATCTCTATTGAATGGAAGTGATCTCTCCGACAGAACTTAATTGCTTCACGTGCCTCTTTCTCGAGATCAAACGCGTAGATGATCAAAGCATGTTATGGCAACTAAATTGCAGTAGACAATCCCTGATTTATTATGGAAACCAACTTCATGTCAGACAAATAAAAAAAAAAGAAAAACAACAAACTGAAACCGTATCTCGTTGTATCAAGTGGCGGACTCAGTGGTCCAGCCTGCAGCGCTTTTAAGGGCTTACACCACGGTAAACGTCTAATTGTAAAATTAAGTGATTTTTTGCGATTTTTTTGGGTGGAAGGACAAGTAAGAGGATAATAATAATATTCAAGGATGTTATTAGTCATATCTTCAAGTGAAAAAAAATATGATATAAAATTATACAATATGGTATATACGGTAGACGCTGGAGACATTCTCGAGAGGCATGTCGAATTTGAGACGCTCTGGAGCACTCAGTGCAGCTGACGCAAATTTGGATTTGGAAAAAGATAAGGAAAATTCTATTAATTTAGATGAGTATAGCTAGGGAAATACGTAGGAAATTTCGAAAATATGCATTTTTGTGCAATTAGCAAACATTTAAAGTAAAAACTCAATTTTTACAGAAAAAAAGGACAATCATTTGTTCATAACCAATGCTATAATTAACTCATGGAAAATCCCATACGTATTTCACTTTGGAATGTTATTTTAAACATGAGCTCAAAATTTGGAGTGAAAAGAATGCAAATTATTGGAGTTATGCTGGAGTATAGCTGGAGTTTTGAAAAATGGTGGTCCGGGAAAAACAGTTGACGCCTCGCACACGGGCCAGCCACGGCCACCGCGGACCCACACGGGCCTGCGGACCTTTGTTATACAGGTACCAAACTTGTACCCCCTTAATCTAGATGCTTCACAGTATCTTTTGAGCCAATTTAAAAGAAATCAATATTTTGAAAAGTCTACATTGGTGTTAGCCCTTAATAGCTTCTATATTTACACCTCTTTTTTTCAGCGGAAGTCAATGCATGCCGTGTACTATAAACGTCGAATATACCGACGTCCATGCCACTGTCGCCGAGCGTATTTTTAATCCATTGGCTCAATGTCTGGCTCACCGTTGCCTCAAAAGGCTTCCATGCCGATAGAAACCTTCGTGTTCCATTCCTATAAAGGTCCTTAGTTCTGAAAATATATGTGTCAAGCGCCCCAGCTACAGATGTATTTTCATCCGCTACGAAGATCGAAATAACTAGTGCGAATTGTATTCGATCCGGGCACCACGTCTCAATCTGTTGTTATATTCATCGCTATCATTATGCATGTGTAATACTCGAAGAATCCCCCATTTTTGGTATTTGAACTTTAGTCCTATCTTACCCCGTTTATTTACCAGTTGCGACCAAAAAAAAGTTAAAAATCAATTCTTGAAGGTGCGCTTTGTCCCTTGAAAATTGGGTTTTGCAGTAACCAAAAGTATACGTGTCGTTTATTGTGGCCTGAGCTACGAAGCTGCAGTTTCATAAAAATCTCGGGGAAAGGGACATCTCGCGCTCTTGTAACACGATAAAAGTTCCAAACTTATCTGACATTTTCTCTGACTGATCGGAAAATGGCACAGTTAAGGTAACGGCACCAATGCTCGGACGGTTAAGAGCATCCTTGGATTGTAAGACTTATTATTCATTTATGGACCGCTAAAAAAATGATCGGATCTAACGGCAAGCTCGTAAGTTCTACTTTTTAAAACGAACCCATTAACTGCCGAAAAGTTAAGTATTTTTATTTTTATACATTTAAATGTTCAATAGTACCAAATGTACCAATTTTCGGATAGCTGTTTGTGTTACGTACCTATGTTCGGACACTGTCATGACCCAATTTTCGGACACGTCCCTATTGACTAACCGACCATTATGAGGTCCTAGTTTTCGGACATGCAAAAATTGATTCTTCTAGTCACAAGGTTTAGATTGAACAGGTACGTGAGAATTCTATTTTATTGATCCATAGACTGACTACATATGATCATAATTTTTTGGTGGCTTGACACGCGTCAGCAATAATTCGATGTATTGGTAAAGAAAAAAAGCCTCCGGACACATTTCGAATATATAAGTAAGAAAAAGACACGCGTGTGATAGATGTCCCAATTAATGAGACGCTGAATTTATTATATAAAACCTTATCCAAACCGAAATGTAACGGCAGCGTCGAAAAGTCGGTTCGATTCGCTTTCGATTGGTCATAAGTCTAGTCTAGAAATCGATAAAAAATAAACCCCTATTACTATCACAAATTATCGCAGCTCTTCAGCTCTTCGGGTTAGAAAAGGGCATTCGTGACATGACTGACGCGGACTCGTTAATATAAGTTGTCAATTTTAGTACTAAAATTTGTTATTAGCGTACAATTTTTCGGTAATAAATTAACAATTGAAGGCTGAATAGAATGCAAGCGTCACTTTTCTCTACCTATCAATTATATATCTAATATAGTGAAATATTCGAACTACTGTCCGAACAGTGGGACCCGTCCGAGCATTGGCACCGTTACCTCGGAGTGAAAAATACGAAAAGCTAAAAGTCATGCCCTGCCTTAATTTTCATCCCGCATCGAATACTATTTTTTTTCAATAAATGATTCATCTTTGAATTATTTTTATTATGTACTCTATCATTTTATCAATTACGTTAGTGGTACATACTTGAAAAAGTAAGTGTCGTTCACGTAACCGAAGAATGGAACGGTATAGGTGAGCATCCAGATATTTCCACCTCCGCAGTCGTAGTATGGCTTCGACCACCGTCCATCCTCGTACTTGACCGTCAATATTTCATCTTCCACTCGATTGCTGTGAGCACTCCCGTTGTGAGTGTACGTATGGTAGCCTGTCAAAACATAAGAATAGATCGAATTTTTCGAGTTCCGTGTAAAACCTAATACTAAAACAGTGCATGTACTGGCTTTCTCCATTCCCCGTGAACTGCAAACTTTGCAAAAACAGCGGATCAGATAACTTTATGTGATGATTTTAAAAAGGTGGAGCAAAAAATGAAAATTTCAATAATATCAAATTTGAAGATGAATCAATACGTTCGTACTCATAATACCGAGATCCGATCCGAGATAATACCGAGAAATACCGATGAATTTTACGCAATAAAAGCGCGGAAGAAGCTGTTCTCTGTACATGAAAACCCAAATTATAGCACACTTCACTTTATAAGAACATGCTTTTTTATATAACCTCAAAGAATGTCCAATATTGCGATCTTAGATGTACGTGCCCCCAGGGGCTCGCGGAAGATGATTAACTTTTCCTTGGTACACTGAGAAGCCAATATACTTCTACGTACCAGGCTTTGTTAACTATTAACAAATGGTATAATTGGATATGGCAAAATAAGTATCTTCTTACAGTTAATTAATCATTCAGTTGAGCCTCTGAATGGTCACAAATAAAGATTTGGTAATAGTAAAGAAATGGGTACTTCAATGGAACATACCCGTTCTCAACAGCCAATAGATATCCAGTTGGTCTAACCCAATGCTTTGTTTTAATATGCTAGAAATGCTTGTTTCCTACAACTGATGCGTTTATTCAATGAGATCAGTGGAAATGTTGTCCCAGGTGTAAAGGATAGTCGAGTGAACGATATTTTATATTCGCACAAATCAAGATTCGTGAACAGTTACCAAATGAATATTTGTACAAAGTCATTCATTGATCGTCGGCAGATGAATGTGCAGTTGAATCAATGTAGCACTATAGTGCTAGTGGGCAAGGGTACGAGGAACAACGCTCGTGGAAAATGAGAGTTGTTCCTTGCTACTTGTAGAGAACAAATCGTTGTCCAACGATTTGTCTTTTACAAGTAGCAAGTCGGTTAATCATAGG
This sequence comes from Ophion costatus, assembly GCA_951751655.1. NCBI lineage: Eukaryota > Metazoa > Arthropoda > Insecta > Hymenoptera > Ichneumonidae > Ophion > Ophion costatus. Next base: position 19,837,845 of record OX632363.1, on the reverse strand, counting down.
ACAACAAAGATGGTAGCATCAATACGTCGTAGAGCAAGGAACAACTCTCATAGAAAATAGGTGGATGACGCCTTATGTTGGATCGACGAAATCATTTATTTACATGACATTCAATACAAGTGCATGCCAAAGTAGCGAGTGGAAATCGCCAGGACCCGGCCGAATCGCTTCTCTCTGTCTTTCCAAACGGTTTTCAGTGCCATATACGCGGATTGCATGTGAGATATGTATACACGTCATCACTGACGTGCTGGATGCGAGTTGGCATACTCGCGTGAAACATCCGGACGCTGGAATGCCATGATATCCGAGACATAGCTCATATTACCATTCCAATTGTGTCCGCGCAGTCACATTAATTTCATATCGCGCACTTGCTGGCTAACCATGCGTATATTGGACCAAAGCAGACTTACTAATTCGGTCGATATCGTATTGCCAATTAAGGGGGCATTGTCTTTTTTTTCGCAAAATTTACCGCTTTTTATGAATTTTTTTGTGAAGAGAGTATAGAACGGAAAACTTGTGAAACTTGGCATATAGTTTTATTGATCGGTTTACTACATACAAAAAAATTTTTTAACAATTTCATCAAAAAATCCGCCTCCCACCCCTCTCGACGCGCGATGGTCCTTTTTTGATCGTGTGCACGATTACAGCCTTCACGTTCATCTTGCAACAAAAACCCAAAAAGCATTTTACTTTAGACACATATAGCTATCGTTCGATGAAGGGAAAAAAAAATTGACGCTTTGGTGACGTTTTGAATTTGAAGTATCGATTTTTCGAAAAAAATTGATCGATTTTTTGTTATAAATAAAAAACTATTAAACGTATTGCTTTTTTGCTTCATCAAACGATAAAAGGATGTCAGCTGAGCATTCTGTCCAAATTTGAAGGCAATCGGTTGAATAGTTTTTGAGAAATCGTGCACACCATCAAAAAAGGACCATCGCGGGTGGGAGGCGGATTTTTTTATGAAATTGTTTAAAAATTTTTTTGTATGTAGTAAACAGATCAATAAAACTATATGCCAAGTTTCACAAGTTTTCCATGGTATACTTTCTTCACAAAAAAATTCCCAAAAAGCAGTAAATTTTGCGAAAAAAACAGACAATCCCCCCTTAAACCAATTTGTATTGATATATGAATCAACTTTTCCTGAAATTTCATAACCAATCTCATGCAACAAAGAGCGTTTATCAATGCACTTCCGAAAAACATGGGCCTCCGTTTGGCCTGAATTAAAAGCTTTAGTCACTGTCAAAAATTGAAAGCGCCTCGAAGGGTTTTTGTTGACGCAGTTGACTTTGTTCACCGTCGATCACCCGTTCTTTTTTTATAGCGTTGACTTTAAGGAGTTATATACCGTCAGGAGGCCCAAAAAGATCGATTTTTCAAGAATTTTTCTTGGGGAGACCTTTAACCCTCAATCCGTGAACCTGGGTCGTTTTCGTCCTGCCCTAAATCATTTTCTTCGCAGGTTGCTTAATATTTAATGGAAAAAAAAATTATTTAAAATAAAAAAGAAAAAGAAAACCCTGTTTTTCCTTGCAAAGTACGTACTGAAGATCGATCATGATTTTTTTCAGATTTTTTTCGTTGACAATTGTTGGTTTTGTAGTGCAAAAACAAAAACGACCCAGGTTCACTGGATTAAGGTGCCTCAAATACCTTCACGGATTGAGGATTAAGTCTATTAGCGTAAAAATTTGAACACATATTATCGTAACCCTTAACCGTATTTCAACATTTTTTATTCGTAAAAATAATTATTTTAAAAGCTGATATCCGGGAGCAGCTCTACAAATAGGCGTCTTGCGGTGAGCACGATATCTCTGGACTGGATCATCTCAAATGAAAAAACCGAAAATATTCCGCTGATAAGATGAATTATCTTGTAATTGATCGAAGGAATAAGCAAAATAATAATTTTTGACAAAATGGCGGCTTCTCAAAAAAAAATTGATTTTTGACAAAAATTTAGACCTTCAATTGTTTATAAAATGGAAAATATTTATCGGTGAGAAAAAACCTTCGATTAGTAACTAAAAAATATTCTTTAAAAGATTATGTTAAAATTTGAGACTGATCGGTTCAGCCATTTTGGAAAAAATCTTGCTAACCGACTTTAAAAACACAGTTTTGAGAAAAACGCATTTAAAGTTTCAAAAGCACTTTACGTATAGTCTGACACGTCATTACAAATGTGCGTGTAACTTCGAGAATATTCGCCGAATTGACAAGAAATTTTCTGTGTGTACTTAAATATATGTACATTACGAAAACAACATTTTTTTAAATCGATTTTTCGAGAATTTTAACTGTATATAATAACCCCTTAAGGAAATGCGTGTTTCAGTGAAAAAGAAAACAGTTTTCTTTATTTGTTTGTTTTTTTTAAATTACTTTTCCCATTTTCATCGTAGGGACGATACCGAAATGTTCTTTCCCGAGATAACAGTACTTCAGCACTTCTATCAGTTTGTAAAATGGATCTGCGTTAAATTTTTTAACGTTGCGGTATACCCATGGTAGTTATAAACGTATGTCATGGCCATGTGGCTTTTTCGATGCGGGATCTGGATGCTCACCACGCAGAGTTCAAAGGAGCACCCTTATAGAAACGAAACCAAATTGGAGAAGCATTAAATATCCCTATTTGCGAAATTTGTTAAAATCATGACACAGCTTGAAATAACGAGTCGAAAAAATACTGTCCAGGCCAGATTAAAAGAAAATTTGACTCGTGTGCATTTCATCGAAGTGGGTAAAATATAGAACCTCGCTACGGTCGATATGCGAGCGTGAAGAATTCTCATCCCCTGTAGAAACAAATTGATACCGGAAGGGGTGGATAAAATCCTGGATTAAATCAGGGTGAACGAGTTGTAAAGGACGTACAAGGGATTCGGCAGAAATATTTCCGTGCAGAACTTTTCACCACGCTGCACTTGGCTAAATCTCTCTCGTAGTCGACCTTAATCCTCGTCGGAACTTTGAAGGTAAAAAAACCAAAAATTTATATCGACGGAAACGGGTGGCTCGAAATCGCGGGAAATTCGACGCTGTTCCATTTCTATGAAAAAGCTAGAACTTGCTCGTACGTTTTGAAGAAAAAAAAAAGTCGTCATTCTATTTTCCACCATGCACTCGGACGCTGCCGTGAGCGACAGTGGGCATAGAATCCCAGAGAAAATCGGGAATAAAAAAAACGAAAAGTGCAATCAATACCATGGACCAAACGCTGACACGATAGACGATCATGAGAGCGACAGAGAAATGGCCCTTTGCTTTCTTTTTCAGTATTGTGAACATTGAGAGTATTGCGGAATATTTTCTCTTATTACGAGAAATATAAAGAAATCCGAAAAAAAAGATTAAACGCCGCTGCTTTCTGCCAAAATTGGGCGAAGCATTGTGCACTTCTTGAATCGAAGACCGGTGAAGCAATGTTCGAAGAGCGAGGATTTTTTTTTAATTTCACTACACAGCTTGCTATTGAAATTTTGCATGCTCGCCAAGCCGATCAGTAGTTCCAGCAGCACTCCAACAACATCATCCAACGCAATTTAAGGGCTTAGACCACAGCAACGCGTATAAAATCGCGTGCGAATTAAAAAAAAATCGTATGAAAAAGTGATTCACTCATAAAATTAATTACACATCTATTTATGATGAATATCAAGCTGTCAGAACATTTTTTTTCTCGATGTACAAAATGGCCGACTACTCGAAACTTCTCGAAACCGCTTTTTTCCAATTGGCGTGACAAATAACTTCAACAATTTTCAATCGATTTACTTCAAATTTAAAAGTTATCTTCCTAATTGCACCACGCAGAGAAGTACGTACGGAATTTCTGATTAATCGAAAACTTTTCATTCTATGAACAGTTTATGAGCAGTTATTCCGAAATTTTTTACTGAAAATTAATTTCTTAAGTTCAAATACCTACATTTTTTGAATAAAAAAATATTTTTTAAATTCCGTACGTACTTATCTAGGTATTCTAATGTAGATTTACGAGAATTTTTGTTTTTTGTTCTAGGTCACAAATTGTGGATGCAAATTGTCACGCGGCGGAGCGCCTAAAAAAGATAACAAAAGAAAATATTAGTAGTCGGCCATTTTGTACAAGTAAAAAAATGTATTTTCCAACAGCTTGATATTCATATTTAATAGATGTGTAATTAATTTTATAAGTTAATCACTTTTTGATACGAAAACAAATTGTTAAATTCGCACATGATTTTATCCCCATTACTGTGGCCTAAGGCCTTAAACAATTAACAATACGAGGAGAAATATTTATATTGGCTTAATTTTTGTTATAAAGGCGCGTCCAAAAACGTATTAACAAGAAGGGCTCATATAAAGAATAGAAAAATGTACTACGACGATACATACTCCATGTACGAAGTAAGAAGTTTCCATTTGAAAAAAAAGAATCATTGTGGCGGAAATTCACATAAACATTTCTCGCCTTTTTCTCGAATAACAATAACATCGCAAAAAGTTACTATGCAGATCATACATACAATAAGTTTAACGACTTTCCATTTCATTGAAAAATCGAAGAATAAGTGTATCGCAATCAGTTAAGGCAGTGTGGTTGTCTAGATTGCTGTTTTGGAGGTAATTTTAAGGATGGATAACTTTTAAAGTGCCTAAAAATTAATGCACATGAGACATTTCACGCCATTTCACCTAGCTCGTGACCCCGACAATTTTTTGTTTTCCTCAATTAAAAAAAAAATTGTACCCCATGAAAGGAATATTCACATCAATTTTTAGATTTTTACCTTTTGTCTTTCAGAAGTATTCGAAAATATGTCGATTTCGGAAGTTTTGGACACGTTCAAACGCTGGTAACTCCTGAACTAATTGAGATATCGACAAATGCCACAATGTAATCTTTGTTCTGCTTGAAACATACTTTCGTTAAAAAATATGAAAAAAATTATCAATGACCAATGTCAACGTTTTTTTTTCTTCGAAAGTGAAAATTATTTTTTTTAAAGGTTACCTTTTTTATTTTTTTCTAAATATTCTCTAAAATAGAATGACGCATTCTATGATTTTGAAAACTAGTCTCATCGTGGTCCCATTTTTGTTCTATTTTTTTCAAATTAATCATTTTTTTACGATTTTTATCATTTAATACATATAATGTCCAATAATGTCATATAATTTCCAATAATGCTATTAATGATTTTGTGATTTCCAATTCGGGTTCGACGAGCCTGAAACAGTTTATTTTCAATTTGTGTTGAATTTAACGAGAAAAAATGGTTTTGATAAAAAAAAAACGTTTGCCAAATCCAGCACGAATTAAAAATAAGCCCGCTTCAGGCCTGTTGAAGCCGAATTCCGTTTTCACGGACCCATTCAAAAAGTCTGCAAAATAATCAAATGATATTGAAAAAAAACGTTTTTTTTGTTTCCAGACAACACTACTGCCTTAAAGTAAGACAGAGCTGCGAAGTAGACTATTTCAATCGTAAATCCTGCACGACCTCCATTATCTATTTCTGCATTCGTTTTGGACCGTACATTCAAAAGTTATTTCATTTATGTGGCACTCCAGTGATCCTATTTCAAGTATGAGCCCATATTTACGTTCGGAATAAACTTTTCCCGCGCTTCGTAGCGTATTCTCGCATATATTCTGAAAAAGGCGAAGGCAGCGTAACCTTTTTTCATTTATCATCCACTCCAGAACCTTGAGTATGTGTGCGCTGGTCCAACATCACGAAAACCTGCTCTGTCCCTACAAAATACATCGATAAATATTCGTATACACGTATATCAAGGTCTACCATTTATATGAATCATATATTTGTAGTCAGGTGTGTTATATATGAGTACACACATTGCGCATTGTCCGTCCAGACTCGTGGGTTTCGTTTTAAAACTTTTTTACGAACTTCATCATTGCGGTTGGCAGTGGAATCAAAACAATCCTCTGGCTGGAACATATCTCATCTGTGTACATTTTTCTTGCCCTCAATCAACGTCCCACAGCCTTACTGGACGCACGTGACACACTGCCTTTACGCCCTCGTATATACGATATAAATTCTTCACACGGCGGTACGAACAGAACGAATGGTTGGTTGAAAAAGTGTCAACAAAAACCAAATTATTAAAAACCCGCGATACGGAGATATTGAGTGTGTGGGCAGTGAGAGACTTGTAGCCTTAGGAGAATCATAAAAATATTTGTCAACTGTTATGAGTTTTATTGAGCTTATTTCACCAGTAGTCGCGATTGAGACACGATTAATCTGTAACGACACTTGTTTTTTTTTTAATGTATATATTTGATATGTAATGATGCATACATATTTTATATGTAAACAAATATTTTATAAATATATAAAATGTCATATGTATTTAAATCCTTAATATCTATTATAAATTTTTTATATGTAATAATGCATAAAATATACATCCGGATACATTAATTTTAGTTGTTTTGAATCCATAAACTCTTCAATGAAACTGTGACGGTGAATCTGCTTTTGAGAGCATTGCTCACTTGACCTGCCCTTTGGATTGAAAGCTCGAATATATTCCTCTGTAGAGGAGGATGCGATTTTTCCATTTCAATCATTCCTACCAATCGGCTTTCGAATTGCAAGCTGGCTTTTTCCTCCAACCAATCCGTATTGTTATTTGATTATTACCAGAAGTAAGAAGAATATGAATTTTTTTGTATCCCTGGAAACCGGCTTTACGATTTACAAGACTTATGTTTGACAAAGAACTGACTAATAAAAAATAAATCACTATGTCCGATTGATGAATAAAATATTTCCCCATATGGATTAATCGTTCTACCAAGGACGGGCTGAGTTCTATATTCTGTGGAATAAACAGAAATTGAATAAATATGAACACTACACGTTGAGGACCACTGCCTCAGCCAATAGAATGATTTTTATGATTCAGTTCATCAACTTAAGGGATCTTCTCACTTTAGATGCTTAAAAAGGCTATTTTCATGAATTTTTTTGATCGGTTTATATTATAGATATTGATATAAAAGTTGTTACACTTAATAAACTCACTTTCGGAATACGAATAAAAAAAATTATTTATCTAAGTCACTATTCATAGACGAAAATGGTAGTTAATAAAATATTCTAAAAAAACTGTAGGTCTGCGCTGTTGATGAAATCTCGGAGATGGATCATCCGAAACAAAAAAATCAAACGGTTTTAGATTCAGTATGTTAATGGCGATAGCGCGTTTCATACAATTTTTGATATATGCAAAAATAACAAAATGGCAGACATTTGTCGAAAAAACAAAAAACGTATTGTTTCACCGTTTTTGGCAAAAATAAATACTAAATACCAAAATTTAAAAAAATCCTTGATCTGCGCGCTAGCTATAGTTGTAAAGAATATTTGGTTAAAATTTCATAAGGATCGGTTCAGTAGTTTCGACGATTTTATCAACAAGCCGTCGAAACACGTTGTTTCGAGAAAAACGCGTTCAAAGATTCTTTGGGTTACATGCATACATAAATTTTTTTTTAAATGTATTTCGAAAGTGTTCTAATTGAGTGTAACAACTTTTATATCAATATCTATAATATAAACCTGTAAAAAATCACGAAAATAGCATTTTTTAACGTCTACAGTGAGAAGACCCCTTAAAAAAGCCGGGAGGATGATTTTCCAGATAAGCTAAACTGGTGAATTCTATCGGTATTGAGATCATACGAACTTAACCGTGAACGTAGATACGAGGAATCTTTATTTTTTTATTTAGTTAATTAATCAATCAAATTTATCCGATCGGTTGGTGCGGTGAATCGAAACGATGATCGCAAATATATAAAGGCCACCTAAGACTGAACAACCATAAACGATATTCATCTACGAGCTACCGGTTTCTCTTACAAAGCCAATGGATGTAAAAGCTTAGAAGTAGAGAAATAATTGTTATCAATTATTTTGACTATTCCATCAAATATCAACGTGTTTAGCGATTCTTCGCAATAGTGCCAACTAACAAGTACGACTGCGGAATCGAAAATTGGATTGCTATGTGTGACGGTGCTGAAAACAAGGAGGAAGATCCGAAGTTTGTCGTGTAAAACACAATCTATGTTCAAGGGAACTCAAAGAGGAATACAAGTATAAGGTGACGAGCCAAGAATAAGGGCGAAGGGTAAAAGAGCGAGATAGTGCCGCGACAAAACACGGAAACGATAGTAGGAAGTATACGAGGAGGCGGAAACTCGGTTGAGTTCATACATAACTTTCACGGTTAGAGTTCGGGCTCCGTAGGAAGGAAAAACTTCACGTTTGCTCGCACGCTGTTTCCCTCGTTGAAATCGACGATATCCCGGATCGATCGCAAACCATCAGATCCTAATATCGAAGATGCCGATGTATGGCTGGGAGCGTTCGACGAGCGAGCGAGCGAGAGGGAACGTGCTGTCTGATGCCTACCCACGTGAAACTCACATGAAGATTTTGCGCAGGTATCATGACTTCGTACACGTTTGGATGAAAATTTACGACATCACTTTATCAGAGTTTCCACACGTCGGCAGGACTGGAAGTGAGAAAACGAGAGAGGACACGAGAAAGAGGAAGAAGCATACGAAAGGATGGAGAGAAAGAGAGAGAATACCAGATAAAAAAGCTAAACAAGAATACTTAAAGAAAGAATCACGAGTTGACTCGCAAAACTCTTTTCGCCGCTTCTTTTACTTCTGTCCCCATACTATTTCTCATGCCTCTAAGCCACGTTGTTTTTTCCCCCTCCTCGTATATTCCAATATACTACGATATTGGAAAACTGTCCGTACGGTACGCGAATAGAATAGACCTTAATAAGTATGCAGACTGATAAGGCACACGGGAGAAAAGTTCTGCTACCAAGAATAATCAACACATGCCTTGAAAGTTCCCAACTGTATTTTGGTCTCGCCAGGAAATGTTATCCAACCATAAGCTCCACGGTGCGCTTGATAAGAGCCTGCATATTTACTAATTTGAAAATACACAATTACACTTTTTCTATCAGAGACCAGATCATAGCGATATTGAAATCGGCACAGTAAACTACGATTTGTAGGTAACCCTGCTGGTAGTCACCAACATTTGAAGAAATCATTTTCGAAGCTGGACTCATCAAGCGATTTGACCATCCATTGCATAATGGCGCCAAGTCAAATTTTCTGCATTTACTTCAACCATTCACGATATTTGACCACGATTTTGTATAGTAGTGTTTTATAATATACTAGCTGCCTCTCGCGTTGACGCGCGTAAGGATTAGAGCTATCCAAAACAACCTTTACACTCCATGTCACCCCTTTAAGAATTGGTTTTCGAAAAATCCATTTTTAGTGCACCCCTAGACCTTCTAGGGAACATGTGTAGGGGGCATGTGAACACTTATTCCATTTCCCAGGAACTGAAGAATAGCCAGAAAACCGTTTGGAACAATTTGCATAAGGCTGGTATCAAGAAGAAGCTCGATGTATGGGTGCCACACGACTTGACGCGGAAGAACGTTTTGGACCGAATTGATGGCTACGATTCTTTGCTGAAACGGAATGAAGTCGACCCATTTTTGAAGCGGATGGTTACTGGCGATGAAAAATGGGTCACATACGAGAACAACAGCCGAAAACGATGGTCGTCCAATCGCGGTGTGCCGGCCCAAACGATCGCCAAGTCCGGATTAACAGCCAAGAAGGATTTGCTGTGTGTTTGGTAGGATTGGAAGGGAATCATCAACTATGAGCTGATCCCATCGGGCTAAACACTCAATTTGGACCTCTTCCGCCAACAACTGACCAGATTGAGGCAAGCGATTGACCAGAAGCGGCGAGAATTGGCCAATAGGAATGGTGTTGTGTTCCAACGCCAGGCGGCACACGTCTTTAACGACGCGCCAAAAGCTCCGAGAGGTAGGATGGGAGGTTCTATCACACCCGCTGTGTAGTCCAGACCTGGCACCAAGCGATGATGACCTTTTCAAGCATTTGCATCATTTTCTTGATGGTACAAAACTGGCCTCAAGAGAGGCGTGTGAAAATGAGCTGGTCAAGTTTTTTACCGATAGGGACGAGGACTTCTTCGATCACGGAATTATGAAATTGCCTTCAAAATGGACAAATTTTATCGAACAAAACGGCACATATTTGATCTAAATCCGATAATCCTAACTATGTTAATTTCATCGTCGACATAAAGCGAAAAGACGCTCTGATCTTTGTACTTCATATTTAATATTGGAGGCTGATAATGTTTGGGCCGATAGTAATAGTTTCGGAGGAAACTTCTCAAACAGGTCGCTTAAGTTTTTTAGCTAAACTTTTCAAAAATCATAACGGACTAATTTGATTCTCTCGATTACCTTAGTCGATGCGATTATTGTGCATATCAGAAAATGTTCATCCTTGAAGGTTGAAATTAAACATCAAACAGTTCAAGTGAAGCCTTAACGAAAAAAAAAGAATCATTCTATGAATAATTTAGCATTCGGAATAAAGCTTCGGAAACTGCTTTGGACAAAACTAAATGTAGTCGGCTCAACCCTTCGGAAGAATTACTAGAAATCTACATTATTACGTGATGTTATATGGGTCAGTCTGCAGAGTTCTTGATGACAAAAAAACCACAGCCGGATCTTTGACGCTTGTCACTTTCGAGCTTCCGGAAACAAATCACATTTACGACACGGAAGTTAGGGTTCCGAATAACGGTAGGAGTTTGGAATTTTTATCATACTCTGAAGCGTCACGATAATCTCAAGTTACTCAAGAAGACCTGACAAAAGCTATACTCGTCAAAATTTTGATCCGAAGTTGTTCTTCGACAACTGCTAATTGTAGAGAAAAACTTTTCTTACTTTTCTGCAACCTGAAATAATTCAAAGAATGTTTTCAACAGTCATACATCGTCTCAAGGGATCAGGCTACAGTGACGACCCAAAAATCAGGGTTACATCAGAGAATTAATTTTGAAGGAATAAATACGATGATTGAAAAATCGTTTGGACGTGTATTTGTATATACATTAACAAAGTTGTGTACTAAATTTCATTTAAAAATATTAATAATTAAAGAAGTTATAAGCAATCTCGTGATGGACGTTCGAACGTGAGGGGCTCAACGGTGTACATGATTTTGGCCACGCGGTTGATCTCGAAGAAAAAGAAACTATTTTTGCCTCAAAATAGACTATATATGCTACGACTTGGCCGAGCTTTTTGGTGGTATAGTGTTTCAAGCATCAAAACAAAAGTTTTGAATTTTTCTTTCAATTTTTCGAGGAAGAATGACATTATTATTGTTAACAACCATAGAAAAAAATTTAAGAAGAAGAACGTCGGTCAAGACTAAACTACGATTACACTAAATAAATGTGCCAAAGGTTAAGGAAATTCCTCTATGGGATGCCGAGAAATCGTGTACGCCGTTTTGAAAAACAATTTCGAGAAAAACGCGTTTAAAGTTAACTAGACATTTTATAGTTGTAAGTCATATGTTTACCTTCAATCTACGATTTCTGCACCATATATTGGGGGTTCTTCTTCAATTTGAGTTGCCGCAAGCAACGAACGAGCGTTCGTCATTTCCACAGTAGCCTAACCCCTTAAATATCAATGAACAGCCATAGGAGAAGGTACGAGAATTCTCTTTGGAAGAGAAATTGTTTCGACCTAATCGAACCACGTAATTTTTGTGTTCGAGAGTTAAAAGCTCAGTTCAAAAAAACCTGTTTGCACCTTTCATTGAGAAATCCCGATAAAAAGCTTTGACCTCCTCGTCAAATAAAGTTGTTTTTTTTTATCACAGAGTGAGCTCGGCACAGAGTTTTCTCGATGACAGGGTAGAAATAACGAGGTTGCAAATTATACGTTACACACTTGGCACCTCCACGAACGAAGGCGCGAAGTCGTTGAAGCGGTAGGTCCAACGATGTGTTGATTTTTCCGTCAAGCGCGCAAACGTAAAAACCAATATGAGCGCGTGGGTCATGTAGCATCGAACGTATTAACTTAGGAGCTGAAAATTTATTATACTCGTAACTATATTTATAACTAATATTTAATTCATATTTAATACTAATATTTAATAATATTTGTAACTAATTTATTATACTCCTAATTATTATAAGCGACCCAGACGGAAATATAACAAAGATAAAACCATCATTTTTATTTTAGGATTATCGTTTGGCGAAAATGTTTTCAAACTGCTGTTAAGATGGTATGAGCGCGTACGCAATTATGAGATTACCGCTTAATCTTTTCCAAAGTCGAAATATTCCAAATAAGTCCAAAGTCGAAAGATTTTGCTTTTTCAAGATTTTAAGATTTTTTTAGGAAAGGCACCAAGCCATTTGCTTATTCAATATTACCTGTACTCCGCAATGGAAAAAATAAAAGAGGAAAAAAGCGGAAGGTGTTCCACAGACTCGAGGATAAAAATAGTGTTGGTAAAATGGCTATTAGCGAAGGTTCAATTAAAATTGTACAAATTAAAATATTTATTAAAATTGTATATGAATGGTAGTGATTGATCTGCGAGTGGAGGACTCACTCTGAATCGGAATGGTAACGCTATAAATTCGGGACCATTGATCTAGAATCATGCCAAACCTTCATGTAAAAAGACCGATAGATCATACTGCAAAATGTGTGGAATTCATATAAGAATCAATCGGTTGCACATTTATAGTCAACGGTGAAATTATAGCAGAAGATTTTCGTTATTTAATCGATTTTACACGAGGTCATGCTCACGCGTCAAATTTTTCCCCAACCAATCAATATGAGTATCAACTGATTTTGCCTCGTTATTGTACAGATTGAAAATCATACAATCATTTTATTACCGACTTCTTTTTTGTCACATGACGATTTTTGCAGTTTTGACATATGGTCGTTTTAATACTTTGCGGAAATTTTCACTCTTGTTCAGGTGTGATGTTCTTTATAAACGACCAAAGACTGAGCTAATAACGATTTTTGAAAATTGAAAGGTGAATTATAAAAAACAGCCACACACTACCGTAGGCCGTTTTGTTTACCCAAAGTCAGTCAACCCAAATTTGGTCGATATTTGTCCCAAAATTTATTATAAACAAATGGGTAAGTAAGTTTTTTTTTTTCTTTTATATTCCTCAGAGGTACGGGGCCTTCCCCGTTTACCATCCCCTCCTTTATTCCATCCATTCCTTCCGACATGTCACAATCCGTCCAGAGTTCCCTACATTCCGTCCAGAGTTCCCCACCCAGAGTGTTGACCGCAGCCACTCTTTCCTAATGCACTACTGTGTCGCATTTGCACGAGGGCCCAGGGAAACTGCGGAAAACCTGGGCCGATACGGGCGGCTACATTTGGCTGAGTTTCAGTTGTATTACCATCAGGAACTCAGACAAACTGCCTCCCGCTCAAAGGTTGACGCGCAAACCAGTGCACGGGCAAGCGGTCACCACTCCAAGTATTGACAGCCTCCAATGCTGCTTAACTTCAATGACCGACGAGCCCGCACACCGACCGGGCGCACGCCTCTGTCGGTACAAATGGGTAATTATCTCGACATCATAGTCTCATTCAATGCATCAATACATATTCATAAAAAAAAATCAGAATCAACTCGGCACATTTGTTTGCTAAAGTCTATTTTATTTCGGAAATAATTTTTCTTATATGTTTTTTAAATCTGCTGTGGAATGAGCTACATCATAATTTTTTTATTGATTTTATATTTCATCGCGGTATATACCCATAAATGATAATAAAAAGTATTTATTTCAAGCATATTGTTGGTATCTGTATTTTTTTTCATTGACCAACGTGAAATCTATACATTTCGTGTAAAAAGTATTTTTAGGGCTCCATTTCCGCCTCGCTATTCGCCGTATCATTTACAATTGATACCGCTATATGTATTCCATACCTCTGTACTCCTCTGCCAGACAAAACGTTGCTGGTTTTCTGTCGATATCATTTTCCTTCCACCGTTCGTTGTTCTGGAAAAAATTGAACGAACGAAAACATACAACTCCACAAAATGTATGTCTGAAAATCAAGAGGAGATGAAAATTTCAAAAAACCATAAATGTTTCTTTAAAGATGTGAAAAAGGGGAAGAAGTGAGCCAAATAAAAATGGTCGTATCAAAAACTCTTTTAGTGGGTATAGAATAGGTTGTATATATATATACATACACACAAAGTCATCTCATTTCCTAAAAACTCTATTTCCAATTCAAATGTAACCATCATCCGTAGCGTGAGAAACCAAAGAGACCTACTGAAGACTTCAGCCGAAACGTCGACAAGAAGTTACAAGAAAGCAGGTGGTTCTCGATCACGAGAGAAGCCCAAAGTTTAACGAGTTGTTTTGGTTCAAATATATATTTTCGTTCATTAGATGACTTTTTGCAAAGTGAGATTACCGCTCTATTGTTCTACCAATCATACGAATCGTACATGTGAAACATAGACATACGTGAAATATGTATAAAAATGCTCACTTGGGTGCACGGTATGCTATCTGCATTTCATTATCCTTAAAGGGATGTTATAAAGGAAATCCCAGTCCACTATCATTTACACATTTTTTCTTCTATGCCACTACCCTTCAAAGCCTCATTTTTCTTCCCGCCTTGCTATATACTCTTCCGTTCCCTTTTCCTTCCTTTTACCTCAAACCGGGAAGCCGCTGATGCTTGCATCTGTGATCTTCCCCCAGGCTCTTTACTCCAGTGGAAATGTCTTTCTTTACACCTGCGAGCAGGCTCAATTCACGTGGAGAGTTCGTCTCTCCCTTACCTCCTGCCTCTTTTTCCATTCCTCTCTTCCTTGTGCACTAAAATAATCAAGTTCCGCAGGGCACCGAAAAAGGCAACAAAGATAAAAATGGCATCGTCTTCTCCTTTCGCCGCTAGCATTTCTTTCTTTACTTTCCGGAAGTTCTCGAAATGCGGATACTTTTGTATTCTTATCAGTATTGCTTGCATGCATGCCCCGTCGTGTGTTTTACTCTCCCTGCCCTTTTCATCGAGCTTTCGACTATGTCCGTCCATCGTATGCATACCCAATTTGCCATCTGATCCTCCTGGGACTGATTTAACATCCGCCAAATCTGTAAATCTGAATACCGGGTCACAACTTCCTTGCGAAAGGGTATCGCCACTGAAAAAAAACAACGGTGAACGCTGACTGTACGAGGAAGGATGCGGGGTAAAGAAAAAGCAGAGTAAAAGGCCAATGTAATTGTAAAACATGTGCTACTTACAATAAGAATAATTAGTAAACCTAAATAACGCAAGAAAAAAAATCGGTTGCCGGCAAAATTCGTATTTTAGTCGAGTGTCTACTGGTGAGATCTATACCAACCTATATTTCAAGTTATTACACATGGTTTACAAATTAATTTTAATTTCATCGTGAGGGTCGTTAGCACTTCGTTTAAGAATTCGTTTAAGAATTCGTTCCTATGTTTTTTATCATTTGCTATTTTATAATGATACTGAATTAAACTATATTGATTCAGTGATATGTCGACGGCAGCAAAGCGAAGGCGAGCTAGTTCGAACTGCCCTAATACATTCTCACATATATGCAGAGAGTATGTTATCCAAAAATTTAGAAAAACAATTACTCATTCCATGAAACGTGTTTTTCTTCTTATATCGCGATAGCAATAGAGGATCAAGATTAATTGGCAGAAAAGATTGGCTCCTTTAGTGAAGAGCCAGGTGAAGGCTTCCACCAAGCATGAAAATCAGGGAAAATGGGACACGCACACCCATGATAGCTGACGATATTTGAAGTTTGATGCGCGACTGCCTCAGCAAGTCTCACTCAAGAAAATCACGAAGAAGCATCTTACACAATGCCAAAAAATTCAATAAAACTTACATTTTCAATAAAATTATATTCTACAAAAACATTGTATATTTCCGTGTTATTACGTAGAATATGAATATTAAGGGGTTTTCTCACTTCAGACGCTGAAAAGGCTATTTTCATGCATTTTTTGATAGGTTTATATTATAGATATTGATATAAAAGTTGTTACACTTAATAAATACCCTTTCGAAATACGTTAAAGAGATTTTTTGTTTATTTAAATCACTATTTATAGACGAAAATGGGAGTTAAAAAAATGTCCTAAAAAATGATAGGTCTGTGCTGTTGATGAAATCTCGGCGATGGATCATACGAAACAAAAAAATTAAACAGTTTCAGATTCAGCATGTTAATGGCTATAGCGCATATCATACGATTTTCGATATATGCCAAACTAACAAAATGGTGGACATTCTTCGGAAAAAAACAAAAAAACGGGTTTTTTCACCGTTTTTGGCAAAAAAAATAGTAAATAGCGAAATTGAAAAAAAAATCTTTGATATGCGCTATAGCTGTAGTTGTAGAGAATATGTGGTTAAAATTTCATAAGGAACGGTTCAGTAGTTTCGAAGATTTTATCAACAAGCCGTCGAAAAACGTTGTTTCAAGAACAACGCGCTTAAAGTTTGTCTCGATTACATAAATGCATAAAAAAAATGTTATGCATTTCGAAAGTGTATTTATTAAGTGTAACAAGTTTTATATCAATATCTATATTATAAACCAATCAAAAAAATTCATGAAAATAGCCTTTTCAGCGTATAAACTGAGAAGACCCCTTAAGTGTACAAATAGTAATCAGTATAGAGATAAAATTCAGAGAGAAAAAATACAGTTTTGCGGCACCAAATCGGCTGTTCAGCTGTGTAATAATATCTTCACCTGTGTTTGATTGTTTTGAAAATAATTGTGAATGAATCACTGTTAATTAAATACTGTTAAAGGCGATTAGTTATCATTACATTAGTATTAGCGGTAGTATTTTAAAGTAAGTATTGTATTATTAATGGAATCAAATTATTTCTAGTCTTTTAAGCCCACGTTGACACACTGGGTCATTTTGACCCGGATGAATTTTTAATAAAATGCTCACTTTTCCAAAAATGAAAATTTTAAATATTTTTTTTAAACGATGTAATTTGATATTTTCCTAGTTTCAATTATGCAAACATATTATGAAATGTTCAAAGTGTATTCCTGATTCTTTTCAACAAAACCCGACCGAAGGATTGTTAATGGCAGGTGGAAGAAGTCCGCGTCAAATTGACCCGGTGTGTCAAAATCGTGGCTTAATATAAGTGTGTCAACGAAGGGTTAATAACAATACCACTTTCCCATTACATCGAAAAATCATCCCTTGGAGCATGTAAATTTATCGCTGGAAACCCTGATATTTATGTGGGCGCAAAATCGTTCCAGAGCTGTTGCTGCGCTCCCACGCGACGTAACTGCACGTCATGGGCAACTGCGAGAGT
The DNA here is from genome assembly GCA_951751655.1 of Ophion costatus. Lineage (NCBI taxonomy): Eukaryota > Metazoa > Arthropoda > Insecta > Hymenoptera > Ichneumonidae > Ophion > Ophion costatus. Next base: position 19,820,465 of record OX632363.1, on the reverse strand, counting down.
TTTATGTCATTATCAGTCCAGAGTTATAAAGTAGGGTTGAGCTTCTTAGCAAGTAAATTGGGATAAGTTCCGAGGAATTCTCGAATTCGTCAAATATAATGGGATCCATACAATGCGGAAGAAAGCTTCTTGGGCCCCTCTTCAGTATATTCCACCGAGCACATAGTCGTAGTACGTTTTGCATATGACAGACCTCGTTAAGTTCAACAATGTAGGATGTTTCTACTTCGAGTGAGATATGTCCATCGATTCAATTTTATCAAGAAATACAGGTATCATTTTTACGTCAAACGGTAATGTAACTATCATATAGGGTAAGCACAAACGAAATTCCACTACATTTTGCTTTTGGTTTGTTGTATTCTCGAGGTAGTAGATACGTTATATAAATTCTTAGCTGCAGCAGCGGTAATTAGCGTGAAGCATGCATTGTTGGTCTGGCAACTGTTCCACTATACGGAGGGAAGAAATGAAAAGAAAGAGAGAGGAGGAAGAGAGGAAGTGAAAAGAGGGCAGAAGGAAGCTACAAGGAAGCGTGTGCACAGCTCAGTGCTCTCCTTCCGACGCCATTACCATTTCGCATATCCATAGAGAGGATGTTATATCTATAGGCAGTTGTTATATCCGATTCCATATTGTCACAAGAGCTTGTGCTTTCGGAAAACCACATACATCCAGTGCAGAATCGCTTGAACCACAAGCACATTATACACACTACGCCAAAGGTAGATATCTATCGCTCGCATACACCTATAAACCAGACTTATCTACAGACCGAATCCTCAAAATTTAACCTCGCCAGTCATTCGATCTTTGCACAAGCTAACCGCCATGGAAAATACTGTAACCGCATGTTGGCGCAATGTGTACAGCAGCGAATCCACGTTTGGAATTCATTGCAGGCAATAAAAACCAATACACCATTTCTGAGACCTTTTCACAGTTCAACGAAAATGAGCAATAGGTTGTTTTTAAAGTTCCACAGCCACGAGAACATTTTGTAATGACATACTCATTCGCCTGGCATGTTCCGTAGCTTTTAGAATGTATCACATGTTGTTCTAAAAACTGACAGGTGCTTCGAATAAACGTGACATTGCGTAGACGTGATGGCAATTTTTTTCCTGCGAAATGTACTTTCCATTTGATGAACGAAAAATGCCCATTTTTCCCAAACATCAAGGATCACTTTGAACACAGGCTATTTTGTTTTAATCTGATATTTCGGAAACTCCTTTGATTGATCATAGGATAATCGAATATATCAATGAAATCTGTTGGGTTTTTAAATTCTAGGTAACCAGGTTCAGAAGGGCATTGGTCATCGCAAGAGACGTTTTCCAGAAGTGCTTCCCGGACGTCGGCTGTAAATCGGTTATAATTAAATATGTTTACGCCTTTGAGAACTAGGCATAACCCCATAAAGGATCATTCGAGGGGTTAGGCCACAGTAACGGGTATAAAATCATGTGCGAATTTAACAATTTTTTTCGTATGAAAAGTTATTGACTCAAAATTAATTACACATCTATTTAGTATGAATATCAAGCTGTTAGGATTGTTTTTTGCTGTACAAAATGACTGACTACTAATGTTTTCTTTTGTTATATTTTTTTTAGGCGCTCCGCGGCGAGACATTTAGCATCCACAATTTTTAACCAAGAACAAAAAACAAAAATTCTCATCAATCTACCTTAGAATACCAAGTGAAGTACGTGCGGAATTAAAAAAATATTGTTTTATTCAAAAGTTGTAGGTATTTGAACTTAAGAAATGAGTTTTCATTGAAATATTTCGTATAAAACTGCTCATAAAATGAAAACTTTTCGATCAATCAGAAATTCCGTACGTACTTCTCTGCGAAATGCAATTAGGAACATAACTTTTAAATTTGAAGTGAATCGAGTGAAAATTATTGAAGTTATTTGTCACGCCAATTGGAAAAAAGATAACAAAAGACAAAATTAGTAGTCGGCCATTTTGTACATCGAAAAAAAATATATATAATTCCTAACAGCTTGATATTCATACTAAATAGATGTGTAATTCATTTTATGAGGGAACCACTTTTTCATACGACAAAAATTATTAAATTCGCTCATGATTTTATACCCGTTACTGTTGTCTAACGCCTTAATGCTTCAAAATCCTAGTCTATGCGGTTTTTCATTAGTTTCATTGCATTATTAGTCACATTATGGCAGCCTTTGAAGTTTGCCGAGTATCCTGCCCTGAGCCCGCTCAGGTCTGGTAATCCTTATATTAAAAATCTGAAAGAAGTTCACGACAACGGCATTGGGTGACTGTCGAGATAAATTCTTCTCGGTTTCCTTGAAATTGCTAGGTTAAAAAAGGAAGAAAACCGGTACTTAATTTCACGAGCTTCGATTTTATTTTTGGCAATATTCGCAGAATATGACATATTAAAAAAGTAAGCAAGGTGTAACTAAATATTGTTATCATGTGCGCAACTAACAAGCCACAAAATCCTACTGCAATGAGAATTCAGGAAAGTTGAGGAAATAGTGAAAAGCCCTGACCATATCGACTCCAAAATATCTTAATATTAGCCCACATTACTCATTACGATTTGTGCTATTGACATTAACGAGACGTGACCAGGTGGCGTAAATAGTATGTATTCATGTGGATCCCCGGATGCATTCGGGCGTTGAATTCGCGGTTCTAAAAATAATAAAACAGAAAACCAATAATTGCTGAAGGATTAACCTCGTCCCGTAATAACAATTTGATCAATGCCTCCATCAGGCTCGATATCAATCGAACAAGAATGGTAGAAATATTCGCAAGCGTTCATCCAGCTAATTGCGTTCTCTTCATGTTCTCTTTATTCCCTAGTAATCCAGTGAACTGCGCGGTATGTATTTACAACCGACAATGTATCAGCACATATTTCGTGAATGTTTCTACAGTAATTAGTCGTTAACGGGTTATAACAGTTGTAACAGTCGAAAAGAGCTCATTTTTGGGATTTTTTTTGGGAGATCATGATGATAAATTTCTACAAAAATTAGGTATTTGAATAAGTATCATCCGATGAACACTAATTTTTTGTGTCAACATTTTTAATTACAACCGATTTGCAGCCGTTGTCTGGGCACCACCTGAATCCGGTTAGATAATATCAAAAAATCAAAAAGATTTTTTAAATATATTAGGGCATCCTATGATTAATCGAAGGAATTTCCGAAATATATCAATAAAAATCAAACTGGCCCATGTTCAAAGTGAAACACTTAATTTTTGCCAAAATTGGATTTTCTGTTCATCAAATCGAAAGTGTACATCGGAAAAAATCGGGAAATCGAAAACAACACTATATTTCTGCATGTACAAAAAGCCCCAACAATTTCAGAAAGATCGACGCAGTGGTTTTTGAGACATGTTGCTCGCGAACTTGAAAAACGTACTTTCGAGAAAAAAGGCTATTAAGGGGTAAGGCCACTGTAAATTTTTTGAAAAATCGATTTTTTTTTTATTGGCTTAAAAAATAGTTTAAACCCTCTAGAATAAGAAAAAAAAGGTCCTGTGCGAAAAAAAATTTGTTGTCCTTAGGAAATGAAGGTCGCCGCCAAGCGTGTCAAAACTTGCTCCGAAACGACTGCAATTATATCGGAGATGGCGATTCCAAAACTTTCAAAGGCATCGTGGATTCGAAGCCTTATGAAAATGTTGATGTTAAAAAAAAGAGTGCATAGATCACGTGCAAAAAAGAATGGGCACTCGATTGAGAAACTTAAAAAAAGGAACAAAAGGTCTCGGGGGAAGAGGAAAACTCACTGCCAAATTGATTGACGAACTAAGCATTTATTACGGTTTAGCAATCCGTCGAAATTCCGATTCCATCAAAAATATGAAAAATGAGATCTGGGCAACCCTTTTTCACAAAATGTCAACGGATGAAAAGCCTCAGCACGAAAAATGTTCGGAGAATTGGTGCAGTTGGAAGAAAGCGAAAGCAGAAAATGCCTTGGATAGTATCATCACAATCAGCCAATGAGTGAGGAGGTTTATCAAGCCATCAAACCCATCTACATGGAATTGAGCCGGGACGAGTTGCTGGAGCGTTGCTTGGGGGCCTATACTCAAAACAATAAGGAAAGTTTCAACGCTACCGTTTGGAGTTTGGCCCCCAAATCATCCTCAAGCGGAAAAACTGTACTAGATATTGCGACGGATATCGCTGTTTGCATATTCAATGGCGGCCTTACCAACGTCTTGCAAATATTCAAGATGTTGGAGGTGGAAATTGGTGTACAGTTATATAATTTCTGCATCGAAGCCGACGCCAAACGCATCACGCACGCGGCGACATCTCTGAGCGACGCGGCCAAAAGTGCGCGCGCGCTCCAAAAATCAACCAGGAAAGACGAAGAAGACGAAAATTTGGCTATCGAAGGACAAATGTATGGTGCTGGGATTGCAGACTAACGGTAAAACATTTTTTTAACTTCTTTTTTTAATTTTTTCCAATAAAAAACTATTCGCAAAACTTTAAACGCGTTTTTCTCGAAACATGGTTTTTCAAAATGGCACGCAGCATAACTCGAACAATTTTCATTTTTTTTACTTGAAATTTTAACCAGATGTGAACATTTACATTATCTTGAGAATGTCGATCGGAATTTTCAAGAACTTTATTTATTGATTTTTTATTAACAAAAAACTTGCCGTTTTTTTCGTCAAAAATCAATTTTTTTTTCAAACGCACGCCAAATCCACAAAAATTGATACTTTTTAAAATCCGATCGACATTCTCTAGCTATAGCCCTCTAGATTAATGGTTTTTTTTTTTTTGTTCTAGATTCAAAAGTGCACCAGTGGTGCTGCGTGCCGCGGAGCCCTGGAAGCAAAACATGTCCCGGGAAGATAGCTGTGGAACAGCCATTTTGTTTTTTTTTTTACTGTAAAAAAATTTTATAATAAAGTTTAATGTATGCCCGATAACACTATTAAAAGTTTTTTTTCAAATACCTCCAATTTCGGGAGCAAAAAATTAGTGAAAAAACCTTTTTTTTTGGGCCGTTACAGTGGCCTTACTCCTTAAAGTTTCGACCGACGCTCCGAGCGTTCCGACGGCCGTCAACATAGCAGCCCATGAAACTGTCGCTTTTGATCCGATCATCTTGCAATTTTCAGCAAACATTTATACGATGATATACTGTCAAAATATGTTGGTTTTGAAAAAAAAAGATATTTTTCGACAGGTACAACTAGGCGTAACCCCTCGAATAAGTAGTTGTGGTAAATTTAATTTAGTAAATTAAACTGAAGTTGTAGATTTATTAAAAATTATGTTGCCATTGTTTAAACATTGGGAGGTAGAGCTAAAATACTATTTTACCAGTAGTCCTGAACTACAAAATTACCCTTGTTCTGTGTTTTTCAACCTTCTTGAATACGCGACCCCTTTCCAAGTAAAACAATTCTGGCGACCCCTCGCCCCCCCCCCCCCCCCTAGAGCTGGCAAGGTAAGTTCTGAAATGATTAGTGCTGTTGGCCACTTCCTACCTATGTGAACTAATAGTCCAGTAAAAGAGACGAAATCCCAACACTTTTAGCGTAGAGTTAGAAATCTTGACTGAAGCTCGATGGTTGCATACTGAAAGTAACCCCAATGAAATTTTGCCCCTCAACTCGCCCTAACTCTAAGAAGTAAGGGTTGAAAACTGAAAAATCGCCGTATCTCAATAATGAATGGCCCGATCAAAAACTATTTCAAACAAAAGTTGTTTAGAATAATAAAATACGTATAAAGTTAACGTCAACGTCCAACCCCCTATCTTTGAAAATAGCGACACAAAAACGATTAGAAAATTCTGGGTCAGTGGTACTTTCGCATTTTTGTGCCACTATTTTCAAAGATAGGGGGTTGGACTTTCAATAATTTTATACGTATTTTATTATTCCAAACAACTTTTGTTTGAAACAATTTTTGATCGGGTCATTAATTATCGAGATACACCAATATTCAAGTTTTCAACCCCTATTCCTTAGGGTTGGGGCGAGTTTAGGGCAACATTTTATTGGCGTTACTTTCAGTATGCAACCATCCAGCTTCAGTCAAAATTTTTATTCTGCGCTCAAAGTTCTGGGATTTCGTCTCTTTTACTGAACTTTAACGTTCTCTTCGATAGTGAACATAAAAACTAAGAACAGAAAGAGGCTCCAATTAGAACATGATTTGGTTATTTGCGTCTCAAACATAGAACCACGAATCGACAATTTATTAAAAAATAAACAGGCACAGCCTTCCCATTGAAATTGTTGTATTTTTATTGTAGTGTATATACTTACATACCTTGGGGTTTTTACTTTTACCTGCCTTGCGACCACGACTTCCCGAGCAAGACTTTGCCACCCCCCCTGGGGGTCGCGACCCACACGATGAAAAACACTGCCCTAGTTATATGACCAATGACGTACTTGCCCTGTGTTCTTCTTCGAAATGCCTAAGAATACGATTTTACCTCGGACACTTATAACGAAACGTTGTTCCTTCGAATCAAATTAGTCCCGCGGAAAAATGGACACTTACGTGATGACTCATCGACTGGAAGTGGCAACAATACAAAAAAAAACAATAAATACCAAATTTCCTCAGATAGGGAGAATAGAAGAACGAAATCTCACATCCCTAATATAATCATGCGATAGGGAGAAGAACCAAAGCTTCTAAAAGTTTCAGATAAAATTCTCCCGAGGGAGGAATCCCTTGATGTCGTTCGCAGTTTTTGGCTGCGCATTTCTTGATTGTGAGTGTTGCGAATTATGATATATCCGTATACATCATTTTCGACCCTCTTACATTCCTTACTCTAAACGTACGTTTCTGCAAACGCAACCGTACAGGTTGGCGACTTACGAATTCTACCCTCGTTCTTCACGATCATCGAAGGCTGAGTGAATCCTTATTTATCGTATTCCATTACGCCGCGGGCCGAGCCATCGCGTTACGCAGATCGTTGTGCGTTGATTAAATTTCGTGACGATCGACGCTTGCGATTGCCGTGCACAAAAACAGAAAAACAAAAGCGGAAGAGGATGAGAGAGGGACATAGAGAGATTGTTGGGAAAAAAAGATAAGGAAAGCAAGGACAATAGCCGTGAACCGATAGGTCACTACAACAAGGAAGTGCGATTGATTCAATACCCGAGGGGCAGGAACGGAAAATTCAACATGTATTCTCATATCCGTATCTACATACACATGTGTATATATATATATATCTACACCTAATCGCTCTACACCTGATCCCCTGCATGTATGCGTATATTTATCAACACGTTACGATTATATTGTTAAAATCTGCTTGTTAATTCGGGGGCAGGGGGTGGCAGACGAAAAAGCGACGAGCGGAAATGACAAATGGAACTCTTAATCAATCATTATGATTCTCATCTTCCTGCAACAAAACAAATGTATTTAATATTTCATTACACACCACAATCGCGCATTAACATTTTCATTGTATCAACTGTCAATTGTGGTGGATTTTGATTTTATTTCATATATGTTCTTTTTGCTAAGGAAACAAAGTTACCGCGAGATTCGATATCTCTGTTGAATGTCGAACGTGACACCGTGAATCTTTTGTGGGAAACAACTGTTACAAGATTTACTTTCGCGACTTGTTTGCGGTGTGCATTGAAATTATACATATTTCATACATCGAATACATCTGTCTTCATCATTAGATTTTATTTCCTGAATTCTAACGTGTACACTTGTGGGTTTTTACGTATTACCCTTTCCCATTGAACCCTTTACTATCACTCCCTACCCGCACTTCGCTAATCTAACCTAACTTCCATTGGATCAGGTTCCAACCCCCCCCCCCCCCCCCGATCGAGCTAAAATTGTGCACAACCCTTTCTTTTAATATTTCAAGGCAACCCCTACATGGATTTTTTGCGACTCGCAATAGTTTTCGAGATGGCAAGTTGTAAAGTTGCTTTTTTAACGCACGCCGACTATGTCTATATCTGCTACGTCTCCGTTCATACCTATATATGTTATCGCGCACTCCGTTTTGTCCAAACAATAATACCCAAACAAACACAAACCCAAACCCAAAAATCATAGCGCGTCGCCAAAAGTCTCTAAGGGGTTGGTTTAAAATGTTAAAGGGAAGGTTTGTGCAAAATTCTTGCTCGATCGGGGGGTCCACAGTCCGGGGGGATCGTCCACAGACATCTTAACCCTAAAAGTTCACTCATATATTCTGCTACTTACAATTAGTTAGTCATACACACTGGGTCTGTGAGCAACTTTCGAATGGTGTAGTTTCCTTGAAATTACGTCTATTCAGATGATTTTTTAAAATGAAAGAGCAGTTTATCAGAAAAGCACCTGTGAAGAGAAAATCTGTGTTCGATTCATATTTTATCTGAGAAAGCAGTTTGAGCAGATAAAAATGTTTCGCGAAGGAGGGAAAACGCGAGTTTTGCACTTTTTGATCGGGTTTCTGAGACCCAAGAGAGGACTCCTAGGATGCACTATACCGTATTTGCCGAGGGTACGGGTAAACTGCGGGAAACCCATATCAGTATAGACAGCCCCATATTCTTCTCATTCTCTGGTACACAGACTTTTACTCGTCTACACCAAGGTCTCAGAAGTATTGGCCTTCCGCTCACCGATTGATGGACCAGCCGGTACATCCACCGGAGCCGGTTCACAAAATATAGTTTATGATACACTACCACATCAGATCATATTCAAAGAGCGTCCATAGTTGAAGACGAAATCTATCCAATGTAGGGTCGAATGATGAACGTATCAAGTTTCGAAAATAATTTGTTCGAAAGTTGGTGACTACTAATAGGGTTATCTACTAATCTTACTTTACTGTGCCGTTTTTGCTATCTCTCCGATCTGGTGTCTGTTAAAAAAAAATGCAATTACTATGTATGTCTCAATTAGCAAATATTTGCAGCCTCGTATCGAGCGCCCCTTGGAGCTTATGGTTAGATTACATTTCCGCGTGTGTCGAAGTTATACACGTATGTACATCATGTTCTAAACAAAGTGGTAAAATATCCGAAGATGGCGCCTCACGAACGGCTATTTTTCCATCAGAGTCATAGCTTTCCAGTGAAGAGTACGATGGTCATTGCGAATTTAGCTGCTGGAAGCGTTAAGGTCGCACGAAGGTCACCTTTAATTTCTTGAAGCATAGAATATATTTTTACGACGCATAACCGTAGTCAGATTAAAGATACGTTCAGTAAAGAAAACATGCGCCGGGTTTGAAAATGTACCGAGTTATGACACGTCAAAGCTGCCGTTACCGCTGCCCATTCACGCCTGTCGTTAGCATTGCCCCAGTGAAAGTCGAAGTATCAGATTGACATCTGGACACTCATGCCATGTGATCAAATCGCTGGTTCATATTCTCTCCACTAACGAAAAGGGTCCTACCGGAAATGTCCTGTGCGAGCATTGAATGCGCAGTTTTGTGCACATCAGGCCTGTGTGTGTGTGCACATATTAATCTCTAGGTTAAATCTATACCGACAGGCGTATGGATCTTCAATATTGCGGAGCTTGAAGTTTGAGAGGAGCGCAGGGATTCCCCGTCTTCGGTTTACGATATCGCTTCCGCAAAGTTATCGCTTACGATACCGGATAAATAAAGAAGTCTCGAGATGGCCAAACGTATACGTGAACTGAAATAAAAAGGAACGTGGATGAAGAGATACGAGAGGGAGAGAAAAAATGAAATAGGGCGGAAGGTAGATGAACCGTAATAAATCATGATCCTTTCGAGTGCGAGTTTTTTTTTATTATGTTCAAACGCGCACAAGCCGAGATCGAAAATAGCGTTTTACCCCATTACTTTATCTCCGGGGACACACGCGATGTCCGTGTTCAATACCGCGTGAAAGTTGTAATAAAATCGCAAGTCAAGGGGGAAATATATATATACATATATATATATATATATATATATATATATATATATATATATATATATATATATATATATATACATATATATATATATATATGTACACTATGTACATATGTATGTATGGATATATACACATGCGAGATCGCTGGCACTCGAAAAATATATATGATTGCCTATACCCCTTGATTGATTCGTTAATTCTTCCGTCGATATGAAGTCTGCAAAGGTCGGAACTTCGATAGTACCGCGTCTTTACGTTTTCACTGCTCGTTATATTTCCCCGACTCGCAATTTTAAACGATCAAAGGGGATTTTGCCTATTTGTTACAGTTTCATCCGGGAAAAATAGAATCCTATGTCGATCCTATTATTCGGGTCGCTTTTATCGGAGGTTCGCGACTCCCTGTACGCCAGAATGGAAGGTGATATAGATATGTAATACTAAAGGAGATTTACTCTTCTTTTTACTTCAAAGTAACAGGTCATCTTTGTCCGTTATTAGAATCGCGATGACAATCTGCATACAATTTTTTAAAATTCGCTTCTAAATTGTAATCGATATTTTCTTTCAAGGATTCTAATTCCGATTTTAATGCTAAGACTCTAACGCTTTAATTTCGAGATTCTAATATTGTCCACTAACATTGTCCATTAATGGTCCCTTGATTAAAAACATTATTGGAACCTATATTAGAATCAATATACTATTTTTCTTAATTAGTATCTAGGTTGCACGGCTTTCTGAAAATTCGAATCTAGATTCTTATCGAGATGCTAATAATTGACAATGTTCTAAATGAATGGACAAATAGTGGACAATCTTGATTAGAATCTGGATACTAATGCAAAGAAATAGTTTTTAGATTCTAATCGCAGGTCTAATAATGCATAAAGTTCTAAATTAATAGACAATAATAGTGAACAATTAAAATAATTAGTATCTACATTCTAATCTATTTTTAAAAACATCGCTTTGACGAAAATTCACAATTTTTTGTAACTTCCCATCAAGACGATGTTTTTCTGTTGGAAAGTTTTATGAGACGATCATTCTTGTCAAGAGACTGGTGTATGTACCTACTATGGTAATATGTGTTATACTGCTTTCGGAGCCCCTTCACATTGCAAATTTGATTAAAAATTGAATGAATACGTAATTCACACAACGTTAATGAATCCTATCCGCCTGTGGAAGGCAACAATATAGAACGTACATGATGTTAATTGAAATCTATAGCTATTCCTCTCTTATTTTGGGGTGCCTGTTCATGTCCATTGTTTCTGTTATAGTACTCACTATCATTATTACTGCTGTTGATGTTATCTTTAACGTTATTGTGCGTATAATTTATATTAGTCCTACATTATTATTATTAGCATGATTGTTATCATTATTGTTGTCTTTATAAATATTATTCGAGTCTCCACAACTTGTTGGACAAGATATGGTCCCTAGAAACTTATGTCAGGTCCAACACTCATGCAAAATAAATTGGAAATTTAGGAATTGGTATTAGTCGGCTGAATTTTACAATCCGTTGTCATTGCCAGCCATATCGATGATAACACCTTTGATGCTAAACCTTTTAACCGCTGCTTGCCATGATCGCTTATACATCTGCGAACACGACTATGGGAGCCATTTTGAAACGACGTATCCCCACTCCTACCCCGTTCAAAACACGATTTGGATTTTCTACGAAATGATAGATAAGGTACGCTTGAAATGTTGACTACTATTGTAGTATCGTTGGGAAAAAGACGCCAACCTCTCGTTGTCAGCAGATTGACATCGCAAGATTGATACGGTTTTTGCGATCTCATTTTATATCGTTGTCAGCACTTGCATCTGCGATTGCGACGGTCCATCAAGGTGTACGATTTTGCCGGTGAATCAGCCAGTGAAATCCGAGATCGGTTCTGTTTACCATGTCCATAAAGTCTGATCTATGATGAACGTACAGTTTGTAAATATTCCCCTCCTTCAGAACCGGTCCCGGCTGGTTCTTGTGGTCTAGATCTAAACTGGTGGTCTCCAGGAGGCAATATCTGAAACTTGATATTGGCTGCCGTAATGTCCCCGTGGAGATACTCTGCCTGCTAGAGGTGCCTAAAAGCGAAGGTTGCATACTGGATAGAGCTCGACCTCATATGGCATCGCTTACACTTGGCCCGGTTTACAGGTCGGAGGCAAAATATATTTGCACCTTGTGTATCAACATAGTCCTGCTTCAGCCCATGAAGTGGCTCCTTAGAATTCTATATCATTATTATCATCACTAACCCTATAAAATCACACTATAGTCTGCTGGTCCAACGGTAGATTTCGTAGCTTGATAATTCTTCCATTGGTATATTAAAGATATACGAGAGGCGTCATCATAGGCAGAGGGGGCCGTGATTTGAAAATCTCAAATACATGTCCGAGATGTAAAATAAAATCAATCGCAAGTGGTAGAACAAGTAAACCACCCCTAAAAATCGCTAGTGGAAAGACTTTTTGCAAAACTATCGTTCCACTTGCATTGGGATACTTAACATCATCGTGGTAGAGCGATTGTAGAAGGAAAGAAAATATGTCTCACAATTCCAAGATGTCTTAGCATCAACAGATTGTTCCTCATCATCCAGACTTTATAAAACATAATAACACGGTAACCTCGAAGGATGATCGCGTTATTGGTATTCAGGGTGCACGTCTCCTTTACCTATCTATAAGTACATCCCATGGGGCAAGTAAATCCAAAGTTGGATGGATCTGAAGTAGCGGGTCGTCAATTCAGCGTGCAATATTGTGGAGAACAGCCGTTACAACGATAACCGACAATATGTTCTTCACTGTTTAGAATATCAATCCAAGTACCAAAGCTGGATGTCTCCTTTTTCTAATTCCGAATGTTTCGGTTGCATATCCTTGCGTCTAATTCCTTATAAAAATGGAATACTCTACTTCGGGAATGCAGCTCTGGTGTCATCAAGTAGGTGGGCACTGGATATCCAGTATCTAGAAATATGTCATCAAATGTATCATCTTCGAATAAAGCACCTATGCTTGAGTTATTGAATATTGTAACATCATGCATGAATCATGCTAACCTGATACTAAGTCAATAAATAGGATGTTTTTATTGAATATCGCTCGAATATTAACGGAAAAGTATTCTTTTCGATTTCTGCTATATTTAGCATGATCACCACCTGTAATGAAATGAAAGATTTACATCATGCTTCTATTTAGCATGCTGAGTGGCTGATTTTTTCTTTTAGCATTTCGAAGTTGAGTCATATTAGAGTTCATTACAATGATTTGCCAAGTGTGTAAATACTGCCGCAAGTACCCTCTATGCAACTTTAGGAAATCACAAAACAGAAAGAAATTCCAATTGCCCCGCCTACATCTCGACAGGATGTATCGGGGAGTATATTATAACCGCTCACAAACTAGCCATAGTATATAAGTTACACGACGGACAATCCTATCAGCACTTGTTTGACTGACTCGACCGAAGTCACCTATGGGAATTGACGTGGTTCTCGTACACGGTCTTACATACAGGTCTGGCAACTTCGGTGCTGTAGAGAGAGGATCTCGTTAGGGTGACCAATTTGGGAGAGTTCGAGGCTCAACTACTAGGTTTGCCGCAATCTAACAATTACTCTGCGAGTGACAAAGGCAGAAATCAGAACTCATGTCAGACTAACCGTCTGTGCCATGCGCTGGTATCTAATCTTACTTAACCACATTGCCCATGATGCTAATGTGTTTTCTAAAGTATCAAAATACACGAAAATAGGTAATTAAAGATTTTACCATAACTGTTTACAAAATCCTGACCCGTTTTCGTTCCATTCGTCATACGTTTCATTCTTCTAGTATTTTACATTCTTCATCTAAATCTACATTTCATGTATTTTTTATCGGCGAAAAAAAATGGTTTTAAGAGATGAAATCCGTCCTCAAAGTATGATTCTTTAGTTCCGCATATTTCTAGTAAAACAATGTAATCAGAATCAATTGGAAAATAACGAATACGGCGAAAAATGAAAAATGGACTTTTTTCAATTCTGACGAAGCTAACTGACAACATATTTTACAAGAAAATTAAACACTGATTGCTCGGTTGCGTTGCCCAATTTACACTCAATTGCACCATATTTAGGCTTCTTTTCGATAACCGGAATCGTATTCGAAAATCAACATCATCCAAATCTTCAAAATGATGTAGACATTTTCACACTATCTTTGCTCTTTGTCTTTATGGAACTTGCTATCAACTGGAATAATTTATTGTTAATCTTCGTTCGCCATAATATATTACATACATGATATACAACGAGCAATCCGCGGTTTAATACCCAACCGTCTGGTATATGGTATCATCATTGTCATATGTGTCATGTAACACGCGGTGGCATATGTTTTCAACGCCTCGGTTGGTGCGTTTAACGACCGAGAGTCGAGGGTTCAAGTTTCCACCTCGATGGCGCAAGTTTCGTACAGTTTTACACGTTGCGAAAAATAAGATGAAAGTTAATCATCGCTTGGTGAATGAAAATTAGGTTAAGTCAAGTTGTAAAACGGCGCCGAAGTATACAATATTAATTACTAGATTTGACAGGTTTTTTAACACAATTAAGCCCTTCGAATCCTTCATAGGTAAGTTTTAAGGAAGTTACAGTAGGATCGCTTCAGTGATTCGAATTATTCAGAAGTTGGTATTTCTAAAAAATGTGTTGCAGCCGTCTTTCATAAATTGCAAGGTATGGAGTTATTTAAAAAAATAGACACAAGTTAAAACACAATTTAAGAAAAATATGGCGCAAACTTTTTTATTCTGGAAAAACGGCAAAAAATATTGATAATTTTTATCGCACAAAATGAATAATTTGCTTCTTGTTAAATAATTTGGTCGCTAAGCTGACCACATGAGTAAGTTAAGGGAAAAAACCAAACTTGTCAATGTAGTTAGATTGACGGCGACAAATCAATGAGGAGGCAATGTGCAAGTTCTTTGGTTTAATAATAACAATCGAAATAGGCGATAGGAGTGGGATGGACCGTTGACAGCTCTAATAATGATACTGAACGATCTGAGTGGGTAAAAAATAATCGAAAAATATTTGGGGGTCATTTTGAGAGACTTCATTTCTTTTATTCCTCTTTTTCTTTGAATGCCCGTGAAAGGAAATAGGAGGGCAGCGATAAAAAAAAATTGGGGCCCATGAGGGTTTGAATATGGATTCCCTACTAGGGTTTTCCACAACATAACCGGACCAGGCCCCGACAGGAAAATAACAAGGTTGGGTACTTTATTCAAAAAAGGTCGTAGCGCGGAAAATGATAAAGGGTCCGGACGGGATTCATCAGGGCAGTGGTTGTTACAGGGCATACAATATATTTGCAAAGTTATTTTTAAGAATTTCTAGTTTTTAGACTTACTTCCATAGATGTGATATATTTAAAGTTCAAGGTATCAATGAAACACTAGGCTAGGTCACTTGAAATGAACATACACGTGGAATTTTACTATAAATAATTTGTATTCTATAAACATTCAGAATGTTTGGAAAATGAATTTCGCAATACAAAAATAGTTTTTAAAAATAATAATTCATGCGTGCAGGAAAGACAGCACTTATGGACATACAGCACCGTTTGATTGCTTCGACATTTTTTATTGAACTATAATAATTTCCGTTCAATTCTCCTGACGGGATAAACAACATCCACCGAATTTTTTGAGATAATTCGCCATTCGTAAACTTTAGATGACTTTGTTGGGTACATGAATACGTTTGTTTTTTTTCCACACTTTTGCTTCAATGTACAAATATTCTTCAGGCTCGTTACGTACGAAAATTTTGGTAATCTTCGCGACGTATCCATTGCGCAAACGCACAACGTTATCTGGCGCTCTCGAACCAATGAATGTGGAATGATTAAAAACAACATTTTTTAAAATCACTTCTCCATTTTCAAGATACTTCTGACCGATCTCGCTTGATATGTATCCACTAATAAAGCTGATAATTATAGGGCAGTAATAGGGTTGCTTGATGGTTTCGATCGGGTTCTGTTGAGGCAACCAGTCGGGCCCTGATTCATAAGCCTCCTTAGGCCCTCGTCGACAAAGTGTAACCGGCCTCCAAGGGACCTAGTCGGGTGCCATGTTAGGACCCTTGCAGAGTAAGGGAAAAATAATCGGGGCCTAGTCAAAGCCCTGGCTGAATTCTCTCACGGGTGCACACATATTTTAATATGTTAAACTAATTTTTAATTGCTTCTATCGTTGAGTTTAGGTGAAGCTACACGTCGAATTTCATCGAAAAGGGTTTTGAATCATCCAAAATGGATTTTTCATATCGAGAATCCCTTTGGTTTTTTTAAACGGATTTTTGAAAATGACAACTAAAACGGCGCTTTTTCACAAAACAAAGATTTTTAGGGACGTCTTGTTGTCAAAAGACAGATAACGGATTCAATGATAGCATTACCAGGTGGACAAGTGCAAAAGCAGAGAAAAAAAGCGAGTTCTGCCAATAGTGGTACAAAGCGATTATTCGGGTCGAGCCATTATTTTGACCACTTTAGTGACAACATCGATGCGCGCTTGTGCTAACGATAGCACTTTGAAATTTCGACAAAAATGGACTCCGATAACAGATACTCGATGAAATCGATTTTATCAAGAGTACTGGGTGGAGTGCAGTAGCTGCTGTCAAGGTAGAATAGAAGTCGAGAACTTTTGAAAGCCAATCCAAACATGGGCTCTCCAACTCAAAAGATGAAAGGCCATATCGAGCTTTCTCACAAGGAACACCACTCAAGTGTGGCTTCGTTTTTTGTGTAACTCATATATGTTATAAAGCATTGAAAACTAGTGGACCCGTATTTTTTTGATCGGTGGAAAAAGAGTTTCAAAGGAGCGACCCCCGCGCCGAAAGCCGTGTCGCCCCTTAAGGGGGAGATACATATAAATGGTCGAAAATGACGAAAGATTTCGGGATTTTTTTCCGAAGCAGCTACTGGACCAATCGTTTTGTAACTTGTAGGATATTTTATTGTACATCAGATAACATGACAAACGCTTTTTTTTACATCGACAATAAGTGTTTATCAGCAGCCTGCGGCCAATTGTTGCTGAACGAATTTTCCCCGTGATGTCGAACTGCGGCAGCTGTATTGTTTTTTTTAAACATTTTTTTGTAACCCTTATATTCCATATGAAAATACGCTGTAAATTAACCAAGAAAAAGTTGAAAAAGTTGAATATTGTAATAATGGCGGCACTCAGAAAAAAAAGATCGAATTATCACCGAAAATTTTCGTCTCTTTTATGAAAAAAATGATTGCCTAATTAACTTTCTTATCAAATATGGAGGTTAATCGTCGAGGGTTTGCAATGATGTGTCCAAAAACCTATGATTAAAATGAATCGGATAAATAGTTTTTTTACATCGCTGCCGCAAATTTCGAAAATTCGCTCAGCGACGATTGGCTGCAGACTGCAGATGAACACTTATTTTCAATTAAAAAAAAAGTATTCCATGTCTTCTAATGTACAATAAAATACCCTACAAATTTCAAAACGATTGTTCCAGTAGTTGCGTTGGAAAAAAATCCCGAAATTTTCGTCATTTCCGACCATTTATATGTATTTCCCCCCCTTAATTAATTTTTTTCCAATACTTCTATAGTGAACTTTTCATCGCTGTACATTGGAAAAATGTTGGTGTTTGTTCCATTCAGATGGGTGGACTGCTTTTGGGTAGAGCTGCAAAAACAGCCCTCAATACACCTTTGTTTGAGGGATGGTTTCCCCCCTTAAAAACGTTTCTCCGCCGATAAAAAGAAATACGGGTTATACAGGCCAATGAAGCATCCAGTGTATTCTTTACATTGGATTTTGCATGTGCGATTCAAATAACATAAAATTTAATCAATCGACACAAAAATGTGATATCACTCAAGTGAACTTTTCCGTGGTGATATGAATACAAGTCTATCAAGTGAAAGCTATTTTTCTACTGACAAATAGAGTCGATCACACGATCACTCAAATACCAATTAGAAATAAATATTTTTTAAATCGTCAACGCCGAGGAGTTCTTGTTTTTATTTTATTACAGCACTGACGCAAAATCTATAAAAAGTTTCAGTTTCCTTCCTCGAATGTTTCATCCTATTCGAGGCTCTGGAGTATTTGCAGATGCAACGAGGGAGGACGCGATGGTTGGAAAGAGGAGTGATGCCATTTGGGGGGGAAATTCGCCGACGCGTATGCAGATTCTAGACAGCACTTTTTTCATGTGTCGCGAATAAGCGATCGAAGCTCTCCCTCGCGAGCCCCAAGCGATTCAAACCGTCTCTCTAACTGACAATTTATAACTCGATCATCTCTCTTTCCCATCGAATACCTCCCCCCCTCTCTCTCTCTCCCTCTCTCTCACTCTCCTGCTTCCCATCACCCGCTCCATCCCACTCATCGCCCAGCGAAATAAATCGATTGATTATTGCGAATGTGGACTCCGTTATAGTCATATAATGCTCGTGTCAGCCTACGGTACATGCTCACCTGAAAAAGAAAAATCTGTCACACAAAATAGAATTTCACTGGAACGACAGACAAATTGTGCCCATAAAAATTCTCTATGATACCTATTCACTTTACAGTTGAATTCTGACAAAATTGTATTTCACTCAAAAAGCCTAAACGATCCACACAATTGCGCAATTTTCTCGACCAGAAGGAATCGCTTTTGCTTTAAAAAAAAACCGGGACACCTGCGTTTTTAGCATTTTTTTCCAACAGTCGGCCTAAATTATTTCCCGGAGATAGACCGTGAGAAGCAAAGGATTTGCATGTCCATGCGAAAGAGCAAGGGTTTATAATTAAAGCGGGACGAAAATCCCATGGCACTCATTTATCTCCGCGAGATACAATTCCCGAGCGAATGAAATACAAAAAACGGAAGAACTAAAACATACTACGGTTTTCCTGGAAATAATGGACCGTGTTTTGTGCAAATTGATTAATCGTTGGAAGATTGTGCGAGAGATTGACGGTAATGAAAAACGAGAACGAATGTCTTTCGTAGAAGGGGAAAAAACTCTCGCTTTTTGTCCAAATAAGTATGTTCTTCCGCGCTCTTATCTTCACCCTTTTAAAGGACACTTCGTAAAAGATGAACGTTCCAGCTGGGACACTCCGTTCGCATCGTGAAGCATTCATTCGAGGGGAAAAAACAATTAGGCACGGCTTCTCGTACAATAAAGATTTCTAAAGGCTCCATGGAAGACACAATACCAGTAAAAAAGAAGCCGCCATTTGAAATTCTTAAACATATATTCTAGATGTATAGTTAAATCCGACAGAAGTTGCGTGGCATGTAGTCGAAACTTCAGATTTCCTGGTAAAAGTGTGCTTTTTTGTCATTGTTTTTTCACCTGTATTTGATTACATTTAACTGTCTTGGAGCTGCTCACAGCGTTATCACATTATAGTTTTGTAACGATTTACGCGAGAGCTGAATAAGGAAATAAGCACAATTTCAGCACGTTACAATCAACTTCACTACAATTATGTAGGGATTGCAAAATTTCCCAAAAAGTTACTTTCACACATAGATTGCCCACTGAAATATCGAGGATATTATGTAAATTTTTTCATCGTGCTTTTCTTCGTCATATCTCGAAGGTAACCTCCCAGGAGAACGAATGCAAAACTACTGCAAATTAAAAGCGTTATAATTCCTCAATGAATCATTGGAGCGATCTAAAATGTTGCAGGCAAACTTCGAGTAAACAAAATATTATGTATTCAATTTTCATCCTCATGGCAGCATTTCCGTAATCCTCCCATACATCCTCACATCAGGGAATTGTTATGCAGATTCGATACCAAAAGGCTGCATACTAATGATTACAAAACAAGGCTAATAAAACGTCCAAATGCTAAACCAACGTAATTTAAATTGTTTACATATTTTGCTACTTTGGTGAAATATCTTTTCGCATACGTACCACAAGTTTTCCCGCTGATTGAAAACCTTACCACGCCCCCCGCATAGCAAACATTTTGCTGCGGATTTTTCAACGAGTCTTGTGCTTCGCGTTCATCTATGTCTCATAAATTCACTTTACTTATCTCAACGTCAACGTGCATTTCGAAATTGACGTGATAGTGAAGACACGAAAAGCTGTACTCGATGTGACATTGCATAAGACAGTATACGGGGAAAAGCAAGCCTTCAGCTTCGGAGGAAGCACACAAGACGCTGATGCAACCCTGATGTAGTAAAAGGAAGTGGTTACTCATGGAAGCAAAAGTGGTTACTGCTCTTTCTCTTATAAGCCCACCACTTCTATCTACATAATTTCTTTCCCTCTCTTTCTGTATCATGCCAACCTGCGATCACTTTTGAAGATTAAAAATGGACACATCTTTGACCCTCAGTGAGGCTTCATGAGTGAGAGGCCAATTTAAAGAATGGAGGTTGATGTCATCGGGTTTGGACGTACCAGAAACTTTCCGCGACACGTTTACTCGCTTATGCATTCATTAATTGCAAATATGTATGTACCACACATACCTACATAAAATTGAAAACTGTGAAACGTGGCAACAAAGGGAAACAGACATTAATGAGGGTTGATAGCGAAATGATAAACTCTACGCTTATATCTGTATGTACAAACACGCATTCTCCTGTATTGTAGACACATCCGAACAACGGACGTTATTGCTACTTCGCCACTCACTTGCCAAGAACTCCTAGTGCGTGATTTATGGCACCAAAGGTCTCTTCCACAGCTGCTGCTTTTGCAACGCTGAACGAGAATTCACATAGGTTCATGTTGCGCAAAATCGTCGTTTCTGCGGTTTCCTGGGTCGTGACGCCACCGATCCGTATTTCGTCAAGGGTTTACACGGCCGAACAATTGCAATAAGTAGAGCTAGGTGCTACAACACCAAATAAGCGGATTGAATGCTGAAATAACCTTACTACAATTTATCGTTCCTGATGTACTGACATTGCGGTAGTAATTAAAAAATCATCGCTTAATTTGTCGGATTAGAACAATCGTCGATTCTCCGTGCAACATACGAATACAAAGAAATGTTTTAATTACAATACAAGTAGGTGGCAGATCGCAATAAACTTCCTCAAATATCAATGAGGTTTTTGGTAAGTATTTTTTTCAAAATTGTCAACCTATAGGTGTTATCGAAAAGATCCCGCAGTTTTTGACGATAGATGGATCTAGGCGCTCATAAAACAATTTCGCGAACATCTTCGAAAATCTAAATTCGTTGGAAAATCGATATTTCGAAGAAGAATTGCTGACACGTGTACGCAATATGCGTTATCATTTATCAATGAAAGATATGCTGATGTAATTCTCCATTTTCGAGAAAAGTATATTTGTCGTACAGTAGAAAAAAATGAAATGATCCAGCATAGTTATGGATCAGCATAACCGTTATCATTGTCTTATGGCGATCATGCTGCTGAGTATCTAGGATTTGTAATCAAAACGGATTGTCAAAATGATCAAGCAAGAACATTCCCAACAATAATTGTTGTGAATGAAGGTTTATGTTCGGCAATCCAGCCCGAAATTTGTCAGACCCTCATCACAACATCTGAGAAATTACGTGACGTATTAAAGCCCGAAAAAACAAGAGGCAGCGTCTGGAAATGTGAAAAGCGTTTTGATGGAAGAGCCCCTACTTAGATGGTATGGCGTGGGTGTCAAAACAAATCTACATGCAGACGCCAGTATCTTTGGCTCGGGTGGGATGCTGATGCAGAAGGATTTACATGATGGAATGATACCCACAGTCCATTATGCGAGCTGGAAGTCCTCCCAAGCCGAAGAAAAATAGACTAGCTGCAAACTGGAAATCCTGGCAATTGTAAAAACGCTGAAAAAAACCAAGCAAACCTCCTAGACATGCAGATAAAAATTGCAACAAACTGCTATAACTTGTAACCGAGCTTTAGAGAAGGAAGACATCTGCATACGGGTAGCTCACTAGGCACTGATGGTTGAAGAACTTCAATGTACTATTCAAGCTTGTCCAGAAACTATTGGAAGCAGTTGAAGAGAAGACGCAGTCGATGGAAGACATGTTGGGAAAATATCGAAAAGGAGAAGCCCTTACAAACGACGAACCAATGCTCCTTTGAATTAAGACTAATTAATATTTATCATAATTTTTCTTTAACTACACAAACATATAATAATATGCAACAGTCATTGGGACTTGGGACTAGGTTTGGGGAGAGCCAAACAAACCCACTATAACCGTTTAAGGTTGTTATGGGACCAGGTCAGAATGCTACCACCGAGGTGGTTCTTTTCTGGCAGTATTCGGATAATCCTTTGATAATCATCCTGTACAGTTTGGGTACAATTCACAGTACCGTTAGTAGGGAAAACATCGCGAACCCAACGTATTTCGAGTGCTAATCACATTACACTTATGGAAACACCTCCCGATCATTTTTCAGTACATTATTTATATCTGATAATAAATGCTACCACGGAGCTGTAAAAATAGATACGGTTCGACTAATTATCGAACTAACGCTTGGCACTGTGAAAATGTGGATTCACACCCCCTCTATGAAATTATGATGTGTTTAAGGATGTTGAGTCCCAAATCGCAAATGATGATAAAATTCTGAAAATTTGGTATGTTTTTGTATGAAGTATTTCAGAGGTCGTGTAAAAATCTCATGACAATTAGGAAGCTCGTTATTGAACAATTAACATTCACAAATTAAATGTTGTTTTATGGAAACTGATGTAACTTTGCAATAAGTTTTTTTTTGACCTCTGAATTTTATAATAGCTACAATACACTGAAAGCTACGGAAACAAAACGAAGTTTATTGATAAATTTTTTTTTATTTTTTTTTTAAATTGTTCTTAGCAAAATGTTAATTTTTTAATAACGAGCTTCCTAATCGTCGTGAAATTTTAACATGACCTCTTAAATACTTCATACAAAAACATACCAAACTTTCAGAATTTTCTTATCATTTTTTATTTCAACCCTTAAGAAGGTTGAAGTAATGATGATAGAATTCTGAAAATTTGGTATGTTTTTACATGAAGTATTCAGGAGGTCGTGTAAAAATTTCATGACAATTAAGAAGCTATTTATTGAATAATTAACATTAACATGTTTCATAGGAACCCAACATCCTTAATCGCGAATTTGGGCAAAAATTAAGCACACTACCCACCATATCCATATTCGGTAATTATACTCGGGGACCCTAAACTCCTTCGTCGGGATAATTAACTCTTTGACTGCACACTTCCGCCACGAACCGCCGACTGCATATGGGGTCAATCTGACCCCAGACGTTTTTCAGATCGTTGTATTTCGGTAAGTATGCAATTTTGTTTTTTTTTTTTTGTTGTAGATACGTTTTTTGTAGTCAATGATTCTCATTTTATGGGCCAAAATTTATCTTTGAAGAGAAACAAAAAGTAAGTGCCGAAACATTCGCTGGAAGTGAGAGAGTTGCATCGAAAGATACGTACTTGCACGAAAACGATCATAGTTTTTTTCAACATATAAAACAAAGTCCTTTCAGATTTTTAAAGAGGAAGATTTGTAGATACGAAAAGGAGGCAGTGCCGAACGTCTTTCCAAAAAGTGTATTTATGCGGAAGTTTGAATTCAAGCATTTTCGGGATGGTAAGCAATGGAAAAGATCGACTCCATCGCCAGATTAATTGTTGAAAAAGTATATTTTCCGGATTTTCTTACTTTAACGACTTATTATTATTCACATTTACCGCAATCAACGCATGAGTGCATTCGGTGCTCGTTGCACCTAGCTCTCCTGCATAACGGACACTTGCTTTTAGTTTTATGGCCGGGGTTCTAAATACATAATTTACTATAATGGCGCAAAATAAGAAATATGTATGAGCATTTTCTATCGTAACTCACTTACATGTAGTAATAAAACACCAAATTTCAGAAAAAAAATGTTTTCACTTTCACCGCACTACTGCATAACCGGGGTCGATTCGACCCCAAGTCCTATTTGGACAGCTGTCCTCAGTACACGGCGGCAGTATTCTCTTGATTAGTAATACCTACTATTGATCTGAAATCTATGTTTAGAAATTATACATTTCCATGAATTTCTAGGAAAAATACAAATAGCAGCGGTATTTTCTTTAAACATAAAATAATTTTTCGCGCCGTCGTTAAATTATTAAAGCTTTTGATTCCCTTCAGATTATAGTCAGACGTAGTTCACACTTTACCTTTTCCCTAACTAGTTTGGTATCTACACATATTTTTTTTCAAAATGTATAAACTTATTGGAATGGTACGACGAATTATGTGACCTGACTTTCGGCCAATGCAGACCCTGCAGTGTTAAGGGGATAGACCACAGTAACGGGTATAAAATCATGTGCAAATTTAACAATTTTTTCGCATGAAAAAGTGATTGACTCATAAAATGAATTACACATCTATTTAGTATGAATATCAAGCGGGTAGAAAAAAAACTTTTTGCTGTACAAAATCGCTGACTACTAATATTTTATTTTGTTATTTTTTTTCAGGCGCTCCGTGGCTTGGCATTTAGCATCCACAATTTTTTACCTAATTAGTTCATATAAAACTGCTCATAAAATGAAAAGTTTTCGTTTAATCAAAAATTCCGTACGTACGTCTCCGCGAAATGCAATTAGGAACATAACTTTTAAATTTGAAGTAAATCGAGTGAAAATTGTTGTAGTTATTTGTCACGCCAATTGGGAAAAAGAAAATATTAGTAGTCGGCCATTTTGGAAATAGAAAAAAAAATGTCCAACAGCTTGATATTCATACTAAATAGATGTGTATTTAATTTTATGAGTGAATCACTTTTTTATACGAAAAAAATTGTTAAATTCGCACATGATTGTATACGCATTACTGTGGCCTAACGCCTTAAGAGTTCGAATTTTAAAACCCATTATCTCCCAATCTAAATAGTCGACTGTTTTGAAATTTCACTCAAACATGCACAATGTTGAGAACAATGTCTGGTTAAAAATTGAACAAAATCTATAGAAATCAAGAGCGTGCGCTCGTTCTACCTTAAGCCACAATTGCGAGAAGTTACGGCTTAATGGCTCATTTTGTACAAATGTGGACCAGTCACAATGCCTGTATTGTCGTCTTCTTCGATTTTCCTCGTACTTGTAAAACATGGCTACCGTTTGAGTGCAGACAGGAAGTTGTAGGTTAAAAATGCGTAGGTTGACCCAACGATCAAAGATAAAAGTGTCAATATGGCGGCAATGGAGAATCTCATTACTTGCTACGCAGCATTTGTAATTGTTAGTCTTCCAGCTCCGGGGTGCCTTGAAAATTCGGCGAGTGACAGGCGAGGGGAAGGAAAAGTTGGTGGGCCCCGACCAAACCTTGTTCCCTCGTTACCCAAGGACCTCACTTATGGCGGAAGTCACGCGTACGGGCAATTGCTACATAAAGATGACATCGCGTTTTCGCAGTAACGACATATCGAGGGCTAGCAGAGATAGGTACACTATTCAGAGACGATCCGATGACATTTGATCCAACGACTATCATTCTGTACCCGATGATCTCTGAGGCCTTCCGGGATGCAGCGTACACCGTATTGGTTGTTTCAAATAGGTTCGGGCGCTCGTAAAACCTCGGTCTGCCATCCACGTGCTCGACGAATTGAAGTAACACCATCGTAACAAAATCGAGAACAAGGGCGCGTGGGATCGTGGCAGCTAAAGCAATGGCAAGGGAAGAAAAGTGTAGGGGAAAGGAAGGCTAACGATAAAGTCGCGCCTTCGCAGCCACGGCATCTAACTGCAAATAAAAACGCCGAAACTTGAAGCTTTAAGTGGATACGGAACATAAAAAATGGCTTCGAACCCTTCTTCCTTGTTCTCCTTCTCTTTTACGACGTACACGTGATTTCTGAACGCCTCCAGAAGGTTACTATCCATAAGAGAGTTACCGTCAAACAGCCTTTTCGGAAGTCGGCTTCTGGGTTCATCAAATGATTTTTTTATTCGTCCTAGTAACGAAGGATGTGGAAGAAACTTTCGTTAAAAAATCTACGTTGGTCTGCACCTCCAAAAAACGGCTTAGTTGTTGATATTGATGTTTTTTCTGTATAACCGATGTCTATGATTGCGGTTCGAGCACGAAAACGTCAAAAGTCAAACGTCAAACATCAAACGTCAAACGTCAAACGTCAGCAATGCCAAGCCGTGGATCTTGAGCCGTCCGTGACCTGCCCGTAATATTGACGCATTTACATATTGGAAACCAATTACGTTGGTTGGGTTGTAATTGTGGAACCCCTTGAAATCTTGATATTATTATTTCATCTGTGAACTAAAATCTACCTGTATTTCGAATTTCCAATTTCTGAGCTGCACTGGAATTATCTTTTATTTGTTGTCACGGCAATCTGCAACGCTTTCCACGGCGCCCATAAAAACGTGTCCACATGAACATGCTTGACACCTGTCAGAAAAGGAAGCAAACGCCCCAGAATAAATTTCCTCGAGGAAATATTTCACTGACAAAATAGTAGCGATGCAACAGCTACGATATTTTTGTTATCCGTAGAACAGTACGTTCCGAAAGTGTCGATATATATCGAAGGACTTGGCCAGATAGAAGAGGGAACGAATAGCGTCAGGGGTTCTGAAAATAGTGAAAAGCCAAAGCAAATATTCGATCGAGTCAAGGATCTCGCCATAGGAATACGAAACTGTCTTTCTTCTTTGTCGAGACTCAGGGGACTTGAAAACGCTGCGGTAGACACATCCAACGAGATACGGTACGATCTACACGTGTCCCGTCGTTTATATCGAGTTGTCGATATGTGCTTTCGTGATTTCCCGCACTCGCGTGCCACTTGGCACGCCGAGAAAAGATGCAAGCCTGTAAGTTTACCTTTTCAATGGCATCGCTTGCTATACACGCGCAAAATGTCAGTCGTGCTTTGAATGCGAACAAAATTTTGTTGAACAACTTCCTGAAGAGGTGATCGTCAGGCCCAGTTCGTGATACACGATTGAAATATGTTGAATGGACACCGTTCCTTCCTTCTAAACTTCAATGGTGGATCGTCTGAACCAGTAGATCGTGCTGGACGCAACTATTCCTTACGAGACGTCATTAATGCCACACTCTGTTTTTGTGCTTGAGCTATGATTTGTTCCTACTGTAAATACCGCGTCTCAATAAGCAGCTAATTATTGATGAGAAGTCAACCCTACGATGACACTCATATATTTCGCTACTTATGTTAGTTATACATACTGGGTCTGTGAAACCCGATCCGGTCTGTGTCCGGCCCTGACCAGACTTGCCTTGTCTGATTTACCTGACCGAGCCCTCCCATCGAACAAACCGGGAAGATCGCAGAATCGTTTTTTATGGCTTACCCTCTATGTTTGGAAATTAAAATCTTCTGGCCGGGATACGTTGCGAGCAAGTACATCTTCACGTAATGTATACCCGGCCAGATCATTGACATGTTCTGATAAGTGGAGCCTATCTTTAAGAACTAAAGAAAAGCTACTCTGCTTTTCACCTCATCAAAGATATTTATAATTGATTGAGATGAAACTAATACGTCTGTTGTAATTCTATGCATCATTAAAAGCATTCATTTAATTAATGATAATCGACGAGGATAGCAATAATGCTTATGATAAATACCGGGATTACGATAACTAATGATGTGAGCATAAAGAATAGCCAAATTATTTTATGAGGCAAAAATTAAAGCAGGTTATTCGTGTTTTGTGAACGCCGTGTCGCCATGTTGGAAAACATCAATATTCTGGCCGGGAAGACATTACCTGAATGTATTTCGCCAACAATCCGCCAGGTGGCTACAAGCGAAGCGCTTCGCGTAAACAAGATACCATCGTACGAGCATAAAAGTTCGTCCTGTGAGTTGTACCACGTACAGAGGTGCTATGCTTACAGCGTGCACTTACGCTTATGATTTTGGGATTCTTGTGAAATAACCCTTTGCACTCTAGGCCTTTTTCGCTCGGATAGTGATCTGTGTACGTTTTTCTGTCTTTTTGCATATCAGGAAATGCGAGCAAACGTATGTATAAACACATATACTGGCTTAGCAAGTGGATAACCAACAAACAATATGTTGTCGAAATACTAAATTATACGAAATACTAAAACGCTAAAACGTCGTTTCAATTTCCTCATTTGTTCCTGGTTATTTCCCGATCTGTTCCCTACAACTTTCCTGGTGATTTATCGCTTGTTCTCCGGCCCGTTCGTGATCAGTTCCACAGAAAGGGAACGGCGGTTCGGGACCTAGCCTTGGATCCGTTACATTGCGAACCTATTGCAGGGTGGAAAGCTCGACCCGAGCTCGATATTATCTAGGGAAGGCAGATCAGGGGCAGTACGTTTTCCCGACTCAAACTTCTACACGGGATTTGGTCGAAAAAAGCTGTGTGAGCGGATCGAAAAGTTTTGCGAAAGAAAAGAAACGCGAGTTGTTCACTTTTTGGTCGGGTCTGTGAGACCCATGATTGTCATCCTAGGGTTTAAGGAGTGGATAATTGATGCGTGGAAATAACACTAGTTCAGAGAGAGAGAGGGAGGTCTTTTTTAAATCTACAAACTTAATCATTTTTAATCTACCACTATTAAGATTCTTTTATTTTATTCATACGTAATAGTTGGGTCCAGCATAAATTATATTTTTTTTATAACTGAAAATAATGTACTCATCTCTTGAAGTATTCATGCCACATTTTTTAATCGTTTTTCGAATTTCTTGAAAAATATCAATATACGTAAACTTTTTCCAGTGACGTGAGTTACTCACACTTCGATACACTTAAATGCCGAAAAGACCGAAAGTGAAAAAAATAATGTTTTCCGTGTTACGATAAAGCATAAGGAAGTAAGATATACGACGAAAGGCAATTCGAGTAAGGGTCAAACGATCGATTGGGCTTCCGGAATTGGAGGGGCCGTTCTGTTCAGAATGAAAAATGATTATTGAAAATTCGCCTGGCATGCCCGTGCTGGATGCTTTCTACGGAAGGGCAAGCTGTCGTTGTATCTTCGTAGAAGATGTGTGTTAAAAAAGGACAATATGGTGCTGAGAATATTGAAAATCCCGATGTGAACGAACAAGAGAAGGGCGTTGAAAATGGCTTTTTTGGTGAAAAACGAGTTGATACAGCGTAGCATAGGATCCCTTGATTTTTCAATGGCATGTCAATTTTTGCCATTTGCATCGCGCTTTCTAACTGCGCGTAAACTCGTGAGCTAAAACCAATTACCCACCAAAATGCAACAAAGTGCAAGCCAAAACTACTAATTTTGCTAACGATTTTGTTTGTAAAAATAATCAATTAACGAATACAAGATCATTTGCAAACAAGTTAGGCAACAAACGTAAGTACTTCTTTACTTGTACTGTGTTTGTTGGAGTATGTGCACATCGAAAGAAAATGTGAACTATTTGAAAACGAAGTTATTTCGATTTTACGAAAATGTTGAATAGGTTGAGTGTGTTCTTTCAATCCTTCCAGTGCACAACTCGATAGCGAACATGGCGTCTATAATAACCCAAGCTATTTTCGCCTTCATATTTCTTGAAAACTTTTTTTTCATGTAAAAGCGTTTTTGCACCTAATGTCTTAATCTTCCAGACTGCAGTGTTGATTTTGACAAATTAAAAAAAAACCACTTGTGAAAAACGTGATTGAATTCAATGCTGACAAATGCTACAACAAACACATACTACTTACAAATACAAGCTACATACAAATTTTGACACGGCGAGATTGATATTTTAAGTAGCTTTCACACAATTGACTTGAATTTGCCCAGTTGGCGTTTAAACAGTAGTCATTGTCGATTCACGATCGCATTTTTTTTTATTGGATGAACCATTTATTAATAACAATGACTTCAACATGCTGTTTTTCAAAAGAAAAATGAGGTTTTCTTTGAAGAAGCTGTCATTTTTCGTATTTTCGAAATTTCGGAAAGTGAATCAACCCAAGTTCCCTACACCGGTATATTTTTCTATAACCTTAAAGATGTCGAGTTTTGTGCCTACGAACTACGATTTGCAGACAGCATTGGTTTTCTGTTATCATTTGAAGAAAACTGCTGCGAAATCGCATCGAATGCTTGTCGAAGCTTACGGTGAACATGCTCTTGGTAAAGCACAGTGTTTCGAGTGGTTCAAAAAATTCAAAAGTGGTGATTTTGACGTGAGAAACGTAGAGCGTGAGAAATCACCGAAAAAGTTTGCAGACAACCAATTGCGAGCCTTATTGGATGAAGATGATACTCAAAGTCAACAAAAACTCGCGGATCAATTGAATGTGATGCAGAAAACCGTCTCCATTCGTTTGAAAGCCATGGGAAAGATTCAGAAAGTGAGAAGATGGGTTCCGCGTGAACTGAATGAAAGACATCAAGAAAATCGAAAAACCACTTGTGAAATGCTGCTCGACAGATACAAAAGAAAGTCATTTCTTCATCGAATCGTGACAGGTGATGAAAAACGGATATATTTTGAGAATCCTAAGCGTCGGAAATCATGGGTGAATCCAGGCGAACCATCGACATCACTGCAAGAACAAATCGCTTTGGAAAGAACACAATGCTTTGTGTTTGGTGGGATCAGAAGAGTGTAATCTATTATGAGCTGCTAAAACCTTTACTGTAAAAAAAGATATGAAATTTACAATACATTTAAGATACAAAGGAATTGAATTTTACGAACTCAGTAGATGAAATTAAATTTGAAACACTTGTATCGTAAATTTAAAACAGGAACATGACATTCTAACGTGGATATAGAATTTAATAGATGGAACATGGAATTTCAAAGACAAGTTTGTAAATTTGTGGAAAATGTATTGCATTAACCCGTGTCTTCAATTGAAAATTACCACAGATGTATGATAAATCAACTATAAAAAACAGAGCATTGAAAATACAAATCAAGTTTGAAATTTATTTACAGCTGCCTGAAAAATATAATATATGTGAAACTGAATTTTACGATACGTACAATGCATGATCACAACAGATTTATTTAAAAGTGCGAGACTGGAATTGAAACAAGAATTCATAAACGCTAATGAAAATCACATGAAACAACGTGAAAATTATATTAAATTTACACTACATTTAAGGCACAAAAGAATTGAATTTTACGAACTCAGTAAATGAAATTGAATTCAAGACACTTGTACCGTAAATTTAAAACAGGAACATGAAATTCTAACGTGGATATAGAATTTAATAGATGCAACATGGAATTTCCAAGAAAAGTTTGCAAATTTATGGAAAATGTATTGCATCAACCCGTGCCTTAAAATAAAGATTACAACAGTTGTATATTAATTCAAATATAAAAAACAGAGTATTGAAAATACAAAACGCGCTCAACCCACCTCGGCCGCTCGCGACGACCGATGGTCGCGCGCAGTTCGCGTAGCGCCCGAGGGACAGCGCCTTGTTCCGCACTTTCCCATAGCCACTCGCAGTTTCGGTCGGGCATATGAGCCGACCACCGGCTACGATCTTCCTGGGAAAAACAGACGTGTTTGCAACTCGTGCACGCGTCGGAGAGTGTCGCAAATCCGTTATCTCTCCATATCCACGCCAGAGTTCGCAGTTCTTGAACTCGCCTATCCGGAAGGAAATTATTTTTCCCTTTTTACGCCGCCCGGTGTTAAAGGAAGAAATTTCACAAAAACCACCTTTTATACCTTTAGCTCTCGTCGAGGAGGATAAATACGAGTCACATTTTCAGTGGGCTTAATTATCAATTTCTGACATAAACTTAATGCTTGGGATCAGTAATTTTAATACACACCCGTATGTTGATATTAGCAAATGGTTCTTGAATTTAATATACATGGATGTGAACATTTTTTTACACGTGCATTATTTTTCAAACGCACTAGTATATTAATATTACGGAGCTACACTTTTATTTTAAAAATAACCTGCTTTGAATTTTCAAAATATTATCTGAAATTTGATAAACGGCGTCCGCATAAAAACATCATACACTTGTGTATTAATTTTTATACAGAAGCTTTTTACAGTGTACATTAAAGGTAATACTTTGGTTCTGTGAAATTAATTCACACCCGTATGCTGATATTAGCAAATGGTTCTTGAATTTAATATACACTCGTATATTGATATCAGCAAGTGGTTCTTGATTTCAATATACTTGGATGTGATTATTTCTTTACACGTGCATTATTTTTCAAACGCACAAGTATATTAATATTACGGAGCTACACTTTCATTTTTCAAATAACCTGTTTTGGATTTTCAAAATCGTATCTGAAATTTCATAAGCGGTATCCGCATAAAAACTTCCTACACTTGTGTATTAATTTTTATACAGAAATTTTTTAGTGTTGTGAAACCGTTAACACTGATCGCTACTAACAGCAAATGATCGATTTTAATCGAGCATTGCGTGAAAAACGACCGGAATATGGAAAAAGGAAACACAATGTCATTTTGCTCCATGATAATGCTCCATCACACATAGCAAAACGGGTCAGGGAAACGATCGAGGCGTTCAGTTGGGAAATACCAACGCTTATTCTCCAGACTTGGCTCCGTCCGATTATCATCTATTCGTATCAATGGGACACGCTCTCGCTAAACAACGCTTCAATTCGTATGAAAATGTACGAAAATGGCTCGACAACTGGTTTGCTTCAAAAGAAAAACTGTTTTTTTTTGCGTGGCATTCATAAACTGCCGGAGAGGTGGGTAAAATGTATAAATAGCAATGAAGATTATTTTGAATAAAATATTTTTTATCATTTTCAAACAACAGGCGTGTTATTTTTTGTAAATAGTTCCGGTTTCATACTTCTACACCTGGTATGCACAACATGCTGGGGAAAAAAATTAATTTATTCCAATCAATGTGTTACTTAAAAAATGTATCATTCTGACCCTTCATATCCTTTGATAAACATATAGGAATCTCTCAACAACGAAAAATCCGAAAATTTGTTCTTTGTAATTTTAACGTATTTCTTTGGCGGAAGGCCGTATTTTGTGAGGGCTTAAGCAGGGCTCTTGTGAATTATTGGTAAATTGCAGTGGCGCTTAATGAAAAAAAGTCTGGAATAAAAAGTTTCGCGCAAATCTCAGTATATTTAGATATTTTGGCATTTTCTCTGTAAAGTCGTGGCTACGAAAATTCTTTTGCTCGTCCCACTTTTCTCAGTTTTATCATTGATATTTTCTTTAAACATTCGGTGACCCCGAGTTTTTATTATCGTTACGGAATCTTTAAGATTCTTTACACGCGTTGAGCAGTTTATATTAGGCATGTAGAATTATTTGATGTATAAATTATTGAATACAAATGTTGCCAGTGTGTCATCTCCATGAAGTTCCGTATAAATGAGCCGATTTATAGAGTCATAATTTTTTGTTAAGCGTTCGGTAACTTGCCTTGAAATTTTACGTGAGTTGAGTTGATTGTCAAATATTCAGTTTCGTAAAAGGAATACCTCAAAGGCCAGCGAACATTTAGGCATTCAGTTTTTCGTGCTGAATTTTTTTTGGCATTTGCATTTTCGTGAATATAAAGTGTTGAAAATAATCCCACAAAATATTATATTCACAAAATCGTCGAGTTTATCGAGGTTTGAAGAAGCGGGCGCTTCAGGTAGAAACAACGATCGACTATCGTGGCCAGGAAGCTTCAAACATGATCCGCCATTCGCTGAAAAGCTTTTGGAAGTTATTCGACCAACGTACGAGGATTTGACGAGAATACAAGGATTTGACGAGAATACGAGGATTTGACGAAACCACCTAGTGAATAACCACTCGTGTTTGTGACAAAAAATTCAACCCCGGTACTGCAAATAACATCAGCGATGAGCATCTGCTCAGGTGACCCACACTCTCGCATTTATTCGCGACTATGAGCGCATCCAGCGTGCTGATAGAAGTTCAGTAATCGGGTTTCAAGAAGCAAGAAATACGCAACGAGAGGACACCAGCACCGAATAAGCTTTGCATCTAGAGGAAAAAGCTTCACAACGTGGCTCCGGAATTGTTAATCTAGTGTAAGTTGCAGAAATCAATTATTGTCCCTATGGAGACTGCTCGAATAACCTTCAACGCGTTTTTCTTTTTCGAAACTACCCTTTAGCCACTTCGGACCCCGATATGGCAGCAACCAACGGACTGATTCCCGCCGGATTTGGAGAGCCTAAGAAGAACATATTGCGCTATCATCCGGACTACGGATACTTTTCGAATCCGAAAATGAAATTTTGTAGGAATTGATAAAGCTGGAAAGTAAAAGAAAATTGGACAGTTTTCGAAACTGCGACACCATTTTGTGACCGTTTTTTTTACGGGCCACATCTACCTAGGTAGAGGTAAAAAAAATGCATTTTCCAAAAATATTTTCAATCGATAGTATCAACTTTTAGCTTCAAACTTACTTCAAACATCAAACGCGTTTTTCTCGAAACGGTGGACATGATATCTGGAGAACCACTGCATGGATTGTTTCCAAATTTACAGGAGATATGACGAGAAACATCTAAAGGTCGTTGACGATCTGACTTTTAAAAAATCGGTCCTTATTTTTCAATAGTTACGCAAAAATGACGACTTTTTTCATAGATTTTGCATGCTCAGGGTTCAATTCGTCGCCTCGTGGTTGAAAAAATAATTTAAAAGATCAACGATCGTCAACGACTTGTATTTACTGTTAACTTGAATAATCAGTTTGGTTTTTAGATTTTTAATGAACCGTTCAAGCTGGAGAGTGTCCACTGGAAAACGTCCCGAAAAAAATTTCATAAATTACCGTTGTCAATGTATTTGTCGTTCGTCCATATATTTTTAAAGGCTCTCAACATATGTATATTTATGTTTCTTTTTCACCAGCCATTTCCCAGGGAAATAAAATCGTATTTTAAAATCGTATTTACCCTAAGTAAACGATCGTAGTTCGGACGATAGTCTCAACTTCTGGTTATAAATACGTGTGGGTTTTTAAATTCAGTTCATAACGACGGTCGCGATCATGGTCCAGGTCGTAAAGTAGTCGTACAGCGCAGCTGGTGCTACCTTAACGCTCTAATGTTCTTCGACGAAAAAATCCTTCATTATGCAATGCTATCAAAAAAAATATTCACTTAGGTTCATAGCAATAAATCCAAAAGTTTTCTTGGAAAAATAAACCGGAACACGCACCTGAGAAAGTCCGGAAAAAGGAAATTCAGCCCTGAAGGGCGAATCCAGGGATCGTTCATACGTCCCCCATCGTATACGGAACTAGGACGACCACATGTTCTTACTGCGCTCCATTCCCCCAGTTCCTTTCTCGCCGTCGTCCCTTTTCGCTTCTGTCTTTACCGGCGTAGTTTATACGACCTTTTTTACGGTGGCTTGGAAAGCGAATGACTTGATAAATGAGGGCATAAAATTACCATGAAACGTCGTACGTTGTACCCTTTTTGGTGTTCGAGGCAACGAGTCATGTAAAGGGAGAAGCATCGCACCGGTTGAAGATTTTTAAAAGGATTCGTCGCGTGGCGATATCACTTTTAACAGGACAAGCCCGATTTTGCCTTCACGCTGAGTTTTCGTTCGATCCAGCAATGAACAAAAACCTCGTTGATCTTATTGCCAATGATTCGCTTTAGGTGCATCAAACTTGTCATTCAATTTAACTTGGAGAATATCACTTGTATGAACCTTTTGATTACATTTAGATAGTCTGCTTCAGTTTGTGACCCAAAAACCAGAAAGGTTTTCAACATGTTTTTCTGATGAGAGTATTGGGATGACGAGATCAGAATTGTACACACAATTAAAGACTTACACCACCGTAAACGTCAAACATTAGTAACTTTTCGCGATTTGGGGGGGGGTAAAAGTAAGAAGCGAATAATATTCAAGGATGTTATTAGTCATATCTTCAAGTGGATATTAAATAATTGATATTATACAATTATACAATATGGTGACGCTGAAGACATGTAACTGACGCAAATTTGAATTTGGGAAAAAAATTTTTAATTCTATTAATTTACATGAGTATAGCTAGTGAAATACGTAGGGAATTTTGAAAATATGCATTTTTGTGTAATTAGCAAGCATTTGAAGTAAAAACTCAATTTTCGACAAAACAAAAAATCGTTTGTTAATAACTAATGCTATAATTAACTCATGGAAAGTCCCGTACGTGTTTCACTTCGGAATGTTATTTTAAAGATGTGCCCAAAATTTGGAATGAAAAGAATGAAAATTGTTGGAATTGTGCTGCATGCCGTTTTGAAAAATTGCATTCCGAGAAAAACCGTCGACGCTTCGCACACGGGCCAGTCACGCCCACCACAGACCCACACGGGCCTGTAGACCTTTGTTTTACAGGCATGAAACTTTTTTCCCCCTTAATCTAGATGCTTCAAGGTATCTCTTAAGCCAATTTAAAAGAAATCAATATTTTGAAAATTCTACGGTTGTGTTAGCCCTTGATACACATGCGAGTTTCAGCTTTTTTATAGAAACATATTGTCAAAGAATGGAGTTTTCATTATTCAAACGAAGCAGCGCTGTATGGCCAATGGGTACAGGTGATTCTAGCAGCTAGGGTCATCAGAAAGGAAAAATATTTATCATACTAAAGTAGATTTTTTCTATTGTAGTAAAATTTTCGTACGGCCGGATACTTCTTTGCAATTCCGAAAATTATGATAATGTCAAACGGTAAAGGAAAGATTTGATTTTCGACAAAAAAAATTACTTCACTGATTTATTTTGAAAAAAGAGACTAGCATATCGAACAAATCGTCTGGCCACACGAAACAGAATGTTATAATTGATGCTCGGTGCGAATTTGGACGAATCAGGTGAACCGATTTTGGCGACGACTTACACCACTTCACGAAACATAGTTTCAAGGAAAACGCAAAAGAAAAAAGGGTTATCGTAGGGCGGCGAGTCGTAGGGCAGTTTGAAATATTTACAAATTCTTCACCGTACATTAGAAGTTCGATATTGGGCAATAAAACTATGTGATGACAAGAATGTTTTTTTAAATTCATTTCAAGCTACGCAGACGACGTGTGTTCTATCATATTTTTTTTACTTTGCGAGGAGATCAAATACTTTTTTCTTTATCTTTCTTGGGTACATGGATTCTCGCTATTTTCTGACGTTGAAGTTTACACCGTTCGGATGTAATGATATTATTTTCCATTATTAATTTCTTCATCTTATCCAAACCTTCTTTTTGCAAATTGAGGTCATGAATTTTTAATGAGGATACGTAGAAACGTTTAAGCGGTTTTCACAGCCTTAATGGCCCAAAAAAATGAGTAATGAAAAGGAATTAATTCTCGGTGCATCGTTGGAATGCAACGAAAGACAACTTCTCTTTAATCGCTCACATTTTCTTTCGCTGACACGGCATACCAAAATCACTCAAACGATTTTTCCTATGTTTAGTAGAAATCTACGACCTCAACAACGCAAAAAAAACATTGATATATAACAGAAGTAAAGAAATTAAAAAAAAAAAAGCAACGTCCGTTGCATTGCATGATGACGAAGTTTACATCGTTGAAGCGCAATGAAATATTTTTTCGCTGAATTTCCCAAACTTCATTCAACAGATTCAAGCTGTAAACATTTAAGCTATAAAAGCCTAAAGTCGTTTGATGCTTGGAAATATTCTAAAACCGTTTCCGCCCGCTAACTCGTCGACTGCACACTTCCGCCACGAAGGTCTGACCGCATATGGGGTCAATCTGACCCCAGACGTTTTTCAGATCGTTGTATTTCGGTAAATATGCATTTTTTTCCGTAGAGACTTTTTTTGTGGACAATGATCCTTATTTTATTGCTCAAAATTTATTTTCTAAGAAAAACAAAAATTACGTTACTCAAAAATGGGGATGTTTTTCGTTTTTTATTGATATCGTTTCGAGGATGCGTTTCACCCCTTAAAACCGTTTTTCGGGCGATAAAAAAAAATACGTGTCTCTTAATTTCTTATACTCTTCCACATAAAAAAGTTTCAACAAAGTCGGCGGAGTACATCAAAGTGATGCTGCTCGTTAGATAGTCTTGTAGAGACTCAATAAAGTCTAGCAGATTTGGGAACTCGAAGAACTACTAAAAACCGCAGCTCGAAGATTCTATCGGGTCTTTTGGTCCCTCTAACTACCTCTCGGTCTCCCTTTCTCTCCACTATTTCGCTTTCCTCAGTTCGCCACTTAATACCAGAAACCCCATCTCCGTATTGCATGACTGGAGGCCAAGTCCAATGACTTGAAATTCAACGAACCGACTTGCCCGCCTATAAACTCACTTACACTACTGGTTATCCCAATTCAATGCCGGATTGGACGGCACATGGCCGGCATGTCGTTGCGTTCGACGAGTTCTGTTGTATTCGCTTAAGATACTGAGAACTATGCAGACACAGCAGAGGTCTCTCGACGACGTTCGTGCCTGCTGCGATTTGCATTCCGGTCCTCGTGCTCAACGGCGATATTCTAGAATGGTATGAAGACGTCAACGGCAGATCGAATGAAAGAGACAGAGAGATAAGGAGAGAAGGAGCAAGCACGTGCTCTAAATTAGGAGCAGACACGCCCCCAACCGTTGACGTACATTTTCAGAAGAGCCGTTGACTCGATTAAGCCGACGGAAAATCGGCTTAGCCTTCCTCGTTAAAATCGGTCCTCAGGGCGGTCCACCTATACCTATACCCCAACTGCCTCCAAACGTACGAGAGTGTGTAGTTCTCCGAAACTTGGTAATTAGTTTGTGCAAAGCTACGGGGGAAGACGGACGGTTAAAATATTACGTACGGCATAGTCGAAAACGAATCACACATGCCTACGCCCTTCTACAGTCCACCCAACAGTGCACACACAATTTCTATGCTTGTGACTTCGTGTGGTATTGATGCAGAAGCGAGAATCCGGCATCCGTGAACCGAATAGATACAGACTCAACTTTGTACTTTAATTAGTCGCAAATAAGTAATAAGTTGGTGAGAAGATAAATCGATGAATTGTATAAATTGATTAAATTGTATATATTGTATATATTGTAAATTGTAATATTAAATAAAGTAAAATAAATTGTATATATTGTATATTATATAAATTGTATATATTTTGTCAAGTTGTATAAATTGATTAAATTGTAAATTAAATTGTATAAATTGAGATAAATTGATGAATATGAATCGTTCGAAATGTATTACTTTAAGGCAGGATTACAGTCTAAAAATGTGAAGAAATACAGTTTTGGGGTTGTCTTAAAGTATAGACTCGTAAGAATACGTGCTCGAATGGAAATTTCGAAATTCCTTATACCTACGCCAACAAATGGGACCAGAATAGGAATGACCGGAGCTACGAAATTCGGAAACGTCTGCGGAAGCTGCCGGAAGCTTCTGAGGAAGAACGAGCTGCAGAAAGTCATCGTTTCGAAGTCGAGGAAGGCACACTTTACGGGGCAGAAACGGCCGATTAATATAACGTAAGTACAACATGCCATTGTACCATTTAGATAGTTGCGGTTGTCTGAAACTGTACTCAAAACATTAAACGGGTTTATGTCAAAATTACTTTTTTCAACTTGGTTGACATCAAATCTCCAGTTCCATTCAACCGATTGACTTCAAATTTGGTATAAACATTCGGTATATATTTGCTCTGGTATTGCAAAATTTGGATATTGCAGAAATATTATTATTGATATTTGAAACATATTTCAACCTTAAAAAATAACGCGAAAAATTAACATTTTTTTCGAGCAGTCCCCACTTTTTAATCATTTTTTCTCTTTGGTACCTTCCATAATAACATTCCTATTGATCAAGAAAATGATTTTTATTTCTGTAT
Organism: Ophion costatus; assembly: GCA_951751655.1. Classification (NCBI taxonomy): domain Eukaryota; kingdom Metazoa; phylum Arthropoda; class Insecta; order Hymenoptera; family Ichneumonidae; genus Ophion; species Ophion costatus. The sequence goes on along the minus strand of OX632363.1, from coordinate 19,780,550 downwards.
CAGATAATTGAGAGCCTTTGGAATCACGTCTATCGCTTCAACCCTTTTTTTCACGGCCACATTTAGAGGCCCATAACCTTTTCAATTTTTATTTTTCGCACATAATTTTTTGTAACTTCTTCGAACATCAATAAACAGACTGTGAAAAAATGGATGGTAAAAATGTATAATTTTTTATCAAGCCCGAAATAACGCCCGGAATTTACGTCCCTGGACTAGAATACTGTCTTAAGCGCAGACTGCTTTGTGAATTGACCGCATAAAATATGAATAATTTATAAAGTTGTATGATAATTTGTACGTATTTTTACAGGCAACTTCGTGTAAATTCATTCGGAAAAAAATTCTTTTTAACTATAAGAAAAAAGTGATCGATCGCTCAATATACGAACTCATATTCCAGATGACATCATTACATCTATACATTTAAATACATTTGCCAACGAACATTTTAGTAGCAGCTTGTCTCACCCCGACCTGATAATTATGTGAAGTCTTGATCGAATTGGACATTTTAAATAAATTGCCAATTCGGCAAAATCCACCGCAAAGTTGTATTCAAATCAGTAGCGAGCTGCTTGCATTCTCTTCCTGTTTCTTCCACCCTATTGCCCTTCTCTCTCTCTCTCTCTCTCTCTCTCCCTCTCTCTTCCCATTCTCCTTTTCTACATCTATCCTTTATAATTAGAAGAATTATTTCATGCGCAACATCCTTTCTTCTACCATACTCTCGTACCTAATAATGCTGAGCTACGTATATCCATAATCCTAATATAATTACGTTAATGATTAAACTAGCTCGACTGAGATCGTTATGTCTGGTTGACGTAGAATCTCGAGTTCTATTCAACCGATTGACTTAAAATTTGGTATGGACCTACGGTATATATCTCTCTATAGTCCCTACCTCAGGCATCGCGAAATTATTATTATTACTATTATCTAAAAATGAAAAACTAAAAAAAAAGGGCTCGAAATTAACTTTCTTCATGCAGTCGCCATTGAAAAAAAATTCTCTTTCGTTTGTGCCATAATGACATTCTTATGGATCAAGAAAATTTGTTTTGTTTCGGTTTCGCTTGAATGGGAGCTTTAGAATCATGTCAATCACCGCAAACCTTCTCTCTCACGGCCATATTGTAAGGCCCATAACGTTTGCAATTTCTATTTTTTTTTGCACAAAATCATTTTTTCAATTTCTTCAAACATCAATAAAAGAGCTGTGAAAAAATGTATGGAAAAAACATATATTTATATTTTTTTATGAAGCCCGAAAAAACGCCCGAAATTTAGGGCTCTAGACCACAATACTGCCTTACTGTAGAGAAAAAGTAGGTGTTATACTGACCTTCCGTATTAAAATTTCCTCCCCAATCGATATGGTTTCATTCTTCCAATTCTTACTAGTTTACTATTGTTAACAAATCGTTTCCTGGGTCCAACTATTTTCTTCTCATTTCCATAAATTAATATACGTGATAGTAATCACTGCAGAAATCAAACAAAATCATCGTAAACTGGAATGTTGTCTTTTACTGAGAACTCATTTTGCGATTTCCCATCTTTTAACTGTTTGCATAAACTTGATGTAGGGTTACGGGGAGAAAATAAAGTGGAGCGATTTCCGTGGTAATCGAAATTAGTATACGATTCCGTAATCTCACATTACTTGCTCCGGGCTCTTATTGGCATTTTTAATCTCGCACTGATAAATCAATTGATAAATTTGATTAAATTGAGTTTGAACATCGATGAATATTTCTCCATCAAGCCATGCTTCTCCATTCAAACGTACCCACGCAAACGTACGTTTCTTCGTCTATTTCTCTTATCCTTGGTTCTAATGCCAGACCCGCCCTAATCCCTGGTTCACCGCTCGGTCTTATAGCCTTGAGGATTTCCTCTTCTGGAAGCAACGCTAAGTAACACCCAGCCTTCCTCCACCCGAGACAAGCACGAAGCAACTTCGAGAGCCCACAAAATTGGGTCTAATGTGTTACCACGTAAACGTAACTTCACAAGCGCATGTATATGCGATGAACTTTCCACTCATCACTCTCCTCACTAATCCAGGAACCCTGCGGCTGTAAAATCGTAGATCAATTAAGTGTGATACTATTAATAACTCTTTCCCCCTATCGATCGACTATTACTTCAAGAAAAAATGTAAGAGTTTGCAAAGGGTACCTGCGATGGAAAGTTCGGACGTAGCTCGAACACGGCGTGATGGTTTTTTCTTTCAAAATTCAACCATCCATTTTCACTTTTAACCGATTAAGATTTTTCGGATTCGTTCATGATGCATACTACTCTGGCTTGCTTTCGTAGACTTTCACGTTCAATGAGAAAAAGCAATCATGTCAATTTCAGGAACGATTAATTTAGAATGTCACCAATCGAATTGCTGGGAGGTTACCGTCGAGAGGCATGAAAAATGCAGGAACTTCGGTAATTTTTTTTTATTAAGTGAATACTTTTGGAAATGGGTTTCAACGTAGGGAAACTCGGGGCAAGACGAATACGCGGGGTAAGATGAATCTTGAGCCTAGCCACTGAACAGTGTGTGGGAGCCCAGTGCTCCCGTTGGAGTTAGGATGGGGGGTGTGAGGTGAATGGGTGGGAAAGTATCATCTGTGGCGGAAGCACGCGTCTCGAGTGAGAAAACAATATCGATTTTTTGACAAAACGATGTAATTTTTGGTAAAGTTTAACATCGTTTCAGTTCATTTGAGTTGCTGATATTGATTAGAGACAGATAGGTAAACACAATGAAATTACTAATTATTAATATGATAAGAACGGTTTGTCAGAAATTTTCAAGGTTATTGCATGATTTTTTGTTAATTCGTTAACCGTCTAAGGGGACAAGATGAATACAAGCTATAGCAAACGCGGAATATTTTACAACGTACCACTATTTACGTTAGAGAGAGTGAAATGAAACTAGTAAAGCATTTGGTTCCTCCTCAACCGCTGTTTCTACCAGGGGAAGAAAAAGAACTTGCAAATTATCAAATTGATATGGAAGCAAGATTATTCGGACTAATCCTACAGAACTTAGACGATTGGCTTATCAAATTGATGGTATAGAGAATGGAACCACTTTTATATGCAAAAGATGCCAATAATTCATGTCCCATCCTTATCCCAGTGCTGTTTCATCTTGCCCCGCATACGGGGTAGGATGGGAAAAATAAAGGTTTAAGGAGGTTGTGTCCAAAACTGAAAATGGTGATAAAATTTAAAAAATTTGATAGGTCATTATGTAAAACGTTTGAAAGGTTGTGTAAAAATTTCACGACGATTAGGAAGCTGGCTACTGAGAAATTAGAATCCACAAATTGCACGCAGCCTCATGGAAACTGAAGTAACTTTGCAATTCTATTAGCAAATAGCAAACTTTGCTATTTCTTTTCAAAAAAAGAAGAAATATATTAATATTTCTTCTTTTCTTGAATATATATATTTTGAATATATTGAATATATATATTTTGAATATATTGAATATACATATTTTGAATATATTGAATATATTTTGAATATATTAATATTTCTTCTTTTTTGAGCCAATGATCGTTTTTTTATTTCAAATATATCAAAAACAAAAGTGGTTTTATGGTGCAAGAAACGACGTTGTCCGTGAACAAAAATGAATATTTAAATTTCCCGCCACTTTCGGTCTATGCAACGTTACCGCTATATTCTTATATGTTTTTCCTCAAGTGTGATTTGTTTGTATTTTGGGCATCATTTTTTATAACAAAAATAATAATAATTGCAAAGTTACTTCAGTTTCCATAAGGCTGCGTGTAATTTGTGAATTCCAATTTCTCAGTAGCCAGCTTTCCAATCGTTGTGAAATTTTTACACAACCTTTTAAATATTTTAGATAATGACCTATCAAATTTTTAAAATTTTATTACCATTTTCAATTTTGGACACGACATCCTTAATAAAAAATACATATTGCGTGATACAAATCAGAAAGACTGATTTTTTTGCTTCTAAAATTAACAAATTGATCAATATTGATTAGTTTAAAAAGTAATTAAAGTTTACTCACTCATATATGTATTGTTTTACTTGAACATGACCTTAGTGTTATCATCTTGCCCCGACTTCCCCTATTTCATTCTTTTGTCGATGGAGAATAAATGCCAATTTTATTTATATAAAAAAAATCCAAAATGGCGACTCCAGATCCGGTCAAACGAATCCATGCGGGGCGTATTTTAGTCTGCGCGGGGCGCCCCACACGCTCGCCAGTTCATTTGCAACAACAACGCGTTAACAATTATTAAACTAGACTCAATTTGGGGGGCCTTATTATTTTTTGTTTTCCGAAAAACCTCTGAATAAGAAAATGGCAGCCGTTTGAAAAAACCCCAATTTTTTACTCGGTTTTTTCGCTTTAACGGATGAAAAAAATAGTTCTAAATCATTTTTTGGCAAGAATCGCTTCCGGATGGCCCCGTACATCGAATTTCCTTTCAATTCCGCAGGAATTCACGTGAATCGGTTCATCCGTTGAAGCTATAGTGCCCCACGCACTGAAAAATTCTGTTCCAAAAAAAACGCATTTAACGTTATAAAAAATCGCATTTATGGGGGAAAATCCCTATAGACGCCCAAAAGCGAATCATTTTTCATGCATTTTTTTTAACGTCATGAAATAATCACATCGTTTTAAAATGTTTACATTATCTTATTACAACTTACAGGTGTAAAAAAAAATTCTTTTTCAATCAAAATAAAACGGCGGCGTTACAAAGTATTCCTTTAGGGGTCTTTTGAAAAACGGCTCATGTTATAGCTCAAGAAGTTATTGATCAATCTGTCTGAAATTTTGGGAGTTTTCTCACTATAACGTTATTGGAAGGATATATCTAAGGTTTTGAGGTTATCGCGTAAATAAATTACTTTTTTAGGGTAAAAATTGTCGAGAAAATAGTCAAAAATATGAAAATTTGATTACAAAGCGTACTCAATCTTCAATTTTATACATTTTTATACTTTTGTACGTATATCCTACCAATAATGTCACGGTCATAAACCTCCCAAAAAATCAGCCAGATCGATCAATAAGTTTTTGAGCTATGACATGAGCATTTTTTCAAAAGGCGCCTAAAGGAATACCTTATAACGCCACCATTTTATTTTGTTCAAAAAAGAAAAAATTAAAACTTGAAAGTTGTAATAAGATGCTGTCAAAATTTAAAAATGATGCGATTATTTTATCACGATTAAAAAACTCATGAAAAATGACTTATTTTCGGGCGTCTAAAGGGATTCCCCCGGTTAATATATGTTTTTGACAACCCAAACAAATAGACCCACGTGTTCTCAGCACTTTAAGGATGCAAATTATGTTTTAAAAAAGTTGGGTTTTTCATCGTCGTGAACGTCAACGTTCATACTCGATGTTCAGGGATAATTGCCATAATTTTGAACTCTTTTTGAACTCGGACCAATTGCCAACAATTACTGTGAGCAAGCAAACCGACACTGATGGATGGGCGGTCGGGGTTTGTTAAGCAGTGCTGCGCATGGCCAATACTCGGAGCGGTGACCGCTTAGCCGCGCACCGGCTGGCTCATCTATTAGTGAGCGGAAGGTCAATACTTTTGAGACCTAGGCTGTAGACACTTCAGTAAAAGTCTGTGCACCAGAGAATCTGAAGAATATGGGGCCGTCTATACTGGTTAGGGTTTTCCACAGTTTCCTCGTGCCCTCAGGAAACGCGGTATAGTGTAGCTTAACGCGTTAGCCCCACTTGTAGCGCAAAAAAAGGCCTTTTTCATGAATTTTTTTAAAGAAAACTACAAAACTTTTTTAATCGATCAATATACCATCTTAAAGAACACATCTTGAAGAACTTTGAGTAATTTTTTTACTGAAAAATATTACATTGTCTAGTGGCGAATGGCCGTCAATGAAATAATGTTTTTATATACACGGTTTGCGGTGACCAACATAGCGGCGAAGTGGATCATCTGAAAAAAAAATGCGGATGGATTTAGTCAAATATAAGTATGAACTAGTCTTTAATCGAAGGATTTTAAAAAATATTCATTTTTCACAAAATGGCGGCCAGTCAAAGTTAATGGTTCGATTTTAACGAAAAAAAACGGCCGTTTTTTGGCAATAAAACGGCCATTTTTTTTCGAAAAAAAAATCGAACGATTAAAGACTAAATTTTTATGTCTTAAATAAGCCTGCAAAATTTCAAGAAGATCGGTTCATTAGTGTTCGAGTAATCTTGGTCACCGACTTCAGAAATTCCATTTTGAGAAAAACGCGTTTAAAGTTTCAATTTCAGTTCTTCAATTCACGGATTTTTCTCTTTCAACGCTCATATCTCAGTCAATTTTGTTCGGATCGACTTGAAATTTTCAGGACATATTCTCAGATACTTATACTTCAAAAAAATGCAATAAAAAATCGATTTTTTCAAAATCGTAAGTGGAGGTAACCCCTTAACAAACAAAAAAATAGTTCCGAATACTAGAATACACACTTTTTTTAACAAAAAAAATAGTTTCGAGTACTAGAATACATACTGTTCGTAACAAAAAAAAATAGTTTCGAATACTAGAATACACACTGTTCGTAACAAAAAAAAAATAGTTTCGAATACTAGAATACACACTCTCCTTCAAGTAAAGTCGGTTCCTTGTAAGATTGGGTCTAAAATCAATTTGGAACTTGAAAGCACCGCCATCTGGCACCCATAAAAATGGCCGTGTAGCTAACTAACTCGTATAGAACTAATTAGGCATTAAATAACTTTTTTCCAGACTCCTTGACAATAAACCAAGTTTGACCAATCAAATATTGAAATTTGAAAAATCCAATATTGAGGATTTTTTCCTTAGAAAATCCATAAATATACTAGAGTGCACACTTTTCTCAACAAAAAAATCCTTTCGAATGATGCAATTATTTCGCGCGGAAAAATTCTCAAAATAAAGCCCCTTTTTGCTCTTCTACTCAGATGTAAATCTGATTTTAGTTGACGTTGACTTACCTATGAATTGAGCGTTGATTATTACGGTTCTCAAAGGACAACCGTCACTTCCTTTGTATTCAGACAACATAATGGAGTGCCAAGAGCATGATTCTCCCTCTCCTCCGAAGTCGCGACCAAACGCGAGCTATTCCAAAAATGATAACTCACGCCCTCTCAAGACAAACGATGCGGTGAGCTTTCTGTATGGAATCTGCAACAGGCGCATTCTAAACTCTAACGGGGAGATCAAACGGCCCTGATGAGAAATGGAATTTCTTGGATTCGGAGAGGGGGACGAAGCACAAAGGTAAGAGCGAAAAAAAGGACGACAGCAAAGCGAAAACGAGAAAAATCCTAGCATTGGGACGAATGATAGCTTAGGGCGTTGTTGGTGACTGATCTGAGCTATTGGAAGAAAAATAACGTCGATTACGAGGAATAGAGAGAGAGAGAGAGAGAGAGAGAGAGAGAGAGAGAGACCGAGACAGCGCTGGAGATGCGGGATACTAAAGGGAGGAAAGCGAATAGGGAAACAGGACCCTTCTTTTATGTTCGATTTCCAACAACGATAAGCATCTACGATACCGGTGCAAGTGCAAAAAGGATGTAAACGTAACAACGCTCAGTATCTTCGAAGATCCACTTTATTCACGCTCACCACCGTATCTAGTACTAACAAATTCGTATTCTAACAAAACGAAACAACCGGAACCATAAATGGGATACTGGCAATTCAATGAAAATTCATAAGCGTGTGTGTATTTTTTTTTTCATTGATGGAAGCTGACAATTACCGAGAGCAGTCCAGGCTTATTGCTTGACGAATTTGGGCGAGGGGTGTTATATGGAGACGTTTTTTAATGCCTCAACATTTAATTTTCATCATTAAACACTCTGTCGCGTATCATGTTACAGTTTATTATTCTATTTTAAATGTGACCATAGATATTTTTGATTCAGCTGAAGAATCGTCAATCCAGCGATTATATTAGGGAGCTTGCAAATGCAGCTTATCAATCATTTCGCCGAGCTTTCTCGTTCACTCGTATTTTCCTTCAATCCAGACGCTTGATATTTCCTCTTTGATTTTCTGTACTCGTCTACCTCTTGCCCTCGAGCGATGGATCAGTGATAAGGCAAGACGAAACGAAATTAATTATAGAAACATATTAACTTAAGTCTTGCAGCCTGCGTCTGAGAAGAATCTTTTAGAGAAAAATATATCGAATATGAAATTTGGAGTGTGTGGAAAAATATTTTATCGTAGAGTAATGTCACCACTTTAGAGCAGATGGAACACTTGTAACTGACAGGCTTCATTTGCACGAAAATTTCTTTTCGGTTTTTCAACGAGAATGTTTTATTGTTCAAATAAAACATCAACATTCGTTTATAAAAGAGAAAGTCATTTTGTACGATGATAGTTGTTGGCAATACTCTGAATAATTTTGGGACATTAGTTCGTGTCACAATGTCGATAATTACAGTACCTAAATTAATGGTCGAATACGATCTCATAATTTGCACAGTTCGACGATCCGGAAAAACTAATGAGTGGCTGTCATTTCCACATCCAAGTTTTAAACGTTCCACTCGCGTACCGAATGAGATTATCTCTTCTTCCAATAACTGAAAAACGAACCAATGCGTTTTCTTTTAGAAAGCTGTTCTCATTGAAAATACTTCTCTTCGTAAGCTAGTACATCGCAAACATGTCTTTGGTTTACTAATGTTTTTTTACAGTCACTGTCTATCACAATAAAAAAGCCATTGAAAATTTATTCTGAAACCGTAAAACAATAATAATATTTAAAGTAACAGTATTGATTACGCTAGGGGAATGAAAAAGAGTATGAAAAAAAAAAATTTATTTAAGGCAGTTTTTACCTAATATAATTCACCACTGTGTCTCTTGTGAGCGAAATTTGCCAATTTTCTTTATTAAATAAGAACTTGATAGAATCAAGTAACTTGTAGTAGTGATTTTACCTAGATTTAGCCTACTAGTAAACTAGGTGATTTTACCTGGATTTGCCTAGACTTACCCGACTAGTGCACTAGACGATTTTACCTAGATTTGCTTACTTACCGTACTGGTAAACCAGGCGATTTTACCTAGATTTACCTAGACGTATCTTACTAGTAAACTAGATGATTTTGCCTAGATTTACTTAGACTTACCATACTAGTAAACTCGGTAATCTCACCTAGATTTACCTAGACTTACCTTACTAGTCAAGTAGGTGATTTTACCTAGACTTACCCTACTAGTAAACCTCGTGATTTTACCCAGGTTTTTGGCCAGTTTCGTATAATTGTCGCTTCAACAATAACTTTATTGAAAACTAAAGAAAATTGTAAGATAAATTCTAAAGTTCTTTAGCCTTCCAAAGTAAACTTCCAATACTCCATTTTTACCTTACACTTTCTTACATCCTTCTTCACACTTTCAGCAGAGTTATTGTAAAAGAGACAATTATACGGCACTGGACAAAGATTTTCCGTATCTCTTTACTTCGTGCCGCTAACTTTTATCACCTCCCGCGACACTAGTAGGGTAAGTCTAGCTAAATCTGAGTAAAATCACCGAGTTTACTAGTAGGGTAAATCTAGGTAAAATTCCGACTGTGAGTCACTCGATTCAATTAGGTTCTTTATCAATGGAGAAATTTATCAAAGTTAGCAAACGGTCGTACATCTAGATAGTCATGCCTAAGGAACTAAAAAATTCAGCCTGTGTACTCATAAAACCAAAGATGCTCCATCTCTGCATAGAATTGTTATAATAAAGGAGACATAAGAATAACGTCCAGCTTTTTCTTCAGTATCCTCCTCGAAGAGATAACATCCACTAAAAAGGCACCTACGTTTCGGAGAAAAGCAGGAAGATTTAAGGGTTCCGGAAGTGTTTCGGAAATCCGAAACAAATTTATTGTCCGTCAGCTGCGGATGAGTGGAGTCATGCCTCCCTCAACCACGCGCGATACCCGGAGGGTTGAATTTTTTTTCGAACTGAAAGAAAAACGCCTGCTCGACATATGGACCACGTGCTATTCATGGAAATGGATGTCCCCTATAGTCGTACAAGGAAAAGTGCATATCAACGATGTTATCAACGATCCAAGGCTGTCGATAAGGGCGGACTATTTGTTATGGCACTCTATACGCATGGGAAATTGCGTAGCAAAGCAAATCCTTCGCTAAGCCAATTTCGTACGTGATCTTCGTTTTTCCACTATCAGTCTCTGCTATATTCCATGCAAATAATGTTTAATACATAAATGTTATTACACGAAAAAATTCGCTCCTGTGCTTTTGTCATGAAATAATTCTTACAAATGCCAGATGCCTCATAAGGATCCTTAACATTTGTATTAAATAAATAATACTTAGCAACAAAATAAATATCACAACATTATGAAAATTCGCGTAAAGTGCATTCCTGTATTTGACGTCAAACACCACGTAGCTCAACATGCGATATCGATTACAACGAATGTAACGAACGTATAAGCAGCAAGCACTGGATGATGAGTGAAATCAAACAACTTCCCTGCATTGCATCCCCCGTCGCCTTTGACATGCCGATGCATCTTCACATAACAGATACCTAACGAACTGTAAGCAAGCATCTTGTGGTTCTATTCAACTAAGCATTCCTCCAGCAGTTCAATTTTGAAACTCGTTGAAGGATAGAGGAGTGGAGCAAAGTTAATTCCAACTCGTGTCGATATTCTCCAGTTCAAATCTATCTTTTTTACCAAATTTTCGACTTCTTCTCGGTTAATTCAAATGGCTCTTTTAAATCGTATATTTTTTTTCAGCTTTTCTACTTCGCCGTGATAATGTATAAACGTCGCAATGAATGTCAGCCAGCTCGACTTTTACATTTGCTGAGCTATTTGTTGAAGGCCTTCAGCATTTCACTGCGTTTCTACTAATTAGCTGGGCTTTGTTTGTAATTCAGGTATATGAAGGGCTCGTTCTCTTCTCGCGTACCTCAACACAAATGCACTCCCATCCGTTGAATGGGCGCATTAGTATGTGGATATATGCACAGCATATGCATGTGTGTATACACTTGCATTTGGAAACAAAGGTAATCGAAACGCGATATTTAAAAAATGGAAACGTTGGAGTATAAATGAGGAACAACGGAATAAAATGCCGAGACGTATTAAAACGCCCATTCGGGGTCAAACAATACCAGTCCAACTCGTAGTACACCATGGATATCCTGAATGTGAGTTATCAACGGGGAAAAATCCGTCGCAATCGATAACTGACACATTCGGGTCTTTTTCCATTTTTGTACGAATACACGAACCTTTCTATCGAACAGTAATTAGTGAAGGTGTTTCGAATGAACTCGCAAAACGACCTTTGTATTCCATTCAAAAAATAAAAACAGAATCCAAGATTACAATACATCTCTGCACGTCAATACATTGTTTCAGTTTGGCGAACCTTGCGATGCCAAATTCTCGACGAAACAGTAATTACCACAGGTATTCCGAAAGAACCTGCTTTATGATTTTTGTATTCCGTCCAAAAAATAAAAACAAAATCCAGGATTACAATACATCTCGGCGTGTACATGTGCACGATGTATTTGTATGACAGGCAATTTTTCGAAGTGTCAACATTTTTTATTTTGGCAAACCTTGCGATGCGGAAGGATTAAAGATTGATTGGTCAATTCAAGTATGATTATTGAACGATAGGCACATTTTTAAGGGGGGGGTGCTGATTTTCATGATTTTTTAAAAGGAAAGACTTCTTCACTATTTTTGAGACTTAGGGTATGTTTTATTCCTACTTTCGACTGTTACATGATATTTAAAAAATGTATGAATCTTGGGCCTAAGAAAGCCAGAGATGGGGCACGATCTTCTAAACTTCATTTAAAAAAATGACGTGAATTATAGCTGAAAAGCTAATCGACCGATTCTAATGAAATTTGGTACAATTATTTCTAACCTCATTGTCTAAAACGTGACCCTATGTGTTTCTGAAAATAAAAATAAAAAAATATTTTTTAATCGTAAAATGTGGCCATTTTTCGGAAAATTGAATCTTTTTTTTCTAACCGTACCATTTAAGCGATTTTTACCATTTCTCACTTTTTCTTAGTTCATATTCCGCGTATGAGGGTGGATAAGAGAAAAATCTTCGTTAGTGTTTTACAGATTATTCCCGCAGACGCTGCGTGTCACGCCGTCTTTAAATACTACAACGTAATAGCCAAAAGTAGGAATAAAACACCCTAATTCTCAAAGACGATAAAGAAATCTATCCTCTAAAAAAAATCATGCGAATCAGCCAATTTTTCACCATCGGAGGAATAATATTATTGTTGAAGCAGCAGAGTGAATATCATTGAAGAAAAATACAATGGATTAAAACGACCGGGCTTATCTGAAAAAAAAACGAAACAATTCATTTCAGTATGATGATTACGTTCGAATAGTCTCTGACGTATTAATTTCGCGTTCGAAATTTACTCGGAAAACATGCGCACGACAGTTCGCTATGGTTGTGAAAACGGTGACGCAAGTTATTTTCCATAAACCCTCCGCTGAAGTACGTGAGCATTATAGGAAGCGATAAAGAGCTCGCAGGCGAAAATGGGAAGATACAATGAAATTTCGAAAACTTTTGACTCCTTCTGAGGCTAGGAATTGCCTGAAAATCCTAATATAATATGACATAGGAGTCTCTTGATGGTTCTAGGAAGATCCGGGGCCCTAAGTAGATTCCACCGTCCGAAGGGGGTGGGAACGTGATATCAATTTGAACCTAAGGGCCGAGTTTTTACCCCATCCCTAACTTCTCCCGTGTTGAGAGTACGAGGGAGGGAGTAACGATGAAAAAGTGAATACACGTAGTCTTGTACACTCGAAGAAGAAAGAACGAAAAAAAGTAGCTTCCAGGTCGATAGCTGCGCAAACCGACCGAAAGAGGCTTATTTGATCTAATCAGCATTCGTTATCCTCGATAGGCAAAAAAACAATCTCTACGAATAAGGAATAAGTGTGAAGTTATATGCGCAGTAAAAATGAATTGAATATACGGGTTACGTCTGCCAATTTTATCCGACTTAACGGTTATAGCTACGGCAAAATAATTCGTATTGTTTTATTGCCAAGGCATGAGTGCCTCGCGATTTTCACTCATGGTATGTGACCAGCCGTGGAGCACACTTTTCTTCATTCGGTGTCCCAATTATCGTTTTGGTGAGAATGAATAAAAGCGATAGTTTATTCCACTCACTCAGAAGAAATTGCCTGTGCATTCCCTACCAAAATCGAGTTTCTGTGAGAATTTTGAATACTTTGCGATAACATTAAAATCTGAAAAAAATCAACCGTATTGAAGATGCTAAGAACATTGGTTTTCAATAATAAGAATGCAAAAAATGTATAGATGAATTGTTTAAACAAAAATTCGTTCGAAAAATCTCCGGTAAACTTGATTTTTTGTGAAATCAAGTGAATTACGATATTTTTCTGAATACATACGATTTTTTAAAGAATTTTCTCTCTATTTCGAAAACCCCGTTTTTGGCATTTCTCAGAGGCTGTACCTATGACACTGTTCGTTCAATAGCCCAGACACTTCTTGGATTGAATATGGAACGTTGCTCCGAAAACATATTGGACACTTGTGACTCTTCATCCATTTTTGAAAATAAATAAAATGAAAATAGAAAGAAAATTATTTAAAAAATGCATACCTATTTAGAACAATCTACGAATTGATTTTATAATATAAAAAAATTAGTTCTAAAAGTAAACTATTTTTTTCAACATTTTACTTATAAGTTTTTGGAATTTTATTACCGAAAATTAATGTTCGTAGCATCTTCAATGTGATTGATTTTTTTTCGATTTTAATCTTATCGCAAAGTACTCAAAATTTTCCCCGAAACTAACTTTTGGTAGAGAATGTATGGATAATACATCCTTAAGGTAATCCTTTTACGAACCCGAATATTTAAAAACTAACTGATTTTCGTCCACTGTCAAGTAAAAAAACATCCAAGTGTACTCGTAACATTTCAAGGCAAGCTACCGAACTTTTAAGGGAGCTTTGCAGTGTGAAATTTTCAGAAAATCGATTTTTTTTTTTTTTTGCTTTATCGAATAGTATACACTCTTCCGAATATTCCCTGAAATTTTCATGCTGAAATTCAGATTATTTCGGTTACTGTACAGCATTTCTTGGAAGAAGGCAACGGAGGGCTACAGCTACAGCGAAACTTTGAACGCGTTTTTCTCGAAACAGCATTTTTCAAAACGGTGTCCAACTTGGAGGGTAGAGTTTTAAAGCTATCGAGTTGAATTTTTTACACAATATTCTTAACGTCATTGTTTATCGTGCTATGGAAGCTTTTTTTTTTTTGACATCTTCCTATTTTTTTGTAAAAAAAACTGCCAAAAAGAATGCTAAAATCGATACTTTTTGTTCAAACCGGCGCCATTTTTGCAAAAAAAAAAAAAAAAGCCTCCATAGCACGAAAGCCAATTATATACCGATCAATAATCTTTTTGTGTTTTTTGTTTCAGATCAAAATTGTGACCCCCAACGTGGACACCACATCCAAGTGCATTTTCTGCAACAATTGTTTCATCATTTTTATAGATATTAATTAATAAATAAATCGATCTTTAAAAAAATTTTTTGTATTCTTCAATACCCAATTAATATACAAAAAAAAAACCAGACCGATTAGATTATTTTTTCTTTAAAAAAAAAAATCGCGAAAAACAGCGATTTTTCGGGCTGTCACACTGGAAAGCTTCCTTAACGAAAAATTACGACTCCTGAAATCGTCTCATTGACCACATTGACACTGACCACATTGCTATCTAATAATTTATACGCTAAACAACTCTAGACGCCTGATATAAACTGCTCACGGGTGTAAAAAAATTTTAAGATCCCGCAACGACAATGCAAACGTGGCGTTACCAAATGTTTAAAGAAAACATTAATGACAAAGATTAGAAAAATGGGACTAGCAGAAGAATTTCCATTCCCACGACGTTTTAGAGAAAATGTCTAAATCTACTAAATTCGCGCGGAATTTTTTATTTCAGTTTATGCTTGGGTACGATACATTTTTTAATTTTTTTTATCGTAGCTTCCATTTGTACAGCGTCCTGACCCCTTGTTACACTCCCCACCATGTTCCACTTCACATCCCAATGGGCATGATACTTGATCGAGACTTATTTTTATTAAGCGCCACAGTAATTTAACCATTAATTCAGAGAGGAATACCTTAAATATCAGCCTGCGATTTTGTTGCAACTCATACATATTATAAAGCATTGAAAACTATTACACATGAATTTTTTATTGGCGGAAAAACGGTCTTAAGGGGGGAGAAACCATCCCCCAAACGAAAGCGTTTCACCCACAAGCAGTCCACCGATCTGAATGAGATGAAAACCAAAATTCTTCTAAAGTGAAGCGTTTAAAAATGCGCCATATAAGTATTTTAAAACGTCTGAAATTAAGGGGTGGCGCGCCTTTCTTTAAGGGGTGGTTTTCCCCCTTTTATGTCCTCTTTATCGGTGGAAAAACGGGGTGGCCCTCTCTTATTATCTTTTTATCGATGATATCGATTTTATCAATAAAAATAATACGTATCTAATAGTTCTCAACGGTTTTATCACAGATATGAGTTTCAATGAAATCGAAGAGGGATACTTAAATGATGGTCCTTGTGAGTTAACGGCTTATCCCTATAACAGTCGAAAACAGCTTATGTTTAGAGTCTTTTTAGACAATTATGATGATTAAGTTTCACAAAAATCAGGTATTTGAAAAAGTATTACCTGAAGAACACTCTTTAATTTTTCGATACTTCGAGTGTTCCGACGGGCGTCCACATAACAGTCTATAAATATGTGAATTTTTTTGCGATCAATTTGAAATTTTCAGCGCACATTTACAAGATGATATACTGCCAAAATATATGGATTTTAGAAAAAGATTGTTCAAAGTCGTCATCAAACTCAATTTAAATAATAATAACCCAATTAGCAATAATAACCTCATCGTTTATCAATATTTAAAAAAATCAACCCTGGGAAGACGGTGGATCAAGGGAAATGCCTTTAGACACCCGAAAATGAGTCATTTTTCATGAATGTTTTTATAAGTCATAAAATAATGGCATTATTTAAAAATGTTGACATTATCTCATCAGGTATTCCTCTAGGCGTTTTTTAAAAACTGCTCATGTTATAGCTCAAAAAGTAATTAATCGATCCGGCTGAAATTTGGGTGGTTTCTCACTACAACATTATGCGAAGGATGTGTCTAAAGTTTTAAGGTTATCGCGTAAATAAATTGCTTCTTCGGAGTCAAAATTGTCGAGAAAATGGTCAAAAATATGAAAATTCGATTGCAAAGCCTCCTTAATTTTTTATTTTATATTTTTTTATATTTCCATAGGTAAATCCTTCCACTAATGTTATAATGAGAAACCTCCCAAAATTTTCGAGCTATAACATGAGCAGTTTTTCAAAAGACGCCTAAAGGAATACCTTATAACGCCGTCATTTTGTGTTGTTGAAAAAAGAAAAAATGAACACTTCAAAGTTGTAATAAGATAATGTCAAATTTTTTTAATGAAGCGAGTATTTTATCACTTTAAAAAAAAATTGTAAAAAAAGACTCATTTTCAGGCGTCTGATGGGATTCCCCCCCCCCCCTTAATTGTGTGTAAAATCCCCACCTCGTCATTCCAATACTCTCATCGGACAAACACATTGAAAATCTGCTTCTTCTTTGGGCTCTAAGCTTATGCAAACCCGTTGATGAAATTGTTGATTCAGCAGTCAAATTGACTTGTGATTATACACTCATAAAGCAAAGCAGCACGACAGTTTCGTACGAATATCTATTCAGCCTTTAAATGGCGACACTCATAAATTTCTCATTCGAAGAACTACTTATCCGTGTCATCTTATAAATTGAATTAACCCCTTCGTTGGCATTGTCGCAATAAATGAAATCGGAACCTCACTTGGGCGTTTTCGGGCTCGCTGAATCCGAATTTGAAGTTAAAATTTGGAAATTCAAAATGGCGGCGCCAATATGGCGGACAAAAATCAAAAACTTTACTCGATTCGGATGAAAATTAGTACTCCAGGATTTTTGAGGTCGCTTATCACGAATCTGAACTTTAAATTTGAAAATTCAAAATGGCGGCGCTACAATGGCGGAACGAAACTGAAAGTTTTACTCGATCTAGATGAAAATTGGTACTCTGGATATTTTGCAGGCTTATTCAATACATAAGTATTGAATAAGCCTGCAAAATTTCAAGAAGATCGGTTCATTAGTGTTCGAGTAATCTCGGTCACCGACTTCAGAAATGCCATTTTGAGAAAAACGCGTTTAAAGTTTCAATTTCAGTTCTTCAATTCACGGATTCTTCTCTTTCAACGCACATATCTCAGTTAATTTTGTTCGGATAGACTTGAAATTTTCAGGACATATTCTCAGATACTTATACTTCAAAAAAATGCAATAAAAAAAATCGATTTTTTCAAAATCGCAGGTGGCGGTAACCCCTTAATGGAAGTAGGCGCGTTCATTTCTCGCAGAGCCCGGCTAATGGATCCTATCTGCATGCATTGGATACCAAAGCCGCAGTTTTAATGAGCCATTGATATGTACAGAAGCACGAGACACTACCGTTGTGTACCGTGTTATACGGGATACCTGTTGCCATTCGAAGTACGCATTGCCATCGCCTAATGCAACTTCGTACTACGTTCACAAGGATAAAGCTTGCCAATTGCGGTGGACTTGGCACGCACAGGTATTGGTAGGTGAGTTTGGTGGTCTCTCAAGTCAAGTGGTCCAGGTCCATAGTCTGATGAGGGACCGCTTAGCTGCGAAATGGCAAACGGACGCAACGTACTCACGAACAGCAGTGACCGATTCTGGTCGTAACGCGACTCAACCCCTTGTCAATAAAGAATAAGATTTCTTGTCAACAAAATAGAAAAAGCCTGCTGACGGGTAACACCCTGGCCGGGTCCTATAGGAAATGGGAAAAGTAGAGTGAAAACTAGGGGTTGAAAGTGAAAGCATTGGAAGAATCGTAAAAACCTGAAAGGCCATGCGAACGAGTATTGGGAGGGGGGGGGGAAGTGACGCGTGGAAAAAGAATTTCCGCTGACTTGATCCATCATTGGAGTCACTCAACGAGTGATTTACGAGTGATTTATTGGAAAAGCGGAATAGGGTATTTTGAGAAATGTTAATTTCATCGAATTGAGGAATAATGAGAATGATTCGATATTTGAGTGCTGCATCTCAGTACTTCTTTGGCCACCTGTGGATGGAGAATTCCGTGGATTCAGCTGTTTTTTTTCTGTGCGCACAATATGCACGTAGCGTCCAAAAGACGTGGTCCACGCCATTATAATTCAATTCACTTTTTCCACGTACCATCAGGCAATAAAAACGTTCATTAAGGCAGTATTCTAGTGTCGGAAATTGAAAAAAAAATCGTTGTGTTTTTTACATTTTCTTAAAGTGTAGACTCTTGAAAATATCTCCTTAAAAGAGAAATTTAGAAATTCCTAATGTTAGGTGTAGTGAAAAGAAATCCATTATTATTGCCTTCAATTTCACGCAAAAATAATGAATTACTTTTTACCACACCTAATATTTACATGGTTATAGCGATGCGGAACGAGACCAGAATAGGGCAGATCGGTCGGAGCTACGATACTTCAGACGCTTCTAGGGAGGCTTGAACCGCTCGCAGGTAAGAACAAGATCCAGAAAATCATCATTTCAAGGTCGAGGAAGGCCCGTTTATGAGGTAAGAATGGCTGATAAGAATAACGCGAGTATTTTAAATGCTGATTTTCATTGCGATTAAAATAACGCAAACCAACGCATACCAATGGACAACTTACATTAGACAGTTGCGGTTGTCTGAAATTGTACTCGAAGAGTTAAACGCGCTTTTCTCGAAACTACATTTTTCAACTTGATTATCGTAAAATCTCGAATTCCATCCAGCCGATTGACTTCAAATTTGGTATGGACAAAATATTATCATTGCTGTTTAAAAAAAATGTTTACTTTGAAAAAAGTAGGCTGACGAATGAACATTTTTTCAGACAGTTCCCACTGTGGAATTATTTTTTTTTCTCTTTAGTACCGACCATAATGGCATTCTTGTTGATCAAGAAAATGAGTTTTGTTTCTATCCCAGATGAATGGGAGCTTTAAAATCACGTCAATCGCCTCAACCCTTTTTTTCACGGCCATATTTAGAGGCCCATAACTTTTTCAATTTTTATTCCTTTCACACACAATTTTTCTTGTACGTTCTTGGAACATCAATAAAAGACTAGGAAAAATAAATGGTAAACATATATTTTTTTAACAAGCACGAAATAACGCCCAAAATTTAGGCCTCTAGACTAGAATACACAAAAATGATATATATCGATCATTTTCTTTTTGTCAAACACGTTCCAACATTCAATTCTCGATTTTTTCTTCAAAATTTAGGTTCATGTTCTTTAAAAACATCTCAATAATGTATACAAATTTGTTAGACTATTTCAGATGCGAATTGCGAGCTACGAAATTCCCGCAAATCGGCAACGACAATCAGAACACGCCAAGGGACACAGCGGATTACACCTTAGTTAATGCATGAAATAGCTTGAAATAATTGCCAGAGGTGTATGAAAATATGAATAAATTATTGTCAGAGTTGCGGAAATGTCCGTTTTTTTTTGCACAATAAAAAACTCCAAAAGGTCATCTAATTATCGGTCTCCTTTATAACAATTTGTACGCATTTTTTAAAGAAACTTCGGGTCAATGTATCGAAGAAAATTTATGTTCAACTATAAATAAAAAAGGATCGATCGCTCAATATACAAACTCTCGTTCCAGATGACATAATTATACCTATGCTTTTAAATATGTTTGCTATCGAAAATTGTAATTGCTGCTTTTCTTACCGTGACTTGATGATTATGTGAAGCCTTGATCGAGTTGGACAATTCAAATAAGTCGCCAATTCCGCAAAATCCGCCGCAAAGTTGTATTCAAATGAGTCGCAAGCTGCTTGCATTTTCTTCCTGTTTCTTCCATCCTAATGCCCTTCTCTCTCTCTCTCTCTCTCCCTCTCTTTCTCTCTTTCTTCCTCTCTTCCCATTTCCCTTTTATATATCTATGCTTCATAATCATAACAATTATTTCTTAGCAACATCCTTTCGTCCACCATGCTCTCGTATGTAACAATTTTGAGCTACTTATATCTGTAACTGTAATACAATTACGCTAATTAACAAGCGGGCTCGACGTCACCAGTAGTACGCATGCTAAAGGGTGGAGATCTCAGTGAGACCAGAAGAAAAATATCTCAGGGTAAATAAAATCATGAAAAGAGCCTCTCGTTTGGAAAGCCTGGACATTTCGCGACCGTAATTCAAGAACAAAAGAAGTCACGAAAACGTAACTGTACTTGTCGTCCCATGTTAGAATGCGGCCACCCAATCTTCGCAAATTGTAGACACTCCACACTGCAAATAATTAAAAGTTCCAAGACCTCTGCCTTAAGGCGTTCAACCAGAATGCACCTAACCCGCTGCACAATCCACCCGATGCACTACTTTGCACAGAAGCATTTATTGCACCGGCTTCAAACGGGCTTACAAGTTTCACATAAAAGTTTGCGAATAAACAAATACAGCAAATGCTTCTTCTTTGCAAACGAACTTTCGCTATTATCACTCGCAGAGATACCGAGCAAACACTACGACTCAATTAAGGCCTTAAGCCACAGTAACGGGTATAAAATCATGTGCGGATTTAACCATTTTTTTCCGTATGAAAAAGTGATTCACTCACAAAATCAATTACACATCTATTTAGTATGTATATCAAGCTGTTAGAAAATATATATTTTTTTTCGATGTACAAAATGGCCGACTACGCAAAATTCCTCGAAACAGTTTTTTCCAATTGGCGTGACAAATAACTTCAACAATTTTCACTCGATTTACTTCAAGTTTAGAAGTTATGTTCCTAATTACATTTCGCAGATAAGTACGTACGGCATTTCTGATTAAGGGTCGCCCCCCCTTGCGATTTTGAAAAAATCGATTTTTTTTTATTGCATTTTTTTTTAAGTATAAGTATCTGAGAATATGTCCTGAAAATTTCATGTCGATCCGAACAAAATTGACTGAGATATGAGCGTTGAAAGAGAAGAATCCTTAAATTGAAGAACTGAAATTGAAACTTTAAACGCGTTTTTCTCAAAATGGCATTTCTGAAGTCGGTGACCAAGATTACTCGAACACTAATGAACCGATCTTCTTGAAATTTTGCAGGCTTATTTAATACATAAAAAGGTAGTCTTTACTCGTTCGATTTTTTTTTTCGAAAGAAAATGGCCGTTTTATAGCCAAAAAACGGCCGTTTTTTTCATTAAAATCGAACCATTAACTTTGGCCGGCCGCCATTTTGTGAAAAATGAATATTTTTTAAAATCCTTCGATTAAAGACTAGTTCATACTTATATTTGACTAAATCCATCCGCATTTTTTTTCAGATGATCCACTTCGCCGCTATGTTGGTCACCGCAAACCGTGTATATAAAAACATTATTTCATTGACGGCCATTTGCCACTAAACAATGTAATATTTTTCAATAAAAAAATTACTGAAAGTTCTTCAAGATGTGTTCTTTAAGATAATGTATTGATCGATTGAAAAAGTTTTGTAGTTTTCTTTAAAAAAAATCATGAGAAAGGCCTTCTTGCGCTACCAGTGGGGGTAACGCCTTAATCGAAATCTTTTCATTTTATGAGCAGTTTATGAGCAGTTATAACGAAATTTTTCACTGAAAATTCATTTCTTAAGGATGTTGAGTCCCAAATCGCAAATGATAATGAAATTCTGAAAATTTGGTATGTTTTTGTATGAAGTATTTCAGAGGTCGTGTAAAAATTTCACGACAATTAGGAAGCTCGTTATTGAACAATTAGCATTCACAAATTAAATGTTGTCTTATGGAAACTGATGTAACTTTGCAATAAGTTTTTTTTTTACCTCTCAAGTTTGTAATACCTACGATATACTCAAAGCAACGGAAACAAAACGAAGTTTATTGATAATATTTTTTTTAATTTCTTTTAAAAATTGTTCTTAACAAAATGTTAATTTTTGAATAACGAGCTTCCTAATCGTCGTGAAATTTTAACACAACCTCTTAAATACTTCATACAAAAACATACCAAATTTTCAGAATTTTCTTATCATTTTTTATTTCCACTCCTAAGGTGGTTGAAGTAATGATAATAGAATTCTGAAAATTTGGTATGTTTTTACATGAAGTACTCAGGAGGTCGTATAAAAATTTCATGACGATTAAGAAGTTATTTATTGAACAATTAACATTAACATGTTTCATAGGGACTCAACATCCTTAAGGTAGTTCCTCTGCGAAAATCTCAACCAAAAGTTTACATACCATGTTCATGTTTAAAAGATTGATAATTGGTTTAATTGGTAATAAATAAAATTAAAAACTACGCAATCTTGACTCGGTACTAATAGATAATACGATGGATATCATTTATTGCCGTAAAATATATTTTATATTGTGTTTTTGATCTACCATTGCCAGTAAACTTTTTACCGGGACTGTCCAGACTTTTCCCCAATTCACTTGTTCGCTTGCAGGCCGAGCAGGATATATGCTATACGACCAAAATTGTGTGGGTTCTCATGATTATATCTTGGAAACTAGATGGTGAATCATTCTCATTTTTTTTCACATTATTCGTGATATCTTACTCTAGCTTATCCTCGTTTTTTATCAATGTCTTAATTTTAGTTTTGACGGTAGAATTAATGATGCTCTGTTTGCCCATCATAACGCATTTGTTACGTGTAAACCAAGCCAACTTTAAGTGTAAATATCTCAGGTTTGGGGTGGTCAAACTTATTCAAATTTCACAGATGTTTGGATAATGTATTAAATAACATATATATCAAATTTCAACCATTTCTTAATTCAACTCTTCTGTAGAGGTACTACCTTAAGTTCAAATACCTACAACTTTTGAATAAAACAATATTTTTTAAAATTCCATACGTTCTTCTCTAGGTATTTTAATGTAGATTGGCGAGAATTTTTGTTTTTTGTTCTACGTCGAAAATTGTGGATGCTAAATGTCACGCCGCGGAGCGCTTAAAAGAAAAAGATAACAAAATAAAATATTAGTAGTCGGCCATTTTGTACATCGAAAAAAAATATATATTTTCTAACAGCTTGATATTCATACTAAATAGATGTGCAATTAATTTTATGAGTGAATCACTTTTTCATACGAGAAAAAAATTGTTAAATTCGCACATGTTTTTATACCCGTTTCTGGGGCTTAAGGCCTTAATAGAACGATTGGCATATGAATGCACACCGATACGATGATAAAAATAAAAATCAATCGTGTAGCCTATTTTTATCACCCAGGGGAAATCAAAATTCAAATTATGATTGTATACTGAAGGATATGTTTTCTTCTTTCTTCTTCTGTAGGATAGGTTTTGTATTTTTTAATGTAAATCTTGTACACCCGATAAGTACTGTCGATAATTAGTATCAAGCTGGTTCGCGTTGCGAACAGTGAAGAGTCAATGCGAAGTAGAAAAACACAAAGTGATATCGACAGAAACAGCTAGAAGGGAAAGATTGAAAGAATACCCACGCGGTAGTTCGCCCGGTAAAATAGATTTCCCACACGGCTTACTATATTGGAAATGTGATTACCTATGTGGCTCTGAGGGAACCGATTGCCGCACCCACCTCTCGTCTGTACCTTCCCTTGAATCTCGATAAAGTCTTCACGTGGTTGGAATAACCGATAATGCAATTCATTCGCAACCACAGTCACTGATAAGTGTTACGAGTGTATGAATCTCTGTTTCGGATTTACTGTACTATAATATCTCGATGATATTCAATAGCAACAATATTGAGGCAGCATTGCTTTCTAGAAATTTGGAAAAATCGTTTTTTTATCATTTTAGTACTCTATAGACCTTTCTGATTACGTGTGTGAAAGACGTTTAACCCTTCGCTTCCACCCAGGGTCAAAATGACCCCAAGCACGAATTTGAGCCCAAACTACTATTACAAGTTGTTGGGGGCCAAGGTGACAGGCCTGGCTTCTAACGCTGCATATCACAAGAGTATCGACCGAAAATTTTATGAAAAAAATAGGAAACTGCAAGAGTTATGATTTTTTTAGTAAAAATGGGGGTTTTTTACGCATGACCCCCTACTGATTGTTCCCACCATCTTGAAATTCAATAAAAATATAATACCGAGAATGGCACATTCTACAATGTTCAAACTAATTTCCTGAATTTTTATGAGTCATTAAGAAAGCGACGGTCAACGCGGCAATCTTTTGAAACATGGCTGGGGTCATTGCGACCCCCCGCGTTTAGCGAGAACTTGTGACCGCGAAGGGTTAATGATACTGACGAAATGAGCCAAGTTATAAAAATTATAAGGAGTACGCTCGGGAAGCGCGGTCGCGGAGCAGCACCATTAAGGGGTCTTCTCACTTTAGCCGCTACAAAAGGCTATTTTCATGAACTTTTTATAGGGTTATGTTATAAATAATGATAAATAGTTGTTACACTTAATAAATGCACTTTCAAAATACATTTTTAAAAAATTATTTATTTAAGTCACTATTTATATACGAAAATGATAGTTAAATGAAGGGCCTAAAAAAATTGTAGGTCTGCGCTGTTGATAAAATCTTAGAGATGGATCATCCGAAACAAAAAATCAAACGGTTTTAGATTTGGTGTGTTAATGGCTATAGCACATATCATACGATTTTTTATAAATGCAAAAATAACAAAATGGCGGACATTTTTCGAAAAAAAAAAAAAAAAACGTGTTTTTCACCGTTTTTGACAAAAAAATGGTAAATATCAAAATTTGATAAAATCCTTGATATGCGCTATAGGTATAGTTGTCAAGAATATGTGGTTAAAGATTCATAAGGATCAGATCAGTAGTTTCGAAGATTTTATCAACATGCCGTCGAAAAACGTTGTTTCGAGAAAAAGGCGTTTAAAGTTTATTTGGGTTACATAAATAAATCAATAAAATTGTTTTATATATTGCGAAAGTGTATTTATTAAGATTAACAAGTTTTATATCAATATCTATAACATAAACCTATCAAAAAAAAATCATGAAAATAATCTTTTTTAGCGTCTAAAGTGAGAAGACCTCTTAGACGCGGTTTCCTCGAAACGATGCTTTTCAAATTGGCAACCACGATATCTCGATAACCAATTGGCCGATTTAGCTGAGATTTGGCATACACCTTCAGTACACTGTTTTTCAACATTGGTAGCAGAATTGAGTTGAAATCATATTTTTTAAATATAATTTGTGGATCGCTCAGAAAAGATGGTAATCAAAGTTTAGCGTGTTGACATTCTTTTGTTGTGAATCTGGTACCGAGTACCACAACACTCAGACAGATTAAGAATTAGGTTCACAACACTGGTCGCCAATTGGAAGCGTTTCCTGTGCACCGTTGTGAACAAATATACAAAAGTACATGGTAATATATTTTTTTTTCATTTTGTACAAAAACTTGAAGGATCAATAAATACGTGTTTTTTTTAGTTACTTTTCTCCTTATTTCATTCTAAAAATTACCTCCAAAACAGCGCTCCAGACAACAATGGTGCCCCGATTTAAAAATAAAACCTTTTCGTAACGAATGGTTGATCGGCCTGACTAGTATTAAACATATGTGGTAACAATACTTTTACCGATTATATTCACCATCATAACAAATCTGTCGATTGATCACAAAATAAATTGGTCGTCCATTATTACGTTGGGTAATTTTATTATTACTTATTATTATTTATTATGCAGCTTAAGAGAGCGTGATGGCACAAGGTGATCGATTAATTTCTCACTTTTCCGTTCAATGAATTAAAGACGGATCCCGATACTCTAGGACATATTGAATTACATGTTTGATCAATTTGAGTAACAAATGCACATGTACCTTGAAATAGTATCTTGAGGGTCGTGCTTTCGATCTTAGTTTTTGTGTAAAAGTTTCGATTTTTCCACATATTTCGCTGAAAGTTTTATAGAATAAATAGATGCAAACATTTTCTCGATTTTTTTAAATATAAGAGTTACTGTGGTTTAAAGCCGGTCGAAAACTGCCCTTCGTTACATAATGATCTTCGAGCATAGAATTCTAGGGAATTATATATGTTCTAGAAGATGAGTAAAATGGTAGGCGAGTTCAGATTATAATATAAGAATTGAATTTTGCGAAATATTAGGTTAATTCTTGCATTGCTTTGTAAACATCGTGCTAATAGAACGCGCATCCATTTATTCTGAATTTTTAAAATTCAGCACAACGAAAGTTCTTCGATAAAATACCTTCTTTCGAAGGTAAAGGACTTCACCGATTGCGGAAAATGAAATATTCCATTCTCACATACAATTCTATTCCGAAAATAAATAAAAACTGCGAAATATGTTATTTTCATTTAAAAAAAACAACCCTTGATTTCAAACGTACTTAACTCGAAATTTCCATCAGCATTGGAGCCCCCGAGATCTCTGCAACTAATTAAATTGTTTCTTTCTACCATAGCTCATTCGATTCGTACTTCGTAATTCCCTAAAACTCCTACCCCATTCAAAATGATCTATGAATTATTTTCATTTTTGTACCTCAGTACATTTCGAAACGTTTTTTACATTCTTTGTCTTCTTTATCAATTTTTTTAAATCGTGTTGTTATTGAATTAATTTTATTACTGGTTAAGACGATCTTCCTTACTATAAACATTGTTAAAACGAGGTGCAGGACTGGCATCACGGAAAAACGAATGATGGTTATTTTTAATCGATAGTAATGACAGGCGTTCGCTTCTTGCTTAGCAACGAGTGGTCTTGAGTTTTTCTTTATGTCAATGTCCCTACCCCAGTCTCAGTCTATCGTCACCTCTCACATAAGAAACGAATTCATTCCTGCATAAAGTTGGATCAAAATGTTCTTGCTTTGCAAACTCGGAGTAGACATTTGTGTGCTGTAACATCTTGTCATCCGGACCAGTAAGAACGGACGCAAATAATAATTGCTCCCCGGACCATGTGGGGGGGGGGGGGGGGAGATGTGCGAGAACGTCGGATGATTTGGAAATTCACACTAAACAATGACAACGCCTCCCACTATGGGAGCTTTATTTGAGAAATCTAATCAATTTTTCTCTACGATATAAGGGTAGAAGGCGGGAAATGCTTTTTCCACATTATATAAAATTGAACTGGCGATCCGGATTAAAATCCGGATTAATGTACTCAATATTAATGTAGTCAATATTAATGTATCCAATATGAATGTAGTCAATATAAATATTGATGTTTTAGTCAATATGAATATTGACTACAATAAATGGGCCGGCCATTCACAGAATGGCTCACTAAAGCTGCATCGACGAAAAAAAAGTTTGAAAGCAAGTGAATTCGATTATTCGGATAACGCGGAGCGGCTCTCATCTGTTATTCATAATTCTTTATAAAGAACTCCGCTCTGCGCCGACGAAACATCACAAATTGTTTGAAAACACATCAGAAAAATACCGTCATATTCGCTGGATTTTTTAATCACTGTAAATTTTGCACAAGAATTATATTTACTTTTAATAAACTGGTAATTAAATATTTGTACTGGTAGTGGTAATTAATTTGTAAATTAATAATTTGAGAGAAAGGGAAATGAAATTGAATTTCGTTGCAGCAATGCAGAATAGACTTTATATTTTCACGTTAAATTCTTTCTCGCCGTGTCTATATGCGCTTCGATATTGCATTTAAATTGAAGAAAAATCGCGAGGGATCTGGCGAAAACAAATAGTGAATGGGTTTTTCCTTTTTCCTGTCTACCTTTTCTCTCTCTCTCTCTCTCCCTCTTCCCCGCTGTATATTCGCACGTCATTCATCTTCTAAGAACTTCGCGAAATAAAAACTCGAGTACAGCAAACGGATGTAATTAAATTCGTTTAAAACCATCAAGCAAGACAATTCGTTTCCATTGCGTCGATGGCTGCAATAGTGCACAATTGTGTCAAGTGTTTACTTTACAGAGTAAACTGGTAAAGTAAAGATTAAGAAACCGGAAAAATAAAGGAACCAGACCGTCAGCGAGAACAGCTTTGCGTCGGCATTAAAACGCTTTAACGGGGTATCCCTTTCTGGAAGCCCAATTTGAAGGATCAGAATGATGCATTTTTTTCTAGCAACACACTGGTTTGGAATACATTTATTTTTTCCCAGCATGTTGTACACATGTTTGTGGTTACAATGTAAGTTTTTTTGGAAGAAAATCGTTCGGCGGGATCTCTGACAGGCTCAAATGTAATCTGAAATAAAATCAAACTGTTTTTCTTCAAATATATCTTACTGGCTATGGGTTCACGATCCACTTTTCGAAATTCCGAAAAATGACAGCTTCTCGAAAGAAAACCTCGTTTTTTCTTGAAAAACAGCATGCTGAAATCATTGTTATTAACAAATGGTTCATCCAATAAAGAAATGCGATCGTGAACCGAAAGTGACTACTATTTGATCGCTAACTGTGCAAATTCAAGTCAATTTTGTGAAAGTTACTCAAGATATCAATCCCGCCGGGTCAAAATGTGGAGTTTCGAGATACTCGCGTTCAAAGTTTTGGTAAATATTTTACACGATCTTGTGAAATATTGTCGTCTTACCGCTAGGCAGCGATTCCGGCACCGTATACTAAGTGTCTTTCCTCATCATCGAGATTGTGTTACACACCTAATCTACGCAATCTGCGGGCAGTTCGGGCCTCACTGCAAATCCAAGTGTGTTGTTTTCACACAGTTACATGTGTTGAATCTCGTGGTCACTTTTTACACATTTCCGAGTGTGTAATTTCGGGATTCGCTTAATGCGCTTTATGGGTATTATTTTTCATCGTATTAGGTGTGTTATTTGATAACTCTTTATACGCTGCATGGGTATTGATTGAAAGTATCACAGTCCGTCTACTGAATGCATAGTATATTTCATAAATTCAAAATTAAATGAAGTACATACGCAATTTATAGTTCTACCTCAATGATTTTATATCATGATCCTTCATTCCTTGTCCTCCTGAAATGATTTATTTCAGAGATTATGTTTCGCCTACACATGGAATCGAACTTACAACTTTTTTTACGTGAAACGGAGAGGGTGGGTAGAGAAATTATGTATATATAGGTTATGTTTGGTATTTTACAATTGACATATCAATTTTAAGATACTTAGTTTGGATCAACAGTTTACAAATACGTATAAAATGTGTTCAACTTTACTGTGACACACATAAATGCATTATTTAAGACACATTTGATATTTAAACGTGTAAATGTATACAATTACTCGTGTTGCACGTTTTGAATTAGACATCAATGACATGTTAAAATTTAATGCGGTTCAAGTGTTTAAAAACACACATCAAATGTATTTGAATTTGCTGTAACACACATAACTGTGTTGTTTTACCACTGCTCCACTAAAATACGTGTAACGTCGTCAATATTTCGAATTCCAGGATCCGGTTGCTCGGAAAATATTCTTGAAAGTTCACACTATAACAATATGCAAAAAACGATGTTTTGATGTTTCCAGAGAGGGATACCTCCTTAACGAACACTGCATTCCAATTTTCAAAAGGCGTCGCTCATTCACGTATTGTAGACACTTTGAAGAAAAGCCCACAGACACACTCACCCACACGCATTGCTGTGGTACTAGACCACAGGAAATGAGACAGAAATCCCGAGAGTTGCAATTTGTTCCTCAGGAGGATAAAGACAAACATGCTGGTTGTTGACTCTGTCGCATCTATTACTAGCTTCTGCTTTATCTCGAACGTAGGGATACCACCAAAATGCCTTCCTCAGGACGACAGGCCGTATGGCAAACTTTCTTTGTCCTGCAGGCAATCACACATATATTGGACGTGTTCACTAAAAACAACCAACCACTTGCACCGATCAATTTGTTTATTAGCATCGAATTAGTTTGTAAACGTCGAATAATGGAAATCTTAAAAAAATCAAGCAAAAAATGAATCTGCGTGTTTTTGTAACAACGGTGAAGAAAAGAGCATACGTCTTCAGATTACGAGTTTCGATAAATGTCAAATACCAGGCGTTAGGATTATATAATGAATTTGTCGATAAACATGCTCATGCTGAATTAAACAATAATTTGCAAACTGTTGTGCTCTTTTGACTGGCTCGTTCGGATATATGCTACAGACGAAAATTAAGGGAGCGATATTTTTTTCAAAATTCTCAGGTCGTTTGCAAATCGCACTGTCTACGTGAACAATCATCGTAGGGAATTTAAAAAAGCATTTCAAAGCTCGAAAAGTAGAGATTTCAAGATTTAATTTGAACATTCTTTTTGATCGGTTGTTTCCAATGAGTCAACAGAAAAATAACGAGTGAAAGATTTTTTATTTTTTTTCATAAACGTCTACATGCACGGGAACTTTTTTTTTGATTCATGACAATCATGTCCCTTTTTCTTGTTTCTGCCTCTTCAATTTGAGCTTTGAGCATGATCTATACGATGAGGTCTATATGGTCCATCCGATAATTTGTCGCAAAGTTAGAACCTAAGAAAGCGAAAATAACGCTTTTGACTTTGATAATCAATATCTCACGAACCAATCATCGTACAGAAAGTTGGAGGACACTTGCGAAAAGCTTAAAGTATGTCCTTCAGGCGGAAAAATCCATTCATAATACATTTTTTAAATGCGATATATTGATGTAAAAAAATGTAAAAAAATAGCGTTTGTTCCCTACATTACAAAAGTTACGATACCCCCGCAGATAACCATCGCAATCATCATTTTTAGGCATTTTTCCAAATTTATTGTGTCCTCAAAAAGTATGCAAAGCGTTAAGTTGCTCCGATCTTTTTTCCCCTGTGACCCGCATTATCAAACTTGAGAATGAAAAAAAATCACCCAAACGTCTTTAGTCTTTTTATCCATGATTATTTCGTTTTTGCAGTGCAAAAAAAAGGTTTTTCGAGATTTACTGATATTTTTGCTCATATAAAGTGCAAATGTATTAAAAAAAGAACAATAGGCAACACAAGTAGAAACTCCCTGAATGACAACGAATACATGAAATATTATCACCAGCATTGCTAATTGGATTTCAAATTAGCCGTACATATATCTGCATTTGAATTGCAATTCATGCTATTCATAGTTTGGAATTGATTACAATTCCATTGGAATAGCGAATGAAATGTACTGCGCCATATATTGTTTTTCTGTAGAAATTTTACTTTTATACAGTATCCCCACGATAAAAACGAAATAAAGTATTTGTTAAGTCTTAATACACCTACCATACAGTTACTTTCAACTCCAATTTTTCGTTCCTCATTAGTTTATTAATTGCAAAACTGTTAAAACACGGCATGCCAGTGTATATGGCTTCATTATCATTTGTATGCGGAAATAAAATTCATTGTCGAAAAATATTAAATCTTGCTTAAAATTATAGTTTTAGAAGGTTACTTGGCCTCAACATTTTCGTAATGTTACGTAGGATTGAAAAAAAAAGCAATGAAAAAATAAAAAGTTGGTTCTGCAATGAAAAATGCAATGAATAAATAAATAATAAAATATCGCAATGAAAAATGCAATGAATAAATAAATAATAAAATATCGCAATGAAAAATGCAATGAAAAAATGAATAAAAAATATTCGCAATGAAAAATGCAATGAATAAATAAAAAGTTACTTTTTGCAATGAAAAATGCAATGACAAAATCAAAAGTTTCTTTTTCAATATTGTCGCTCTTTAGAAAAGTGATATAAAAAATAGAACACTTTTTGAGGAATCTCTCATATTTTTACATTAAATGATGAACAAAAGTGGTAAAAATTATTATGTGCTATCAGTAGTTTCCGAGTTATGGCCGTTCGAAGCTACGGCGAGAAAACAGCATCGAGAGGTCCTAACTGTTGAAACATATTCGAATAACAAAAATGCCTGCCCAGTTGACGACCATTTTTACATATAATTAAACATATACATATTATTATAAAATGATTATTATAAAAACATATACATACATATTATTATTACATATAAAACATATAAAACAAACATATTATTATAAAAACAATTATATATAAAATTACACATTTTACATATAATTAACCTATTAAAAATGCATACTGATAAAAAAAAATTATTATGGATTCGAAACTAAACTTAAACTTTTGTCTTGCTCTGCCTCTCTCGCTCACTTTCTCACCCTTTCTCTCAATGCGCTCTAGGCAAGAGAGTACATCCCGATAGAGAACCTTGCCTTCAACACTCCAGCTCCTATATACTCACCAGCTGACGGCTGTATGTGGTATATAGCCCTCTCATACACCACAGCGTGCAGGTTACGAATTTCAAGATTTTTCCCGTCTCTCGTCGCCCTGCAAGTTGAGTGAGCTATCCTTCTTGAACGACCCAGCCGCGGGCAGAGCTTCATTCGGGCATGGAATATACGTACAGACAATCGATACGAAAAAAAAGTAAATCTCTCGCATGTACAGACACGCGAAAAAGAATAAAGATGATTTGACGTCTCTCACGAGGTCGACGATACAGCACGGTTTTTCCACCCTTTGCATGGTAGAAGTGAATCTTAAAAAGTTGTACCTTTTCCTTAAGGGGTAACACGACTGTAGAATTGTCAAAAAATTGTTTTTTTAAATAGATTGGCTTAAGACATGCTTTGAACCATCTAGAATAAGGGGGGGGGGAAAGTTAAAATAACTTTAAAAAAGGGGGATTAAAGTTAAAGGAAAAAGAAAAAAGTGAGAAAAAATAACTCATTTTCAAGGTATTCTGTTCTCGAAGGGCCATATTTTGTGGGGGCACAAGCAGGGCCCGTCGGAATCATCGGCAAATTACAATGCCGCATAATAAAAAATAAGTTACAATTAATTGTCGTACCCAACGAAAAACTGGAACAAATAATATCGCGCAAAGTTAGTAGATTTAGACATTTTGACATTTTCTCTGCAAAGTCGGGGCTACAAAAATTCTTTCGCTAGTCACATTTTTTAAAGTAAGTCATTAAAATTTTCTTTACGGGCTGCATCCACCTAGCTGGGTCAAAAAATGGATTTTCCGAAAATATTCTTATTCGGTAGTTTCACTTTTCACCTATGTTCCCCAAAAATGACATTGACTAACCGAAAATGACATTGTCTAAAATTCAATGAGGTACAGCTCCCAACAGTCGGTCGGGCGAGCGGTAGTAGGACCATATTTCAAACTTTGAACGTGTGCTTCTCGAAACACTGTTTTGAAAATCGGTGGACATGATATCTCGAGAACCACTTGATGGACTGTTTCCAAATTTACAGAAGATACGAAGAGAACCATTTAAAGGTCGTTGACGATCTCACTTTTTGAAAACCAATCTTCATTTTCCCATAATTACGTAAAAATGACGACTTTTTTCATAGTTTTTGTATGCTCGAGGTTCGATTAGTCGCGGCATTGTTAAAAAAAAGTTATTTAGGAAATCGACGATCATCAATGACTCGTATTTATTATGAACTTGAATAACCCGTTTGGTTTCTAGATTTCGGATGGACCGTTTAAACTAAAAAGTGTCCACCGCCAAACGTCGCGAAAAAAATTTTCATCTTCTCGCAGCAGTGTTTTTGTTGTTCCTCTGTGTTTTTTTGTGCATTTTTGTTAACGGCTCTCAACATATGGAACCTTTGTGTTAAAAAAATTGCATTTTTTTTTCACCAACCGTTTCCCAGAAAAAAGAGTCGGAATTTGATAATTTTTTTCGTGCCTGAAGGTAGATGTAGCCCTTTAAACGTTTGGTGAAATCTGTTTTTATTGTCGTCACGGATTCTTTACATTTTTTTACACGCGTAGAGCAGTGTAAGTTTATGCCAGACATCTACGGTTATTCAGTGTATAAATTATTAGATAGAATGTGGCCAGCGTGTCATCTCCATAAAGTGCTGTATATATTGAACGATTCTTAGAGTCGTCATTTTTCGTTAAAAGTTCGGTAACTTAGTTTAAAGTTTCATCAGTATATTGGGCTGGATTTTTGTTCAATTAGAGATGAAAATCGGTTAATTCTTAAATATTCAGATTTGTGAAAGGAATACCCTACATGTGTGTACCAGGTGTAGAACTGTAAAACCGGAATTTCCCTATAGATGGTACTAGCTTAGGGGCCGTAAGACCGCGTCTTCAGGGCCATCATCTCCCTCTAACAGCTGACGAAGATTTTCAACACACAACAACCCAAGTTCCCTTAAACATGTCGAGTTTTGGGCCTGCGAACTACGATTTGTGGACAGCATTGGTTTTCTGTTATCATTTGAAGAAAACTGCTGCAGAATCGCATCGAATGCTGGTCGAAGCTTACGGTGAACATGCTCTTGGTAAAACACAGTGTTTCGAGTGGTTCAAAAAATTCAAAAGTGGTGATTTTGACGTGAGAAACGGAGAGCGTGGGAAACCACCGAAAAAGTTTGCAGACAACGAATTGCGAGCCTTATTGGATGAAGATGATACTCAAAGTCAACAAGAACTCGCGGATCAATTGAATGTGACGTAGAAAGCCGTCTCCATTCTTTTTTATCATTTTCCAACAACAGACGTATAATTTATGCAAAAAAAATCCGGTTTCATGCTTCTGCACCTGGTATATGACGATTGTGAAAACAGGGTAGGAAGTAAGCAGGAAAACAGATCGCGAACCGTGAGCAATCTCTGGTCTCCTATTTACGCATTTGATCTTTTTGCGGTTCTCATTGTTCTGGAGCTGACAGTACAATCAATTTAATAAAGGACAATATGAGGCCACACAAAACAAAAGACATTTGCTCGGAACATATCGATTTCATCGGACTGCATACCAGTTGCATTAATACTTGACCACAACTCGTTGCTAATAATATTCTGCCGCGGAGTTTTCATAATCAATAATGAAACCCACGACTTGTGCAACTTCACTTTTTAAACTTTACGAAGTTGTTTCTTCTCGATGATGACGTGATGAAAGAAAAAACAGAGGACTCTTTTGCTTCCTCGTTCAAAACGTATGCCGCAATAGAACTTTGTATACCTATCATGAGAATATAGCGAGTTCTTAATAGAGGCACGGAGGGAAAGTAATCGATCTTTTTTCCCTTATTGGAGCTGAACATTTTTTTTGGCTTTTCTTCAACTCTGTCGAGCTGTATCGACTTCGTATGGCATGATGAGAAATTCGGAGAAATTTGAATTCAATTGCGCGTAATGAAGAAAAACAAATTACCCACGGCAAAGGTAATTTTATCAAAATGAAACGTTGTTCCGCGATGTTTCGCCTTTTTAGAAAAGACTCAATAAGAGCTCGGAGAACAAAAAAAATAGTTAATTACCTTTTTCCCCTTTTCTGCAACCTCGGTGGAAGTATTTATCCAATTATTTTTTATTTCTTTTTTTGCGGTCCTTCATCTTTGTCAAGCTATTTGCTTATCTATCGTGCGGTAGAAGAACTTTTTCACTCTATGCCCCCTTCAAGCGAGTATCACACAACAAATTTTTATTCTGATAAAATCATCTCCACCGTAGACAAAATATTTCGTCGAAAAAAAAACATTACGGAGGCAAGTGAAGGAGAAAAGTCCTCTCCAATTTTTCACTGCGCCGGGATGAGAAATTATAGCTTCACAAATTTTAAGGAATATAAACAATTTTTTTGGTTTGCTTACCTGAAGATTAAAGAAAGGCAAAAGAGGTTATGTACTTTTTTGGAAGCCTTGATTAAGGTGTCGTGCGAAATTAGTTTTGCCGTGGACACAATATTTTTTCTCTTCAAAAAACGCGGCCCGATGCGATTAAACGAAAACAAAGAAAGTCCTCCATTTTTTTTTCACCGTGCCTCCATTAAGGGCTAACGCCGCTGTAGACTTTTCAAAATATTGATTTCTATTAAATTAGCTTGAGAGATACTTTGAAGCATCTAGGTTAAAGGGGAAAAAGTTTGGGACGTTTAAAACAAGGCCCGTGTGGGTCTGCGGTAACCGTGTGGGTCTGCGGTAACCGTGGCTGGCCCGTGTGCGAGGCGTCGAGCGTTTCTTTCCGAACACAATTTTTCAAAACGGTTCGCAACATAACTCCAACAATTTTCATTATTCTCATTCCAAATTTTGAACACATCGTTAAAATAACATGACGAAGTGAAATACCTACGGGGTTTTCCATACGTTAATTAAAGCATTAGTTATTAACAAATGATTGTCCTTTTTTCTGTCGAAAAGCGAGTTTTTACTTTAAATGCTTGCCAATTACACAAAAATTCATATTTTCAAAATTCTCGACGTATTTCACTAGCTAGACGCATGTAAATGAATAAAATTTAAAAAAAATGTATCCCAAATTCAAATTTGCATCAGTTACACTGCGTGCCGCAGAGCGTCTCAAATACAACATGCCTCGCGAGAATGTCTCCAGCGTCACCATATTGTATAATTTTATAATATAATTTTTTTTTATTCACTTAAAGATATGACTAATAACATCCTTGAATATTATTATCCTCTTACTTGTCGTTCAACCCAAAAAAAATCGCGAAACGTCACTTAATTTGCGACTTTTACAGTGGTGTGAGCCCTTAAATATTTACAGCTTGACGAAACCCAAAACGTGCAGATCTACCATTATTGAGGATCACAAATCTTTATGCAATATATTTGAAATGAATATGCAATGAACGAAATTAATATGCAATCCAATGTAAATAAGTGCTAAAACATTAATCCGCAGTGCAGATTTCACGTACGGATCAACGAAACAATCAGTTAAATTGCAGCCACGTTTACAGGTTGAAATCATACCGAAAAAATGACAACGTTCGTTACTGCAGAGAACATTCAAAGATTTGAAGAAAGCATTCAAAGCAATGGATTCAGAAAAGTCTGAAAACAATTTCGATTACTCTCGTCAGTCAGAAGTACATCTGAAAATTGATGAGGACCCTGCCCCAACGTCACGTCAGTAATATCACTTGCCTTCATATTGATCAGACCATCAGGAAAAGAAAATTACAAAACTATTCGTACACAGAACTTTATCCCTAATTTCTCTAATTTATCGTCGCTTCTTATGAAATAAAACGATCTGTCGAAGCGTAATAATTCGTTATTGTTTATCGATTGTCAGAAATTGAAAAATGGAGCGAGAAGAAGTTACGAAAAAAACAATCATAATTATCCCGAAAAATCATCAAAGTCATTTCATATGACGAAATTTGATTGTTTTGTTAATACATTTTCGGCCTTATTATTGTACTACATCAATGCCCATAACAACCCAGTTTTCCAATTCTTCTGATTTCTTTTACTATTTTTTGTCAAATTACGAAATACTGAAATTGTGATTAAACCAAACTTCAGGCTGGTAATGCGATGCACCCTCAAACCAGAAACTACCTCAATAATTTGCTCCCTTCTTCACATTGATTATCCCCTTACCTTGAGTTTTGTAAAAAAAAAAAAAAAATACTCACCTACACATTTACGAAAATATGTCATGTCTTTTTTTTCACAAAAGCCTCATTCTCATAAAATAAAATCGTACGAAAATCAATCTGCGTGCTATAATTAACCTTAGCAGAAAAAAAGCTTTCCGAATGATTTTTCTTCGCTAGGTGATTAAAACTCAGCATGTCGCGTAATTAGGACTTGATTTATCAGAGGCGAAAAAACGAGCATGACATAAATCGGTGCTTTTACCGTTTACGATGTACATGTAACTCATTCAGCAAATATTTATGCAGTCTACGTGCCGGCAGGGTAGAAACGGTTAATCAAACGGAATCTGCCTCGCATGCGCGACGAATTTATTTTTCGAAACATGTTAATTAACGCTGATTTATCGGAGAGAATATTTTACGTGGCTCGTTAAATGCACGCTAAATACGATGTCTCCACGTATCATATAAAAAATTCTTTCTGTGACACGGAAAATACAAGAGTAAACGAAATTTGGGACAGATTTTTTTCAGTTATGTTTTTCCGAACCATCTTCTAAAATCATTCCCATCGGTTTTAACATTAACGCTGTGTCATCGCTGCCTCAGCTTCTTTCTCGCTCCAGACTAATATTTGTTGCATCGTTGAAATACTTTCGATCCTGTGCAACGTGTACGTTAGGGTTCATAATATCCAGTTCTATTTTTTCCCTTTTTTTCTCCAGCCAATTATCTTTTCTAAAGGCAAAAAAAAATATCGCGAAACCTGTGAGCCATAAATAAATATTCAGAGGTCACTCAAGCCTCCGAAAAATTCAAATTTTCATTACAAAACGATTTTTTTTTCGTCCTCTTCTCACGCATGAATTTTACGCTTCATAATTTTGAAATTAATCTCGTAAAAGCTCTAGCCGGCCAATGAATATTTAGTGGTCGCTCAAGAGCTTCGAAATTTCAAATTTTCCCAATTTTGTTTTACTCTTCTCATTCACAAATTTGACGGTTTGAAAAATTTTCAAAACAACTAATCCTTTTTTGTTTAGAACCAGATTTTTCAAATTTACCTCAAACTTCTAGGCCTAAGAATTACAATCTTTGTTCTCACAAAATAATTCATCAAAGCTATTGTCCGTAAACAAAATGATAGGTCCTTTTATTCGTAAAATTAGAATGGCTGCTGTTTACCGCGCATCGTAATGCGTCCCACAGTTGGTCTCGTTAGTCAAATTGCGGACCAATCGTAGCTGCACTCTGGGACGAGCGAAGCCATAATACAATAATACATAATAATACATAATAACACATACCGTCTAATTGGTGTTCGTAATAAATTATTACAATAAAATATTCATAAAATGTAACGCTTCACTGTTTATTTTGTTTTTACGCAACAATAAATTATAGTACATGAGAGATTTCTTTTTGGCGGAAATTCTTAATTTCAAAAACCTTGAGCGACCACTAAATATTCATTGGCCCGCTAGATCATTCGCGAGATTAATTGAAAAATTATAACGCGTGAAATTCATGAGTGAGAAGTGGGCGAAAAAAATGGATTTTTAAATGAAAATTTGAATTTTTGGAAGCGAAAATTTGAATTTGAATTTAGAAAATTTTAATTTCGAGCGACCTCTAAATATTTTTTGACCGCCCGCAACTACCGCGGCGATTTTCTTTCTTTTAATAATATAATTGAATGGTGAGAAAAAGGGGAAAAAATAGGGCTCATTATTGTGCCACCAATTATGTACATAGACGAGCTTGCACAATTTTGGATCTCCCTTTTTCTCTTAAAGAGTTATAGTTATAAAAATCGGAAAAATCACTTTTTTCACAACCAATATATATTTTAACAGTATATCATCTTATAATATTCCCTGAGAATTTTACGGTGATCAGTTCGAAATCGACAAATTTATTGGCTATTAGGTTGACGCCCGTCGGAACGCTCGGAGTGTCGTCCGCGAAACTTCAAACGCTTTTTTCTCGAAAGTACGTTTTCAAAGACGGTAAGCAAAATATCTCAAAACGCTCTTTTTTTTCGATATGTCTCAAATATCGGTTTTTCTATATGTAAAAATATAGTATCCGATCGAAAAAATTTTTTCCGATGTATACTTTCGATTTGATGAACGAAAACTGCCCATTTTTTTCGCAAACATCAAGACTCACTTTAAACACGTGACATTTATTTTTTATTTCGATATTTCCGCAATTCCTTCGATTAATCGTAGGTTAAACTAATATTATAACGATAACTGTTTGATTTCATTGCTCACCGCAAAAAAAAATCGAGAGGTGCTTCCCGGACATCAACTGTGGAATCGATTAGAATTAGATATTTTTACTTTATTTTTTATTTATTTATTTTTAGATAAAAAATTACAGTGTTCTTCAGATCATATTTTTTCGACCAAGTAATTTTTTTAGACATTTATCATCACGATTTTCCAAAAAAAATCTCTGTTTTGGATCGTTACACCCAGGCATAACTCGTTAAGATTTCTTCGCTCAAAAAACTGTGAAGAGGTATTCAGAGTTTGCATTCAAGATCCAAAATTGGACTAACATTAAAATTCGATGCCTGAGAATTTCAAGTAGCTTTTGAACGATTCCTGGTAAGATATAGAGCATCTTGTTTGCCAGCAGTCGATACTTATGGTGAGTTTATTCACTTCACTGTAATAGATAAAAGTCGATCGTATTATACGAGGAGTACGTGGTGTCTCCGAAGCCTCCGAATTTTCTTTTTAATTACTTGGCGTCAAGGCGCTACCTCGCCTCTTAATAACTTTACATTAGCAGACTACAAGATGAGGATGTAACGAGTCGAGTTTAATAGGAGGGTGACTCGTGTGTGCCTTCTTTATTCTCTGACTAAGCAAATTCTCAGACCGCACTTGAATCATTGATTTTTCTTTGCACGAACATCGATGTCGTTTCTGATAGAAGCGGGCCAAGAAACGGCGATAAATAAAGAAAGGAAAAGAGTGTGACGAGAAAAGATTAAGGTAAATGAAGAGAATTTTTTTCATTCTCCAATAGTATAAACGTTTCTCTCGCCACGAATTAAGAATTGATAACGATCGCTTTGATATTTTTTTTTTTCGTACCTTCGAAAGTCGTGAAAATGGAGAGCAAAAAAAATTCACGACATAGTTATTGCACACGATTAGAAAGTAAAGTCGGACGAGTTAGGTCCTTCTGTTTGGCAGCATAACAAATGCAAATGGTAAATCTCAGTGCGACTGCAAGGAACATTGCAGCATGAGGGAAAATCTCTCGCGCTTTCTCCGTAAAACAGCCCGGAGAGTCCTTCCCGTTCAATCTCACCGGATCATCCAGCTGATCCAACCATCAAGCTCTCCGCTCCTCATCCCCGATAAAGCACTTCTGAACGAGTTTCGCACCTGTCACTGTACGCCGGCGAGAAGC
The DNA here is from genome assembly GCA_951751655.1 of Ophion costatus. NCBI lineage: Eukaryota > Metazoa > Arthropoda > Insecta > Hymenoptera > Ichneumonidae > Ophion > Ophion costatus. Next base: position 19,739,423 of record OX632363.1, on the reverse strand, counting down.
GAGAAATAGTCTTTTGCGCCCTTATCATCTCGAAAACGTTTCAACGCTTTCGAAAGATCTACATTAACGGAGCTTATTTTAATAAATCCTCATTAATACGTGAATTTTCAACCAGCTTGATTTAGCAATTAACGTGACAATGACAATTGAAACTATTTCAATGAATCGTATACGAATTGACCACGAATTACAATGTACATTTATGCCTGCCACAAAGTGCATGCTTGCAGGAATATACAAATGTGGCTGAAATTTTGCCCACACATTTTCCAAGTCGTAAAATGTGTGGGCAAAACCCCTGGGTCATTTTCGAACCTCGTAATTTTCAACATTCGCAAGACGACATTAAAAATCAGTACTCTTATCTAATCCGCTACAAGTAGACGAATAATTGATTACTTTGGGGTTTAAAAAAAATAATGACGGCATGAATTTAAAAAAATTAAAACATTATTTTATAATTGGTAAAAACATATTGGAGAAAAATTTAATTAATTTGGCTATGTTCGGCTGGAATAGAAATAAATGAGCTGGCTACATCTGCGTAAGTGGGTCGAAAAATTGTATTTTCCAAAAATATTTTTATTCGATAGTCGCCTTTTAGCTATATTCTCTGAAAATTTGAGTGAATTATTCCTGAAATCGAATGAGTTACAGTTCATAAGTTGAACTCGTTTTCCTCGAAACTCTGTTTTTAAAGTCGGTGGCCATGATATCTCGACAACCACTTGATGGATTGTTTCCAAATTTGCTGGAGATACGACGAAAAACAATTAAAGATCGTTGACGATCTCACTTTTTTTTAAATCGATCTTCATTTTGTTTTAAGGATGTTGAGTCCCAAATCGCAAATGATAATAAAATTCTGAAAATTTGGTACGTTTTTGTATGAAGTATTTCAGAGGTCGTGTAAAAATTTCACGACAATTAGGAAGCTCGTTATTGAACAATTAACATTCACAAATTAAATATTGTCTTATGGAAACTGAAGTAACTTTGCAATAAGTTTTTTTTTTTTACCTCTCAATTTTGTAATATCTACAATATACTGAAAGCAACGGAAACAAAACGAAGTTTATTGATAATTTTTTTTTATTTCTTTTAAAAATTGTTTTTAACAAAATGTTAATTTTTTAATAACGAGCTTCCTAATTGTCGTGAAATTTCAACACGACCTCTTAAATACTTCGTACAAAAACATACCAAATTTTCAGAATTTTCTTATCATTTTTTATTTCAACCCTTAAGGAGGTTGAAGTAATGATGATAGAATTCTGAAATTTTGGTTTGTTTTTACATGAAGTATCCAGGAGGTCGTGTAAACATTTCATGACTATTAAGGAGCTATTTATTGAACAATTTACATTAACATGTTTCATAGGGACTCAACATCCTTAACTACGTACAAATGACGAGTTTTTTCATAGATTTTTTATGCTCGAGTTCCAATTCGTCGCGAGGTTGTTAAAAAAAAAATTGTTTAACAAATCGATGATCGTCAACGATTCGTATTTATCGTTAACTCGAATGACCCCTTTCGTTTTTTAGATTTCAGATAAACCGTTTAAGCTGGAACGGATCCACCGCCAAACGTTGCGAAAAAAATGTCATTTCTGTATTTTTTTTTAAAGGTTCCCACCATGCAGGGTGGATCAAAACTATTAGCACCTTGGATATCTTCGAAACTATAAGGTTTATATATAGCGATTATAGTTTTTTTGCAGGTGGAGGTACTTCGGACATTTGAAGGTCAACTCCAATTTTTCCCCATTTTTTCGTTTTTTTTTTCACCAACCGTTTGCCAAAAAAAAGAATTGGAGTTAGGCCCTATTTTTCGGGCCTCTAGGTAGAGTAGCTCCTCAATCCATTACCATGGGTTATCGGTTTAAGAAAGTAAAATTAAATCAGTTGGAATTAATATATCGAAATGGCTACAGAGAAATTGATGACTCAATTTCATGACGTCTATTTGAAGCGTTACATCTGAGTAGAACAAAAAATTTTAGTGCTTTTTTATTGACTTGGATTATGTGTAAACAGCACAACATAATATACAAAAAGAATTATACGCAGACATTTTTTAAACTTTTTTACCATAGAGCTTATTTTTCGAAGTGCCTCCGAGCGCTCCAAAACGATGAAAATTGTTCCATGTTACTGTGCCGTTTAGTCCAGTCGTTGTGCAAAGAATATACGACGACCTAACAACTGAAGACCTACTACCAAAATGCAGAATTCAACTGAGCGCTTCAATTCGTCGTGTAGACGATACCTCCTAAATCAATTTAAAAACTTTAATCGCGTTTTTCGCGACACGTTTTTGAAATCGGAAGAAATCTTATCTAGAAAAACGAATGTAAATGTCAATTTTGTTCTCTGTTCCTCTATAGCTGCTTATCCATAAGTTCTTTAGGGTTCTCCGGCAGAACGCCTAAAGAAGATCCCGCGATTTTCACGATTCATTAACAATTCTTGTTTTTGTAAACGTATTAAGGCCAAGTTTTTGGCCATTCTGCGAAGAAACGATATATTTCATAACCGCGTGCACATCTCCATCAAAACTAACGTGAGAGTCGATTTTATTTTTAGGTGCTGATCCATAAAAGTTTTGCATTTTCATTTCTTTTCATAAAATAATTTGTTTTTGTATACGTCAACACATTTCTCATCAACCCTTCAAATCTTATTTTGACTGCTTTTTCAGTATTCTCAAAAAAAAATCCCAAAAACCTTCCATTTTTCGGTGACCCACATATAACGCCTCAAAACTATTCGAGAACCGACAAAACTGTATAAACTCCAATTTCCGGCCATCTCCCGAAAAACCCGTTCAGCCCTGATTTTTACAATTTTTCCAACATAACCAAATGCCTAGACTTACTACGTACAACCAATATTCGCTGAATTGGCAATTCCGTCCCGATTCAAAGCGTTTTAAAATCACTTACAACGGAACAAATGACGTTTACGGGGGAAAATGACAAAAAATAAAAAATCTATAGTTCAGCACCGAGTCGAAACCTTTTTTAATTCCCTTAACGTTAGAGAAAAAAGCGCCTACGGAAAAACGCGAATGAATATTTGCTGAATTAGTAGATCAATACCATCTCAAAGCATTCTTTAAATCGCTTCAAATTGACAAGAAAAAAATGTGACAACTCGTTCCATGACTAATTTGGTTTAACTGCAAATACGAGCCAGACAAAGGCCATATGAACAAATGTCTTTATTTACTTGTTGCGATTCATGTGCGCTTCGAAGTCACGAAATCTATACATTTGTGCCTTCAAGGAGGGTGGAACCACAAGGTCTGCGTTTCAGATAGAAGGTTAACCGTGTCAGCCACAGAGACGAACGAGCATAATCAAGTAGCACAATATATACATATGCGTACAATGTTCAAGATTCATCGGTAGATGTGTAATGTTAGCTGAAGTGCACTTTGCGAGCAATTAAACTCACGAAATAGTATCCGGAAATTCCAGTTGGAAATCTCATTATTCATATGCATTCCTGCATACACCCGACGTCAGGCGAAATCGAGGTTCTGTGAGAATTCAATAATTCTCACAAAACCTTCATAATTCGCAATGGGTTGAAAATCTGAACAATCGACCATTCTGGACGATGCTAAATGAACATTGATTTTCGAAAATAGACGAATAGCAAAATCGTCAACGAATTTTTATAAACGATTATTCAATAATTATTGAATAATCGTTGAATAGTTCTCATGAATTGCTCTGTCTCGAACTTCCTGTTTTAAATTATTTGTAAAGCTTTTTTTGAAGAGAACGTTTATATTTATATAGATTATTATATTATGATTAAATTACTAATCGGTGAGTTATAAAAATTGTTATATTGTTATCATAATAAAGACATTGTTTGTTGAATAGCTTCGGCAATTATTAAATGCAATTCGAAAGACTTATACGAAGCCGAATGAAAAATTAGCCCGTTGAATGAAAAATTAGTTCCGTTACCGTAAATGCAATTAGGCAATGAACGTATAAACATGTAAACTTATTCAGAAAGGTAAAACAAAGAGTAGCGAGATAGTGGGAAATGAGACCGCGTCCATGAGAAGCCATTCCGGAGGAACGTAGGAACAATTTCCATCAGATTTTCCAGCCCGCAATCACATTTCCGATGGATTAATATCCGCTTCAACCTGAATTGAAGATTCCCGATATTCCACTCTTCTCCCCCATTTCTCCGTGGCGCTTGCTACACTGGGTGTCTCTCTCGTTCTTGGCTTAACGCCATTCGAAGCTCTCAATCAATCGCGCGTCATTTTTTCTCGAAGATGGTTTCATTTGTGTAGGGGGTAGGGTGTGGGTGATACGATTATCTTTATCTTTTTGTTCAGAATCGTAAGTGTACGAATTACTCGAATGGATGTTTGATCGCTCCATTTAACGAGCCATTCTCACCGTATTTCGAACTCAAAATCCCTCTAATTACGATCTATTAACCTGCAGATAATATATCGTAATTTAAAGCGCCACACCACTATGACAGGTGAAAAAATCGTTTTTTTCCTCAAAGTATACATATTCAACAATATGTAAAAAAATGTCTAATCAAAATATCGAAAATTAATCAAGTTCTAGATTATTTTGTGAAAACAGGTAGCACAACGATTTACGTATACTGAAACAGTTTTTCAACGTGTGGGTCGCGGCCCCCAGGGGGTTCGCAAAGTCTTGCTCAGGGGGTCACGGTCGCAAGCCAGGTAAAAGTAAAAAAGCAAGGGTCGCAGGTCCTACATTACAATAAAAATAGAACAATTTCAGTGAGAAGGCTGTGCCTGTTTTATTTTTAGAATAAGTTGCCGAATCGTGATTCTATTTTTGAAATGCAAGAAACTAAATCATGTTCTAATTGGGGCCTATTTCACTTCTTAGTTGTTATGTTCACTATTGAAGAGAACATTACAGTCCATTAAAAGAGACGAAAATCCAGCACTTTTAGCGTAGAATTAGAATATGTAACAGAATCTAGATGGTTGCATACTGAAAGTAACCCCAATGAAATTTTTCCCCTCAACTCACCCCACCCCTAAGGAATAGGGGCTGAAAACTTTAAAATCGCCGCATCTCGATAACTGATGGCCTGATCAAAAAATGTTTCAAACAAAAGTTGTTTAGAATAATAAAATACGTATAAAGTTTTTCGACGACCAACCCCCTATCTTTAAAAATAGCAGCACAAAAACGCGAGAGCACCACTGACCCAGAATTTTGTAATGAATTTTGTGCCGCTATTTTCAAAGATAAGGGTTTGGACGTCAGTTAACTTTATACGTATTTTATTATTCCAAGCAGCTTTTGTTTGAAACATTTTTTGATCGGGCTATTAATTATCAACATACGGTGATTTTTCAGTTTTGAACCCCTATTTCTTAGGGTTGGGGCGAATTGAGGGGCAACATTTCATTGCGGTTACTTTCAGTATGCATCCATCTAGTTTCAGTAAAAAATCTAAGTCTACGCTAAAAGTGCTGGGTTTTCGTTTCTTTTACTGGACTATTAGTTCACATAGGTAGGAAGTGGCGAATGGCACAAATAATTTCAGAACTTCCCTTGCCAGCTCTCAAGGGGGGTCACCTGAATTGTTTTACTTGCAAAGGGGTCGCATATTCAAGACGGTTGAAAATCAGCACTTATAAACGTTCAATAGCGTTTTTCTTAAAACGACTTCGTTCGACCTGGCTGGAACCATAACTCTGGAAATAGTTGTCCGATTTTTTATTGAAAAAACCCCGAAATTTCTGTGACTACAGTTGCTATCGTTGTAGGTAGCCGTTTCTTTTTAATTTAGTATTTTTAGGCTTCCGAATATAAGTAAAAATTTCGCCAAAAAACAACTTTTTTCAACAACCGCCATTTTGTAAATTGTTTTTCTCAAAAAATGGCTACGTGCAACAACAGTTACAATTATGTAGATTAAAAAACGTTTTTTTATTTTCAGCCAGCCAGCCATTGGACATCATTTTTCATTCATAGAGTGTATTATACCCAATAACATAATTTTTAATAGTTTTAAATAAAAATTTACGCGAAATCCGTTTGATGTATGCTTGATAACACCCCTTTTGTCCAAATCCCGAATAAATAATCTAGTAGACAAAAAAATCGGAAAAAACTACCTTTTTCTGCCCGTAACAGTGGTGTTCTCCCTTAAGACCTGTATACAACATGTCAGCTGTGACCCTGATATCTTCTGCATCGTCTCTTAAATTCAAGAGCGCATTAAGTATGTCCTTCAACGATGAGAAACGAAAACTTACCAGGTGTAGAAGTATGAAACCGAATTTTTTTTGTAAAAATTACACGTCTGTTGTTTGAAAATGATAAAAACGGATGGAGATGACTTTCTGCGTCACATTCAATTGATCCGCGAGTTCTTGTTGACTTTGAGTATCATCTTCATCCAATAAGGCTTGCAATTCGTTGTCTGCGAACTTTTTCGTTGGTTTCCCACGCTTCTCGTTTCTCACGTCAAAATCACCACTTTTGAATGTTTTGAACCACTCGAAACACTGTGTTTTACCAAGAGCATGTTCACCGTAAGCTTCGACAAGCATTCGATGCGATTCTGCAGCAGTTTTATTCAAATCATAACAAAAAACCAATGCTGTCCGCAAATCGTAGTTTGTATGCACAAAACTCGACATGTTTAAGGTATAGAAAAATATACCTTCTTCGTCAGCTGTTAGAGGGAGATGATGGCGCTGCGGAAGCGGTCTTACGGTCCCTAAAGTGATGGCTAGCACCATCTATAGGGAAATTCCGGTTTCATACTTCTACACCTGGCATATCCAAACAAATGTTGACAATAGCGCATGGACAAAGGAATATTTTCTGTCAACGATATAAACGTAAGCACAATGATACAGGAAATAATAGTGCTCAGTCGATTCGGCTGTGATTACAGAGAAAAATAGACATTTTAACGAAGCTTTCCTGCGTATGCATTCGTACACTTTTTGATTCAGGAGAGAAGTATGTCACTGCATACTATTGTTCGACTTCTTTTTAAGGCTCACGATTCGACTTTGCAATCAAATTTTTGCTATAAATAAAATCTCAATTAAACTCTATTGGATATAAAACTGAGTGTATATATACGATAACAGTAGCAGCGAGTTCAAATCGGTCTAGTGTAATGACAAATACTAATTTAATAGCCATCTAACCATCGATAACTGCCCAATGTATGAATTCAATATATGAATTGCGTCGAACAATAATATAAATGTCACTGAAAATCCAATCAAACTCAGACTGAGAACGTCCATTTTGCACGTTGTTTCGATAAGTTTTATAACAAAGTAAAATTCATTTCCCGTCGAATTCTGCGAAACAAATCTTCATTCGGCAAATTGTCATTTGCTGCCGGAATTTTTTCCGGCAATAATGATTAAACAACATTGACGACGTTGGGTTGCGTGATACATACACACATGTATTACATGCCTTTTTCAATTTGGAGATACAGAGAACAATCTGATTAAATTAAATAGCCGATTGTGGTATCGATCGTACTGATATCGATTTCTCCCTGTCGTTTTAATTATTTCACTCACGAATGGCGACTGCAGTCTTACCCCTAAACTGTCCACATCTATCGGTTTTCCGCCCACATAGCGGGCTAGTAGTCAACGCGTACTTGCGGAATACCTGTATGGCTTGCGAATAGGGTCGCCTCGGGCGCTATAAATCATTTTCATCCTATGTAAAAAAAAACAGTGAAAGTCAATCACCCATTCGCTTCTCGTTTTTTATCCGTCCGCAGAACCATCTCTCCCCTCTCCCTATCGTTCTGGCGAATGAATATTTCGATTTTGGCCACGTCCTACAAAAAGATTCACATCAGGAGAAAAAGAGTGAGAAGTGCACATGCTTTCTATATAAGCTATATTTTTTTATTAATTAGATGCCAGGTGAACACGCTTTCCATAAGGTTCCGAGAGCTTCCCCCCCCCCCCTCTGATCGAACTGAAATTTTGGACAAACCTTCCTTTCAATATTTTAAGACAACCCTTCAAGGAATTTTTAGCGACACGCAATCGTTTTCGAAATATTGAATTTTAAAGGTTTTTTAACGCGTGCCGATTATATCTATATCTGCTACGTCTCCGTTCATACCTATATTCCAATATACCTATATGCCAAACCCAAACAAACCCAAACAATCCACACAAACCCAAACCCAAGAGCTATTGCGCGTCGGCAAAAACTCCTTTAGGGGTTGTCTTAAAATATTATTATAAAACGAAGGTTTGTGCAAAATTTCAGCTCAATCGGAGGGGGAGGAGAATTCGGAATCTTACTCCATCTTTGTATTCCGTGAAAAAGCAAAGGCATGGTTAGATTTTACTTACGCATGTGGGTAGATTTTTTTCGTTACTGTTACAGCAATTGGTACTCATATCTTGTCATACAACATCATTCCTTTATCATGCATTCGCTATGACCAAGCTCAGTAATGATTCTGATGATAATTCATCATGTGAGATGGACCTTACATAACCTCCATCCTATATTTATACAATTGGGATGAAGTTCCGAAGAGGGCATACCTCCGATTAATTTGGAATTTTGCGTACCCATGTATTTTTACTTGCTGATCACGAATATGATGGGGAAAGTACTCGCAGATTTGAATTTCAAGGTCAAAACTCACAGAAACTGATTTTTTATAAGTTTTTCTATTTTATTGTAATAAATGTTGATCTTAGAGAAAAATATTTGCAAGAAAAGTTGTAGCCTACAAAAAGCCTACAAACGCCTACAAAAGCCTACAAAAAGATTGGTCTTTTATGGTCTATACAAGTTTTGTCTAAAACCAATCCGTTTCGAGAAAAATGGGATAAATGGGGAAAGTACATTTTCCTAAACTCCATTAGTTTTGATATTACCTACTTACGCACTTTACCGCGGGGAGGTTGCAGTTTGACTATACGCATACCCGAATACACACAGACAACACAAAAAACAAACCCACACAACCCAAACAAAGCCTAACACACTCCAACTCTCCTCGGTCAAGTGCGTAAGTAGATAATATCGAAACTAATGGAATTTAGCAAAATGTACTTATTGGAGTATTATCCCATTTTTCTCGAAATAAAATGGTTTAAGATAAAAACTGTATGGAACATAAAAGATCAAACTTCTTATAGGCTATAACTTTTGTGCGAAACATTTTTCTCTAAAATCAATATTTATTAAAATTAAGTAGAATTTTTTTTTAACCTGTTTTTGTGTGTTTTGACTTTGAAAATCTAATTTGCAGGTATTTTCGATATCGTATTCGTAAACAGCGGGTCAAAATACATGGGTAGACGAAATTCCAAGTTAATCGGAGGTATGTCCGGTTCGGAATTAAATCCTACAAGTGATACTAATACCATAACGAAAATGAGAGAAACAAATTATTAACGTGAAAACCAAAGCGTCAGTAGACTATGCGTAGTCCGACCACATGCTGCCTGACTCTACTATCGCGTATCGGCCACTCGGAAGGTGGCAACTCGTAATAACAAGTGTAAGCAGTAATCTTACGTACTAGCCAGACACACGAGCGCGAGAAATTCCCGAGCAGTGGGCACGCACGTCTGGTCAATAATAGGCCACCGCCAACGCCAACATTCCCTTTATAGATGTTACGCCTCAAAAAAATTATTGTAAATCATACCTCCCCTAAGTACGAGTTAAGGGGGGGAGATACCTCTAGGCGAGGAAAAAATTTGCTGATTTTGGTGATTTTTTTTCATAGAAAATATTTCTTTACCTGTTTGAGACGTAGGATATGTTCTATTACTACTTCCGGCGGTTACATGGTATTTTTTCATTTTTATTAGTCTTTAAAAATGGCGGCCCTATAGCTCGGTCTTCTGAACTGCGTTTTCAAAACTTCGTGATGTTTACCTAGAAAACTAGTCGACCGATTCTGATGCAATTTGGTATAAATCTTTCTGATCTTATTGTCTAAAAGAAGGGTCTGAATGTTTGAAAAAAAAATTTTTAGTATTTTTTATTGCAAAATGTAGCATTTTTTCGGAAAATTCAATCTTTTTGTTTCAACGCGTACCATTTCATGAATTTCTAACATTTTTCACTTTTTCTTGGTTTGCATTTTGCGTATGAGCGATAACGAAAGAAAAATTTTCGTTGGATTTTTTTTTCAGATTAATCCCGCCGACGCTTATTCTGACGGCCTAGATGGTCATAAGCCAATCTCTAAAACTTGACGCTGGTAAAAAACCGATAATTATTATTGTTGCATGACTAGAGAACAATAGGCAGCCCTTCCTCGTCTCTCATCGGTTGCACCCACGCTCCAGTTTCAGTCGGGACTTCACGATCGCTGCAAGTGTACGTATTTTTCTCAGCAGGTGAGCAGGTAATAGCGCATACTTTTGAAACATGTTGCTGTGTTATTCGTTAATGGAATATTTTTTTTCGTCGTGTAAAAAAAAAGTTCAAAATTGTTAAATTTACTACCCCATTTTCACGCATAAAGAGCTTTTTTCTGTATTCCCGGGTTCGTCACGGTCATTATTTCAATTGCTACTGCGAGGTGATAGATTGTACTATATAATCATCATAGGATCAACCGGGCTTTTTTCGAGCCAGGGGTGAACAACCATGATAGTGAAAAAAATAGAGAATTTATTTTGAAAATTTAGGTGCACCGCGCAACTGTCATAGAAAAGGCTTTATAATAGAACATTGTTGCCAATTGGCAACAATGCCTCAGCAGTCTCTTCGGAAAGCAGCCCCCAAAAAAAAATCAATACCGTTCACGAAGGACGCAATTGAATTGATGATTCCCGCTGAACCTGACTCTAAAGATTACTCAGATTCAAATTGGGAGGAGGTTCCTGAAGACACAGAAAGTGCGCGAAACTAAGAAGAGCCATGGCATTGATCATCATCTTAGTTATATAAATTATACTAAGTTTAGTTTTAGAGAAAAATAAAAGTTTAAGTTAAAAAGATAGTTTTATTTTTTTTCTGTAAAACCCAATGTTTTAGGACACATTATTCATGGCAAGACTCTTCCTGCAGCTTAAGGGCTTACATACACCTGATACGGCTAAAAGTAAGGTTATGCTTAGGCATTTGTTTGTGTATAAAACTGAATTTTATTGAACAACCATGATATACATTTTAAAGTACGGGATTTTATCTACCCCGTGTGAGAATTTGGTTAAAAAATGTCAAACGGTAAAAAGGTAACAGTCGTTTACCTAGGACGTGTTTTTGTTGGCAGCGTTTGCGGTACCAGACGTGCCTCTGCCATTTTTTATCGAAAAGGAATATATTTGTTTCTTAAAGTAAATAGATAAAACTAGTACTTATCGAGGCGGGCTATAAACATTTAATTTATTTCGGGTCATGGCAGTCACTGGAATAAAACAGACGATTTTTAGCCTGAAAATTGTTCAGTACTTATGATGAAAAAAAACTATGCCAGGTATCGGAAAAACGGCTCAATAAGCACTAGATTATTGTTTGGAGCATAACTGTGCAAAACTTGTTCCCGATCGGTCCAGTATTCGTGGAGATATTTCTGGTACCGATTTTAAAAACACTGTTTCGAGTAAAACTCGTTTAAAGTTTTGAGTACACTTCACACCTGCGCCCCAACCGATAGTCGTTGCTCACCCGGTCAGTTGCAAAACGCTATAACTTCGTCATTACTGCGCATGTCCTTATGAAAATTTCAGGGCAGACTTTCAATGGGTAGTAGTTTCGAATGAGCACATTTATGAAAAATCGATTTTTTTTACCTACCCAGGTCTCTGTAAGCCCTTAAAACGAATTACAAAGTCATAACAAGTTTAAAAATCGAAAGAAATAATGTTGACCGTCGAGATTGTCAAAATACCCCTATCTGCAACCCTACGTGTCATCCTGTCTAACAGCCGCAACCCGTTTAGAAGACCGTGCCAGACCTCCGTCACTTTTAAAGATGAATAAAAGAAAACCCCACGTAACAACCAAAAGTAGTAATAAAACATACCTCAAGTCTAAAAAACGGTAAAGAAATCTTACCTATGAAAAAAATCATGAAAATCAGCAATTTTTTTCTCGTCTAAATGTACTCCCCCCTTCGAAGAAGAAAATTATCCGTCTCGGTCAAATGACAGCGGCGTCTTCCCTCAAATTCGCCGATTTGCGAAATTGTTCAGAAAGATGGGAAACGAAAACGCCTGTAGATGCGAGTTTGAAAAAACGAGCCATCGTACTTTCGCTGATAACAAGAATGTGCAGAAAACAGGGTCGCTGAAGCTTTTTCGAGTGAAGGCTGTGTCGTTTGCACGCACACAGAAGCGGGTGATACGGTGGTACCGTAACGACAGTAATGCAGGGATGTAAATGTATACATATATAACAGAAGCTCGTGGAAAAGGGACGTGGACGAGAATATCATGGATCACTTCACACTTTGATCCTGCACACCGTTGGCCCACGTACTTCATACGTCATATCGTGAAGCGTGAAGTCAACATTTCCCACATAAATGTGCACGCGTGCACGCACTCACTGTGCAGAGTAGAGGCCCCTCGACACCGTTAATATTTCCACAGGCTTCCCTCGCCGGGTCTACCTTCCAGCATATTTATTACAGTGACTCACCGGGGACCGATATTGGCCTGCAATAAATCGGTCCGAACGTACGACCGCGAGATTTTTACTCTCGCCCGCCAGAACTTTCAGACATTCTGATATTCTACTTTCTCTCTCCTCTCTCTCTCTCTCTCTCTCTCTCTCTCTCTCTCTCTCTCTCTCTCTCTCTCTCTCTCTCTCTCTCTCTCTCTCTCTCTTTTTGTTCCCTCTGGCTATTTCCATCTGCCTCGCTCTCTTCTGTATTGAACGACTGTCGTACGCCATTCCCAACGGATATTGACGATCGACGAGTATACGACGAAATCGAATGTAACTTGTATACGTATATAGGATATTGTTGATGCGAACAATAGTCCGGTCCTCTTTATCCTCCCATCTGTCGCGATCTTTCATTTCGCCTTTTCACCAAAAAAAAACCGTGCGATGGCGTTTCGTACGTTTTATAGATAGTTTAAATCACCCAAGACATTCCGACCCTTTTTGTCCCCATCGCCGAGGCGTTTGATAAAGTACGATTATCCGAATTCAATGGATCGCGGAAATCATTTATTCGCCGAGCTCTAATTTCGACGGGCATTGTAATGTTGATCATTCTTCGCGTTGCTAGCGCGAGGGAAGTCGAAATTCTCAAGCCAGGCTTGTGATAACGATGGACTTCTGAAGTTTTACGGCTGTAGATGAGCAAATTAAATCGCACAAATGTTTGGTACTCTCGGGCTGAATCGGTCTGATACAATGGTGCAAACTCTTGAGAAGAATTGATGCATGTTACGTTTTCGGAGACAGCAAAAACTAGGCGTGTTTGACGTGTGCTCGTAGTGTGTAGAAGTAACACAACATAATAGCTAGACACGCGTTGCCATGTTGATGCTACACACTTATGCATTTGGTAACACGTAATGCGTTTCAATTACACTCGTAATGCATTAAGGGGCTATACCAGTGTGACACTTTCAAAAAACCGATTTTCTTTTGCCTTTTTCGACAGTTTATACTTTCAAGAATATCCTGTAAAAATGTCAAGGCCGTATCTTTAATACCCCCCAATGGCAGCCTTTTAAAGAGCAACCGCTCGTAGGTATAAAATTGATAGTTAAATATTTAAACGCGTTTTTCTCAAAATGAGATTTTTCAAATTCACTGACATTGTAAATCAAAGAGCAATCATCCGATTGACTTGAAATTTGACCTGGGTACTCTTGAATATATTTACTCTATAATGACGTAGGATATTTTTGATTGGATGAAAATTGACGATTTGGCATTGAAATAAACGACCATTTTATGGGCAAGAAAACAGATTGTTTTTCATAACTACGCAATTTTGTTAGATTTTGATATTTTTCGAAAATCCTACGTCATTGTACAAGAAATACCTTCCAGTTTAACGACATTTTTATCCTCTTTTGGTTTCAGCTACTCAATCGGCCGGAATCATGTCAACAGTGGAGGAACTTTTTTTTGGCGCCTCCGAAGGCAGCACACAAGCCCCTCGGATCTCAATGTTTTTCTGAGAAAAAATTATGTAATATAGGTCAAATATAGCCAAAGATATTCTTAATTTTCCGAAACATTTAATTGAGTACTTTTCGTCCGAAAAATTCCCGAAAATCACCCAAATTCTCACTATAACATTATTGGAATATATACCTATAAAAATATAAAAAAGTATAAAATTAAAAGGTAAGTAAGCTTTGTAATCAAATTTTCATATTTTTTATCATTTTCCTGACTATTTTTACCCCTGACTTATTTTTACTCCTGACTATTTTTACCCCAACAAAGTAATTTATTTGCGCGATAACCTTAAAACTTTGAGTATATCATTCCAATAGCGTTATAGTGAGAAACCTCTTAAATTCCCGCCAGATCGATTAATAACTTTTTGAGCTTAACATGAGCAGTTCTTCAAAAGACAAATAAAGAAATATCTTATAACGCCGCCATTTTTTTGTTTGAAAAAGAATTTATTTTTCAACACTTGAAAATTGTAATAAGATAATGTCAAAATTTGAAAATGATGCGATTGTTTTATAACCTTTAAAAAAATTCATGAAAAATTACTCATTTTCGGCCACCTCAAGGGATTTCCCCCCTTAAGGCGGGACACCAATGTGATGGGTCGAAAAATCGGTTTTTTTGTTGCATTTTCGAGAGTATCCACATTCGAGAAAATGTGAAAAAAATGTCAGGTTGGAATATTGAAATTGACCAAGCTACAGACAATTTAGTGAAAACAGGTAGCGCAACGATATACGTATACTAAAACTTTTAATGGAGTTCTCCTCGGAACGACTTTTCACGACCTGGCCGGAACTCTAGCTATAATTGTCCGATTTTCAATTTAAAAGAACGATATTTCCATAATTGCAGTAGCTGTCGTGGTACGTCGACATTTATTTAAATCTAGTATTTTTTAAGCCTCCTCGCATAAATAAAACTTTCGCTAGAATTACACTTTTTTCAACGACCGCCATTTTGTGAATTTTATTCGACCAATCGCTACGTACAACGAGAACCACATTTATATAGATTATAAAACTTTGTTATTGTTATTTTTCAAACCAGCCATTGTCAAGCTATCGATCCGGCCGTTGGACCACATTTATTATGCGGAGGCTCTATTATACCTCTATACCATTGTTCATTTCTAATTTGTTTCCATGAAAATTTACACGAAATAAGTTCAATGTATGCTTAATAACAGATATTTTTTCCAAATCCCAAATAAATAATCCAGTAGATAAAAAAAAATCGGCAAAACGAACTTTTTCGGCCCGTCACAGTGCTGGTGAACGTGCCGGCTGTAATTGGGATCGCCATTAAGTACACTGCCGAACTACGTCCCGGATATTACGGCTGGATAACTGAATTAAAAAAGGATTGATCATAAAGACTGATTAAGGATGTTGAGTCCCAAATCGCAAATGATGATAAAATTCTGAAAATTTGGTATGTTTTTGTATGAAGGATTTCAGAGGTCGTGTAAAAGTTTCACGACAATTAGGAAGCTCGTTATTGAACAATTAACATTCACAAATTGAATGTTGTCTTATGGAAGCTGATCTAACTTTGCAATAAGTTTTTTTTTTGACCTCTCAATTTTGTAATATCTACAATATACTGAAAGCAACGGAAACAAAACGAAGTTTATTGATAATTTTTTTTTATTTCTTTTAAAAATTGTTTTTAACAAATTGTTAATTTTTAAATAACGAGCTTCCTAATCGTAGTGAAATTTTAACACGACCTCTTAAATACTTCATACAAAAACATACCAAATTTTCAGAATTTTCTTATTATTTTTTATTTCAACCCCTAAGGAAGTTGAAGTAATGATGATAGAATTCTGAAAATTTGGTATGTTTTTACATGCAGTATTCAGGAGGTCGTGTAAAAATGTCATGACGATAAAGAAGCTATTTATTGAACAATTAATACTAACATGTTTCTAGGGACTCAACATCCGTAAGCACATGGCCAAGCGTTATTAAGGCGCACCGGTCAAGGATTAACACTTTGTCGACGTAAGACAAAATTCAATTCAACATTTAAAAAATGGACTGTAAACAGTCCATTTTTTGTGAACGAAAACAAACATTTTAATATTTTTTCATTGCCTAATATTAATTTGATGTTGCATGGTCCAAAATGAAAAATAGTGGATAAAAATTCGAAACTAAAATAGGTATTGATTTAAGGCCTTAGGCCACAGTAACGGGTATAAAATCATGTGTGAATTTAACAATCGTTTTTCGTATGAAAAAGTGATTCACTCATAAAATTAATTATACATCTATTTAGCATGAATATCAAGCTGTTAGAAAATATATATTTTTTTTTCGATCTACAAAATGGCCGACTACTAATATTTTCTTTTGTTTTTTTTTAGGCGCTCCGCGGCTTGACATTTTGCATCCACAATTTTTTACCTAGAACAAAAAACAAAAATTCTCGTCAATCTACATTAGAATACCTAGAGAAGTACATACGGAATTTAAAAAAAAATCGTTTCGTTCAAAAGTTGTAGGTATCTGAACTTAAGAAATTAATTTTCGGTAAAAAATTTCGTTATAACTGCTCGTGAAATGAAAAGTTTTCGATTAATCAGAAATTCCGTACGTGATTCTCTGCGAAATGCAATTAGGAACATAACTTTTAAATTTGAAGTAAATCGAGTGAAAATTATTGAAGTTATTCGTCACGCCAATTGGAAAAAAGCTGTTTCGAGAAGTTTCGAGTAGTCGATGATTTTGTGCATCGAAAAAAAATATATATTTTCTAACAGCTTGATATTCATACTAAATAGATGTGTAATTAATTTTATGAGTGAATCACTTTTTTCACACGAAAAAAAATTGTTAAATTCGCACATCATTTTGTATCCGTTACTGTTGCCTAAGGCCTTAAATCGACATTACGAATTTTCGTAACATAACATCGGATTGTGATTTCATAACTTACAAATACATGAAGCACGAATCATTATTATACTAGATTGTTTATGTTCCGAAATTCGATAATTTCCCGAACTGTCCGCAATGTAGGATGAATGCGGGCTCGACCACAGCCGTGGCTTCATTTCCGCCTGGGGTGGTGCGCGAAGAGATGAAAAACTATGATTCATAACCGGAAGGGCCGTCCATTTGTATGGATCGTTGATAACCGATAATAATTCAAGTGTAAATATAAGATCGCTGAGGTGAAGTTATCCGTGAGAGGTCGTCGTGATTCGCCACTTTCACGACACTTCATCGTCGTGTAATCGTAGACTAAATAAAAGCTGCATCAAGCCACCCTGAAAGCTCGCTTCATACGGCATGCTTGAGGGGATCGCGGACATATGACGAATATACGATATCGTCCCTCCGTAACCTCTTCACCTTTCGACCCGACAGGCACACATGCACAGGGCGACAGACGTTCAAACGTTACCACGTGTTCGAGAAAAGCGGAAGAACCACTGAAAGTTTATTCCTCTCTTCAGTAACGGATACAAAGGGTGTCTCGAAATGACCTGACAATTTGAATTGCGCGCCATTTTTTCTGTGGCGAACATAGAGTACTAATCTTTGACAACTGGCATCAGGAAGTATTGAGGTTATGTCATGGAGAATTACGCGATCGACCAACGCATAGAAATTGTTATTTGCTGCATAGTTATTGCAGACAAAGTTTCATGGTCAAAATCGTGCGATTCGACGCCATTGGACGCCATTCTTTGAGGTTTTTTCTGAAAGGAAAAGTGTACGCCAATGATCCGCAGACCATTCCGAAGCTCAAGGAATCAACTGGACAGACCGTTAATGTAACTAGTCCGCAATTATACCAAAAGGTTATTGAAAATTTTGTCAAAAGAGTGAACGTTTGCAAACAGGGACGAGGCTGCCATTCATCGGATATTGTGTTCCACCCGTAACCTCCATGTTTGTACCTTAAATTAAAATTTAAACATTCGTACTTTTCAAATAAATAACACGTTTTATTAATAAATAAAAATGTCAAGTCGTTTTGGGACACCCTGTACAAAGAACCCAATTCTCAGCGAACTAATTCCGTTCCTTTCGATTTCCCACCGTCTATTCCTTTTCGGTGGCTTTTACATACATAGCGCATTCTATTTGAATTGCACGCCCCAAATAAATTGCGAGAATAGAATCTGATCAAACGAAGATTCCGACCGAACAAATAAATATAGTGTTTTCAGGAAGCCAACCAGAACGGATATTGATATCCAATGTCGACCATTTTTTAAATGGGTATTTACATGGGCCCATTAAAAAAATTATTAGCTCGGAGTCATTTTTTATTCATTAGCCTGAAACTAAGAGAAAGAACCCACCATCCCGTGCAGAAATTATCGTAGGGATCCAATTGGATTCCCATACTTGTCCCTACTTGCTGATGGGGATCCAATCCCATTGGATTCCTATACTGAAACGCCACGCTCGTTCATTGGATTCTAATCAGGTTTGCCCATTGGAATCCAATGTACGGGTTCCACGAAATCATCAAGAATTCCCACAATGGCTCACAGAATCCGATGCGATTCTTGATGGATCCCATCGCATACTGTACGTTGAGTTTTCTGAACAAAACATATGAATGTATTGAATGAAAGAATCTTCAAAAAGTGTAAACCTTAGGAAAAAGTATCAATCGCTCAATGATTTTCGGGACAATTGGTGCAGTGTTACCATTCGATTCAAATTTACACAGTAAATTCGTTGTCATATAGTAAATGCGACCTCCAAATTTGAAATCAAGCGTCTACACCATTTCTATCAAATTTACAATCGAAAAAAAATACTTTAACATAGGGAGATGCTTCCGCTCATCGCTGAATGGCAGTTTTACACGAAATAGTGTGAAATAATGTTTAAAATGTTACGAACAACTGTCAAATCACTCAATACACAATAACAATCTCGTCATCAGTGTCATAATGTTAAATGCCCTATGTGAAAAAGTGTTTTTTAGTAGTAAATTTTACAAAAACGGTAAAGACGATAAATTAAAAATGTTGAGGGTGCATTCAGTATATAGCAAGGAATTTACTCTATCAATTCGAATCAAATGGCAACATTTCGTCAATTGTCCCGAAACTACTTAATAAAGTATATATCAAAAATAGATTCGAATCCCATCACCGAAAATCCACTGTAATTACCATTTGCGATTTATTTTACTGCACTTCGACAGAATACCATCGCACTCGTTCACGCTAACGAAGCGTGCAGGTTATGTTTCAACACGCCGAGTTTTTCTCGTGTCGTTCCACGTGTTTTCGATTCGAACGAGGTGAGAATTGGCAAGCGGCGTTCATCGGGGGACAGTGCAGAATCCGATTGGATCCCAATAAAGACTCCCTCTGCGCAGTGTCTCTAACGGATCCCTATACAGATGTGGGTGCATCTTGGGACTTCCCAACAAATGTCTACTTGGGATGACGAAATGAGA
Organism: Ophion costatus; assembly: GCA_951751655.1. Classification (NCBI taxonomy): domain Eukaryota; kingdom Metazoa; phylum Arthropoda; class Insecta; order Hymenoptera; family Ichneumonidae; genus Ophion; species Ophion costatus. The sequence continues at coordinate 19,719,813 of OX632363.1, read as the reverse complement.
TTCTTTGTGGAGATCAAAGAAATTCCGATTGAGGATTTCAAATAAAAAATTGTCAAACGACGTCAACCGGGAAATGGCGCGGAATCCAGTTGGATTCCAATGTGGAATCCCTACTGGCGACCTCGCTATTAAATCCCTATAGGGCTGTCGTAGGATCTGCTTGGGGACTCGCCAACAAATTTCTGCGTGGGATCTTGCATTAGCATCTTCCACGGCCAAGGGTGCAAATCTGGATTTACCTATCAGATGTGCGTACGCACTCACAGACATTACTGTGATAGAAGACACGAAGATTATTCAGATTCTCAATTGATACATGGACAACGGAATGTTGTTCATCGGATGGAACAATCATATCACAAAACAGACAAGTCTAATAACCACAGGCACATGACTTCTTGCCAATCGATATCATCAAGCTTACAGGTGCACTAAGAATTCTCGTTCACTGCCGTTCCATTTTTAGACAAATAGCTGCCTACGGCGATGGGAGAGACGAACATAATAATAATCTTATAGGCCTCCCATTTCGTGACCAACCAGTACAGAATAGCAAAAATTGACACAACCTTCGTCGATGAGTGCAATACAAATTGGTATTGGCATACCTTAGTAACGTCATTTGCAGCGTACTCATAGATGAAATAACATTCATTGGAACTTGCTCCATTTTCCAAAATACAATGTCTGATGACTTTCGTGTTTTTTTCACGCTAGAACGGTGACTTTTTTCGTTCGTAACGATTGGGAATCAACTATTTGTCTTTGAGCAAATGGAAACTATACGGTCTCAATAAAAAAATGACGCGCGTTGTGACGACGTCTCAGACGTATGTTGACAACATTACGAATATCTGCATAGAATGTCCTCCTTGACGTCCCTTGACATCGCGAATACTTTGTCCGAGATGTTTTTTGGCCCGATTTCATTTCCGCTTCATTTGGGATGTTCCTTATGTTAGGAATATTGACAGGTGTATGGATGAGCGTGTGTACCGTTATACGCATACGTGCAGAGACACATATATGCGAATCTCCATTATTACCGTCTTTCCCCGCTGTCTTTTATCTCACGCTACCCTTTCGTTTCCCTGTTTGTATTTTTTTCATTCCTACCATTCGCGAGTTCGAAGCATCTCCAGCCAAGCGAATAAATCTTTCGATAGTTCACCCGATAGGATCGATTTACAGCCTTTTCTACTCGATGCCCACACACCCACACGTTTCTTATATAGATTCACTTTCACCCTCGGCGTTCTGCATTTTCCACGTCTATAAGCTCCGCGACACAGTGGAACCCGCGAGCCCAACGGTTCTCCGACTTTTTCCTCGTTTATATTGGCTTTCCTTTGTCTTTAGACCTAGACGACCGGAAACCCGGCAGACATGCGACTGCATTATGCAGCTTTACTTCCTCGAATTCTCACTGTCGATGGCTCTAGGTCGTGGGCTTTCCGAGAATGCCTACGATAGTTCCTTAGCTCGCTTTTACTGGTTCAACTCCCATGGTTCTATGTGCAAATGTGGAAAACAACGTGAACGGATGTTCTGAGTCTCGTTTGCGTAAATTCATATTGCGTGGGAAAAAAAAACATTCGATCTCGTTTTTTGCCGACCGATCCCGATATTTCGGAGTTCGGTGAATTTCCTAGTTCATATTGCGGCCAATATGAGCACAAAATTGTGAAGAGACTACTTCACATTTGACAATTTCACGTGACAATTTCGGAAAATGTCAATTCCATGTGGTTTGATGTTAATCTGAAATTTCATGCTAAAGTTTTTCTATACAATGTACATGAATTGATCGAGAAATTGAATCGCGATTGACTAAAAAACGTGAATTTTCTTCATCCGTCAAATAAATAGAAATTGACCTTTTCACATGCTCAAATCCAATTTTCGCACAAGCCAACGCAGACGAAGAGTTTCTTCGTCCCATAACTCCCGATTGTCAAACCACTCACGTTCTTATTCCACGATCGATCTGAAAGTTTGTTACCTACCCTCGTACCAAGATATACGAATATTCCGGCAAATAAATTGCCTCGAAAAATTCGCAAATTCGTCGTAACTCTTCTTCTTTCGGTTCGTCACGAAATTGAATAGAATTCAATTGGAGAAACTAGCAAATGATGCATCTTTCTGTCAAATCCTTATCGATGCTCGCAATGAGTTTTTCGAATTTTAAAACAGCGTATAAAATTCAAAAAGGTTATATGTTTTGACGGCACATGACGTATGAAAACTCTTTCACAAGTTTTTGAATATCGAATTGATATATTTTTTCTGCATATATGTTTCTTGGTTACGCGAAATTAATTTCAACGAACAATTCATTTTGGCCGCCAAACAATTTTCACTTCTCATCGAATATGAGTAAAGTCCACGTCGAACTTGAAAAGTAAAAAAAGAACGCCAAGTAATAAAAAATAGCCCCGAAAACATTATCGCTTGTTTTGCCATATTAAAAATACTGAATTATGTTAGAATACTTTTTATTTCAATTTGAACAATGGTTTTATTAATTTTTGTCAATTCAGATGAACAAAAAAATGAAATAACTATTAATAAAATAGTCAGTAAAGTCCTCGTATAACTTATACGCGATGGACTCTACCGGCATGCTCACCTAGTTTTCGTAAAATAATTTATCTTTCTACCTAAAGTGTGTTGATCTTTTACCGTATCGCTCGTCATGATAATCTTCACATTTTTTTATGTAAAAATCTTTAAGATCTTATCTTAACAAAGACCTTTTCAAAAATAAATCTTATATCTTATGTTTAAATAAATATTTCAAGATCTTTCTTAAAAAAATATTCAAATCTCATATTTAAATAAATGTCGTCTTACCAAAGATTTCCAAGATGTTATCGTAAAAAATAATTTTATAAAAATAATAGCTTGACTATCTTTAGTAAGAGGAGATTCATTTGAATATAGGATTGGAATATTAGTATAAAAAAGATTGTATAAATGAGTCTCCATGTCGGTCGTCATGAGTCTAGCAGGTAGAACATTGGCTTTTGGGTCTCAGCAGTTGCAACTATTAGCTGCTAGGCAACTACTAGGCAAAGTTCCACCTGCCAGACTCATGGCGACCGTTCCCAACATATCGTGAGCTCATCATCGCAACCCTACTGGAGGCTAGTGTCTTCATCTCGAAAAATCATCAACAAAAAAGTACTCACCATAACTGAATTGATTATGATTCTCTATAACGCGTTCGGCATTCTTTCTAGCGATGTAGAACCATTCGCTGCTGTTGCTGAGATACTTGTACTCGACAGCGAGATCCTTGACGAGAACACCATCTTGACCCTGAAGTCGGTGTGCAAAAGGGCAATATAACCATCGATCGTGATACTGAAGTTTGTCGTAACAATTGCCAGCTGCGAAGATGTCCTCGTCGAATTCGACCATCGAGAGTATGCTAGCATGAAGTAGATATTCCGAGGCGAGCATTACTTCGGGCGCGTATTTCCACAGTCTCGTGAGCATGTTGGCCCGATTCACCGCCAAATTAGCCTCAAGACGAAACCTCTCCTGCGCGTATTGATCAACGACACCCTCGCCAAGATTCAAATCCGTGCCAGCCGTGCAATTTTCCCCCAAGAAGTGTTGATTCTCGATTATCCGTAAAAACCGCGTCACGATGTCAACCTGGACGCTCTGCGTTCTATCGGGCTGTCGGTTATCGAGCTCGGCAACGTAATCAATAGTGTCCCGATAGTCGTTCGTCCCATCATCGTAATCGTTCGATTTTCCGATCGACGAATTTTCGCCTCTCTGATAGCGATCTTCTCGATGATCCTGCTCGTAATAGGGACTCGGCGAGTCGTCGACCAAGGTGCGACCATCGACGACGTCATGGCCAACATCGTCTTCTACAGCGTGAACAACGATACCGTAGCTGATAGGCTCGTCCTTGTCGGAAGTCTCGCGACGAAACGTCGAATTTTCGAAAGACGTCAAGTTGCGATCGCGGTCTCGGGACTTTTGACGAGTACGATCGACCGACACGACCTTTTGCAACTTTGCGAACGAATCCGAGAGCCTCGAGTCGCCAGGAACGACGTCCATCGTGTGTTTGCTCGTCACGACGCGTCCCGGTGAATCGGACTGCTCCATCGTTGATTGAACAAATCGACTGTCGCTATCGTCTTCATCAACATCAGCTTTTCTCTTGCTCGTCTCAGCTTTCTTCACCTTCGAGCTTCTTTTCCCATCGCTCAACTGATCCGTCGTCGCGGAACTGTTGTTGCGAGCTCCGAGTATGCCAGTTGCGTTGTTCTCTGCCGTCGTTTCTCCAATATCAAAATCAACATAGATCGTTTCATTGGCTTCGACGTTACGCGACTCCGAGACCATGCCATCGCGATTTCTGCTGGCTCTGGTCTTTTTCGCATTGACGGTTGTCACGGACGTTCTCAGCGAGGCGTTGGAATCATCGAGCTTCAGTGGCCTGGCGAAGTATGCTCTTGATCTACCGTGTCTTATCTGTGCACCGTACCGGTCCATGTTACTTTCCACTTTGTCGCTTCGACGAGCAACCTCGTAGTTCATGGGTTTGTCAAGGGTTTCCGGTTCTTCGTGCGTTTCCGGGTCGTTAGCATCGAGGTGACGTCCGTGAACTTTAACGTTACGCGAGATTTCGATGTGACGGGAATCGGTGGAGGTCTCGAGGTCGGACGATTCCGTTTCCTGATCCGAAACGACGTAGCGCTGAATTCGCGCGTCCAGGGGCAAACGCCGGTCTATGAAGTGCGGACGATATTGTTGTTGATGGCGCAGCAACTCTTTGGGCTTTGAAAATTGACGGGAAGGAGCCTCATCGACATCCCCCACCTCGTTTATTTCCGTTTCGGAAGATTTCGTCACGTGACAAAGGAACGATGCAGCAAGCACGATGAACGTGCATTGGACTATGTACCCGGTCATCCTGCCGCTAGATTTCACCCAGCCACGCACTTTCAGCAACACGGAAGAGCCTCAATGCTTCATCTCGCTCGCGGGTCGACTCTTGTCGTTTTTGGTTTTCTTTTTTTTCGTCTTTCGCAGATATCGCAAGCTCGACACTGAGAGTAACTCAAAACGGTCGAGGGTTTCAATCGACTCCGGGAGAATATCTTATCCTTCGATCAAGGACTCGACTGAATCACGCGAAACGTCTTCTCGGTCAACAGTTCAACGAAACACCCAAATACTTCGCACACTCTTAATCATGTTCCCGACACTCGCCGAACAGCTGACTTTCGACTTTTAATCGAGTGTCAATCAAATTTCGACCACCTTTCGTTAAAATTCGAATACATGCTTGCGCAACCGTGCCACCCGGATGCGTCGATTAACCCTCGTAGATCGCCCTGCGGGGGTGGAGTTTTTTTCTTTTATCTTCGGATACTTAACCGCGTGTTACTCGCGAGTGCGTGCTCACTACTCGGGTGCACCGAAATCGGCGGTATGTCCCTGTCGTTTAATGTCATCTCGCGAACTTTACCCGGACCATTTTTAAACGTCATCTGTCTCGTGTCCCTTTGTTTCCCAAGTATCTGAATTCGTGTGTACTCGTCTCGAGGCTAAATGTTCGATGGGAGCGCGGCGTACACTTGCTCCATTATTTTTCACACCCGTCTCGAAGTCAGACTATCGTAAGAATTTATTCTCCTACGAGCATAAATAATTACATCATTTTTTAAAATTGAAAATGTGGAAAATTTAATTGACAAAACCGGAAGGACAATTCATGAGTAAGAATAATAATTCGTGAATAAAAATAATGATTCGTGCACTATAAACATCGGGTTTTATTTGTCCCTCGGAAAATTGACGAGACACGAGGTGTTTGGGGGGAGCGGAGCGCGTCTTGAAGCGATCGTGTCGCGATCGCACGCGGCACCAGACTGAAGGGATGAATCTCCCACACTCTATACCTCGGTCGTTCTCTACACTCATATATACATATATACATGTGTGTGTATATATATATATATATATATATATATATATATAGGTATATAGTAACGGTAGTTCGTAGTTCGCGCCGGTCTGCACCCGAGACAAACCCCCGTAACTGTCGTTCTCCAGAAGCGCATGTCCACCCCGACCCCCACCCTTTAGCGCTCCTTACACTTCTCCCCACCCCATTTCCTCGCCGGGATATTTCATTAGAACGAAACAGCTGTGCAGCTCGCTAATTTTTTTCCTGCTACTTACAACGAGAGTACAGTAGCCGATTAGAAACAGCTCTACCTTTCATCCCTCTCCCGGGCTTCCGAATCGGCCTGCCGGCAATTCCGGTTCTTCCACCTCGCATTTTGTTTCATTTAGCGCACAAAGTTACAAAGTAACTCAATTAGTGACAGGAAAAATGAGAAGACAAGGCAGAGCGACGACTGGACAAAGAAAAAAATGAGCGACAGGGAGAGAGAAGGAGAGATGTCCCACCGTTTGATATATCTTTCCGAGTTGGAGGATTTTTCAGCGAAAAGTTCATCTGGCGAGAAAAAGCAGAGCAAAGTGTCGAAAGAGAAGCTACGCGAGGAAGTAAGACACCACCAATTTTGTATATTCCATTATTTCAGCCCTCGTGCCTTGGGTTTTTATAATCGGAATCCAGTGGAACTTTCGTACGTGTATTGGACCTTAATTCAATTACTCACGAGCGAATATGCTTCGTGTTATTTCGTCGTGGACGGCGGAAAAATGTTTAATGGGAAAATGTGAGAATTTCCGTTTTTAGAGGTTTCGGGAAAAAATTAAGGGATGCACCACCAAAAAGGGATAGAATTTCTTTTGAGTAGTTTTATTGAATTACTGAAGTATACAAAATTGAAGTATTAGAGTATAAAATTGAAAATTGAACTATTAAAGTATACAAAATTGAAGTGTTAAAGTATACAATTTAAGTATAAACATTTTTTTTTAATCGTTTTTATACAAAGTGTCGGCGACAGAGCCGATCTTGAGATACGTGTTTTTTTGACAAATAACTCCGCGGGAGGACGGTTTTCTCGTGAAGTAGACCTGGAACAGAAACCAAAAAAAAATAATCTATATATTATTAACTATGGGACTACGTGGGGATTTTTTAAATCAAATTTTGAAAAATGGCACTCTTTGAAAGAAATAAATCGATTTTTTGGCCAAAAAATAAGCGATAAATGGTTTATTTGAAAAAAAGTTTACATTTAACCAAAAACGGCTACGTCCACCATAGAGAATGTAATTGTGAAGCTACTATCAAAATTCCAAATCGATCCGTACAAAGGTCTTCGAGTAACCCGTCCGCCCAGTTTGAAAAAAGCTGTGCGATCGATGATTGGACCTTTAAAAAAAATCGCTACAGGACCAATTGCATATACTTTTCATGAACTCAAAGTATTTTTTAAGCAAAAAAATAACGATTTTTCCAAAATCCTAGAGTGATGTTATCCCTTATGGCTCGAACAGCCAGAGGTTGGGAAAGCCATTTTTCTTGATATAAAATACCCCGGGAAAAACTTTTGTCAATGACCTTTGAAGATTCGAAAACTGCAGGAGGTTCTCAAGTGGCAAAAAACGGCTTTGGAAAAATTTTAACGGATTTTTTCGTGGTGCCTTGTTCGATACATTTACCCAGTTTTTATTGCTTATTTCTCACTGATAAGTAATTGTCGATGGCCTGCACAATTATTGATTGTTATTTAAAATAACATATTATAATTAATCCCACATGCTAAAAATACAAATAAAAATGTTCTCACTGATAATATATACCGTGAAAAATTATTATCAGTGCTGATACATCGATAGGATGATCAGACCATTTTGGATTACAATTCTGATAGACAATTCTGAGAGAAACACGACAAAAAAACTCGAAATTGAGGAGACTGTTGCTACACGATGAGCTTATTTTAACAAGAAACATTCTCTGCAGGTCGAATGTTGTATTTTACACATCAAAAGATCTCGAAATTTAAGACTCGTTGAATAAAGTCTTACTTATTAGAAGAGTATGTGGCTTCCAAATGGAGGCCGTGTTGAGGATCAGCATTATGGTATAACGCTGATCCTTATAGCATAACGCTGATCCCCAACACGGCCTCCATCCGGAAGTCACATACTCTTGTAATAACATAAAGACCAGTGAAAATCTAAACTACACTAAACTAAAATCTTAATTTATTGATGTCGTTATCAAAATTATTATATTTATACTCTAATGAATTATTATAATATTTTGTCAGAATTCAATACCCTTTAATTAATATTTCGAAAAAAAATCAAATTTCTAACATTTTCACCGATATAAAACTACTATTTTATTTCTGCACCGCGGCTATTTTTTATCGCTATTATCCGTGATTCAGTATTGTTTTTCTTTTGAGTATGTACGCCCAGACAATGCGGGTATTTTCCCGTTAAAATACTTGAAAAATGAAAAGCTCAATTCGTTGGCTTTAAAAAAATATATATATATATATTTTCTAGCATATCCACAGAATAAAGTCAAAGTATTCGACACTGCATGCAGTCACGTGAAACGATTTTTCTAATCAAATTACCACCGAAATTAGATTTTTATTGCGCCACCTTTAATTGCCTTCAATTTAACGACGTTGAATTGAAAATAACCAAAAGTGGGGCAATAAAAATACAATTTCGTTGGTGACTTGATTGAAAAAAAGTCGTTTCTCGGTTTCATCCAACTGCATGCAGCGTCGACTACTACTTTGACGTTACTCCGTATACCTGTATGCCGAAAACGGTGTCTATACGTGGAAAGGAAAGTTATCGGTGCGCGAAGTTTGGGAATTGCCCGCCAAGAGATTTTCGAAACTTTCTGACTGCTGGCAAACCCTGTTGTCCAAGAACAAAGCGAGACGCTCTCGTTCCTGGATCGATGGGACCGGTATTACAGCCTTCGTGCATTAAACTCCGGGCAGACATGTAACTCTTTGTCGAGACAATTAGAGACTACGGCCAATGGGGAATACAAAATAAATTCATATTTTAATTTACAGTCTTCAAAGTCTTTTCTTTCGAAGCGCAGAGGTCCTCCGAATACGCGCTAATAACCCTCTAACTAAACAGAAAAATTAACATATTTCATGAGCTTGAAATGAAAAAAAAACGTTTTTTTATTGAAAAATTTTATAGCCTAGGACTTTAGTGTTAATTTGTGTGAAGAATGTTGTAAAAATTCCAAAAATGTCCCGAGTTATGAAGATTTTTGTGAATGGTCTGCAATCAACCCATTGCGATTTACTCTTTATTCTCTTGCGTTTTTTTCGAAACTATGTTTTATGGGACAGTGCAAGGCGCATCGCAAAATATACTCGTCCGATTCAATTAATATTGGGCGAGGGCAGAGTTTGTAACGTCTTCTGTCGTACGACCGGATAATTCTTTTTACATGTTTGTAGATTTGTCAGTAATCATTAAAGCTTTTTTTTCGAAAATCGAGCCTTCTTTTCTACAGCTGGCCATTTTTGTGATTTTTTTAATTTTACAAAAATGTCTGCTCATAAAAAAGTATTGTTGTCATACTAAAAGTACATTTTTTTAAAATCCATGTCGCCCTACTTGCCAGAGCCACCTACACCGATTGGTAATGCAGCAACGGTACTTTGTCTAAATAATACCAACTTTATCGTATGTCAATATTTTCAACAAACAACTCATTTTCAACAACAAAAAACTTGACTAGGCTATGTATTAAGGGGATATCCCTCTCTGTAAACTTCAGAAAATCGTTTTTTTGCATATTGTTATAGTGTGAACTTTCAAGAATATTTTATGACCAACCGAATCTTGAAATTCTAAAAATTGACGAAGTTACACCTACTTTAGTGGAACAGTGTGCGTCGGGTTAAGGATGATTCGCGTGTAACGAAAGCGGACATCAAAGCACAAGAACACTCGAAAGAGACCCGAACTGCCCGCCGATTGCATAGATTAGGTGTGTAACACGATCTCGATGATGAGAACATACGTACGAAAACTTTGCACGCGATTAACCCGAAACTACATATATTGACACGGCGGGATTGATATCATGAGTAACTTTCTCACTATTGACTGGAATTTGCACAGTTAGCGTTCAAACATTAGTCATTTTCGGTTCATCACATTTTTCGATTGGATGAACTATTTGTTAATAACAATGACGTCAGCGTGCTGTTTTTCAAGAGAAAAACGAGGTTTTGTTTGAAGAAGCTGTCATTTCTCGTTTTTTTCGAAGTTTCAAAAAGTGTATCGTGAACCCATAGCCAGTTGGATATATTTGAAGAAAAAAATGTTTGTTTTCGTTTCAGATTAAATTTGATGTGAGTCTGGTAGAGGTCTCGCCGTTTCGGGCCTTGCCGCTGGTGGGCTGCAACGCCAATTGCAACACCACGAACACTGAAAGATTTCCTTCCGAAAAAATTACATTGTAACCACAAACATGCGTACAACATGCTGGGAAAAAAATTAATTTATTCCAACCAATGTGATAGTAGAAAAAAATGCATCATTTTCACCCTTTAAATTGAGCTTCCAGAGAGGGATACCCCGTTGATCGTGTGAATGATGCCGACCTCGGCGTTCCAATACTCATACAAGAAAACAATACTAACAGCCCCGTTTTTGGGCCTAAGTTTTTGCAGATCCGTTTAAGATCGTGAAATGACAGAATCACCATAGTGTCATGATTTTTCCCATTGCGTGCAAAAATCGGGAATGTTATAAATTCAATATGCACGAAAGGGTAGAAGGTCTCGTCGCGCGAACCTTTTACGCATAAACGCCACCGAGTCAAAGGAAAACGGCGTTTCCACCTTCCGGGGAGAACTTCGTTATCCCGAGGGAGTCTTTTGTCAGACGAAAAATTCGCTGTCGGGAACATTCATGCAAAAATGGCAACAAGGGCAACAGAAAGGACGAAAATCACTGGGTTGCCAGGAGAGCTCTGGATCCATTTGAAGACTTTCGGAGAGCCCGTGAGAGGTAGGAAAAGGTTTAAACTTTAAGGATGTTGAGTCCCTATGAAACATGTTATTGTTGATTGTTCAATAAATAGCTTCTCAATCGTCATGAAATTTTTACACGACCTCCTGAATACTTCATGTAAAGACATACCAAATTTTCAGAATTCTATCATCGTTACTTCAACCTCCTTAAGGGTTGAAATAAAAAATGATAAGATAATTCTGAAAATTTGGTATGTTTTTGTACGAAGTACTTAAGAGGTCGTGTTAAAATTTCACGGCGATTAGGAAGCTCGTTATTAAAAAATTAACATTTTGTTAAGAACAATTTTTAAAAGAAATTAAAAAAAATTATCAATAAAATTCGTTTCGTTTACGTTGCTTTCAGTATTGTAAAAAAAAACTTATTGCAAAGTTACATCAGTTTCCACAAGACAACATTTAATTTGTGAATGTTAATTGTTCAATAACGAGCTTCCTAATTGTCGTGAAATTTTTACACGACCTCTGAAATACTTCATACAAAAACATACCAAATTTTCAGAATTTTATTATCATTTGCGATTTCGGACTCAACATCCTTAAAGGAAAACGTTATTGACGTGTATTATAAATGAAGCCTGTGCGTTAAGGCGTTATACGCAGTTCGAAATTTCAATAAATCGTTTTTTTTTTATTGCATTTTCGGAATGTACAAATGTGTGAGTATATTCCCTGAAAATTTCAAATCGATCCAGCGAATATTCTCGGAAATACACACATATTTGTAAGGACGCTCGGAGCGCTACAAAGTAAATCTTAATATGTGTGAACGACTGTTGAAACTTCAAACGCGTTTTTCTCAAAACGGTGTTGTCAAAGTCGGTGAGCACGATTTCTCAAAAATGGCTCAACCGATCGGTCTGCAATTTTAACACAACCTTGTCAGATATATTCTTCAAGTATTTATCGAAGGAATAAAAGTTCCGATAATTATTTCTATTTTTTTTTTTAACGATTTAACGAAAAAAATTTGATCGAAAATGGAAATTGTTACTTTCCGGAGCCACCATTGGGTCAAAAATTAAAATTTCGACTATTCCTCCGATCAATACTTGGATTCATCTAGCCCCTAAAAGAATCGTTTTGGTTTATTCAGTTTAGATAATCCAAGCCGCAGATACTTTGCTCACCGGCGGACACTTTTTTTTGGGGACCTCCAGGAAGGAGACTTCCTACAGGAGCAATGTTAATGAATATTTTTGAAAATAAAAAATGCCAATCTAAAGCTAACAGATGCCACTACACTGCCCAATACTTTTCGTTTTGTCCAAATGAAATCCTTCTCCAGAAAAAATTCGTGAAAAAAAACGACTTTTTTTGGCCTTGGCAAGCTTTATGGCAACTGCGTATAACGCCTTAAATAATGTTTTCAAACGACACACGGTGGATGGTAGTGAAGTAAACTACTTGCCTCCAGAGCAATACATGTGATACGAGTGTACGGCAAAGCTTAAGAAACGCATTTCCGTAATCCGCGACTGATACCCTAAGCTTTGCTTTTGACATTCTTAAGAGGCTATACCAGTGTGAACGCTGAAAATTTGGGTGATTTTCGGGAATTTTTTGGAAGAAACGTACTCAATTAAAAGTTTCGGAAAATTAAGAATATGTTCGGAAAAATATTGAGATCCAAGCGATTTATGCGCTGCCTTCGGAGACGCCAAAATAAAAAGTTCCTCCACTGCTGCCATGATTACAGCCGATTGAGTGGCTGAAACCGAAAAAGGAAAAAATGTCGTTAAACTGGAAGGTATTTCCTGTACAATGACGTAGGGGTTTCGAAAAATATAAAAATCTCACAAAATGACGTAATTATGAAAAAAAAGTCTGTTTTCTTGCCTATAAAATGGTCGTTTTTTCAATGCCAAATCGTCAATTTTCATCCAATCAAAAATATACTACGTCATTGTAGAGTAAAAATATTCAAGAGTACTCAATTCAAATTTCAAGTCAATCGGATAATTGCTCTTTGAGTTACAATGTCAGCAAATTTGGAAAATCTAATTTCGAGAAAAACTCGTTTAAAGATTTAACTATCGATTTTATACCTACGAGCGGTTGCTCTTTCGAAGGCTGCCATTCGGGGACTATTAGAGATACGGCCTTGAAATTTTTACAGAATATTCTTGAAAGGTTAAACTTTCAAAAGGGCAAAAAAATCGATTTTTTGAAAGCGTCACACTGGTATAGCCCCTTAAATGAAAACATCGTATATTTACAATTTTATCGAGCTAATCCTGTAAAAAACCTTTAATTTTTTAGTTTTTAAATGGGAGGAAAAATTGGACTTCCGTTTCGCTCTCTGGCGCCGCTAATTTCTTTTGAAAAATGAAAACTTTTTTTTCATCTTCTACGAAGTAGCGGTGCCAGAGCTTGAAAAGAAATTATAATTTTTCCTCCCATTTTTCACCTCGATTAAGAACTGAGAAATGTTAAGTTTTGTACAAGATTAGCTCGAGAAGTACGTAAGCGAACTAACAATAACGTTTCTTTTTTGTAAAAATAGCCTTTTTGTCATGCCCATAAGGTTTACACTTTTGATCTTGCTTGATAAATCGTCGTTGTAAAGACATATAGATATAGTTGATAACATGTCCGGAATTGCCTTGCGACGAAAAACGCATTTCAAAGCTTAAGAAACGCATTTCCGTAATCCGTGAGCTGTACCCTAAGCTACGCCTTTGACATCCTTAAATGGAAGCATCGTAGGTGCAGTATAACATCCGTTCAAAAAGCTCTTGCTATGCCTGTACGTTGAAGTATATTGAAACTTTTTCCACAAAGTAGCGGCCCCAGAGCTCAAAAAAGGAAGCCTAATTTCTCCTCCCATTTCAAGTTCTGTACAAGATTAGCTCGAGAAGTACATTCGGAAAATTGAGAGTATCCTTTTTTGTCAAAAATAATGCACGTCCGTGAAAAACCTTATTTTCAGATTTAAAAAAAAGTAGGGGAAGTCGGGGCAAGATGATAATGCTAAGGTAATGTTAAAATAAAACAATACATTTATGAGTCAGTCAACTTTAATTATTTTTTAAACTAATCAACATTTATTAATCTTTTAATTTTAGGAGCAAAAAATCAGACGTTCTGATCTGTACCATACAATATATATATATATATTTAATTGAACCTTTATGGTTCCCATCTTACCCCGAAGGCGGGGCAAGATGATACAGCGCTGGGATAATGATGGGACACGAATTATTGGCATCTTTCGCATATAAAAGTGGTTTCATTCTCAATACCATCAATTTGATATGCCAATCGTCTAAGTTCCGTAGGATTAGTCCAAATAATCTTGCTTCCATATCAATTCGATAATTTGCATGTTCTTTTTCTTCCCCTGGTAGAAACACCGGTCGAAGAGGAACCAAATGCTTTACTAGTTTTGTTTCACCTTTTCTAACGTAAATAGTGATACGTTGTAAAATATTCCGGGTTTGCGATAGCTTGTATTCATCTTGCCCCATTATTAACTAATTTTAATTAACAAAAAATCACGCAATAACCTTGAAAATTTCTGACAAACCGTTCTTATTATATTAATTATTAGTACTTTCATTGTGTTTAACTACCTGTCTCTAATCAATATCAGCAAGTCAAATAAGCTGAAACGATGTTAAACTTTACCATAAATTACATCGTTTTGTCAAAAAATCGATATTGTTTTCTCACTCGAGAGGCGTGCTTCCGCCACCGTTAATAGTTTCACACTCACTCGCCTCACCCCCCCCCCCCCCCCCCCCATACTCCAACGCGAGCACTGTGCTCGCACACCCTGTTTAGTGGCTAGGCTTAAGATTCATCCCACCCCGAGTTCCCCTATGTCTGGCATGACTGCACCATAAAATTGGCCTAATAAATTGACGTATTCACGTGCTCTTCTGCCTTCCTGGCTCATTCTGAAGACATCCGATCCTCTTTTGGAGCTTCAGCCAGCGATCACACCGAAAACTTGGAGCACCGCTTATCAGCGTCTGCACAGAAATTGTAGTAGTTCGGTCTTATTGTCATGCCCATTACTCCATAGTTTTGATCTTTCTTGATAGACCATCGTTGTAGTCACATATAGCTACTACAGTTACTGCAATATCTCGGATCACGTTGCGACTTGAAATAGACTTCGGAACCATCGACCAGACCGTTCCGATGAAGCTTTCGTTGCTGTTTTGAGTTTCCGATGCAGCAACCAACGATATAATTTCTGTTCCCCGTAGATTGGCGTCTTTGCATACGAAACATGTTTGATACGAGCTGGCTTATGCAAATATTCGTACAAGGTGGTGATATTTGCGAGCTCTTCGCTTTCACAATCTGATTCCTCTATAACCAAATTCAAAACTGTGTTTTGGCATAGTCGCGCGCGAAATAAGTTACGCGGTATGTTTTCTGAATTGTATTTTAATAGTGTAAGGCCTTAGGCCTTAGGTAGCGGGTATAAAATCATGTGCGAATTGAACGATTTTTTTCATATGTTTTTCGTATTTCGAATACGATTTTTCGTATTTCGAATTTCTTTTTTCGATGTACAAAATGGCCGATTACTGATATTTTCTTTTGTTATCTTTTCAGACCTAGAACAAAAAGCAAAAATTCTCGTCAATCTATATTAGAATACCTAGAGAAGTACGTACGGAATTTAAAAATATTGTTTTATTCGAAAGTTGTAGGTATTTGAACTTAAGAACTTAATTTTCAGTGAAAAAGTTCGTTATAACTGCTTATAAGCTGCTCATAAAATGAAAAGTTTTCGATTAATCAGAAATTCCGTACGTACTTCTCTACGAAATGCAATTAGGGACATAACTTTTAAATTTGAAGTGAATCGAGTGAAAATTGTTGAAGTCATTTGTCACGCCAATTGGCAAAAAAGCTGTTTCGAGAAGTTTCGAGTAGTCGGCCATTTTGTACATCGAAGAAAATAAATAAAATTTTCTTACAGCTTCATATTTATACTAAAAAGATGTGAAATTAATTTTATGAGTGAATCACTTTTTAAGGGTTTAAGGGCTTACATACGCTCGGGTAGGTCAAAAAGATCGATTTTTCAAAAAGGTGCTCATTCGAAAGTACTATCCTTGGAGTGCCTACCCTGGCAATTCTATAAGGAAATTCGCAGTAATGACGAAGTTATAGCGTTTTGTAACTGAATGGGTTGTAACTAACTAACTACGTTTTGTCACTAACGGTCGGGGCGCAGGTGTAAAGTGTACTCAAGGCTTTAAACCCGTTTTACTCGAAACCGTGTTCTCAAAATCGGCTCCAGAAATATCTCCGCAACTACTGGACCGATCGGGATCAAGCACAGTAAGCTTTATACAATAATCTATCACTTATCGAGCCGTTTTTTCGATACCTGGCATAGTTTTTTTTTCATCATAAATACTGAACAATTTTGAGGCGAAAAATCGCCTATTTTATTCCAGTGACTGCCATGAGCCGAAAAAACTAATTTTTAAATTCCGGCTCGATAAGTACTAGTTTTATCTATCTACTTTAAAAAACAATTTTTTTTTAGTTAAAAAAATGGCAGAGGCACGTCTGGTACCGCAAACCCTGTCTTTTTATTATTAATGTACAAAAACTTGTTATATAAAAATTAAAAGTTGCGGTGCTATAAACTATTTTTCTGAACATTAAAACTCTGTTAAAATCGAAAGCGTACCACCGATTTCCCCTTAATTCGCTGAGATAATAACGATTGGTACAGTGAGAAAAAAAATCCCTCGGCCTGACGAAATCCATCATTGAGGCATACTACCCAATTATTTATTGAGCAAATGAAATAATAATATATCATTATAAGAATTGTTTATTCTGTTATTTTAAAAATTATTCAATTACCATGTATGTGAAGGAACATTTTTGATTTTGTATTTTTATTTTCTCTCTGCATGCGAAAATTCAATCCTCTGCCATCCAACATATGCATCGTATCAACGTTCAATATCGACTTCAGCAATAATATAAGCCCACTTACAATTCCACGATTCCCTTAACGGGTTGTAACAGTCGAAAACAGCTCATTTTTTTATTATTTTTTTTCGAACTACGTGATGATGTATTTCTACAAAAATTGCGTATTCGAAAAAGTATCATCTGAAAAAAGGGATTGTAATTTTTTGTGTAAAAGTATTCATCGTTTGCAAAAGCACCTTTCGAAAACATTTTTTGCGGGAGTGCCCTTCCGAACCAGGTTATCTAAACTCAAAAAATCAAACACATTTCGTCAAGCTCCCAGTTTAGCCTATGATTAAACGAAGGGATTTCCGAAATATCAAATTGCAACAAAATGGCACGTGTACGAAACAAGGCTTGATTTTGGCGAAAAAATGGGAATGTTTCGTTCATCGAATCGAAGGAATACATGGGCAAAAATCCTCCGATTATACACTATATTTTCACATCTAAAAAAAGGCCTAATAATTTCAGAAAGATCGATGTAGTAGCGTTAGTGGAATATATGTGGGAAATCAAGCGAGTCGGGTTTATAAGGATGAGGACGTTTATTGCACCAACATGAGAATACAAGGGAACGTTTTCTGTAGATCTCTTCGTAAACAAAGACAAAAGAGATTTTGATAGACAGGTATGGAAGTGAGCAGCCATGTGGACGGTGCCACGACGATATTGCACCACACCAAAAAGTAGTTTATGATATATTTTTCTCGCCGACTTTGAAAACGTGCTTTCGAGAAAAAAAAGCGTTCCGAGCGTCATGTCAAAATATATTGTTTTTCAAAAAAGTGTCTTTTCGACCCTCACAACTAGGCAAAACCCCTCAATAGGTAAAGATTTTCAATATCGGTTCAGTGTGAAGAATAATCACAACAAACGCATTATTAACGTTAAAAACGTAGAATAATGCAACGATGTTGACACCGGTAATTTTTTATATACAGTACCTATAGCACTACAATTTTATCCTCATAATAACCTTAAAATTAATGTTAATAGTTGTTTGAAATATTCTCGAGTCACTTTTATGTGCTATTCATTTCCCGTTTCCACGTTCCTATCTTGAACGTTCTTGTCCCTCCTTAAAGGTCTTTCAGAAGGCGAATAAGGTATGAGCAAACGGAAGTGGTTGCCATGACAGCCGTTCTCTCATTACCGGAACGATGTTCCGGCTGCACAAGCTATCGGACCTTCAATCGAATGGCATTCTTCTTCTTCTACCCCATCCCCTGCTATTGGGCTATACGTGGGCTAGAATAGAGGACAAAGCAAAAATTTGTACTCTGTCCTCTCCGGATGTGACAACGGCATTTTGCAAGTTTTCAATTTGCGCCCTTTTGTCTGAGTTTATTTAGAGTTTATCGGCAAATTGACTTCCCGAGCGAGGTAGCCACACTCTATAGCGCACCACCCCCCCCCCCCCCCCCGCCTTTCATCCGTCCTGCACCGGAATGAAAATCCCGAATAATTTAATATAGCAAAATCTAATTTGATTACGCGTACCACCGTTATATGTCTTCAGCTATTTGAAAACTGGCAGATTAATCTGTGGAGAACGATTACTCCGAGAAAAATGTTCTTCCGATGTACAACGTTTGTGTCACGCACAACGTTTTGTCTAATGTGCATAATTCATTATTACACGAGTACGCGTGCGTATGTACGTGGCGACGTCGACGAACAGCTGACGCGAACAGTACGAGCGCATGCAGTTTATAACGTTGCCAAATTTGACTAGTACGAGATTCGTCGGCAAGCTACAATTTGCGGAATAACATTAATATTAAGGGGCTATACCAGTGTGACATTTTCAAAAAATCGATCTTTTCCCCTTTTTCGAGAGTTTATACTTTCAGGAATATCATGTAAAAATGTCAACGCCGTATCTCTAATACTCCCCGAATGGCAGCCTTCTAAAGAGCAACCGCTCGTAGGTATAAAATCGATAGTTAAATCTTTAAACGCGTTTTTCTCGAAATGAGATTTTTCAAATTTGCTGACATTGTAACTCAAAGAGCAATTATCCGATTGACTTGAAATTTGAATTGAGTACTCTTGAATATTTTTACTCTACAATGACGTAGTATATTTTTGATTGGATGAAAATTGACAATTTGGCATTGAAAAAACGACCATTTTATAGGCAAGAAAACAGACTTCTTTCATAACTACGCCATTTTGTGCGATTTTGATATTTTTTGAAAATATTGTCATTGTACAGGAAATACCTTCCAGTTTAGCGACATTTTCTCCTTTTTCGGTTTCAGCTACTCAATCGGCCGAAATCATGTCAGCAGTGGAGGGACTTTTTTTTTGGCGCCTCCAAAGGCAGTGCACAAGTCGCTTGGATCTCAATATTTTTCTATCAAACAATTATGCAATATAGGTCAAATATAGCTAAATATATTCTTAATTTTTCGAAACATTTAATTGAGCACTTTTCTTCCAAAAAATTCCCCAAAATCACCCAAATTTTCAGCGTTCACACTGGTATAGCCCCTTAAAGTTTCAGCGATCGGTATTTATACCCTTTTATTGACCCTAGCAAATTTACGGATGTTCACAAATGCATAGCGCAGTTGATACCCAGTATCTGGAAATCTTTGACAGATAATGTTTACACTGACAGAAAAATTCTATTCATATTAAGGGCTCTTCTCACTTTGGACACTAAAAAAAGGCTATTTTCATGAATTTTTTGATAGGTCTATATTATAGATATTGATATCAAATTTATTACACTTTCGAAATACATTTTTTTTAAATTCTATTTAAGTCACTATTTATAGACGAAAATGGTAGTTAAAAAATTCTCCAAAAATATTGTAGGTCTGCGCTGTTGATGAAATCTCGGAGATGGATCATCCAAAACAAAAAAATCAAACGGTTTTAGATTCGGTATGTTGATGGCTATAGTGCATATCATACGATTCTTGATATATGCAAAAATAACGAAATGGCGGACATTTTTCGGAAAAAAAAACAAAAAAGTGTTTGTCCACCGTTTTTGGCAAAAAAATAGTATTATATCAAAATTTATAAAAATCTTTGATATGCGCTATAGCTATAGTTGTAAAGAAAATGTGTTTAAAAATTCATAAGGATCGGTTCGGTAGTTTCGAAGATTTTATGAACCGGCTGTCGAAAAACGTTGTTTCGAGAAAAACGCATTTAAAGTTTGTTTGGGTTACATAAATACATTTAAAAAATGTTTAGTGCATTTCGAAAGTGCATTTACTAAGTGTAACAACTTTTATATCAATATCTATAATATAAACCTATCAAAGAAGAAGATAGGTTTATATTATATCAAAGAAGACCCCTTGACTAATCGCGTGTATTTGATTATTTTAATTTGAATTAACTACATTTTTCGTAAATCGAAATATTTCCCATTGTATCCTATTATTGGAATAATTTTTTTTTTTATATATTTATTTATTTAAATCAAAATTTATTTAATATCGTCCAATAACTAAATATTTTATTTAATCCTAATAAATCTGTGATTCGGTTTCATCTGTTCAAAAAACAATTTAGTCGAAGCCACTAAATGTATCGATGAGATTAAAAAAAAATTTAATTGCATAGAATTTTCGTAGTCAACCATTTTCCTATTTGATTGAACGAATCGTCTGTCTGTATTGCAACACACATATCAAAGAGGAGTGGGGGTAGACAATGAAAAAACCTATTGGATTTTAATAGATCCTATTTAAATTAAATTTTTTTTTTCTTAGCGGTGTACATTGTTTTTTGGACAATTAACCATCAATTCTGAAATGTCCATGTCTGAGAGATGAGTGGCTAAACTTTGCCCACAATCATTTAGTTTGGAAATTTAGAAGTCCGCAGGATCTGAAGAAAAAATTTAGTCCGAAAGAATTTATTTTACGAATAGTAAATTGAATTCTTAGACGGGTTTTTTTAAATTATGTAATTATAGGTTGCCTTTGATTTGTATATTTATTCTCGGCTTTTTGAATAGTCCGCCGTCGTTGGCTTAGACAGCATTTAGACGAGGGGGGGCTGCCAAAAGAAGTGGTTTCGTTCAAAATCATGTTTTTTCAAATAAAATTTACATAATAATCGATGATCACGTAGCACACATAAACCATGAAGCTTAACCACACATTCGTGTCAAAAGTAATACCAAACTCTTGCAATACGTTGAAAAATAGTCAACTAATTTTTCATCATTCTTTAAACCAGTTTAGAATATGGATGCCGGTTTTCGATAATGTCGGAAACACGAAATATCGTACCGGAAATCCGATATCGAAATACAGATATTGGACTCGAATAACACCAATATTTCGATATCAGAATTGAAAAAATACAAATATCATTATATAATAAATTACAAGGAATGGTCGCGAGTTCGAAGTCTCCGATTTCGAGGATTTTTTTTTTGTAGAATGGGTAAAAATAGACCACACATATTTTTTCATATCTGCAAAACCCGATATTTAACGGGTGAAACCCACCCTCGAAAATAGGGTTTTTTTCGTTCAAAATTTGTTGTTATCTGCATAGTTTTCATCTCTCATGTATAGTACACGGAAAAATAAACATTGTTGCAATTTGAATTCTTTTCACATCTCGTACCGTCAAAACGTTATCGGCGAAAAACGAAAAAAAAACCCTATCTTCAAGGATTCGTTTCACCCCTTAAAAATCGGGTTCCGCAGATATAAAAAAATCAGTGTTACGTAGTTTTACCCATTTTACAAACGTGCAAAATGTTGTCGAAATCGGAGAGTTTGAACTCGCGACCATTTCTCGTTAGTATTTCCAGTTAAGGGGTTACGTAGGTTCCGAAGCTAAAAAAGCATATTTTGTCTATTTAAAAAAATATAATATATAAATTATTTTATTCAAATACCTATACCTATAACTTGTACTAATCCAATGCTCTGAGAAAAAATTACGCTTATTCGCCTAATTTTTATGTAATATCAAGTTTTATTTGAACTTCCTGTATTGGATTTATCACCACTTGCTACGATAAAGAGACGTGACAGCAAGGCAACAGCTGACTGTAGACCTAACCTCATCTCACTCATTAAAATTTCCACACATATTTCATTTTTAAGCGGCATATTTCGCTGAAAGAAATTTTCCACACTTTTTACCAGTCGTGGCCCGAAAATAATGCTTTATATTTCGCGCACCGGAGATTGCTTTGACAGATCGACGTTGAAAAGCATGGAGATTAAACTCGCCTGGTTGAGTAAAAAGAGACAGAGATAAAACCAATGTTACCGCATATAAAACCTAGAAATACTGCGCGAATCGTTGGAATAATAATTTTTTATTCTTCTAATTAAATTTGAACATTCATTAAACAGTCTACAGATGGAAAATTTTGGTTAATACAAATTTTTTTTTTTATGGTAAAAAATAAATTGTACAAGTCTCAAGTACAAGTATGATCAGTGGTATGACTAGGGTGAGGCGATAGGATTACCTTAAGTGATGTTCCTTGTTATACATTATTATTGCTACTTCTCGTATCTTAACTTTGAAGCTTCTAGCGTTTTAAATCAAGGTTTCCCATAAATGTTGGATAATATCGAAATACCGGTATACCGATATTAAAACTTGTTGGTATCGAAATAATACCCGAAACAGAAAATGCTCCGATTATCCAGGCTCGAATCTAGTTGCCAGTCTTCAAGCTTTTGATTGAATAAGCCTTGCCGTTCTGTTTTTTTGTGCCAATCGACTCAACACTTTTTTCGTCGAATGTTTTTTTCTTCGACAATGTCAGTTCTATGTTCAGCACTGACAATGTCAACAATGTCAACGATCTATGTTCAGCACTGACATGTGAGAAAATCATTCCTGAAGCATTCTGCTTCTACGCGATATTTTCATTCCCCTCATGGCAGAAAGCTTCTCTCACAGTCAGCGGAGCTCACCGGGAGTACTATTGCTACTTGGATAGTATTATACAAGTTAACGCGTTACCCCCACTTGTAGCGCAAAAAAAAGGCCTTTTTCATGAATTTTTTTAAAGAAAACTACAAAACTTTTCTAATCGATCAATATACCATCTTAAAGAACACATCTTGAAGAACTTTCAGTAATTTTTTTATTGAAAAATATTACATTGTTTGGTGGCAAATGGCCGCCAATGAAATAATGTTTTTATCTACACGGTTTGCGGTGACCAACATTGCGGCGAAGTGGATCTAAAAAAAAATGCGGATGGATTTAGTCAAATATAAGTATAAACTAGTCTTTAATCGAAGGATTTTAAAAAATATTCATTTTTCACAAAATGGCGGACAGTCAAAGTTAATGGTTCGATTTTAACGAAAAAAACGGCCGTTTTTAGGCTATAAAACGGCCATTTTTTTCGAAAAAAAAATCGAACGATTAAAGACTACATTTTTATGTATTAAATAAACCTGCAAAATTTCAAGAAGATCGGTTCATTAGTGTTCGAGTAATCTTGGTCACCGACTTCAGAAATGCCATTTTGAGAAAAACGCGTTTAAAGTTTCACTTTCAGTTCTTCAATTCACGGATTCTTCTCTTTCAACGCTCATATCTCACACAGTCAATTTTGTTCGGATCGACTTGAAATTTTCAGGACATATTCTCAGATACTTATACTTCAGAAAAATGCGATAAAACGAATCGATTTTTTCAAAATCGCAAGTGGGGGTAACCCCTTAAGCACTTTTATCTTGTTGAACATGCTTTCTTAAATGCCCAGCAGTTATGTCCTTATTTTGAAATGAAAGTATGTTTTTCATAACCACCGCTTGCTTTCATAACCAAAAATCATTTTGGCTTGTTTCAGCGAGCGATACGTACTTCATCACGGCGGTGCACGTAAGCATGCGCTTTGTGACTTTGAATATTGGAAAATCACTTGACCAGCATATTTTACACAGGAATCGATGTATGCAACAAAAAAAATAGATTGTTTCAACATATCACACGGGGTGACCGCCTTAAATTCTCTTTATTTTTATCTTTTGTGGGTTTTCAAGCACACCTTTATTAGCTCCCGAAATATTTAGAAACAAATCCGGCTCTAAACTCCTCAAAATTGGTTTAAAATTGCCTTTTCAAGCGAAAAGGCACAAGACACAAGACAATAGAATACAAATAATTTGACGCAAGGGCGTCGACAGCTAATCGGCCGGGGGAGGGGTAGCGGACATATTAATTTCAGACATTTTAAACCCTCACATACATTTTTTTCGAATCTCTAGGGGGTTTTGACGTAGCGTGGACAAGTCCGATTTTGTTCCCTAGCTCCTCATTTGCCTGTTACCATTAGCCACTCGGTAAAACGTCCTCTCGATCGAAATTATAATTCCTGTCAAGTGCGGGTTCGAGTAAATTCGGGTTGGCTAGTAATTTGCTTGTGCAATGATCAGCACCATCGATGTTTCACTAATATGCAATTACCATTATTGTGCCCGTTGAACCATAATAATTTATTGCATACTAATTACGACTATATTTAATCGAGGAGCGGGAGGCTTCGTTTGATATTTGATATTCACTTTAGTTCTTAAACTTATGTGGCTCACCGGAAAATGAGACTTTTGAGAAAACAGGAATTATTTTAGTAGAATATTCAAGAAAGCAAGAAAAAGAAGATTTAGAGGGTTTATTCTACACGTGTTGTCGAATATAAAAACAAAATGGTATCATGAAAAAAATACAAGACGGCAGCTCAGTCATAGCTACACTAAGAGCGTCGTTTCAGGCGCTCTGCGGAAAGAAGCAGAACTTTTAGGCATTAGCACCCAGACCAAAAAATGTCATCATTCATATTCGTTTTGCTAGAGAAGTCTATACGTTAAAAAAAATGTTTTGTTTTACCAAATGAATATTCGAATAAATGGTTCTTGTCGCTGAAAAATCGACGTTAATTTGTTTCGAAAAACGAGAGTTGTCGATGAATCGTATAGATCGTGTGTACCTACTTCTTTCGAGAATCTATCTAAGAAGCTGCAGTTGAAATTTTAAGGGGCCAGTCTACTTCAAAAATAAAAAAAAATCTATTTTTTTTACTGTTTTCGACAGTACATACATTCAGAAATATTGGATTTTGTACGGTGCAGGAATTGCCGATTGAGTTTATTAGGTAAGAGTTTTTCATAGTATAAACTTCAAACACGTTTTTCTCGAAACAACGTTTTCAAAATCTAGCTCCATCGTATCTCTGAAACTAATAAACCGATTCTCTTGAAATTTGAACCACATATTGTAAACATGATTCGCAACAAGGTGACCCTCGATGGTTTTAAAAGTTTGATTTTCTACTCTTTTTTGCGAAAAACTGCGAAAAACGCGTTTTTTAACTTTTTTTCTTTTTTCATCTGCCATTTTTTTCTTTTCTGATAAAACTTTATATCCGAGGGTCATTTTGTAGCTGGTGTCATACTGAATCTAATGGACTTTGATTTTTTTGTTTCAGACAAGCCGTTGCCGCGTTGTGATGGAGCTACCTAGCCCACCTATTTTTGAGGCGTTACGTTAAACTACAGTTTTTGTACTTAAAAATGAATAAAAATGAATAAAATTTGTTTTTTTTTAATTTATTTCCAGACTTCATTTATCAAGCCCAACAACTTTTACATTCATTTAGGGCTATTGTACTCCGCAAATACTGCACAACGGATGAACAAAATCAGCATACACTTATGGGTAAGTTGACACACCAGACGTCGGTGTAATATGACACACTGTCATTTTACTCTGCTGCGTATAAAACCGAATATGAAATCAGTTTTTTTTACTTAACGATGCAGGATGCCTGGCTATTACCCAAGAACCTCGACACGTAAGGACTGGTTACAAGAACACATTACCAAGACCATTGAAGCTGTAAAGAAGAATAGAATGGGTTGGCTTTTGGCATCCAAACATTTTAAAGTGCCGCAGGCAACACTTCATCGTCACTATAATGATGCTCTAATAAATGTTAGTTGCAATAAACTAAGCTTTAACCCAAAAATTAATGTATCTGAGCATAAATAGGTCGACGTGTGTAAGATGACATACATATGTCTTCGTAGAGTAAAGTATATCGTCTTAGACACGTCTGGTTACTCCTATCTTCTGGATTGGTTGATATAACCTCAAATGTTTTTTTATCGAAATTGCTAATCGAATGCTAATAACTGGAATTTCCCGAACTCTCCAAATCAACGTATTAAAACTTAGAGGGACATAAATATTAGAGCCACATTACTCATCACCTGAAGGCTTCGCAAATTTCGCAAACGGGGCCTAACAATAAAAAAATGGTAAATGGAACCGCAAGTTCATTATATACGACTCCCCAATGACAATCCACTCAAGATGCACGAAAAAAAAGTAAAGCCGATATCAAAATTTCGAAAACTACCCAAGTAACAGCAACTTACAAAAAAGGGCGCGATAAATACTATCTGACAGAGGAAGTTGTAGCGCCAAGGAAGTAAAAAAAAACTGGTCGGTTCTGCTAGGTATTGTTATGCAAACTTCGGGAAGTTAAAGTAGCTGTCCATGCGCATGGAGTAGGTACACGACGTACAAAAAAATGGTCCCTTTTACTAGTGCTGCAATGAAGAGCATGCGTCTTGTTGAAAAGTTTTCACGAAAACTTCGATCACGAAAACTGTTAAAACTGCAGCATCTGTTGATGCAAGCATTTCTAGAGATGGATTAAAAAATACCCTACCGATGCAAACAGTGGGCTTAAAAGTAAGGATTCACAAAGGGGGACAAAAAAGGCTCGAAAATGCACAGCGATGCTAACGGAAGCAGAATATATCAATTCAGCTGCAGAACGTCTACTTTCTAGAGTACCAGAAAAGCAGACTAAGGATGATAACCACGAAATACAATTTGACTACTTACGCGGTCTTCTCACTTTAGACGCTAAAAAAATACTATCTTCATGATTTTTATTGATCGGTTGATATTATAAATATTGATATAAAAGTTGTTACACTTAAGGATGTTGAGTCCCTATGAAACATGTTAATGTTAATTGTTCAATAAATAGCTTCTTAATCGTCATGAAATTTTTACACGACCTTCTGAATACTTCATGTAAAAACATAACACATTTTCAGAATTCTATCATCATTACTTCAACCTCCTTAAGGGTTGAAATAAAAAATGATAAGAAAATTCTGAAAATTTGGTATGTTTTTGTATGAAGTATTTAAGAGGTCGTGTTAAAATTTCACGACGATTAGGAAGCTCGTTATTAAAAAATAAACATTTTGTTAACAACAATTTTTAAAAGGAATAAAAAAAAATTTATCAATAAACTTCGTTTTGTTTTCGTTGCTTTCAGTGTATTGCAGATATTATAAAATTGAGAGGTCAAAAAAAAAAGTTATTGCAAAGTTAGATCAGTTTCCATAAAACAACATTTAATTTGTGAATGTTAATTGTTCATTAACGAGCTTCCTAATTATCGGGAAATTTTTACACGACCTCTGAAATACTTCATACAAAAACATACCAAATTTTCAGAATTTTATCATCATTTGCGATTTGGGACTCAACATCCTTAATAAATATACTTTCGAGATACATTTAAAAAATTTGTTACGTATTTATGTAACCCAAACGAACCTTAAACGCGTTTTTCTCGAAACAACGTTTTCCGACGGCTTCGTGATAAAATCTTCGAAAGTACTGAACCGATCGTTATGAAATTTTGACCAAATATTCTTTACAACTATAGCTGTAGCGCATATCAAGGACTTTTTTCAATTTTGATATAATACTATTTTTTGCCAAAACCGGTGGAAAAAACACGTTTTTTGGTTTTTTCGAAAAATGTCCGCCATTTTGGTATTTTTGCACATATCAAAAATCGTATGATATGCGCTACAGCCATTGACATGCTGAATCTAAAACCGTTTGATTTTTTGTTTCGGATGATCCACCTTCGAGATTTCATCAACGGCGTAGGCCTATAATGACAGAAAATGACAGAAAGATATTCGTTGCTTTTTTTAAGATTAATCCCGTCGACGCTACGTGTCACGGCGTCTGACAACATCCGCTGCAACCCATTGAGAAGACCACGCCATGCCTCCGCCATTTTTTTAATTACAAAAAAATATACCATGTAACTGCGAAAAGTAGTAATAAAACATACCTTTAGTCTTAAAAATGGTGAAAAAAGCTGTGCTTTAACAAAAGTCGTGAAAATCCGCATTTTTTCCTAGCCTAAAGGTATCTTCCCCCTTAAGAAACTTGTGCCCTATGTCTTCGCGGTTTTCTCGAAACCACATTTTTCAAGTCTGGCGTCGTTCTCCATCCGAAGCGAATAGTCCAAGCAACTTGAAGTTTAGTACGGATGTATCTAAATAGATTTTCTCCGACCTGGCATAGAAAATTGTAAATATATTGCTCCGTTTTCCAATATCAATGTTTTTCATCCACTGCTTTGCGATAAAAAAAAACGTGTTTGGTCTAAAATCGAACGCATGTCCACAATTTTCGAGAAAATTAAAAAACGACCATGGTAGGTTTTCGCTAATTTCTTAATTTATGGAAAAATATAATAATTGTTTCGATGCCTGACTATTCTTCCGACCATAAGAATAAGGGCCCCAATTTTCAATAAAATCGAATGACATTTGTATGACTGATAGACAATATTGAATAGAATATGCTCCTCCAATGTGAATCAATTTTACGCCACAGTTGTGGAGTAAAAAAATATTGAAGTTATGCCTGTTTTGGCAACGGTCGTACTGGCATGACCCCTTAAGGCAATATCTTTTGTAAAGTGAAACCCAGTGTATAGTTGTCGGGTGTAAAAGATTTAAAAAAAATAATAACAATCAGCAGCTTCTCCAATAAACCTACGGAAATGATTTCCACAACACTTCTACAAAGGGCTGAAATTCAATTTCCACGAGAACGAAATTGCCGAGTACTGCGTTTTCCGACGTGTACTTTTCCAACTCTGTATTGAAGGCACCGAATGAAGTTCGCGCAAATTGTCAACGCTCTTTCCGAATCGTACGATTCACGCGTAAAATTGAATGGATTTTGTGTGAAAGCGCGAAATGTGAAATATGCGAAAAGCGTAAATTTCAGCGTCAAACGAAGGACGACGAACGTCCATGGAAAAACTGTTTGACGTAAATGCGGCAATTTTTGCACACGATATCAAGAAGTCACGCGCGCCTGCGAAGAGAGAATATATACGGAGCTTTAATAAGTAATACAAAAATATCAGAACCATATCGAAAAATTTGTTCATTACGAGTAAGCCTACGGAAACTTTACGCTGAAAGACTTTTTTTTTAGCCATTTGTGCATTTTTCCTCGCACATCCTGTAAGCATTTGTCGGACGATATGTTTTTATAAATAATTCTAAGCATAGGAGCAGATCACCAGTCTGTTAGCAGAATAATCCAGAAGAGTTTAGTTATTATTAGTACTGTGAGAGACGATGTCCTGGTACCGCGAAAATAGATACGTGGTGCTGAATCTGATCCAAAATTCCTACTACCGACATTTACCGAACGAATTAGCCAAGACACGAACCATTTGTTTATGTCGGAGCTAAGTCGTGCCCGGTAGGGCGAGTACGGTTTTGATCAGAATCGACGGCGTTATCGACTACCGATGCCTCTACTTACCAACCGATGGTACGGCTCCCCTGCTTACGGGCGGATGGTGGTAAGTCCCCCTCCGCCCACGCAGATCGGAGGAATGGCGCATGGGGTAAACACCAGGACACACGTCAGACTTCCAGCGGAGCCACGTAACGACTTACAAAGAGTCGAAGTGCTTTGTAATCTAAGAGCGCAAGTTCCCGTCCGCCCCCGCCAGAAGGAGGAGCGGTTGGAGAAAGCGTAGGGGGTCTGATTTCGCAGATAGTCCAGTCATTTCGTCCGAAAAAAAGGCAAATAAAAGAAAATGAATTTGCGCTTCTAATTTTTTAATATGTTGTAGGGGATACCTAGAAAAGCTTAACTTGAGATTGTCGACCAAGCTTTCCTAGGAGCTTTCGCCGCCATCTTGGAAAACGCTTAAAATTTGTTTTTCGGCAATAACTCGGCTATCCGATGAGATTCGAAAATTTTTGTAAGACACTTTTTGTAGCTTTCTTTGTGCTCTACAATAACGCCTGAATCATTTTTAGCGTATCATGCATCGTTATCGAGATATCGATCGATAAAGTCAAAAATTTAGGACACAATTTTTGTTTTTTCCTTTTTTTTTCTTTGGGTCTTAATAAATATGAAAAATTGTGGAATTCAAACTTGTAGAGCATATTCAGACCTACAATTTCCTTCTTGGATTTTTTTATGTTGGACAAAAATTACGATCTCCAGCGCGCCGCAAAGTCGGTGAATCCACGCTCAGCATCGAGCGCGCTCAAGTTAGTATATCGTATCGTGTTGAGTTTTTGCTGTGCGTAGTGTAAATCGAGGGTTCCGATATTCTGGGCAAAAATTTCGATATCTAGTTGGCTGTAAACTCATTATAACGGAGTGCCCGCATAGAGCGTCCGTTGGACGCAACTACTCCAAAAGTTAGCCAGGAGAAGTTTCTCACAAGAGATCAAAACAAGAACCAACTAATACAAATGCTTTGCCGTTACTTTACAACGACCGGAATAAAAGTGGAGCAGGCTTTTGAGGACGCGGATACTCTTATTGTGAACACGGCAATTAAAGAAGCGTCGAGTCATGACTCCGTGGAAATCGTCGGCGAAGATATCGATCTTCTGGTTTTACTCGCCGGGCTTGCTCCGGATAAAAATAATATATTTTTCCGCAAACCAGCAAAAGGAAATACGCCGGAAAAGTTGTACTCGCCGCACAGTTTCAAACACAAGTCAGTTCTGGAGCACATTCTTTTCATTCACGCTTTTAGCGGTTGCGACACGACATCATCTTTCTATAACATCGGCAAGTCGAAGTTCATTAACACTCTCGAGAAAAATCCAGAGCTACGGTCATCGGTGGAATTATTCAAACAAGAAAAGGTCGATCCGGAGGTTCTCACTTGCGCGGGAGAGCAATTCCTTATCGCCCTATATGGTGGTGATAAGCACGAGAAGTCCATAAATATTTTGCGATTCCATCGCTTCGCAAAATCAATGACAGCGAATAAAGTGAATCACCTCTCACTACTCCCGCCAACCAAAAGCGCTGTGCGTCAACACATTTTCCGGACGTATCTCCAAGTTCAAACCTGGCTCGGATTTTTCAAGGATCCACAAGGATGGGGTTGGCGACAGACCAATCGAGGGCTCGAACCAATCACCAGCACCGCCGAACCCGCTCCGCCTGAACTATTAAAGCTCATTTCCTGTAAGTGTAAAGGAAATTGTGAGGCCGCCTGTGGGTGCAGAAAAGCGGGAATCAGTTGCTCCGTTATTTGCATGCACTGCAGTGGGCAAACATGCAGTAACGTCGCCAGAGTCGACATTTTGCTTGACGACGACGACGACGATGTCTGTAACGATGATGATGACGATGCTCTCATCGAATCAGCATCATTTCCAACGTTTCAACAGACACAACAACTCGAAGAGTTTACGGAGGACGAAGATCTTCAGCCTGGACCATCCAAGCGAAAAAAGACATGAAAAAAGTCCATCGTTCGTGTCTCGAGTGCAGAAAAAAATATTTTTCTTTCCGTTTATTTTGTTTTGTTTATTTTGTATTGTAAAAAAATAATATTTTTTACTGCACAAACAAATTATTTGTTTAATAAATTACTATTGTGTGATCCTTAATTTGTTGCTCTATGTACTTATTTTTTATCCCATCAATTTCCTGAACAATTTCCCATTCGATTCGACATCCAGACACAACCGAGCGAGCAGCTCGCTCGACGCTGAGTGTGGATTCACCGACTTTGCGGCGCGCTGGAGATCGTAATTTTTGTCCAACATAAAAAAATCCAAGAAGGAAATTGTAGGTCTGAATATGCTCTACAAGTTTGAATTCCACAATTTTTCATATTTATTAAGACCCAAAGAAAAAAAAAGCAAAAAACAAAAATTATGTCCTAAATTTTTGACTTTATCGATCGATATCTCGATAACGATGCATGAAACGCTAAAAATGATTCAGGCGTTATTGTAGAGCACAAAGAAAGCTACAAAAAGTGTCCTACAAAAATTTTTGAAATCTCATCGGATAGCCGAGTTATTGCCGAGAAACAAATTGTACCCCTTTTTTCAACATGGCGGCGAAAGCTCCTAGGAAAGCTTGGTCGACAATCTCAAGTTAAGCTTTTCTAGGTATCCCCTACAACATATTAAAAAATTAGAAGCGCAAATTCATTTTCTTTTTTGAATGTACGTAATGACTGGACTAAGAAATTATTAACATTTTTGTGGTTGGTGAGTTCCACCATCGGTCGGTAAGCAGGGGAGCTCTACCTCAGTTCGGCAAGTAGGAACATCGACAGTCGATCATGGTGTCAAGGGCGTCGCCAACGGCCGGGAGGGGGTGGGGAAGGTGCCCCCTAAATATTTGAAAGCATGTATATGAGGGTCTAAAATGTCTAAAATTCTCATTTCCCCCACCCACCCTTCGCCATCTTGCCGCCCCGTGACCCACTAGTTGGCGACGTCCTTGAATGGTGTCATTCTGGCCAAACCTCTACTCGACCTTCCGAGCACATAAACCAATGTTTCGTGTCTTGACTAAGTCGGTCGGTAAATATCGGTAATAGGAACTTTGGATCAGAATCGGTACCTCTCATCTACTCGCGAACTATCGTTGCCCGAATATAACGAATGGTCATCGCGACTAGATGTAAGTACAAATTGTTCATATAATACTCGTGCTGATACTTCTTAAAAATTAAAACGCCCTTTTCTTAAGGGGAGGTACCTGAATAAACGGCAAGAAAAACAGTCAAACTTCGGAAACTTTTAACTCAAAAACTAATAATTCGATTGGATCCGGCTTTTTTTTTATTGGAAAATATGTACATTGAGATATGTTTTCGGGATTTTTCAAAATAATTCCGCTGACTGGTAGCGGCGTTGTTGTGGTCGGCGTCAGACGTGTTGTTCGTTGACATGGCTTGTGGTGCCAAGGATTCCGGGCAGTCGGTTGATCTGAAACATGAAAACGCAACGGATTCTTGAAATATAATATACAAAGGAGTTAGCCTCGTAGGATTTTTTGAAATTTTCATTTTTGACGGAATTGCGACCGTTTTGGTTTAACGTTCGTTTTTCGTTCGCAATTTCCGACGATTTTGGTTGCATAAAAGAGCAATGGTTCAATCAAATAAAAAAAAAACCCTACGTGGCGAACGAGAAAAACTATCGAGGTATATTGTATCCAAATTTGGACAAAATCGGACAAACCGTTTTCGAGATACATCTGGCACCGATTGTGAAAACTATGTTTCGAGATAACCGCGTTTGAAAAGTGGGTAACGAAATGACGCGCTCGACCGTTGCGCCGCTGCACGATCTTTCGGTAAATTATCCCTATAATTTTGGCGATTGCGGAATTTCAACATGAAATGTTCACACAATATTCTTCGTACTTCAAACATAAAAAAAAAAGTTAAAATCGATTTTTCAAAAAGTGTACTTCAATGTTGTTTCGAAGTTTGCCCGGAAAATTACTCGCAGGATAGAGATATTTTTTACCTTGCCGTTAATCAGCAATCCCAGGGCCATACATTGGTCCCTCCGAATTACTCGCTGCTTCGTCAGCTGCAATTCTCCATTGTCTGCGCTGAATTCTCCCTTCACGGGTCGCGTTTCAAGTTTGAATTTCAGCCTTCGCAATGCGGTCCGCATCTTCAATATTGCGAATTTCTACGTGAA
Source organism: Ophion costatus (assembly GCA_951751655.1). NCBI lineage: Eukaryota > Metazoa > Arthropoda > Insecta > Hymenoptera > Ichneumonidae > Ophion > Ophion costatus. The sequence continues at coordinate 19,686,044 of OX632363.1, read as the reverse complement.
GTTTATACACAATATTCTTTGAACTACAAACTACAAGAAAAGAAGTCGATTTTTTGAAAAATTTACTCAGGTACCTTCCCTTAAAGTTACTATTTTTTAATCCGCGAAAAATTCGGAAATTTCAAGGAGAACTAGGCTTAGGGGAACTTTTAAACTAGGCTTAGAATGTTGATATTATTAATCTGCGTGAACCAATCAGCAATCATAACTTAAGGGAGGACACCACAGTGGCAGGCCGAAGGTCATTTTTCCGATTTTTTTTGTCTACTGGATTACTTATTTGGGTTTCAGATAAAGGGTATGTTTTAAGCATACATTGAACTTATTTCACGTAGTTTTATTTTTTTAATTAAAAATCAACGTCATTGAGGTATAATAGCGCTTCTGTATAAAAAATGTGGTCCAACGGCCGGATCGATAACTTGACAATGGTTGGGCTGAAAAAAAAACAAGTTTTATAATCTATATAAATGTAGTTCTCATTGTACGTGACCGTTTTTCGAAAGAAAAAAATGCACCAAATGGCGAGTGTCCGAAAAAGTATAATTTTGGCGAAATGTTTACTTATATTCGGGTGCATAAAAAAAACTCAATTAAACAAAAACGGCTACGTACAACGGTGTCTACTGCAAATGCAGAAATTCTGTTTTTTTTTAATAAAAAATCGGATAATTACAGCTACAACATCGCTTCGAGAAAAACGCGACTGAACGTTTTGGTATACGTAAATCATTACGCTTCTTGCTTTCATTAATACGTCTGTAATTGGGTCAATTTTCAATACTTTGACTTGAAATTTTCTCACATATTCTTGAATATGTATCCTTTGAGAAAATCAAAAAAAAAATCTATTTTTTTACCCGTCACAATGGTGTGACTGGTAAAATGTTGAGAAAACTTCGTTTGTAAACAAAAACCCGAAATAAAATTCCATAAACTTTTTTTTCACTTTGACTCATCGTCGTTGACGCGAAAAATTATCCAAAATTTTGATTGTAGCTAACGTCATTCGAAAACTCGGACAGATTGAGAATCAGACCATAATCCTTGCTGCGTAGAATAATTCGTTTAATAATATCATTATTACACGTGTACAAATTTTGATTTACTTCTCTTTCATAATGTGGCGTGGAAAAATTAATAAAAATCGACGACTGTTGAACCGAAAAAAAAACTACAACAAATAAAAACTTGCCACAAGTATGGACCTATCGAAGTATCCTCCTAAAGGGTCGAGGACCGCTGAGAGTAGTCTTGTTCCGAAAATTGGGGTTTAATTCTCTTCCACCCATCCGTATCTCGGATCACTTTGACGAGGGTGACAACGAATAGCCTCTGGAAAGTTGACTCAGGGCGCGACAGTTATCAGACGATTCCCAACACATTTGAGATAACGATCTCCATAATTAGGACATCGTTCTCTCTTATCCGTTAGCTCGTTTGCAGTGCTCAAACAATCCTGACGCTTAACAACGCAAACGCGGGGGGTGCCATGTGTGATTCGACTTGCCGATACCCGACATTTGCTACTCCAGCCTCTGGGGAGATTAATTCAGACGGGATAATGAGCTTTGGCGAGGACTTATGTGCGATACGTTGAGCTTTATTGGCAACCGCCGCGTATTGAAGCGCTCGTTACCACGGCGGTTTCCGCAAAAAATACGTTCGAAAGTCGGAATTTTTTTAAACGCCGGGCTGTGACGTCTCGAAAAAAAACGTCCCGCATTACGTGTGAATCTCCAGGGGTTAAAAGTAAACTGTGACCTGCAGGGCTCAACGGGCTTACAATTTTTATATTTGGAATAAAAATAGGCAAAGCATAGACAGATTTTCTTTTTAATGAAACAAGTCCTTTTTCAAATCGAAAAATGCAGAGCTTGAGGATTAAGGGTGTTGAGTCCCAAATCGCAAATGATAATAAAATTCTGAAAATTTGGTATGTTTTTGTATGCAGTATTTCAGAGGTCGTGTAAAAAATTCACGACAATTAGGAAGCTCGTTATTGAATAATTAACATTCACAAATTAAATGTTGTCTTATGGAAACTGATGTAACTTTGCGATAAGTTTTTTTTTGACCTCTTAATTTTGTAATATCTACAATATACTGAAAGCAACGGAAACAGAACGAAGTTTATTGATGATTTTTTTTAGTTTCTTTTAAAAATTGTTCTTAACAAAATGTTAATTTTTTAATAACGAGCTTCCTTATCGCCGTGAAATTTCAACACGACCTCTTAAATACTTCATACAAAAACATACCAAATTTTCCGAATTTTCTTATCGTTTTTTATTTCAACCCTTAAGGAGGTTGAAGCAATGATGATAGAATTCGGAAAATTTGGTATGTTTTTACATGAAGTATTCAGGAGGTCGTGTAAAAATTTCACGAAGATTAAGAAGCTATTTATTTAACAATTAACATTAATATGTTTCATAGGGACTCAACATCCTTAAGGCTCAACATCCTTAAGTCTAGAGCGAGATTTTTGACGTCATTTTTGGGTTGAAATAACTTCTAAACCGATGAAGTTGCCTTCGTGAAATTTTACATATGTATTTATTGCTCCTTTGAGAATGTATCCACATGAAAAACTAAAAATTATTTTAAATATTTTCATGTAGTTTTTTATTTTTTTACAACATGGTCCGCCGAAAACCGCCTCAATCGGCGCCCACTCTGGGTGATGTTGTATGCATCTGAAAAAAAAGATATATATATATATATATATATATATATATATATATATATATTCTCAATCTGTATGAGTATTCTGAGCACTGGTAGCAGAATTGGTACTTAAAAAAAATTTGTTACAAAATGGCGGCCTGTTAAACTTTGATTAACGATATTTCATACATTTTCGGGTATTCGACGAGTTATAAAATGTGGGAAAAATTATTGTTCGACTCAATTCTGCTACCAGTCCTCAGAAAGAGGCTACCGAAGGTATGGGCAAAATTTGAGCTCGATCGGTCAATTAGTTATCGAGATATCGTGGGCGCCGATTTTAAGGATGTTGAGTCCCAAATCGCAAATGATGATAAAATTCTGAAAATTTGGTATGTTTTTGTATGAAGTATTTGAGAGGTCGTGTAAAAATTTCACGACGATTAGGAAGCTCGTTATTGAACAATCAACATGCACAAATTAAGGGAGACTTTGTCCTTGGAGTGCCATATTTCAGGTGTTTACATTTTATTTTTTTTTTTGTTTTTTTCTTGCTTTTATTAATGATATACAGAAAGTTAAAAAAAAAAATTTTTGAAAAAAAAACAAAATGGCGGCCGTTGCAGGTCCTCAAATCGCGGGAGGTAAACGGCTGACATCACTGCCCCCTCTTTGTTGATCTGAAACACAAATTCAAAGCATATTATTAATCTGTGACCCTTTGGTCATGGAATGACGGATGGATTTTTCGTTTAGTACAAATTTCGGAAAATGGCGGCAATTTAAAAAAAATCGAATTTTTGCCGTTTTTTTCGCATAAAAAGATAAATAATAAATGCAAAAATGTATCTATCGAAAAAACGATCCGTCATTCCGTGAAGACATATTCTCTGAGTATGCTCTCCACATTTCAGGTCGATATGTTAATTACAGCGGTCAGGAGAATGTCAGCCATTTTTGAAATCGTGTTTTCGAGAAAAACGCGTTTAAAGTTTTGTAATGTGTTTACACAAATGTGTTTATAATTACCGCTAATCGGCAATGCCTGGTCCATAGAGGCATGCCTCCTCTTCTTCTAGCTGCTCATGTTGAGCAGCTAACATCTCCCGCTGCTCAATCAAGGACAAAGTCTCCGTTAAATGTTGTCTTATGGAAACTGATGTAACTTTGCAATAAGTTTTTTTTTTTACCTCTCAATTTTGTAATATCTACAATATACTGAAAGCAACGGAAACAAAACGAAGTTTATTGATACATTTTTTTTTATTTCTTTTAAAAATTGTTCTTAACAAGATGTTAATTTTTTAATAACGAGCTTCCTAATCGTCGTGTAATTTTAACACGACCTCTTAAATACTTCGTACCAAAACATACCAAATTTTCCGAATTTTCTGATCATTTTTTATTTCAACCCTTAAGGAAGTTGTAGTAATGATGATAGAATTCGGAAAATTTGGTATGTTTATACATGAAGTATTCAGGAGGTCGTGCAAAAATTTCATGACGATTAAGAAGCTATTCATTGAACAATTAACATTAACATGATTCATAGGGACTCAACATCCTTAAAAACATAGTTCTGCGATAAACGCGTTCAAAGTTTTGATACCGTTAGATGAGGTTTAAATTGAATTATCGATGCTTACTAGTTAATCTGCCAACCCGGGTCTATAGATTGCTCCTTCTTCCTTTTCGTAGAAACGGTCTTTTAGACGATGGATTTCTAGACCACACTACTGCCTTAAAGAGATTTGGAAAGTTAATATATTACGATGTGCAACGCCACAACGTTGCACCGAAGTTTCAGGAGAGGCGTAGGGTTTCGATAAGCTCGGAACTTCGAAAATACGATTTTTTTATTGCATACTATTACAGCCTAGGGCCTGAACTTTAAATTGCGACAAAGATTTTGTCAAAATTCGAAAAATTGGCCGAGTTCTGACGATTTTTGTTGATAGCAAATGAATGACTTTTTTTATCGCCTAGAGCCTGAACTTTAAATTGTGACAAAGATTTTGATTTCTTGAAATTGTGACAATAAAGAAAAATAAAAAGAAATTGTGACGATAAAAAAATTGAGGAGATAAAGATTTCTTTAAATTGTGACAATTTTGTTAAAATTCCAAAATATGGCCGAGTCGTGACGATTTTCGTTCATAGCAAATAAATGAAGTTTTTTTTGCTAGAAAATCGATTTTTTTCCACAGCTTGCCTTTTTCATAATTATAAAAATTTCAGAAACGTATTCGGTCAACGGAAAATTATTATTATACTGAAAGTACATCTTATTTTCCATCTCAGATGATCCAAGCTTCCGGGACCACCTAGAGTAGCCATACAGCAACGGCAGCATTGTGTTCGAATAATAGCAGCTCCATTGCGTATCGATATATTTTTATTTAAAAAAAAACTGAAGCTTGACTTTCTATCAATTGTACGAAAAATTTCAACCTCGCCGTCCCGATACTCTCTCCATAAAAAAAGATTAATAACCGACCTCTTTTCAGGCCCTAAGCTTACGCAGACCCGTCAAACTGCAATATTCCGCAAACGAACCCATCAATGCAAAAATATTTATTGAAACGTAATTTTTTCAATAAAATTAGCGTTTACAGAAAAATTGTATATTTCCCGGTTCGTACGTAGAATATCAATTTTATAATCGTATGTTAGTGCTTTTGGGATCTGAATGGAGAGAAACGGTCAAGTCTACAGTGTTAGTATTTCGCAGCTATATTTATATATTTTTGAAATACCATCTCAATTTTTTACAACGAATTTTCTTTGAAATTGTACATAATATTTGACGTTGTGCAAGTAATGTCGCAAATTTTTTTTGTACCGTCGGGCGTTGTTAGTGCGGTCGTTCTTGTCATTTAAAACAAACGACTTTTTTCAATTCTATTCTTCACGAACGTAGTTATCGTTCGGCGCTCCATCTTTTTTATTGCATTATAATTACTATTTTTCCAGTCCGCGAAAAGTGAAAGTTGTCTTGTAAAAATCCGAGTGCTCTTTTTCAAACGTCGCCATTTCGTTGATTTTTCCAAAAAAAAAATTATTCGAGGGCCGAACGATAACCACATGCGTAAAGGATAGACTTTGAAAAATCGTTTGTTTCATATGACAAGGACGGCCGCAATCACAACGCCCGACGATAATATCAAATATCATGTACGACTTCGAACGAAATGCTTCGAAAAAATGCAAGATGTTACTTCAAACACGTATAAATATAACTGCGAATTACCCGCACGATAGATTTAACCGTCTCTCAAAAGTCAATTTGCAAAAAATCATCGCGAAAATAGGTATTTACACGAGAATATAACCTTAAGGGGTACCACCACCGTAAACGTTTAAAATTAAGCGATTTTCCGCAATTTTTTCTTGGTGGAAGGACAAGAGGATAATATTTAAGGATATTGTTAGTCATATCTTTAAGTGAACAAAAAAAAAAGTCATATCAAAAAATTGTACAATATGGTGACGCTGTAGCCATTCTCGCGAGGTATGTTCAGTTTAAAACGCTCTACGGCAGGCAGTACAACTGAAGCATTTGAAAGCAATTTGAATGTGGAAAAAAATAAAAAAAATTCTATTAATTTACATGAGTATAGCTAGAGAAATACGCAGATTTTCAAAATATCAATTTTCGTGTTATCTGCAAGCATTTAAAGTAAAAACTCAATTATCGACAGAAAAAAGAACAACCATTTGTTGATAAATCATGTGATAATTAACTCATGAAAAATCCCGTGCGTATTTCTCTTCGGAATGTTATTTTAAAGATATGCTGAAAATTTGGAGTGAATAGAATGAAAATTGTTGGAATTATGATACGTGCCGTTTTTTTTACAGCTACCAACATTTTCTCCCCTTATACCAGATGGTTCAAAGCATCTCTTAAGCCAATAAAAAATCAATGTTTTGAAAGTTCTCGTGGTGTTACCCCTCAAGTGTTAAAATAGCGTCAGTATAGAGATAAGATTTAGAAAAAATACAGTTTCGCAGCACCAAATCGGCTGTAGAGCTGCGTCATTTGTCATTCGTTAATATTTCGCAACGATAAAAAAGCAGTGTTCCTCCTCATTGTTGCGTTTTTACCACATCCTCGCACTTGATTTCTCTCGTACAAAATTCCAGTAGATTCATCAGAAACAATTATCTGTAGAAGGCAACATATTGGTTCATTGAGCTATACGCGTACAGCTAATCATTTTTTCTACCTGCGCTACAGGTTCTTCGTGTCTGTTTCGCAGCATAGAACAACTCTCGAGCTTTTCCTCCAAAATTGACAAGTTCTGCTCGTGATTGATTTATTGAAACGAAGAAATTAGGCGTAATTCGATGCATCGCAATAATAGTAGTCGTTCATTGAGCGATACAAGACAAAATGATTATTTTCGATGAACTTTCGCGTCCTCTAACGTCTATTTTTTCATACGTTCCCTTTTGAACCTACTGACGGGTCGCTTTTCGTCAAGTGGCTCGATCGACTTGACGGCACTATTGGCGAAGGGTTTGTCGATAACGTATTCGCGAATGTCTCGTACGACGGTATTATAAGCTGAAACGCCAGCCGAAGTATCGAACGTTTCCTCGTCGGTACTGTTATCATCCGTCGATAAGTTACCGACTTCGCGGATAGGCGACGGCCCGGTGTTTTTCAAAATCGGTTTCGGCTTCGCAACTATGTCGTAAATGTCACGCGGGCTCGTGTAAGTCGCGCCCTCGTGACGATCGGTAATCTCGGGTGGCTCGTATTCGGAATGCTTGAATTCGATTCGCACCGTACTATCTTCGCTGGTGTCGTCCTCGTCCGAATCGTCGATTGTTCCCTGCTCTTCGTCCACCGGCGCGATTTGTTCTCCTCTGTCGAAATATTTAACCTCCGGCTCCCCGAAAGCCACTCGCCTTTCGCTAATTCCTTCGGGCTTTGTTGTTCCGGTGATTGACCTTTCCGCATGCGTTTCCCTCAGAGATGAGTCTGTGAACTTCACATCCGTCGGACCTAGCCTGATTTCGAGACTTTTTTCAACATTCTCGACGAAATTCGCGTGCGCAGAAGTTGATTCGTCGTGTGGAGAGAAATCCACGTGCCTTGTCGACTCGTCGGCTGACGCGATCGCGTCGTTATCGTCACTGTCCTCTTCCGTTTCATCGGAACTCTCGGAAGATTCTTCGTACACCTCGGAGTCCCCCAAATCCGGCGGATACCCGTCCAGACGCTTTCCTTCCAATCTGTAAAACGTTTTATTGAAGTTCAACGTCCATGGCTGTTACGCACCATTACTCACAAGTTCCCTGACTTTTCCAGTTTTTCCATACAGGTTTTGCAAATATGCCAGGAAAACTGAGATCGATAGAGGAATATAATTTTTTTTAACAGATATCCAAAAATTTTCAATATTCAAATAAAAATGTTGAAAAACCGCATTTCGAGAAACAATTTGAACGCTGTAGAGTGAAAAAAAAACATTAAAAGCAAATACGGAAACTGTTATTTATTATAAACGGAATTTTTTTACGGTGCCAATGAAAAAATAAATAAATATAAACACTTGTAGAAGATGGAAAAGTATCAATGGCCTAAGGTTTGCCTGAGCAAGTTAGATTCGTTACAAACGAAAATCCAACAAAGTGGAGAAGGGAAATGAAATTAGATATTGAAGAAACGGGGGATGGGCAAATATGGGAAAGATTAAGAGACGAGGATACGGGAGGAGCTGGCATCGGATCTTCTCACTTCAGACGCTGAAAAAAGGCTATTTTCATGAATTTTTTGATAGGTTTATATTATAGATATTGATATAAAAGTTGTTACACTTAATAAATAGTCTTTCGAAGTCCTATTTTTTTTAAATTATTTATTTAGGTCACTATTTATAGACAAAAATGATAGATAAAAAAATGTCCTAAAAAATTGTAGATCTGCGCTGTTGATAAAATCTCGGAGATGGATCATTCGAAACAAAAAAATCAAACGGCTTGAAATTTAGTATGTTAATGGCTATAGCGCATATCATACGATTTTTTATATATGCAAAAATAACAAAATGGCGAACTTTTTTGTCGAAAAAACAAAAAAAAACGTATTTTTCACCGTTATTGGCAAAAAAAAGTAGTAAATATCAACATTTTTTCAAATCCTTGATCTGAGCAATAGCTGTAGTTGTAACGAATATGTGGTTAGAATTCCGTAAAGATCGGTTCAGTAGTTTCGAAAATTTTATCGACAAGCCATCGAAAAACGTTGTTTCAAGGAAAACACGTTCAAAGTTTGTTTGCGTTACATAAATACATTAAAAAACATGTTCTAATGTATTTCAAAAGTGTATTTATTAAGTGTAACAACTTTTATATCAATATTTATACTATAAACTTATCACAGAAATTCATGAAAATAGCCTTTTTCTTCAGTGTCTAAAGTGAGAAGACCCCTTAAATTATATATTTTAGGAAAAGAGTAAACCTACAGAATAAATCTATGGCTACTATAAACCTACTGCTAAAATCTACTACTCAAATTTACTACTACTAAATTTATTACTATTAAATCTACTACTAAAATCTACTACTACTACATTTACTACTACTAAATCTACTAACAAAAACCTACTACTAAATCTACGACTACAGAACAAATCTATTCCGCGTCTGCGTTTTTCTGGGGTTCATGGGACAAAAAAATTCACAAACCGTCCTCTGACTCAACTGGACCGCTCCAACCTCCTCAAATTTCGACGTATTACCAAATAAAGCTACTGCAGTAGCTGCAACTCGTACGTCTGGTGTCATTTGACCTTTTGATGATACCGGCCCGCCTGGAGTGACTCATGGATCGCACTTGTCGCGCGAGGCAGCTCGGCCAGTCTGGACGCGGCTAACATCGGGAAAAATAATTTTTCGAGGTACACAAATGTATGTATACCTGTGTAATTCCGCCTCCAATTCTTCTTGCAATTCAAGGGCGTCGAGTTTCGCGAATAGATCATCTTCGGTCTTGATTTCTTGCCTCTCAGTGGCTTTCGATTCAGCCAATGTTTTCCTATACTCTTTCTCACGTTGACGATGCTCAACTGGAATGACAAGAGATAAGTTCGAACGAATGTGTCACCAATTGAACTGCTGTACTGACGAAAAAAATTGAATATTAAACAGCGAGATGCGATAAATTTCCTTGTGCCAAGAAACGTTCTATTCACCTCGCCAATCGTCCAATTTTTCTTCATCCCAATGCTCGATCAAATCTTTTCTCTCGTTCATTCCGAACGCGTCGAAGCATTCAGGAAGCCTTTGACGCATCTCATAGAGGTTCCGCTCCTTTTCCAAGCTCTCTAAAATATCGTTGGCACCTGTGTGGCCAACAAATGTTGCATTCAAAATTTCGATCGTTTTTTCAATGTTCTGTGAACTATTAAGAGATAACACCACACTAGGATTTTGGACAAATGGTTTTTTTGCTTAAAAATACTTTGCGGTCGTAAAAACAATATACATATTCGGAACCTTATCCAATAGCTGTCGTTGGCAAAACTCACACAACAGTTCATATAATAGGGTTGTTACGCGTTATTGACTCAGAAATTCCCTGACTTTTCCAGGTTTTCCATACAGGATTTGCAGAAATTTCAGGTTTTGCAAATTAGCCAGATTAGGGTCAAATAAAGAACATTTTCTTTTCATCAAACATATATGTTTTGAGTGAGAGAGACATTAGTCTTTGTAAACGTTACGTAAAAATAGCAATGACCGATTTTTGTGAAAACGAAAACATTTTTAACCGACTTGAAGAAACAAAGAACGCTCTCAACTCGGTCCTTCTATTGAAGAATTTATGTTGAACTGGATAACATAATTTTTTTAAGACCAAATATATGGAAATTTGGTAAAATTGATATTTATTCTTTTTAACCGAAATTCGAAACACAATTTAAACATTATAAAGTTTGAAAAATGCATTAAAAGCAAATACACAACCTGTTCTTCATTATAAACAAAAGTTTGTACACCGGTGAAAATTAGCAAAAAATAAATATAAATACTTATCTATAATGATAATGATGTGGTTGTGTATCGACAAATCGAATGCAAATGTATTTTTGTAGCTTTACTTTTAATTTACATTAATTTACAAATGTAGATTTACGGTAAATTAGTTTTCAGTTTTTTTAATTCTCAATGTTTGGCACTGACATAACTTTCTTTTGTGTATAATGAGGAATAATGTAAATATTAAAGATATACAAAAATATTTATCTTTATACTATCCAGTTTTTTTTTATTCGGTTTCTCGTTTCACTTTCAAAAAGTAAATTGTGAGAAAATTCCGGAAAAATTCCAAAATTCCCTGACTTTTCCCTGATTATTCCGGGAGGAAAGAAATTCCCTGGGTTTTTTCGGTTTTCCCTGTTTTCCATATGCGTAACAGCCCTGTATAATTTACAGTGAATAAAATGGTTAGTAACTTAGGTGAACTAGTCATGCATCGATTATCTATTGCATGCGCCCCACGTTTTTAGTTTTGAATCTTACAAGTATTTTCATAGCTGTTAAAAATTGACAATCACACATTTTCAAGACAATATGTATTGGGTTATAAATCTGTATGAGGCTAGGAGTAATTATTTTATACTTTTTAGTCCGTTTCAAAAACGTGCTAAATAAAAAAAATGAATGTAAATCATTTTACTTTGTTTGGGTGTGAAATTTTGCATTCGATGTTAAACATCTTGATGAGACTATGAGAGACATGTAGCAAATTTCAGGTTTATGAAAACCTGAAATTTGCAAAACCCTAGTCACTAATACACTATTCACTATTTAATATGATTATTTTTGTATTTATAATTTTTTCTCTTCTTCTCTTACACACTTAATTCTTCAATCTGAAACCTGTTGCAAACTGTTAAATATTGTAGTTTTGTAAAAAGGTTTGAAAAAAGTTGTGGAAATAAAACTCGGCACCAATCAACTGTTAAATATTGGATATATTATTTAAATATATACAATATCTATTTGTATATTATGTTATTTGTATCATATATCGTTTTATTTTTCTTTATTTATATTTTTCTTGTCCGTCTATTTGTTTGTCATCCAGTTCTGAGGTATGTTTAACCCGTAGTAACCACACGTCGATTGACGATACATACAAATCGCACTAATGCGATTTGCGATCTTGCATTTTCGAAGTACTATTACTTTTGTATAAAGAATCCAAAAGTATTCGATAATCAGTGTTTCTTGAGGTAAACGTTTCCCAGCAATCCAATGGTAATAGTTGAAAGTTGAAGAACGTGAAAAATAATATTCATTCGGTGAAATTTCGTAAGAATCGAAAGTAAAATTTACAGAGGTTAGTTTAAAATCGATTGCGAAATTTGTTCCGAACAGACAAACCAACAGACAGACAAGAAAGCGATTTAATATTGCATTGTCATCCACTTCTGGGCTATGTTCAAAGTTTCAAGACTCTACCTCATCCAGAAGTTAGTTTAAAATCGAATGCACATTTTGTACCGAACAGCCAAACAAACAGACAGACAAGAAAGCGAGTTAATAAATAAAAACGTTGTAAAAACTCTAGATGCATGATATTAACTTTTCTACGCGTGTGAAAAGTTCTAAAGATTCCACGGTGATTCAGAAGGGCTCTGCTTATGCTTCCACAAAATACCCTCCACGAAAGGAATACCTTGATTGCGGTAAAGTTTTTTTTGTTTGTATTTACGTTTTATTCTACGATTGCAAAGAGCCAGAGCTTGAGGCGCGCTGTATTTTGCGAAGTATCCTTCCCCGAGAGAAACGAGTATTTCGTTAGTGTGAGTTAATTTCCCTCGCATTAGAGCTTTCTTGCCGATGGGAACCATACACTCGACGGTCAACTCCTGACGAAAACTTTCCAGGCTGTCCATGACCTGTTGGTGCCGCGACTTGAAATCGGACCATGTTTTAGTCTGCTCCTCGTTCCTTCTGATTCCCTGAAAGAACAGACGTATCGTATCAACACTGACGTAACGTGGAAAAGTTTACAATTCGGTTCTCAAAGTACAGTGGACGATTTTTATCATTCTGATCTTATCTGCACTTTTAAATCATATTGAGATTATAAGCAAAAAATACTTTTCTGCCACGACAAAACAAGCGTGTGTACTGAAAAAAGCGGTATTCACAAATAAAATTTGAAACTACTCAATAATTCTGATTTTAACATTTGCATTAGGATGTCTAAATTTTCATAGTCGAAATACGATTTTTTTGTTCACTTGTAATCTATTTTCATGCAGATCCAAAACTTTTCCTTTTGAAAATTGAGGTAGTAAATCTTCAGTACATAAAGACGTTTGGGCGATTTTCACAGCCAAAGGAATTCAAACGATTAGAAGAATTGATTTTCGTTGTGTTTTATCTGTGCAAACTTCAAGGTGTACTATTTTGGAGCACCAACATTTTCGCAAGAACGTGCTTGAACTTCAAGAACGTTTTTTCATATAACTCGAACTCTATGAATGGGATTAATTCTGCTACAAGTAAATGACCTTGAAAAGGTAATTTGATGCACAGGTACAGTGCAAATGTCTGTAAATTGTTTTCAAAACTGCTCGAGTGTTTTAAAAAGCTATAGTGGAACATTGATAACTCCCAGTGAATAGCAAGAATAATTTAGAATCGTTTTATTGAAATATTTTTGAATTTTATTTTATTGATAGATCGGAGCAGAAAATGTAAAAATCATGTGGGTCACAAAACTCGTGAATGAATACCTCAGTTAAAGCCCGATCTAGAAGGGATTGTTGGTACTTTTGCAATTGTTCGTAATCCATTGCTGTTATATCGAACTAAATATTCGTATCTGGCTTGTTTTTCACATCGAGCCATAACCTCTAAAAACGAGTGGCTGCGATGTAAGCATAATGTTGCAACGCACAGTGTTTCATTTTGACTGCATAATGTTAGAACTATGAATCGTGTACGGCGATAAAATTAGATTATTGCCAAGTGTAGTTGGCGTTGAGTTTTTAATTCGTACGTAAAAGTGTAAACACCATGCCGGCTGTCGGCATAAACAAAGAAGTTAGGTTGAGATAGAATGTACGTCTCTCACGGGAGACGTTGGCACCACAAGTCTGGAAACGCCAGCCGAAGGCTGTCACATAACAGCCAGCGCGAGATAGTGGCGATTTCAAGAACTAAATAGCCGTGAGAAAAGGGGGTTTTCCTTTATCGTATAGGAATAGTCGGCCATGTCAGGGGCACGGTCCTCATACCTCATCAAAGTTAGCCCCGCCACTTTGACTAATCGAACTTTTTTTTTTACGAATCGTTTGGTGGTCGTTTGGTAGCGTTTGGTAGTCCCTTTAAATCGTTTGGTAGTTCTCCGTTTTTCGAAAGATCGATAATCAAAAATTGGGCAGTAAGTTGGCCCCCCCCTACTTTGACTAATCGAACTTTTTTTTTACAAACCGTTTGGTAGTCATTTGGTAGCGTTTGGCAGACCAGTCAAATCGTTTGGTAGTTTCCCGTTCTTTCGGAAAATCAAAAAGAAAATTCCGATCCATGAGATAGGACGATAGGTGGCGGAAAAAGACTCGATAACCAACGCCATCTATGGCAAAAACGTCGCGATATTATCGCGTATATTATCGCGACCAATCACAGCCTTCCGTTTCGGATATGCGTAATTTATTTCGGTCGGAGTTTATTAAAAAATTAAATTCGAAAATGTTGATTCGTTTGCATTTCGTTTAATTCATTTCCCAGCGACTTCTCCGTACTATCGTTCTTGGATTTAGTTGACTTTGGAGTTTAACTATGAAAATGACACATCGTTCTGCCCCTGCGGCTGTTGGCGACCAACCACAGCCCTCTATTCCTGATACGCACATATTTTGTGTTATCGTATTTGAATGATCGACTACCAACCGTCCCGAATAGAATACCAAACGCTACCGGATGTTTTCCCATCGATCGCGACCTATTTGAACGTAATCGGACAAGAAATAACGATTGAATCTACGCTAATAAGTAATTCTGCCAGTCTGGCTTCTGGCGACCAATCCCAGCTCTCCATTCCCGATTCGCTGTATTTTGCGTTGGCGATATTGATTGATCGACTACCGAACGTCCGGAATACAATACCAAACGCTGATTTATTTTTCGATCGATTAAGTGTCATCACAATGAATTAGCCACAAAATAATTGGTGAATTTTTGTTAGAAATTCCTTTTTCCGCTGCGGCTACTGGCGACCAATCGCGGCTCACCATGATCAACTGAACGGTGAGCTGTGATTGGTCGCCACAAATCGTGGCCGGCCAAGAACCTATTTACGCAGGGTCCCTCATTATTTTTGGCTAATCCAGTTCTTAATAAGACTCGATTGATAGATAAGCATATGATAGCATTTGGTATTGAATCCGGGACTGTTGGTAGTCGATTGCTAAATTATGACGGTGCATAATACTTGTGAGTGCTGAATCGAGGGTCGTGATTGGTCGCCAAAAACCGAATTTTCTGGTCAATTTTTTTTGTACGGAGAACAAACAATTTTGTTTAGCGGAAAACTCTGTCTCTGATCGATTTCGATACGCTACTAAACAACGGGCCGAAAACGCAGGACGGCCATTTTAATGAATGAGATATCGCCGATCGAAGGAAGCGGAACGCACCCCAAAGCGGAGTGCGCGATAAACTATATAGGTATAGCCAGAGTCGAGCCCGTCATCTAGAGATAGAAGCTAGATTAGAAGCGCGGTGGAGAAAAATAGCGACGGTATGTTTCTATCGTCCAAGCTTGACGAAAATCCGCACAAAGCGGAGAGCGCGATAACATATATAGGTATAGCCAGAGTCAAGCCCGTCAGCTATAGATATACTAGAAGCGCGGTGAAGAAAAGCAGCAACGGTTTCGTTCGCTCTAGCTCGACGAATATCCGCACAAAGCGGAGAGCGCGATAACATATAGGTATAGCCAGAGTCGAGCTCGTCAGCTACAGATATAGTAGGAGCGCGGTAAAGAAAATTAGCGGTGTTTCTATCGTCCGAGATCGACGAATATCCGCATAAAGCGGAGAGCGTGATAACATATAGGTATAGCCAGAGTTGAGCCCGTCAGCTATAGATATACTAGAAGCGTGGTGAAGAAAAGCAGCAACGATTTTGATCGCCCTAGAACGACGAAGATCCGCACAAAGGGGTCGCCCATTACTCATGTGCGGCTCAAATTGGGGGGTGAGGTTCGGATAACATCACGATCGATCACACTGCGGAGCGGGGGGGGGGTTGTGACATATCACGTATATTTTTTTGGTAACTGCGCGGACAATGCCATCGAAATATACTGAAAACTCTCTATAGCTTGCGGCTGACATTTCGTAACAAAAAAATACACGCGAAGTTACAGGCGGGTGGAGGGGGGGGGGGGGGGGGGTTTCCCTAGAACCTCACCTCATATCGCCATGGGGGAGGGGGGTTCAAAAAGTGGCCTAAAAACCTCACGTGATTAATGGGCATAGAAAATGACAAATTCGTTACCTGCTAATATTTCGTACACTGAACTAGAAAGAGCGGAAATTAAATAGAGCATTTTGTTGGGAGCGTAGCGTCTTTTTGGCGTCGTTTAGTGGCCCGGCGGAGTGCGTCGAAACAGAGCGTTAACGGACAACACCACTGTGACCCCTGTTTTTTTGCCATTTTTCAAGAATTTTTTTTTGTGGGAAAAAAAGAGACATCCGAAAATTTTTTTTTTGTTTTGTTCGTTGTTTATTGAAGATGCATACAAATTTTTTTTTAAATTTTTCACGCCCCATGGTGACGCTGGGGAAGCTCCCGCGTCAGGTACTGTTGCCTCTGCAGTAGTTCGCGGCACGCAGCAGAACTCTCTTGAAAGTCGATCTGAAAAAAAATACCGAGTGTTTTCGTTAATAATATGATATTTTGAAGAGAAGTACATAGGGATTTGAAAAAATATTTATTTTTAAAAAATAGGCACGTTTTTGAAATTAATAGACGATTTTTGAGCAAAATTTCTCGTCGAAAATAGGCTATAACTTTTTTTATTATTGAGATATCGAAAAAATCCTATGTACTTCTTTAGATAATCTAGTTTTATTGATGCAGTCCAAATTTGAAGTCGATCGGATAAAAATTGCTCGAGTTCTGCTGCGTGCCGCACTAAAAAAAATGATATTGAGAAAAACGCGTTCAAAGATTTAGATTTGTTAATTTATGCGATAAATTGGAAAAAAATTTTTTTACCGTTAATCAGCGATGCCGGCACCATATAGCTGGCCTTCAAGAAGCAAATCATTGTCCCTAGCATCTTTTCTCGAACTTGTAGAGGTCTTCTTGCCTCTTTTGCAGCGTCTGTGAGCGAGCGCTCCGCCAGCTCGATCCGCGCTGCGTCGCTTTCAGCGCTAAAATTCAAACAATTTGGGCCAATAGTTATCCCCAACGTTTCCAAAAATTTCACGAGGCTTCTCAGGCCATCATTGAATAATAATACCGCGATATCAGCTGCAATATCGACGATTTTTTTGCTCCCGGACTAACACTTGGGGGCTATTGCCCAAACTGATTTGTTGTGGCTTTCGTTGTTGTTTTGCGTGGAGCCGCCCAAACAACGCTGCAGCAAACCGTCTCTGCTCAAATTTTCGAAGACTGGCGTAATGGCCTCCAATACTTCCTCAGGAAGAGGCGGCTTATGGCGATATTCAGAAATATTACCGCTTGCGACCGCTCGCTGCCACGAACACCACGACTCGGCTCCCTCTGGGCAATCGTCATGTTGTGGCTCACTATCTGTGGATATTTTATGTTTGATAGTTGCCCAAATTGCCTTCCTCATTTTTTCAACATCATCGCTGTTCCTCCGAATAGCCAAGCCGTAATATGTGCTCTTCGGCTAATCGGCCTTTGTTTTGCGAATCGTTTGGTAGTCGCTTGCTACCGTGTATTGGCCCGTTGAAGTCGTTTGGTAGTTATCCGTTTTTTTTTTCAATTGAGATTTAAAAATCGATCCACAATTTCGCACCCTCCCCCCTCACTTTGACTAATCAAACTTTTATCCACGAATCGTTTACTAGTCGTTTGGAAGCGTATCGAAATCGTTCAGTGGTTTTCCCCTAAAAAAATTGTTTGTTTTCCGTGAAATGCGGTTTTTGGCAACCAATCACGACCCTCCGTTCTGGACCCGCAAGTATTATGCATTGGCATAATTTAGTAATCGACTACCAAACGCTATCATATGCTTTTCTATCGATCAAGTCTCATAAAAACTGGATTAGCCAAAAATAATTAGGGAGTGTGCGTAATTAGGTTCCTTGTCCGCCGCGACATGGGTATACCAATCTCAGCTCACCGTTCAGTTGATCATGGTGAGCCGCGATTGGTCGCCAGAAGCCGCAGCGGAAAAAGGAATTCCTAACAAAAATTCACCCATTATTTTGTGGCTAATTCATTGTGATGAGACTTAATCGATCGAAAAATTAATCAGCGTTTGGTATTGTATTCCGGACGTTTGGTAGTCGATCAATCAATATCGCCAACGCAAAATACAGTGAATCGGGAATGGAGAGCTGGGATTGGTCGCCAGAAGCCACACTGGCAGAATTATTTATTAGCGTAGATTCAATCGTTATTTCTTGTCCGATTACGTTCAAATGTGTCGCGATCGATAGGAAAACATCCGGTAGCGTTTGGTATTCTATTCGGGACGTTTGGTAGTCGATCATTCAAATACGATAACACAAAATATGTGCGTATCAGGAATAGAGGGCTGTGGTTGGTCGCCAACAGCCGCAGGGGCAGAACGATGTGTCATTTTCATAGTTAAACTCCAAAATCAACTAAATCCAAGAACGATAGTACGGAGAAGTCGCTGGGAAATGAATTAAACGAAATGCAAACGAATCAACATTTTCGAATCAAATTTTTTAATAAACTCCGACCGAACCGAAAGAAATTACGCATATCCGAAAGGGAAGGCTGTGATTGATCGCGATAATATACGACGTTTTTGTCATAGATGGCGTTCGTAAAAAAAAGTTCGATTAGTCAAAGTAGGGGGGCCAACTTACTGCCCAATTTTTGATTATCGATTTTTCGAAAAACGGAGAACTACCAAACGATTTAAAGGGACTACCAAACGCTACCAAACGACCACCAAACGATTTGTAAAAAAAACGTTCGATTAGCCTAAGTGGGTGGGCTAACTTTGGTGAGGTGTCCTACATACAGGTCTTGAAACTCTGGTGGTGGGGGTATGTCACCGGATTGAAGCACCGGCCGTTTTGCCTACTGACCACGAGTGTCGCTGCGATAGAGTGATGCAGGCTGTTCGAGAGAGATGGAAATCGATTGTTGACTCCATGGAGACTAGATACCGTTGTCTCATAGGAACCTAACCTAGCTGTACAATTGGCTGGCGTAGGCAAATTATGATATTCAATGTCAAAAATGCATGATGGACCGAAATACAATTAAAAGTAACTTTATCGTAAACCTGAAAAAAACCAAAAGACTATAGTTATCCAAGTGGGTACAATGAATATAAATGTTTTTTA
This sequence comes from Ophion costatus, assembly GCA_951751655.1. Classification (NCBI taxonomy): domain Eukaryota; kingdom Metazoa; phylum Arthropoda; class Insecta; order Hymenoptera; family Ichneumonidae; genus Ophion; species Ophion costatus. The sequence goes on along the minus strand of OX632363.1, from coordinate 19,666,806 downwards.
TATAGGTGTCAATGTGAGCTCGTGTTGGTCGAGGGGTTCGTTTTTACAAGTTTAGAAGTGAGCACGTCGCGTGTCGTCGCGTGAATCAGCGGTTATGTTTGGGTTTTGTTTACTTTTGAAATATATTTCCGTCTCTCTCACACAGCCTGCATCACTCTATAGCAGCGTTCCTCGTGGTCACGAGTTAAAACAATCGGTGCTTCAATAAGAGGCCATCCCACACTACTGAAATTTTGAGCGAGTTTCAAGACCTGTATGTAAGACTGTGGTCAGGGGCAGTGCAGCCAGATCGCGCGCGAAAGTTACCCTCTCTCTAGTCCCTCGCGCGCCCATCACACAATCATAGTAGCGCGTGTCCGTGAGCGAGCGACGCTCGGACATCTTCGGAAAGAGCCGAGTGCCGTCGAACTGTCCCGACCGCGCCTTCGGCAGCTACACCACACATAGACACGCTGAGCACGTTCATGTGCGGCCAAGCCGAACGAAGGCTTCGAGGGAAAAAGCAATCTGAGCACGGCCCGCGCGTGACGTCACGCGACGGCACGCGCGAGACTTTTAGATGATTTCAATGCTTATTTAGCTCTTGATTCTCTGCGTTATTAATGTATACAAAAAAATGTCTCGCGCACTCTGTACGCTTATTTTTTTAGTTTATACGTTAATTTAAATATAATAATAAATCTAAATTACAACTTATTTATCTTCTAAAAAATTGTTTACGCTTTACTCACACCCGTCCTTATGCCAAATAAATTATAATTCAGAAAAGTAAGTGAAAATATATTTATATTCGTATTATTATATTAATTCTCATACTTTCATCAAGCGATAAAGTATTATCTCCAAAAACAAGTCAATCATCAATCGGGCCGCCAATCGTAACTGCCAGAAAGTGCATCTTTAACACAAGTGCTAGGATGGTCCCGTTGGTAGTGTTCCTGGCTTCGGTCCGTAGGGGCGCACGATCGTTCCTCACGCTCAGCGCTTTTTTTTTTAAATCATGGTTACTATTAATTTATATTTGATTAGTTATTTTTATTAGTTATCATATTTATTTTAATTAGTTATCTTTTAGTACCGAAAAATTTATCGCGCACTCTGACCGCTTAATTTATTAGTTTTTACGTTAATTTAAATATAATAAATCTAAAATACAACTTATTTATCTTCTAGCAAAATGTTTGCGCTTTACTCACACCCGACCCTATGCCAAATAAATTGTAATTCATAAAAGTAAGCGGAAATATATTTATCTTCGTATTATTATATTCATTCTCATATACTTTCATCAAGCAAAAAAGTATTATCCCCAAAAACAACCATCCATCCGACCGCGAATCGTAAGTACCAGAAAGTGAACATACATTGACACAAAAAATTAAAGGAGCAAGAAAAGTTGAACTTCGTCAAAAGTGTTCGTACAAAAAAAAAGGATGTTGAAGCTTCAAGTTTCTAGTTTTAGTTCCGACAATGATTTTTTTTTGAGAATCACTGATTGCGCGGTAGGAAGAAATATCACGGCAAAAAAAATGTTGCAAATTTTTACGTTTTTCAAAGTTCTGCACGTGTTTTGGAGATTTTTTTCGGACTTGACCAATATCAAGGTCATTGAGCCCATTCAATTCAGTTCAATTTGCTTCTTTTTTTATCTCCTTACGACCATTTTTCGCTGATATCGGCCTCCTCGTCGGTCTCTGAATGAAAAAACGTCCTTTTGTCTTCAGTCATCGATATCTCGGGAACTAATGGTCGTACGGGAATTCGACCGGCAATTTTGGAAACGTGAATGCATACTCTACAAGCTCTGATTATTATTGTAGATTTAAAAAAAATTATTTTTGCCATCAGTTTTAAAAAAGTACAAAAAATCGATGTTTACTTGTTTTTTATAAAATCCACCGCTACTTTGCAAATATTGCGATAAACACTATTGTTTATGGACGGTCATTCGGCTCAATATGTCCCCAAGAGATATGCAAAATTCCCAAATTGATCCGTTCATCGGTCTTTCTTGCCCGATTGACCAAAATATGAAAAAAAATTAAAGGAACAAGTTTCCTCCTTCTCAGAAATCATTTCATGATTATTAAGAGGAAAAACAACTTTTCACTACTTTTCGTACAATTGGGTATTGAGTACGCATTAAATGTTGGAAAAGAACCCTGAAAATCATATTGACTAAAAATTTTCGATTTTTTTTTTTTTAATAACAAAAATGTTGAAATTTTTTTGTTTATAAAAAAATCTATTTCGATTTTTTTTATTTTTTTAATGTTGACATTTTTTTTCGATTCAACATTGTACCGCCAGCATTAGAATTACCCAAAGTGTACGTAGAATTACCCAAAGCGTACCTCCCCGTGGTATGCTTTGGGTAATTCTGATGCTGGCGGTACAATGTTGATTTAAAAAAAAAATTCAACATTAAAAAAAAAAATTCGAAACTGATTTTTTTATAAAAAAAAAAATTTTCAATATTTTTTTTATGAAAAATTTTTTTTTTCGAAAATTTTTAGTCAATATGATTTTTACGGTTTTTTTTCCAACATTCAATGCGTACTCAATACCCAATTGTACGAAAAGTAATGAAAAGTTTTTTTTCCTCTTAGTAACCATGAAATGATGTCTGAAAAGGAGGAAACTTGCTCCTTTAATTTTTTTTCAAATTTTGGTTAATCGGGCAAGAAAGACCGATAATCGGATCAACTTGGAATTTTGCATGGCTCTTGGGGACATATTGAGCTGAATGACCGTCCATAAACATTAGTCTTTATCGCAATATTTGCAAAGTAGCGGTGGATTTCATAAAAACCAAGAAGACATCGTTTTTTTGTACTTTTCTAAAACTAATGGCAAAAATAAAAAATAAAAGTTTCACCACAATAATAATCGGAGCTTGTAGAGTATTCACGTTTCCAAAACTACCGATCGAATTCCCGTACGACCATTAGTTCCTGAGATATCTCAGCGAAAAATGGTCGTACGGAGAAAAAAAAGCAAATTGAAGTGAATTGAATGGGCTCAATGACCTTGATATTGGTAAAGTCAGAAAAAAATCTCCAAAACACGTGCAGAACTTTGAAAAACGTAAAAATTTGCGCAATTTTTTTTGCCGTGATATTTCTTCCGACCGCGCAATCAGTGATTCTCATAAAAAAAATCATTGTCGGATCTAAAACTAGAAACTTGAAGCTTTAAAATCCTTTTTTTTTGTACGACCACTTTTGACAAAGTTCAACTTTTCTTACTCCTTTAATTTTTTGTGTCAATGTATGTTCACTTTCTAGTACTGACGATTCGCGGTCGGATGGATGATTGTTTTTGGGGATAATACTTTATCGCTTGATGAAAGTATATGAGAATGAATATAATAATACGAAGATAAATATATTTCCGCTTACTTTTATGAATTACAATTTATTTGGCATAGGGTCGGGTGTGAGTAAAGCGCAAACATTTTGCTAGAAGATGAATAAGTTGTATTTTAGATTTATTATATTTAAATTAACGTAAAAACTAATAAAATAAGCGGTCAGAGTGCGCGATAAATTTTTCGGTACTGAAAGATAACTAATTAAAATAAATATGATAACTAATAAAAGCAACTAATCAAATAAGAATTAAGGATGTTGGGTCCCAAATCGCAAATGATGATAAAATTCTGAAAATTTGATATGTTTTTGTATGAAGTATTTCAGAGGTCGTGTAAAAATTTCACGACAATTAGGAAGCTCGTTATTGAACAATTAACATTCACAAATTAAATGCTGTCTTATGGAAACTGATGTAACTTTGCAATAAGTTTTTCTTTTGACCTCTCAATTTTGTAATATCTACAATATACTGAAAGCAACGGAAACAAAACGAAGTTTATTGATACATTTCTTTTATTTCTTTTAAAAATTGTTCTTAACAAAATGTTAATTTTTCAATAACGAGCTTCCTAATCGTCGTGAAATTTTAACACGACCTTTTAAATACTTCATACAACAACATACCAAATTTTCAGAATTTTCTTATCATTTTTTATTTCAACCCTTAAGGAGGTTGAAGTAATGATGATAGAATTCTGAAAATTTGGTATGTTTTTACATGAAGTATTCAGGAGGTCGTGTAAAAATTTCATGACGATTAAGAAGCTATTTATTGAACAATTAACATTAACATGTTTTATAGGGACTCAACATCCTTAATAGTAACCATGATTTAAAAAAAAAAAAGCGCTGAGCGTGAGGAACGATCCTGCGCCCCTACGGACCGAAGCCAGGATCGCTACCAACGGGACCATCCTATCGCTTGTGTTAAAGATGCATTTTCTGGCAGTTACGATTGGCGGCCGGATGGATGATTGATTTGTTATTGGAGATAATACTTTATCGCTTGATGAAAGTATGAGAATTAATATAATAATACGAATATAAATATATTTTCACTTACTTTTCTGAATTATAATTTATTTGGCATAAGGACGGGTGTGAGTAAAGCGTAAACAATTTTTTAGAAGATAAATGAGTTGTAATTTAGATTTATTATTATATTTAAATTAACGTATGAACTAAAAAAATAAGCGTTCAGAGTGCGCGATACAATTCTTTTGTATACATTAATAACGCAGAGAATCAAGAGCTAAATAAGCATTGAAATCATCTAAAAGCCTCACGCGTGCCGTCGCGTGACGTCACGCGCGGGCCGTGCTCAGATTGCTTTTTCCCTCGAAGCCTTCGTTCGGCTTGGCCGCACATGAACGTGCTCAGCGTGTCTATGCGTTGGTGTAGCTGCCGAAGGCGAGGTCGGGACAGTTCGACGGCACTCGGCTCTTTCCGAATATGTCCGAGCGTCGCTCGCTCACGGACACGCGCGACTATGATTGCTCGATGGGCGCGCGAGGGACTAGAGAGAGGGTAACTTTCGCGCGCGATCTGGCTGCACTGGTCAGGGGGCTGGTTCCAAACAACTCGGTGTCGGGCTTCGACCAATCCTCCAAAATTCATATACGGCAATTGCGTACTTCCGCATCCATATTTTATAGCGATATGCTTTAATCTTTGACCATTTGGTTTTTTCGAACATGCAGTTTTTACGTAATTCCTCTCACGACGCTCGATACCTGAACTATTCCGCTGTCGATCAAACTTTCGACAACTTACTGAATACAAGTAATAATTGATAGCAACAGGTAACATTCAATGATTATTCAGTCCAGAAATTATTGTTACGATCGAAATGCACTTACCGCTGCCATCGGGGCTCATTTTCCGCGCAACCGTAAGCACCTCTCGATGACCGAGAAAATCGCGGCATTTTTTTCACAATCCGCCTGTTAGGATATTCTTCACTGTACAAAGTCCAACTCACCAACAGAACCGTCCTTTCACCTGCGCAATGTGAGCCAATGTCTTCGAAATGAAAATAAGTTTTTTTCAATGTCTCTTTTATTTTAACTTGTAGGGTAAATGAGGAAAATTTAACTGTCGACAAATATTACGATGAGTCCACCGAGGTTATTGGAGGAAATCAAATTGACGATGCCATGGGGCCACGTAGCCGGAAAGACCTGGGGCACGAAGAAAGGCGATAACGTTCTGGTCGTTCACGGAACACTCGACAATGCAGGATCTTTCGACAGGCTCATTCCCCTCCTGCCGGAAAATTTTTACTACGTGGTTATCGATCTACCGGGTCACGGCCTCTCCTCTTCCATGCCTCCGGGCATACAATTGGATTATCTGAATTACGTTTTCGCCATAAGACTCGTGCTCGATGAATTAAATTGGGACAATTGCATATACATAGGCCACAGTTTTGGCGCTCAATTAGGGCTTTTTACCAGCATTTTGTGTCCAGGTAGAATCAGTAAAATGGCTTTCCTCGACGGATTTTTGCCGGCTCCCCTAACGGGCAAGCAAACACTTGAAAAAATCAGAGATTATCAGGAGACTGCTGTGCAAGCTATGAAAAATCCAACTCCGACGCTTTATACCAAGGAGGAAATTTTGTACAGCCTCAAGAACAAGAGAATGTTTCCGCTCAATTCACAAGCCGCCGAAGCCATGTTCGTAAGAGCGACCACAAAGGTCGGCGATCTTTACAAGTACAATCGGGACTTCCGACTGAGAGCATTTCTCAGTCCGCTGTTCGCCGTGTCGCAGTACGCGGAAGTTGTGAAAAGAGCCAAGAGTCCAGTGCTTATAATTGTAGCGGAATGGTCCTGGTTAGACGATTTTTTCAAAGCCAGCAGCATCGAAGCGATCAAAGAAATAATGGGTCATCATTGTAGGATGGTCAGAGTGCGGGGGAATCATGACGTTCACAACAACAATCCTGAAATTGTTGCTCCTCATGTGAGCCATTTTCTCAATGGCACGATCGAGAGCAAATTGTGACGGGTAGCATGGGACGCTAAAAAGTGCCCGACCATTTTTACACATCACTTTTGTAGAAAAAATGTAGTCTAGGGGCAACGTACCGTACGACTCAGCGGTTGGATAATTAAAAAATTCTTAACGGGGGTTGGAAAACGATTATCGGGAAGTAGCCAGTTATTTACACAACAAATGTTCAAGGGGCTACAACTACCTGCAGGCCCAAAAAAAAGGCCAAGTTCCGAGTTTTTCGGGGATATGTTTGGTGAAAAGAAAACAAAATCGTGGAATTATTTTCGCGACGTTTAGCGGTGGACACTAAAACCAAACGGGGTATTTAAGTTAACAATAAATACGAATCGTTGATGATCGTCGACTTTTTAAATCATTTTTTTAAACGACGTGGCGACGAATTGAAACGCGAGCATACAAAATGTATGAAAAAAGTCATTTTCACGTTACTATTAAAAAATGAAGATCGATTTGAAAAAAGTGAGATCGTCAACGACCTTTGAATGTCTCTCATCGCATCTCCTGTAAATTTGGAAATAACGCATCAAGTGGTTGTCGAGATATCACGTCCACGGACTTTGAAAACAGTGTTTCGAGAAAAACGCGCTTTAGCTCATTCAATTTTAGGAACATTCCAATTAAATTTTCAGGGAATATAGCTGAAAGGTGATATCGAAGAAAAATATGTTTGGAAAATGCAATTTTTTGACCCACCCAGGTAGATGTAGCCCGTTAAATTTAGTGCTTGATAAAAGGTCTCGAATACAGTAGAACCTCGATTATCCGAATGCTTCGGTGCCGTATACAAACGTTCGATTATCCGAACTCAATGATCTTTTTTTTCTCAGTTGGAATATCGCCCTAAGGTGTATTAAGGTGTATTATTATTAGGTGTATTCTCATTCAAGGTATCGCCCTATATGTAACTTCATCCATCAGATCGTATATACATTGTATGGATGTACGAGAAATCGCCCTGGAATGGTTTGACACCTAACCAGAAAATAGTCCCACACAGCTGATGTTCTGGAAACGAATTCGAGACTTAGCGGCCACGAAACGCGCAACTACTATGCGACGGCGAAAAATTGATCATTATTTTTAGCCGCAATTGTGATTGAACTGCATAAGTAGTGGTGGTGTAAAAATTGGACTTCTCTCCATTGTTAATTGCTATCAAATAAATAATTTAGGACCGTTGAATTGATAAAGAGAATTTTTGATACTATTTATATTATATAAGTTGATTTTCTCGGAAATCCAAGATATATTTTCGATTATCCGAACAATTTTCGGGCCCAAATAGTTCGGATAATCGAGATTCTACCCTACAAGACATTTTTTTCCTAGCAAAAACATCCCTTCGTGATTAAACGCCATCCATTTCTGAGGCAGTATTATGGCAGTTAGGGTACTTGTTAACCCTTCGGCGCCACACGTATATTCGGCCACAATTTTGACACACTGGTCAACCCATTGGTCAGTTCAAATTGAAAAAAAAAGAAACTAAACGTTTCACAATATGTCTGCATAATTGAAATTCGAAGAGTATAAAATTGAATTGTTGTAAAAGATTATTGAAAACTTTCAATTTTGGGGAATTGAGCATTTTATTTCAAATTTGTCCCGGTCAAAATGACCCAGTGTGTCAACGTACAATTAAGAAGACCTTTCATTACAATGAGAGCTGTGCTCTCAAAGTACGTTTTATGAAAACAAGGTAATGATACTTGTAACAACTGTAAAAATAATTATGGGTGCAGTCAAAATAAAGATTTTATGAACTCTGGTCTACCAATCTTTTTCACCATCAGTTCTATCCCAAAGAAACTAATCAGATTTCACAAACTAATCCCAATCAGAAATATCAGGAACAGGAAGTTTCGATAAGGTATATGACTGTTGTACGAAAATCATCTTAAATAGTTAATTATTTTATATTATCCTCACAATATTTTGTTATCTTCGTGAATGTCAGTATTTACGATATAAATCCGCAATAAAGTTTAAATATTCAAGGGATCCCCAAAACGCTCCCGTTGTCAGATGTGTAGTCACGTGACGCCTGTGACGTCACATGCCAGTATAGAAGGCAAAGAACCTAAATCGCCTCTGAATTGTCACACAGCAAACCTTCCTCTCCATTCTTATTTAAAAGTTGATAATATGGTAGCTATCACTACAAATGACTGAATGAACAGAAAAAGCACGGAAATAAACTAGAAAATCGTTCGTTACTCGTCGCAGGACTCGTAATAGGTTTGTTCGCGGTAGCTACACTTTCTACACTTTGACCAGATACAGTAATAGAAAGTCCACCGGAGGTGTAAGAAGTGTAGAAAGTGTAGCTAAAACGAACAGACCCAATGACATCTCTTTACTGGCATGTGACGTCAGTAGAGATCCAACCAATCCTGGAGCGTTCACGTTCACGTGACCAAACGTTCAAATTTGTCTAATTTAAAAATTGAAACAAACGAAAATAATGCATATTTTTTCCATAAAACGACAGAAAATACTTTTTCTACACTTTATTCTGTTAGGATGACAAGAGAATTAACCATTTTTCTTATCTAGTCAAATACCCTATTGGATTCGCTATTTCTGTCTAAACTCGTCTTGATGCGTTCCATCTATGTGACTTACTGAAAAATGAGAATGTATTGGTTTTTTTTTGAGTATACTATAATAAGAGGCATGTAAATGAGGTTTGAAGGTTTTATTGTAAATGCGTGGACGTGTAGAAAAAAAATATACAGAAAATTATGTAAAAATTGTATAGAAAAAAACCGAAAAAACATTAAAATAAATACGAATAGCGGCTCATTCGTTCTGCGAGAGACTACACACCGTTATGGTTAAGCATCGAGGGCAAAAAAGACAAAATTTCGTCATTCACATGAGTTTTGCTAGAGAAGTGCACACGGTCATTACAAAATATGATTTTTTCGCACCCGGGCATCATTTCGAATGCATTTTTTCCCCTAAATATTTGGACTTAATTTTTTTATAAAAACGAGAATCGTTGATGAATCGTCACTTAAGGGTCTGCCGTCGGTTTTGTTGTAACTCATATATGTGATAAAGCATTGAAAACTATTAAACACGTATTTTTTTACCTGCGGAAAAACGGTTTTGAAGGGGGAAACCACCCCTCAAAATTTGCCATTTCACCCAAAGGCAGTCCACCGATCTGAATGAAACAAAAACCAAAATTCTTCTAATGTACAGAAATGAAAAATCCACTACAGAATAATTGGATGAAATCAGATTAAGGGATGACACAACTTTCTTTTAGGGGTCGTTTCCCCCTTAAAAACGATTTTCCGCAGATAACAAACAACGTGTCTAATAGTTTTCAATGCTTAATCACATATACGAGTTTCAACAGAAATTAAGGCGGACACTTAAGTGATGTTAGATAAGTAACACACGCGAACAGCGTGTACCCTAAAAAAACAAATAAAAAAAAACACTTAAGTGATGTTCCTTGTAAGAAGCTACAGTTGAAATGTCAAGTAAAAATTTCGAAGATGCGATTTCGCGAAACACGCGTCTAAAGTTTGGAAACTGAGTTAGGAGGTATCTTCCACACGACGTAATTGAAGCTCTCATTTGAGTTTTTGGCATACCCACGAAGGTGTTTTATCAGTAGATCTTTAGTTGTTAGATCGTTGCAGGAAAAATATACTTTTCATGATTCGTTTATTCATTCGAAAAACGTATTTTTCATACAACGACTAGACTAAACTATTCCAAGTTTCGGAGTCATGGAAACTGGATAGAAGAGCGTAAACTCCAATGGGGGAACGACAAAAAAGCGTGCCCATAAATGAACACAACAGGGCTGGCGCTGCAATCGCGCGAAGGGTTGCGGAGTTGGCTTCACTCGACAACAGACCGAACGCCCGTTCATGGAGCCTAGCAATATACAGAGTGTAATACGAGAAGTGGAGCAAACGAAGGATAACGATGGGGGGCCTCAATACCTATCGATTTAACCCTCATGTATGTTCCGCGATTTTCAGTGGCTTACAATTTATTTTGGTTTTTGTGGTTTTTTTTGTAAGATACTAATTTTAGACGACAGTTCGCAAATACATCGAAACTATTGAGTCCACTCCCATGCTTTTTTTTCCTTCAAATAGTATAATAGTGGGCCTTACGTACTAAAATACTACTTTCACACATGAGCCGAAAAGTTTTCGAATAAAAACTTAAGTCCTTAAATATTTTTGCAAATCTGACTTTTCTACCATCCTTCAAACGCTCCAGAATTTAAAAGAATCATATCGGATTGTTTTCTACATACGCACGTACACGCAAAGATTATCACTTTGAAGTATTATTATATTATTATTAAAGTATTACGAAAAGACTTACCTTTTTCCCTCAGAAATCGATTTCTTTTTCACGCGAAAATTACAAAAATCAAAATTCAAAGTAATTAACGTCAAATTCGCGTTCGATCTGTTGTCAAGTGAACCTTGCACCGTAACCCTTCGCGCGATCGCAGCGCCATCTCTGCTGGCTTCATTTTCGGGCATCACATAAAATGCCGAGTTCAGGCTTCTGTATCTATCGCCCATGTTTCATTTAAGAAATTTCATTTAAGGGATAACACCACTGTAGAACTTTGGGAAAAATAACGTTTTTTTCGTTTTAGCTTAAAAAATACTTTAGGGTCATAAAAACAATGTGGAATTGGTCCAGTCGCGAAACATTTTTTTTTATAGGTTCAATTATCGATTTTGCCGCAGAGCCTCGGAGCCATGGGGCAAAACTTTTTTCAAACTGGGAGGACGGAGTACTCGAACATCTTTGCATGGATCGATTTGCAATTTTAATAGTAGCTTCACAATGACATTCTCTATGAGAGTACGTAGCCGTTTTTTAAAAATTAGATGTAAACTTTTTTTATCAACAATTTACTGCTTATTTTTTCGGCAAAAAATCGATTTATTTCTTTCAAAGTGCGCCATTTTTTCAAAATTTGATTTAAAAATCCCTACGTAGTCCCAGAGCTATTAATATATAGATTATAATTTTGGTTTTTGTTCCAGGTCTTATACTTTACGAGAAAACCGTCCTCGCGTAAAGCAATTTGTAACAAACATGCTTTTTAAAATGGGCTCTGTCGCCGCCATTTTGTATGAAAATTATTAGGTGTTGGAATTAATTCGTAGCGTTTTACAAGAGATGGCGTAGGTAGTACAGTATTTCTTTGTTACCGACAGTAATGTATTCATCGTGAAACAGCTACGATTGCATGTCATTTGCTGTGCGTAACCTCTTTTTGAATCGTACATAACAACACTTTATAATTTATTCAATATATCAACATTTATGCCGAATAAAGTTTTTTTGCGGGGAGTTTTACTTCATTACTTTAATATGAACAAAAGTGCTGCTGATGTTCATCGTATTATAGTGGAAGTGTATGGTGAACATGCTCTAGCTGAGCAAACGTGTCGGAAGTGGTTTGCACGTTTTAAAGCTGGTAATTTCGACTTGGATGACAAGGAGCGACCTGGCCAGCCGAAAAAATTTGAAGGTAATTCAAGGTAAAATTTGAAGGTAATTCAAGTTGGAGGCATGGCTCAATGAAGACCCATCTCAATCATTTCAAAAGTTGTCTACATAATTAGGAGTTATTGACTTATCAACGGTAGGAAAACGTCTTACGGGAGCTTTCCAGTGTGAAATTTTCAAAAAATCGATTTTTTTTTTTGCTTTATCGAATAGTATACACTCTTCCGAATATTCCCTGAAATTTTCATGCCGAAATTCAGATTATTTCGGTTACTGTACAGCATTTCTTGGAAGAAGGCAACGGAGCGCTACAGCTACAGCGAAACTTTGAACGCGTTTTTCTCGAAACAGCATTTTTCAAAACGGTGTCCAACTTGGAGGGCAGAGTTTTAAAGCTATCGAGTTGAATTTTTTACACAATATTCTTAACGTCATTGTTTATCGTGCTATGGAAGCTTTTTTTTTTTTTTGACATCTTCCTATTTTTTTGTAAAAAAAACTGCCAAAAAAAATGCTAAAATCGATACTTTTTGTTCAAACCGGCGCTATTTTTGCAAAAAAAAAAAAAAAAAAGCCTCCATAGCACGAAAGCCAATTATATACCGATCAATAATCTTTTTGTGTTTTTTGTTTCAGATCAAAATTGTGACCCCCAACGTGGACACCACATCCAAGTGCATTTTCTGCAAGAATTGTTTCATCATTTTTATATATATTAATTAATAAATAAATCGATCTTTAAAAAATTGTTTTGTATTCTTCAATACCCAATTAATATACAAAAAAAAAAACCAGACCGATTAGATTATTTTTTCTAAAAAAAAAAAAATCGCGAAAAACAGCGATTTTTCGGGCTGTCACACTGGAAAGCTTCCTTAAAACTTTGGGCATAATCCAGAAGGAAGGACATCGGGTCCCATATGGATTGAAACCAAGGGACATTGAGAGGCGTCTTTCGAAATGTGAATTGCTGCCTCAACGGGAGCAAAGAAAATGTTTTTTGCATCGAATTGTCACTGGTGATGAAAAATGGATCCATTACGACAATCCGAAGCGCAAAAAGTCATGGGTTAAGCCCGGCCAACTATCAACATCTGTGGTAAAGCCAAATGTCCGTGGATCACTAACGACTGCAATTGATGCGCTTGAGCCGTGCATTGAAAGAAAAATGGCCCGAATACTGCGAAAGACACGACAAAATCATTTTGCTGCACGTTAATGCTCTTCCGCATGTCGCAAAACCGCTACAAACATATCTGGAAACACTTAAATAAAAAGTCCTACCCCACCCGCCATATTCTCCAGATATTGCTCCTTCTGATTACCATGTGTTTCGTTCGATGGCTCATAGCCTGTCTGAGCAGAAGTTCACTTCTTACAAAGATTGTCAAAAATGGCTCGATTCGTGGATTGCATCTAAAGACAAGGCGTTCTTCCGCCCCGGTATTCGTATCCTGCCCGAAAGATGGTCAAAATTAGTTGAAAGCGATGGGCAATACTTTCATTAATGTATTTTTTTATTTTCATTTAAAATAAATATTTTTTTTCCATTAAAAAAAACGCTACGAATTAATTCCAAGTCCTAATATAACAAATTATTTGTCATGCTTTAATATGTGTTAATTAAACCCTCTCAAAAGAAATCCTATTCCTTTTTTCATACTCGCAAAATAAATTGTCAAAGTTGGGCCTTATTTTCTGCCGCTAGAGTGGTGTTATTCCTAAAGCATATTTAAAAAAAGCAGTCAACATATTCTTTCTGCTCGGATGCAACGCCTTGTTCCTAATTGGACACGCCGCGGCTAATTTCCAGATGACGTGACATAATTTTCCGTTCTACGTGTCAAGGGAACGTGCGCCTGTAAAAATGCCGAAGTAGTTTCTTTTCACTTGAATGATAGGATGGTCCGATAACGAGAGCCGCATTCACGAAATCAGTAATACACGATTTTTTTTTATTCAACTCCCGCTGAACTTCGACACATTAATCAGAATGAATATATGAACAAATGACTTTTAAGCGTACAAATCATCAACGATAACAATTCCTTTCGGTTCGCAATTGTGACGCAAATATTGCAAATAAAGATATATAATACAAGGACAAAAACATCCATATACAATATAAAAATACATGATGTGTGGACAAATAGCGTTTGGAGCATCATATATTTATTTTAGCAATCCTCCATCGCGGCATCTTTCACATGTCCTTCCCCACTAGTTTAGACTGTTCCGGAGCGATAGGTTTTCGCAATAGGCTTGTCTCCAGATTGCCGAATACCGCGATCCGGACATCGACTAGATATCTAGATCGACGACAAAAACATGGTCGTAAAATTCCTCCTCCTCGAAGTCAAAGTCCAGATAGACTGCTGGAAAATCTACGTCATCCTCCTCCTCGTCCTCCTCGTCCGCGAGCAAGCCACGAAATAGCATGTTGAAGCACTTCGACTCGGGATTTTCGTAGTGCAAGTAAGGCAATTTCGGATTGAGTCGAACTCCGCATATCCAACAGAAACACGTGTTGCAACGGCCACACGTCATTTTATTGCAACCGTCCGATTTCTTGAGAAAAAAAGTTTCCGTGTTTCAGAACATGGTGAATAAAATATTGAATACCGGTTTTTAAGAGATTAGGCTACTGTGAAGACGAAAAGAAATCGATAATCGTACGAGGCAGCTCAAAGTGAAGAGAAAGGTTCAACATATGGTGCGGGAATCGCAGATTGACGGTAAACTTATGATTACAGCGACAGAACTGCTGGTAAAAGTTTAAACGCGTTTTTCTCGAAACATTCTCAAACACATGACAAAACTTTGTATTAAATTCAATCTGCCTCGCGAGAATGGCTCCAGCGTCACTATTTTGTATAACTTTCTAATGTAGATTTTTTTGTTCACTTTAAAATATGACTAATAACATCCTTGAATATTATTACCCTCTTACTTGTCCTTCCACCGAAAAAATCGCGAAGAATCGCTTAATTTTAGACTTTCCAGTGGTGTAAGCCTTTAAGTAAGATTGTAAAAGCTTTTGGATAAAGTTCCAAAAAAAGCCCATGCCTCTGATTAATTTGAATTTCGTGTCCCTATGTATTTTGATTCGCTGATCACGAATATCATATTGGAAATACCCGCAAATTTGATTTTCAGGGTCAACACTCACGAAAAGTGATTCTTCAACAGTTTTTCTGCTTTATTTGACTAAAAATTCATTTGAGAGAAAAATGTTTCCTACAAAAGTTGTAGCCTATGAAATATTGATCTTTTATGTTCTATACAATTTTTGTCTAAAACCGTTCCATTTCGAGAAAAATGGGATAATGGTCCGATAAGTAAATATTACTTAGCTTCATTAGGTTCGATATTATCTACTTGTCTCTAGTAACGGATCGGTAACAGCAAGAATATAGATAATGTTCATTAGCCTACACAAACTTAAAGAAAAAAACCAACTTCAAGCTGAAACAAAACCAACAAACAAATCCAAACACAGATCTATAATAAACAAAAAAGCCCAAACAACCGAAAGTAAAAAAAAAAAGCCCAAGCAAGCCCAACAAATAAACCGAACCCAAACAACCCAAACAAAAAATGCAACAATAGTATAAAATACAAAAAGAAACTAAAATAAAAGAAAAATGAAATAAAAAACAAAAAAGCAAAAAAACCATGCACTTTAAAATTTACTGAATCACAAAAAATTCAAAAATAGTATATAATACAAAAAGAAACTAAAATAAAAGAAAAAAAATAAAAAATAAATAAAAACGCAAAAAAAATATGCACTTAAAAGACTAAACTCCAACCTTCCCGCGGAAAAGTGCGTCAGTAGATAATATCGAAACTAATGGAGGTAAGCAATTTTCACTTATTGGATCATTATCCCATTTTTCTCGAAACGGAATGGTTTTAGATAAAAACTGTATAGAATATAAAAGATCAATATTTCCATAGGCTATAACTTTTATAGGAAACATTTTTCTCTAAATTGAATATTTACCGTAATAAACCAGAAAAACTGTTAAAAAATCAGTTATCGTGAGTGTTCACCTTGGAAATCAAATTTGCGGATATTTTCACTATGATATTCGTAATCAGCGAGTCAAAATACATGATTACACGAAATTCCAAATTAATCAGAGGTATGGGCTTCTCGGCACTACCCCCCAATCATTCCAATGGAATAACAAAATAACAATTGATAACGTAACGATAAATTTGACTGAAATAAAGAATTTTTGCTGAGGTACTCCGAAACGTAGTTACCTCGATGGCCGCGTTACATTGCGGACAATGATGACTATTCCGAGTTATCCATTTTTCCGACATTGTGTTCTCCACCAATGTCTGTAATTGTTTTTTCCCGTATCGTTTTTCCATCTTGATTTTCTTCTCTCCCGACGCCGCTTCGTACTCGGAAACGAGTTCTTGTTTTCCAGCTACACATGGTTTCACATCGTTATTGAAGTTTGACAAAAGGAAAGCTTAATTTTTGCGCAATTATGCAAAACATGGAAAACGTTGTGTCGCACCTGAATCAATTTTGCACGGTTCGATACCGTGATATACCATTTTGCAATAAACGCAGAAAGCGTATTGACACGCTGGACAATTGGCCATTTGTTCGTGGGGCTCCTGGCTCACTGGATATTGACAATGCCGGCGCGGACAGTACACGATGTCGGTCATTGTTTCCAACGTCACGCTCAACAGGATCGAGTCGTATTTGGCGAACAGTTGCGGGCTCACGAGATCTTTTATCTAGAAAATTTTTATGGTCTTGAAGCTTGCCTCGTTCGAACGCAACGAAAGTTCTTCTTTACATTTCATATTCTACATTTTTCTCATTATTGAAGATCATTTCTTCAATAGATTTACATCATGGATCACTAAATCGATATCTTCGATAAATGGTTGAAAAACTTTTGCAGGCAAAATCTGCCAAATGCAAAATAAAAGGAAATCAGAAATTGTAAGTTTCGTTCCATTCCAATGACGCGAACTTCAACATCATAAATTTGTTGATATTGCATTTTTCACAAGATTCGTAAGCGCACATCTTCTAAATTTCATTCAATTCTATAATCATTTTCGAACGTTTAAGGAGGTACGATCACTTCCACGGGGTCAAAAAAGAGTCCAAATTTATTTAACCCACAGCTGCTCTGATTGATGTTGACTTATGTTGGTTATTCGTATTATCGATTATAGTGTGCCAAATTTTGTGGTGAATGATGAATTTATTGCACGTGAACAAATAAAAACTGAAAAATTAGATTGTCAACGACTCGGTAGTAATCTTCGTAATAATAATATTAACATATCCACCGTAAAAACGGACTAAAAAGACAACAAAAATCAGCCGTAAACCTATTAAAATAGGCTTAAATTACCTCAGCGGTATTAACACGATAGGCAGAATATAATTATACATATTATTGATACGTGATAAATGATAAAACTCCATGAATTGTTGTTTTCATATTTTGTGGCGACTTCTATTCAAATTAATTTCAAAACAAAGTTGGGTTATGTTCGCCAAACGCATCAGCTGTTACTCGCGTAACAGCTGATTTCTGACCATTTTCAACCAGAAATTGAAGCTTTCTTGTAACGTAGTGCTTTAACTACACGGTGAAGATTGATTTTCTTATTTTGTACAATATCTATTATATCTAATCCATCGAATGTCAAAATAGGTCAAAATAGCCCAAAATAGCTCAAATTTTGGCAATAGGCGCATAAAGTATTCGTCGAAATAGTCGATTCGTAGTAACGATCGTACCTCCTTAAACATTTCAACACGAATCGTAGAGACGTTTGATTGAAAAGAATTCTTACATTATGCAAAGGATGTAAATTGTACCACAACGCGTTCTTTCAAAGATCTCAGAGAACGGTCCTTTTTATGCGAGTAATTTGAAGTATACTTGAATGTTGACTATAGCGCAATCATTAAAATGTTTAAGACATGGATTTCTGTTAAGAAGTTATAATGTCTGTATCTTAATGTTGTACATTTTTTTTCATACTTGTACAGAACATTCTACTTCTATAATATAAAGCTTTAGACTACTGCGAAGAATCCAATACGCTCGTCCGTCGCTCGGGCAACTCAAATTGAAGAGGAAGATCCAACATACGGTGCCGAAATCGCAGGTTGGAAGTAAAACTTATGATTGCAACAATAGAACAGCTAGTAAAACTTTAAAAGCGTTTTTCTCGAAGCTTTTCAAAACGGTGTTCACGATTTCTCGACATGGAATGAACGGATTGACTTGACATTTGGTACACTTATTCAGTGTAATAGTAGTTTAGTCTTGACCAACGTTTTTATTAACAGTTTCTTCATCAGTTATTAACAATAACGATATCTTGTTCCCCACTAAATCGATCAGCAAATTCAAATTCGTTTTTTCATGATTGAAACACGGTAACAAAAAAAGCTCGGTCAAGTCTTAGCCAATATTATCTATTTCAAAGAAAAAATTGTACTTTTTATTTTAGATCAACCGTGCGGCGAAAATCGTGTACACCGTCGAGCCCCTCACGTTCAAACGTCCTTCACGAGATTGCTCATAAGTTATTGAATTATGAATATTTTTTAATGAAATTTGGTACAGAGCTTTGTTAACGGATACCACTAGATGTATATAAATACGCAAATACTGATCTTTTCGCAAATTTTCTTTCAGATAATATTTACGGTCACAAGCGTGTACACCGTGAGGACTCCTTTTTTCGAAGACATTTTCTTCCGTTAAAAAAATGTAAAAAAAGGTAAAAATAAAAGTTTAAAAATGTATTTTCCGTTTTTCACGAGTACTTTGATTTGGCATAAAAAAAATCAGACTGCTTAGCATATTTCGACCATCGAAGTAAAATCAGTTATTTTTCAACTCGTTTGTGACGATCCCTTAAGTACCATGTCTTTACAATTCGTTCTCGTTCTCGTGTGGCAAATTTTACTTATATGGCCCATACTGTATACACTTTTTCCCAACTGTTTCTACAATGTTCACCTGCCCTGGGGTTGCTTCCGACGTGCACTTTTCCTCCGGGCAGCAAATATTCTTCACGCTTCCCTCGTTAATTCTCGTTTCCAAATATCCGACGATGCATTCCTTGCAAAAAACATGTCTGCACGGTGTGAACGTGGTGCTGTCCTCGCCGGATTTTTCGTTGAAGCAAATTTTGCACATGTAAAAGCTCTTCTTGAATTCGACGCAGATGCGATTCTCGTTATAATCGACCAGCGATTGAACGGGATTTTTGCCGGTGGATCTATCAACGATGGCTCTGGGATCTCCGTGTTTCTGGTTGTTTTGCTTGCCGCCGACTTTCTGTTGCATCAATCTTCTCGTCGCGTGAGATCTTCGCTCGTTGGTGAGCGAGGCGTTGACTTCTTTGCTCGTTTTCGAGTCTTCCCTGTCAGCTTGAGCGCTCTTTGCTTTTTCCAAGATCGTCGTGTACAACGTATAGGCGTGACTCACATCCAAATGATCCTGTATATCGAGATACTCCAGCGTCTCGTTTTGCAAAAAAGCCATCCAAGTGAAGATGATCTCTTGTTGCTCGTTCTCGCACCACAATTGATCCAATCTCCTGCACAATTTCGACAGAACCGGCTGACGGAGCCACGAGCAGCAGAGAGCGAACTTAGGCGGCGATTTGGATGGATAATCCGGCGGCAAGGAGATCCAGAGTGTCAGTGGCGGCAAATGAGATATCGGAACTTTTGTCACAGGAACCTCCTGCACTCTCGTGTCTTTGTAATGCAAAACATAGCCGCTGGGCAAGCGGAGAAATATTTTCAACGTACACTCGTACTTTTCCTCTATCTCTTGATAAGAAAATTCCTCCTCGTTGCATATACTCTCCAGAGCGATAATTTCATCCTTTTGCTTCTCGTTATCCATTTACCAACTCTCGCGGAAACTCAGAGAAAGCGTGTCTAAAAGATATTTCACTAGTTACATACGCGAGCTTCTTTTTTTTTCATCGTATATTCGCACTTGTGATTAGATAAGGAGAGGAGCTGAAGAAAAACGATCAAAAAATATGATCTTCAAGTTTGCTTAGTTGGAACGCAACGAAAATTTATTTTCTTAATTGTTCACTCGGTATCGTCCAATTTTGTTGGCAGTTTCGGGCTACGAGAAAGAGTAAAACATTTTATAGGACTTTTTCTAACTTCTGCAACCCAAATTTGCAACAAAAGATCTTGGGCTATCGGAAAATTTAGAAAAAAGCATTTAGTTGCGTTACGACGATGGGAACTGGACCGACAAAATATTAAGCCAATGAAAACGAAAATTATTTGCGTAAAGAATAATATTGTCACAAAGTACATAAGTAGTTGTAGAAAAATTCTTTCCTCGATCTCTCTTTGTCGCTGGATAGTTATTAATGAAAGAAGTATGAATTCTACCAACAATTTGTTTGTCGAAGAAATGTTTTAATGAATATAAATATAAAATATATTGGAACCGCTGCGTTTTGGTAAAAACAAGTTACGACCACTGAACGTCCCGAATTATTCTCGTAAACAATTCAGACATTCCGATTGGACTAACAGACAATATTTATCGCGTAATCATTTTAATCCTGGTGAATGCTTGCAGTAAATTAGGTAAAAAACGTGATAAAAAACATGTGTTAACAGTTTTCCGCTGCAATTTACACTGCATATGACAACACCGGACAACAATTGAATACGCACAATTTTTTACACATCTTTTTCCGATCCTCATATCACAATTAAATTTAAAAATCTGTCCGGCAGGTTAAGGTTATGGTAGTGCAAATATACGAAGAGGCGATCGAACTTCAATCTAAGATTAAAAATGACGAATGAAATGGAAATAACGTTAATAATCGGTCGAGCCCGCATACAAAATTACCAGAAATAAACTTTTCGATGAAAATCGATTAGGAAAATTCAACATCGAGGCAAAAGTAGAGCAATGTAATTTATTCGCGATCTTAGATATTTAAGATACTTACTCTTTGACTTAGACTTTGCGATGATCAATCTCAAATAAGTTAATTGTTTCGTAGTGAAAATATGGATTTTGCAGAGATAAATATCCTCAGCTATCGTAATCCGAAATCGAAACGACGCTTGTTAAGATTTTGCGAAATTTCCTTGAGCGTGCAGGTGACGGTGACAAATGCACTGCTCAGCTGATATCTCGGTCTATATGATGATACGAGCATATATACCTCGCGTGCTTTTACTTTAGTGTGCGTGCGGCGTGACTTGTGTGTGTCTGGCACACGTCGATAGTTTCGAGTTGTGTTTTGTATTTGGAATGTAATTCCTTTTTTTTCCTCGTATCAAATCGATATTATATCGAAATGTAGGCCCCGTACGAGCCGATAAACGATGAATTCGGATAATTATAATACGAAACTTCGTACAATGGTGCGGAGAGTAGTGAAAAATTGTACGCGATGTGGATTTAGCCACGTCAAGCCCTCGCAAAGATCGTCGACGTCTCGAAAAAGCCGGTGTTTGTGCTGAAAGTTTTCCCATCGGTGCCATTATTGTCGAGAGATTTTTGTGAAAATGGAAAAAGTCGACGATACGTGGAAAATCGTTTTTCCCGTCGCGGTAAACGTTTGCATGTCGGTTGTCGCGTTTTTCGTTACTGCGCGATTGATACCGAAACTCCGGGATATGTTCATCAAAGCTAACCTCTACGGAGTTGATATGAATAAGAGGGACAGTGATAAAATGTGAGTAGTGCTTTAGATTTGTAGAAGAAAAAACGAATGGTGTCGAAATTCACGTCGTTGGAATGCTATGAAAACTTTTGTTTTCTTATTGCCTAAGTTTTTTTTTGCACATCTAACCTACAAAAATCGATGTAACTTTTCCCGAAATCTATAGGGATCCACAAACTCAACTTGCAAAAAAAGAGTACAGAAAGTAATAAAAATAAATAAAAGATAAAAAGATAAAGAAGAATTTTTGTTGCATTGCAACAATGCAAACATTAACACCATGAAAACGATAGAATAGAATGGTAAAGTGATGAAGAATATTGTTCAAACAATGTCGCCTGTGCGGACGATTTTTCTCAGTGCGTAATGTATAGTTAAGCCGGGATATACATTTACAACGATCAAAAAATCGATTTCTTTTGTTTTTCTTCTCTAAACGATAGAACGACAGTATGTAGAATGTTTTTTCAGTTTCAAAGCAAAATATGAAAAACTTGAAACATTACAGCCTGTCAAACTTGTCAAACACCTGCCGGGCATAAACTTCGAAAGCATTTTCTCAAAACTGCATTTTCAAAATTCGCATGCAGGATTACTCAAAAACTATTAAGCAGATTGAGTTGAAACTTGATAGAAATATTGGCAACTTCTACTTGACGACAATTGTTATTGTAAAAAAGAAAAAGAAACATACTTTTCGAATTCAAATTTTACAGAAATTATGCGTGAAATGTTGATTTCTTTTGTAAATGTGTGCCATTCGCTCGAATTTGCATTGTTTTGGAAAAATAGATAGAAACATACTTTTTGAATCCAAATTATACAGATATTATGCATGAAACGTTGATTTCTTTTGTAAATGATTGGCAATCTCTCGAATTTGCATTTTCGTCATTTCAATTACTGGCAAATAGAGTACATGTTCTAACGAAGAAAAAATTGAATTTTTTTACAAATCTAAGGGAAGCTAGACTGTTAACCAATTCGCACATCCTGTGGCAACCTTGCTGTAACGCTCTGCCACATCTCTGCCAATTTGATGATAATCGAAATTCAAAAAATTGTTTTGTATACTTAAATATGGTATTAATGTATACCTACAGTTTGATAAATGTGGAATCATTATATCTTCGTTTAAAAAAACCCTCAAAATGTGTTATTTTTTTCTCATCTAAATGTGTATCCCGTCTCTGTGTTTTTTCTTCTTCAAAAGGCTATTGAGTCTGCGAGAGCAAAGTTTTGCTCTCGTAGTTACTGCTTCTTGTTGAGCGACCTACAACAAATTTGCAAAGTTTGATTTTGGATAATAACGAAAATAAGAAATTGAAAAGAATATTATAAGTTAATGTTGTTATCAAGAATTATCCGTTATCAGTGTTATCAAGAAATGGATAAACATATCAAGAAACCATCTGGGCAGACGATAGAAAATGTTATAAACTATGCTCTGTCGGAATGTCAAGTGATTTGGATCAATAGATTTGGAGGTGCAACTTACGCCGTTTCATAAAACATTTCTGGAACTTTTACAAAATTTTCATGGCAAATTAAAGTCAAAACGCTTGACTACAAAAGTATGCAATAAAAAAATCATATTTATACAACTCCAAGCTTATGCAAACCGCTCAAATCAGCCGGCAATCAGTTCTGCCTATTATTTTCTTTAGACTTGCATAAAACTAGGTATGCTTTATATTTCAAAAGTATATCGTTTTCACTATGTGGAAATTTGATAACTGAAATACAATAAAATTTTTTTTCTTTCTTGTATTTCCTTATTTTCATAATTCTCCAGAATCTTTTCTTACGAACCTAGGCTAAAAAATCTCTAACGTGGATCCTTAAAAACGTATGAATGATTTTGGAGGTCTAAATGTGCAAATAAAATGGACTTCGAAACTTTTGTCGCATTCCAATTATGCAAACTTCAATATCATTCGTTTTTTGCACTTATTCCTTTTTTGAAAATCATAAAAAGTTCAAATAAAACAACAGCGTTTATTACTTTTTAAAAGAATCAAGCATCAGATAGAGAATGTACCTGACGTGATTCAGCACGTACTAAAAAAAATATCAAATCTATTACCATGTGTATCTTATCGAAAAATGATATTAATTGATGGGGTTTAAGTTTACATAGTTGGAACGCAACGAAAATTCCTTAGAATTTCTAAATTTCACGATTATCAAAAATCATATGTTGCAAATTTGTTGTAGATGGCTAAATAAGAATCCGAAAAAATGTTTGCGTGATTTTCGTAGGTCAAATTTGCGAAAGGTAATTTGGGAAGTAAAAGCAAAATTCATTGCATTCCAACAATGCAAACTTCAATGTCATATTGATTGAGCAGAATAGTAATAGAATGAAACGGATCGGGATAAGGGAGAGTAATATGATGCAGTCGATAATTTTTTTCGCAAACTTCAACAATGATAATTACGATAATGTATCTCGAAGTTTCCTAGTTTCTAGTTTCGAGAAATATCTACCTTCGAGATTGCTTCAACATTGCTAAATATTGCGCTTTTGATTTCGCAATATTACGTAATATTGCCAAATATTGCTATGTATTGCCTAACTGGTGCTCAGTATTGCCTAAATATTTCTAAATATTGCTAAGGTAGCCTAAATATTGCTAAGTATTGCCCAAATATTGCTAAACATTGCAAAATATAACTAAGTATTGCTAAATATTGCGAAGTATTGCTAAATATTGCTAAGTATTGCCTAACTAGTGCTCAGTATTGCCTAAATATTTCTGAATATTACTAATTATTGCTAAAATATTGCTAAGGTGGCCCAAATATTGCTAATAATTGCCTAAATATTGCTAAGTATTGCATAAATACTGCAAAATATTGCTATTGCCGAACAAGTGCTCAGTATTACTTAAATATTTCTAAATATTGCTAAATATTGACTAAATATTGCTAAACATGTCTAAGTATTGCCTAAATATTGCTAAACATTGTTAAATATTGTTATGTATTGCTAAGTATTGGTTAAATATTGCTAAGTATAACCTAAGTATTGCTAACTATTGCCTAAATATTTCTAAGTATTGCTTAAATATTGCTAAATAGTGTGAAGTATTGCTAAACATTGCTAAGCATTTCCCAAATATTGCTAAGTGTTGCCTCAATATTGCTAAATACTTCCCAAATACGGCAAAACTAATCCTAGAATTGTACAAGAACAATCGATAATCGTTAGATGGAATCCATCCAATTGATGTTACAAACTAAACAAAGATATTTCATTTTTAGCCCGGAAGGTCTGGGAGTCGTTAGCGGATGTATATTTCTTGTAACGATGTTCCTTTTCATACCCATACCGTTTACGGACTACATTTTCAAAAATGCAAACTTCCCACACAACGAGGTAATCACCGTTGAACACGTATAGAAATTATTCATGTCCAATCGTCGACTCGATGCGCATCTTAATTTATTTTTTACGTACTTCCAGTTCGTCGAGCTTTTGGCTGCGCTTCTCTCGATCTGTTGTATGTTGCTTCTGGGTTTCGCGGACGATGTCTTGGATCTGAGATGGAGACACAAATTGTTATTGCCGAGCATAGCGTCGTTGCCTCTGTTGATGGTTTACTACGTAAACTTCAATTCCACGCTGATCATAGTGCCAAAACCGCTGAGAGCGTGGTTCGGCTTTTCCGTGGATCTCCGCCTCTTGTACTACGTTTACATGGGAATGCTGGCAGTTTTTTGTACCAACGCCATAAACATTCTCGCTGGTATAAACGGACTCGAGGTCGGACAGAGTTTGATCATAGCGACGAGCATTCTGATATTCAATTTGGGCGAACTCGCAGGACCTTCTTGGAAAGCTCATCAATTTTCCATGTATTTCATTATTCCCTATATAACTACGTCGCTGGCTCTCTTCAGGTACAACCGGTGAGTAACAGACAGTGATTTTCTAACAGCGATAAAAATCTTCTCGCAAGCTTCGCTGCAAGTGACATTTTTCGAATCGATTACTTGCTCCATGGATCCGAATGTGTGGCTTGGAAGAAGATCCTTGCAGAGATAAATTATGGTAACCCAAACGAAAATGTAAGAGATCTTCGCTCACCAATCATCGAGTACTTTCAAGTAACATGACTGAGTGACGATGCTGAAGTTCGCTCCGTTGGAAGGCGACGAACGTTCTATTCTTTAAAATTCGTTCCACCATTTTCTTTATCACCAAAAGAGATTTTTTGCGAATTCAAACTGCAGATCTCTGGAGTAATCGCTGATAAGAATCCTGAAAAACGTTTATGCCAAGTTCGTAGCCCAAACTTGGCTAAAAAATTGGAGTAGGAAGCTTTCGGTGCGTTCCAACGGTGCAAACGTCAATATAATTTTAAGTGTCCGCCTTTGATTATGTTGAAACTCATATATGTGATGAAGCATTGAAAACTATGAGACACGTATTTTTTTATCCGCGGGACAACGGTTTTAAGGGGGAGACCACTCCTCAGAGGAAGGCGTGTCGAGGGGTGACTTTGCAGTTGCACCCACAAGAAGTCCACCGATTTGAATGAAACTACAATCTAAATTCTTCTAATGTATAACGATGAAAAATCTACTATAGAAGTATTGAGAAAAAAATCCAATCGAGAGGTGAAACGTCTTTGTTCAAGGGGTGTTTCCCCACTTGAACGCGTTTTTCCGCCGATAAAAAAAGCATACGTGTGTAGTAGTTTTCAATACTTTATCACATATATGAGTTTCAACATAATCGAAGGCGGACCCTTTAGGGGTTATATACAGTCAGGAGACCCAAAATGATCGATGTTTCGAGAATTTTTCTTGAGAAGATCTGTAAATGTATTAACGTAAAAAATTTGTACACATATTATGGTAACTTTTAACTGTATTTTGACATTTTTTATTTGTAAAAATAATTATTTTGAAAGCTCTGGACTGGATTATCTTATAATTGATCGAAGGCATAAACAAAATAATAATTTTTGACAAAATGGCAGCTTCTCAACAAAAAATCGATTTTTGACAAAAATTTACGTTTATTTTTATTTTTTGTACACTTTTTTTAACGATTGAAAATATTTTCGGATTTATAAAAAGATTATTAATCAGTGTGAAAGCCGCTATCTTCTAATGGAGGTTTTCTAAAAATCAAAATTGACAAAATGGCGGTGGTTTGAAAAAAAGTATCGAATTTAGCCTGTTTTCTCAACAGGTTTTCGTTAAAAAAAAATATGCAGATTTAAAAAAATGTTTCCATAAAGTTAAAGAACGGCGCTAAGAATGTGTCAAAATTAGAGAGGGGTAGCTTGAAAATGCTTCCTTCGAGAGTGCACACACCGTTTTAAAAAACGACATTTCTAGAAAAACGCGTTTAAAGTTGCGAGTCCGCGCAAGGTCTCACGTCGCTGCTCGAATAATACTTTCTCTAAGAAAGGCTGTAGCGACCGGAAGTATTCGATTTTCGCCCCAAAAGTTGAACAGCATGTTTATAATCGTCTACCAGGTATAGAAGTATGAAACTGGAATTTCCCTATAGATGGTGCTAGCCATCAGTTTAGGGACCGTAAGACCGCTTCTGCAGCGCCATCTCCCTCTAACAGCTGACGAAGATTTCCAACACACAACAACCCAACTTCCCTACACCGGTATATTTTTCTATAACCTTAAACATGTCGGGTTTTGTGCCTACGAACTACGATTTGCGGACAGCATTGGTTTTCTGTTATCATTTGAAGAAAACTGCTGCAGAATCGCATCGAGTGCTTGTCGAAGCTTACGGTGAACGGGCTTTTGGTAAAACACAGTGTTTCGAGTGGTTCAAAAAATGCAAAAGTGATGATTTTGTCGTGAGAAACGAAGAGCGTGGGAAACCACCGAAAAAGTTCGCAGACAACGAAATGCAAGCCTTATTGGATGAAGATGATACTCAAAGTCAACAAGAACTCGCGGATCAATTGAATGTGACGCAGAAAGCCGTCTCCATTCGTTTTTAGCCTTTTCCAACAACAGACGTGTAATTTTGTACACAAATTTTGTCATGCAATTTTGTAAACAAATTTTGTAATGCAATTTTGTACACAAATTTTGTAATTTCGTAATGGCCCCGCCCAGAGGTTATGATTGAAATCGTCAGATGTAGAACGTCACATCGTAAGGTTGGACATCTGGCAAGACCATAACCTCGAAATGTTAGCGATTTTGTGTCAGCAGCGCGTTTTCTTTTGTACGGAAATGTCGAGTTTTGAGGCCGAATAAGCGTCATTTGCGGGAACTTTTGATTTACTTCTTTAATTGGAAGGAATCTGCAGCTGACATGAGGCGCATCGATTGCTTGTAAACGGATATGATGGTGAGGCTGCTCGAAGGTAGTCCTATCGCTTCACACTAGTCATACCACTGATCATACTTGAAACCTGTACAATTTATATTTTTAACATATGCAAACAAAATCATTTGTAATAACTAAAATTGTCCATTTGTGAACTGTTTAATGAATGTTCACATTTAATTAGAAAAATGAAAAAATAGCTATTCCAACGATTCGAGTGGTATTTCTACGTTTGACATTTGGCAACATTGGCTCAGTTGCGGGAAATGTAAAGCATTGTATTCGGCCCACAAGTGGTAAAAGAAAGCGTTCAAAATTTGTGTCAACGAAATGAGGCCGGGTTGAAATTCCGAACTATGAATGATCAGAACGCTCAAAACTCCGAAAGAATACTACCCCGAAAGATGAAAACTCTGAAAGAATTTTGCACAAAACGCCAAAATTCTGAAAATCTGAACACCGTCAAAATAATTCGATTGTGGCAGTTTTAAAAGTTTCAAAATTTTCAACAAATCGACGTATTATTTCGATAATTTTTTAAATTAAGAAGTAATTTTACGTCAATTTTGAAATTTGTCTAGACAATGTCTAGATCGAGCTTCTACATCATAGTTGGCTGTAAATAATGTAGAACGTATAACATTGTCGAGACCAATTGCAAAATTGACGTCAAATCACTTCTTAATAAATAAATAAATTCTCAAAATGATTCGTCAATTTACTGAAAATTTTGAAACTTGTAAAACTTCCATAGCCGAATTATTTTGGCCGTTCAGATTTTCGAGTTTTGGTCTTTCGTGTAAAATTCTTTCGGAGTTTTGAGCGTTCTGATCATCAAAGTTCGGAACTTCAACCCGGCTGCGACGAAATATGTTGGTTAAAAATGAAATATGGGTGGAAATTCGAATGAGTGAGATGAGGTTACGACTATAGTCAGCTGTTGCCTTGCTGTCGCGTCTCTCCTTATCGTAGCAAGTGGTAATAAATCCAATACCGGAAGTTCAAATTAAACTTGATAATACATGAAAATTAGGTCAATAAGCGTATTTTTTTTCTTAGAGCATTGGATTACTACAAGTGTTAAGTATGTAAATCTGATTATTCTGAAGAATCTGACGGATTCCCACTATTGTATACACTTTTGTAGCGACCGGAAATTGGGTTTTTGTATGTCGTCTCGGGATTCCTTCACAAAAGTACGCAATTTTTATATATTTCTTTTCTCTGTAATAAGGTCGATAACCGACCCTGAAATTTTACAGACGATTATTAACATATTTAGTGACGCTCAAAAAGAGATTATGAAAATCCTATGAATTGAAGCCTGTCGATAGGACTACCTTAAGGATGTTGTGTCCAAAATTGAAAATGGTAATAAAAGTTTTTAAATTCGATAGGTCATTATGTAAAACATTTGAAAGGTTGCGTACAAATTTCACGACGATTAGGAAGCTGGAATAGGTTTACCTTCAATCTGCGTTTCCCGCATCATATGTTGGAGCTTCCTCTTCAATTTGAGTTGCCTCAAGCTGCCGATGGCTTTTTTGCTTTTCATTTTTACACAAGCCCAACCCCTTAATGATCTTGAAGTTTGCCTCATTGGAATGCAACGAAAGATGACTTTTCTCTAATTGCTCACATTTTCTTTCGCTGACTTAGGGTACGAAAATCACCTAAAATATGTTTCCTCTCTTTACTAGAGATCTACGACCTCAAGCAATGACAAGAATAGATTACGATAAAGGTGAAGAAAAATACGAAAGTAAGAAAGACTTCCCGTTGCAAAGAAATTTCAACATTAAGTCATCGAGATCATTTTTTTAGTAAAAAAAAAACACATTTTTCGAAGTTCGACCTTTTCGATTATCGATTTCTCTTTCGTAAAAAAAATATGATAGATTTAGCGTTTTGTGCGGCAAGGCCCATCGTGCTAAGATTTTTCTCTCTATTCTTTTTTCCGAATTGAAACATTTTTCTTCTCGATTTAATCAATTTTTCGATCTTCCCGATGACGACACCATTTTAAGTAGTTGATTCTATCATATTCAATACTTTGTGTATAACATTAAAATATTGAAAAATCTTTCCAACGTATTTTATTCATTTTCAACGTTTCAGCCACACATTCAAATCATACTTGTGAAATTACTGTGTAAAACATTAATCCAAATAAAATACTACACTGCATTTTTTGTCAAACCACAGAATTTATCAATTGCCATTATTGCGTCACAAGAAGAAAATAAATTTTGCAAAAATCAAGAACACAAATGTTTCCATTTAGAAAAAAAAAGAAAGAAAAATCTTACCACGATCGGTCTTGCAGCAAAAAGCGCCAAATTTATATTTCTTTACGACGAAAAAAAAAATCACGAAGATCGAACTCCGAAAAATTCGTTTTTTTTTTTAAATTCAAACTTGCACCAAAGATGACTGTTAATATTTTTCTCACAAAGTGCATTTCAAAACGAAATATGTGGAAAAGAAAGATCTTATGATCAAGTTTTCAGAAAGTCATAAGTCAATTTTTCCGAATGACGTTAAAGTTTGCATCGTTGGAATGCAACGATTTTTTTGTCGTTTTTTCATTTCTCTATTTTCGTGCTTTTTTGAAACCTTCCTTTTTCACAAATTGAGGCCGCAAATCTCTAATAAGAATCCTTGGCTAACTGGGCACGTCTAAATAGACCCAAACAAACCCAAACGCACGCGTATTGCATGAAACCCAAACAATCCAAACCCAAACGCTCGCAAAACAATATGAACCCAAACAAGCCCAAACGCGCCCAAACAATCCGAACCCAAACGCTCCCAAAAAAAAATTCGAACCCAAACGCTCCCAAATGATCCGAACCCAAACAAACTCCAAATCATCCGAACCTAAACAAGCCCAAACGTCCTGAACCGAAAGGAGCCCAAACAAACTCCAAATCATCCGAACCCAAACAAACACAAACGAATGGTGGTTTGTTTGGGTTTGTTAGCCAAAACAAAACGTCGGAGTGATATTGACCGCGAAAAAAAATTCCGACAATTTAAAAGAATTGATTTTCATTGCGTACCAACGGTGAAAACTTCAACGTCATCTTTTCGATCTATTCTGGACGGTCAACCAGTTCACAATCGAAAAATTCACTCCGTTTCGTGAACAAACGAATCCGCATCCGCTCAGACGAAACAGGGACCATTGGTATTAAAAAAAAACACCGAAATTAAGGATGTTGAGTCCCAAATCGCAAAACATAATAAAATTCTAAAAACTTGGTGCGTTTTTGTATGAAGTATTTCAGAGGTCGTGTAAAAATTTCACGACAATTAGGAAGCTCGTTATTGAACAATTAACATTCACAAATTAAATGTGGTCGTATGAAAACTGATGTAACTTTGCAATAAGTTTTTTTTTTGTCCTCTCAATTTTGTAACATCTACAATATACTGAAAGTAACGGAAACAAAACGAAGTTTATTAATATGTTCGTTTAGTTTATTGATATGTTTATAATGTTAATTTTTCAATAACGAGCTTCCTAATCGCCGCGAAATTTTAACACGACCTCTTAAATACTTCACACAAAAACATACGGAATTTTCTTATCATTTTTTATTTCAACCCCTAAGGAGGTTGAAGTAATGATGATAGAATTCTGAAAATTTGGTAAGTTTTTACATGAAGTATTCAGGAGGTCGTGTAAAAATTTCATGAGGATTAAGAAGCTATTTATTGAACAATTAACATTAACATGTTTCATAGGGACTCAACATCCTTAATGGGGCTGAAGTTTGCATCGTTGGAACGCAACGAAAATTCGTCTCACTTTCTTATATCCATTACCATCTGCAATCATTGATTGCGAATTTCTTTTAGATCGCTAAATAAGGATCCGAAAGATGGCTTGCGTGATTTTCGTAGCTCAAATTTGCCACAGGAAATTAGTAAAATAAAAAGAAATCATTCTCGTTGCATTCCAACGATGCAAACTTCAACCTCGTCCGAAATGACAGCTCGTTCGCAACATCCGCGTGTAAATAATTCAACATTTATCCATTTAATTCAACGTATCAATTCGGTGTATATAAATCCGTAATGCAATAATGATCGACAAAACAAGGTAATAACGATATAGTAATAACGATACACGGTGATTAAGTGAACATCGAAGTGTTTGGAGATTTTTGGGGGACCGATGAGAGTACGAATTAATATCACAGTTTATTAATAGTCTGGAGCTTCAGTAGTAATCGAGCTTGGCGTAAAAATTGTCGACGAGCCAATCGTACTTCCACGTGTTGGCTAGCACGGTCTCGGGTGCGAAGTAAGGATCCCGGGATTTGTGAGCTCTCAAGAGGTTCGTTTTGCCATCCAGCCATACGCCAGTGCCGATCAGATCCTCCACGTAAGGAACATCGAATTTTTTCGCATACTTGACCGTACGCGACTTATCGGAGTCTCGTTGTACGGCGATAACGACGTTGGCGGGTGCTTCGCAGTAATGGCAGTACCAGCCGCCGTAATGATTCAAATCACCGATCACGAGACCCAATACGTCTCTCTCGCCGGTCTCGCCGGCGTCCTGGGCTAACACGCTATTCGTACGGAAGGCTTCCCTCGTTAGGGCGATTGTACCGGCGCCCACGGTGATCGTCGTTTTGGCCGGATGCTGCCAGTAGAAGCCGTAAACGGACCAGCGAAGACGGAACCCTATGGGCTGTGGCCAGCCGTCGTAAATCTTCAGAAACATCAGTGCTCTCCTGTTCAATATTTCCTCGGCTTGCGTCGTCACGTAGATGTCGTCGTCGCGAATGTTCTTCACCACCGAGATCACCCGTTCCCAGATGTATCGCGACAAAATTCGCGTTGGCTTTCTCGCCTTCGACGCGACGTTCACGTAAATAATCTTGTTCTGTTGGGGCCCAACGAGGCCCCTCGACAATTTGAAACGGAAGTTATCCTCGGCGTTGCTGTAGTCGCATATTACGAAGAAATCGACAACGTTGTAGAGCTCCTCGACGATTACTTCGGCTATCGCCGAGTTGTAGTCGTTCACGCTGAACGTGTAGATTATTCGTCTCGTTGCACGTCGACGCGTCAATTTGATGCTTTGCTTCGACGCCATTATCGCGCGCCATACGACTTCCGGTTGTCCGCAATCCGAACCGTGCCATCCGAGTTTGCATATGCATCTGCCACTCGTCATCTCGTCTCGCATTCTCACCTCGTCCAGGCCCCATTTCCAACACAACGTCGTGTTGTAGGCCTCGAAAAGGTCCGTCGTTCTGACGTATTGCAGTCGCGCCTCGCCCGATATCGTTTGGTAAATCGGCTTCGACTTTCGGCTCACTTTCGCGTTTGGAAGCACCTGCGACGAAAAGACGTTCGTTTTTAGCGAATCGCAGCTTTGCGGACGTTGACGATTGTGAAAAAAATCGTGATTTTTGATGTACAGGGTGGATCGCTTAAGGCCGTAGGCCACAGTAACGAGTATCGAATCGTGTGCGAATTGGACAATTTTTTTTTTCGTAATATTCATTACACGTCTATTTAGTATGAATATCGAGCTGTTAGATTTTTTTTTTTTTCGATGTACAAAATGGCCGACTACTCGAAACTTCTCGAAACAGCTTTTTTCCAATTGGCGTGACAAATAACTTCGACAATTTTCACTCGATTTACTTCGAATTTAAAAGTTACGCTCTTAATTGCATTTCGCAGAGAAGTACGCACGGAATTTTTTATTAATCGGAAACTCTTCATTTTACGAGCAATCATAACGAAATTTTTCACTGAAAATTCATTTCTTAAGTTCAAATACCTACAATCTTTGAATTGAACAATATTTTTCAAATTCCGTAGGTACTTCTCTAGGTATTCTAATGTAGATTGACGAGAATTTTTTTTTTCGATTGCTCATAACTTTCTGACAAATTGACCAAATATGATATTTATCTTTTAATTTTTTTGTTTTGCGGAGTACTTTGTCAAGAAAAATATTTAACGATTTAGTAATATCATTTTTCAGTTTTTTTGAAGAAAAAAAACAATTTTTTCGAAGTCTGACATTTTCAATTTTCGATTTTTCTCTCGTAAAGAAAATATGATAAATTTAGCTTTCTTTGCCGCAAGGGCGATCGTGGTAAGATTTTTCTTTCTATTCTTTTTTCCAAATTGAAAGATTTTTCTTGATTTTTTCCCAATTTCGCTTTTCCCTATGATGACATAATTTTAAGCAGTTGATTGTATGATATTCGATACTTTGTGTGTAATATTAACATATTAAAAAAGCTTTTCAATTATTTTTAATCATTTTCGAAGTTTTTGCGGCAAATTCAAATACTACTTGTGAAATTTCCGAGCGAAACATTAATCTAAATGAAATAGTACGCCGCATGTTTTTTCAAACCTTGGATGTCACTCTAATTGACATTACTGCATCATAGGAAGGAACTAAATATTCAAAAAGGCAAGAATAAAAATGTTTCCATTTAGAAAGAAGGATAAATAGGAAGAAAAATCTTACCACGTTCGATCTTGCGGCAAAAAAACACTTAATTAATATAGAATTTTTTCACGGCAAAAACAAATCAGAGGTCGAATTTCGAAAAATTCGTGTTTTTTTTTCGAAAAAAAAGTTAAAAAATTATATCGAAGATGACTCAATATTCATGACTCGAGATTCATGAGTCATGATGACTCGAGATTCATGAATATATCTCAAGATTCATGAATATATCTCGAGATGACTCGAGATTCATGAATATATCTCAAAAAAAAAGATCTCGTACGGTCAATTTTTCAGAACGTTATGAATATTACGTCGATGTTTAAAAATTCTTCACATATTTCCGATAATAACAAAACTCTGAAAAAAAATCACATTATGGTTTTTAGAATGAAATTATAACACATTTAAATTTCAGCCAAATTAAAGTGGTCGATTTGGCGTGGAATGCCCCATAGATATATATATCCACGTTCTATAGAATCGCCCGTTTTTTCGTTGCGCGTAAAAATGTATGAACTATCCGACGTTGAAAGAAAAAACTTTTCAAATCAAACTTGTACCGTTTTAAGGGGTTACACTTAACTCGCGGCCGAAAAAAGAGGAATTTTCGTAAATTTTTTTCTGGGAAAACGTGTGGATGCTTTTAAATTTGTTTCTCTTTTACTTTGAAGAGTACGGCTTTGAATATCTTTTCAAAAGAGGAATTTTCGTCAATTTTTTTCTGGGAAAACGTGTTGAGGTTTTTAAATATAGTTTTTTATTTTATTTTGAAGAGTATGGTTTGAGGTAACAATGTTTGTATTGAAAAATATTAATAAACGACCGCTGTTTGAATAACGTCCTTCGCGTTGACTACTGCTCGCAACAAATCATCCGAAATTTAACCAAATCAAACGCATTTAGTTTTTGCATAAAATGATCCAGTGCTTGGACGAAGGATTAAATAAAATATTCATCAGTTCTCCGTGTTCAGTTTTCCGTGAAAAAAACACGCTCTATTTTCGTCAATAAATAAATAATGTGCATCGAAAAAAAAAATTGTCCTTTCGGGCTCTGCTTTTTCATGTGTAAAAGAAGCTTGTAAAGTGTGAAGTTGATGGGTGCAGTGATTTCTTAAATATCGTGGTCACAGATTTCGAAACAGTAATTTAGAGAAAAACGCGTTTAAGGTAATCCTTACGCCAGGCTTCGATCCACAGGATTTTCGTAATTTTTTTTCCGCTCCACTATATATATATTGATAATCGTCTCTGTACAATTTCTATTTCAAGTACAGTACAATATTTTTCAAATGTTATATTTCGAGTATCCGTCAAAAACCCGAAGTCGACATTTTCAAAAACATCAACTAGCTGTGAACTCTTAAGACCGACGTCAATGACGACAATTCCGAGCTAACTTTTTTACAGAGCCAATACTTCGTTCTTTAGTCACATGTGTATAGCAATTCTCGTTATGGCTTCAATCCCAAGTATCAGCATCACGTTTAAATTGTGCCTGTGACGAATATCGAATAAATGCTTCTCCCTCCTACGTGACGGAATAACTTTGGACTAGGGCTACTTTCATTTTCTGCAATCGAATAACCCTCGAACTTGGAACGTGACTGGAAACTCGAATATTGCTACAAAGCTATTGCTTCGTTATTATTTTAAACTTTCCTAAATCTCAATCACACGCGATGAAAAAAAACTCGCCCGATCGCACAAAAAATCGAGTATTAGTTATTTCATTCGTTGGGTGCTTATTGTTACGCAGTGAAAAACGTATGCGGCCAAACGGAACAAGGTCAAAAGTCGCGTCGAATAAAGAAGCGGAATGGTGGTTGAAAGGAAAAAAGTAAACAACTTCGTTACCTCGTTAGTTTCGACGCTGACGAAGCTCACCGGAGCTCCGGTGGTGGTGGCAACGAGTTCGGAAGTCGGTGTCGAGGCGACGTACATCATAACAATGAGAACTTGAAGCACCAGTAGAGTGTAGAGGACGACGAGTTTTCCATCCATCCGGTTCTGCATTGCACCGCAATTATCTTCCCACCAATCGACTCTCCGCTTATTTGTTCTATCTTCTATCTTTCGTTTTTCTACTACCAAACCCTTCAGCACCGTAGGCCGAAATTTTTTAACGTTTCGTAATGTCCCACAACTGTCACGTCCATCTCGTCCAGTAGTCCTCTGCCCTGCCCATACGAAAATCTGCGAAAAATTGAGAACGAGACGTAGGAAGAAACAGAGAGGTGGAGAGAGGAGAAAAAGTTGAACATTTCTTCGTCGTCACTTAAGGAATCATCGCAGTGTTAAATTTCCGAAAATATAAACCTCATTTTCCACAAAATCATTTTCTCAAAATTGAGCATCCCCTGCAATTAAATGGAAATCGATTCCTCCACCAAACTTCAGTAAGTCGTTCAAAAAATTACCAGTTAAAACGTAAAGATAGAAAAACGCACAGAATCCAAAGTCTTTGAGTGAAATTTGACAGGTCACCCCAAAATTTGGACGATTTCAAACATTATGAAGCATCGCGCACGCACATACGTATACTTCCGGTTGCTTTTCGTAAATCTCAATTCCCGACATTTCCGAACATTTAAAAACATCGCAACGGCTGAAAGAATAATCGCCGCGAGACGGAGAATTTCTCCACCGAGTAGGATAAAAACATTTGGTAGATGAAAATTCCATTCAACCGTCTTCGTAAATCATCAGTTTCCGTCTCATTCGGAAAGTGAAATATGGGCGGTTTTCGTGGGCGCAAACTTCATCGAGAGTCTCGAGACTATCGATTTTTCAAGTGTACTTCGGTTGGGATACGTTAGAGGGTACGAAGTACGTGCACGGGGCAGGAAGTACAGCGCGGAGCGAGAAGAAAATCAGAGCTGGCCACCGGCGAGCCTCGCTGTGAAAATTGTACCGACGTGACGTCATCGGCTGACCGGCTCACAAGTGCTGGACTACGAATTCGC
Source organism: Ophion costatus (assembly GCA_951751655.1). Classification (NCBI taxonomy): domain Eukaryota; kingdom Metazoa; phylum Arthropoda; class Insecta; order Hymenoptera; family Ichneumonidae; genus Ophion; species Ophion costatus. Next base: position 19,629,379 of record OX632363.1, on the reverse strand, counting down.
GGCGGGGGGGGGGGGGGGGGGGGGAGGATTTTAGGGGTAAATGTGTGTCGGGCACTGACCAACGGATCTCTCGTGTCTAAAAGTCCCCCGGACTTTTCTCAGCGCCGTTATCGTCGAGTTCATGACAACGCATGTTCGTTGCGTTTCCGGTTCGCCGCGAGTCCAACGGCACGTCTCCCAAGTCGTCAGACTTCTCTCAAACTTCGTTCAGCGACGATTCTCTTTTCGTGCTCTTTTTCTCTCGGAATATTCATCACTAGCGTGCTTTTCCCCCGTCACTAAAAGACTCCGAATCGATGTTTTTTCTTCGTTGCAAGTGCGTTTTTTTCGTCCCGAAATATTTTGTCGTTTGACACCGGTTAGTAACGAGTAAAAAAGAAATTAAATGACACACCCGTGCGAGCTCTGGGGCTCGCTATGTGGTACTTCGTCTTGCGACGAAATGCGACCGGAATAGTTCGCGCTATAGGACCACGCGACAGGCGCCTTCGCCGCCGCTGTTCTATCGCAAAGCGCATGCGCGCGTTGGCGTATGCGCGCAGCAAGAGGAAGATAAAAGCTGTATGCTGTCTCGCCCGTTGCGTGCGCGACTCCTCGAGAGGCTCTTTCTCGTGTGAGTCATGGGTCGCTCCGATCTCACAATCAAAAGCATACGAGATGAACGATCTTCCCCGAGCTTTGTCACGTTTTTCCATTCGTACGAGCTGTGCATTTTTATTCAATCGCGGACACGCACGATTCTTCGCAGATGAGAGGGAAGTTAGAGAATTTCGCGTTACACTAGGCACTCGATGACACGCAGCTTTCAGTCTCTCGTCACTCAGGCGAGGCACTGCCTACATTCGTCACCCACGAGCACTGTTTTTCATTTCTCATTTCAGGCTGTAGGACATACTCGTATATTCGGGTCAACGATTGCTTTATTTACATTTTTTGATTATCTGCCGAGCGAGACCGTAAAGCTCGAATGGTTTTGCCGAGTGCGATCAGCGAAGCTCTTGCTAGTGAATATTCCCGAAGTAGCCCCGTGAAAGAGGAAGCACTGATTATGAACCACTGTGCACGAGCGCTGAGCATACACACTGAGGGCTTACATCTAGTTGAATTTTTTGGAAATGTCAATTTTTGGGTTTCGACGGATTTTCAAGATATCGCGTCTCAAAAAAATTCTCTGAAAATTTCAAGTCGATTCGGTCGAAATGTAGCTATGGGCGGAGCTATGGGCGTTTATAGGGAGGTTCCGCGTACCGGCCAACTTTGAACGCGTTTTTCTCTAAATGATGACTATCAAGATCTTATTTTCGAGATATCCTGGTGACCAGGATATCTCGAAAATAACTGCACTGATCAACTTCAAATTTCACGAGCTAATTTTACATATCATAAAGCAGTTCGTGAACGAAGGAATTTTTTTATGCATAGTTTTTTGTATCACCGAAAATACAGCGTTTCCAATCGAAAGTGGATATTTTCGCTTTGGACTGCGGCAATTTTTGTCGAAATTCAATTTTTTTTATTAAATCCCCCGTCCAAGCACTGGATGATTTCATGCAAAAATAAAATGCGTTTGATTTTTTATTTTGGATGAGCTGGTTCCGAGCAGCAGTGGCCACCGTGCATCTACCCATATGTGTATAAACCGTTATATCTACCGCATTTATGAATATGTTTCAATACAAAAATTGTAAAAGATACTTAACACCACACAGGGGTTAACCTTCGTTGGCAGAGAGAATTCGACAAAAAGTGCCCAAAATGGCAGGAAAATTTTTTTATCGTGCAAACTTGTACTTCGGGGGTTTTGAGGGTGCTGATTACGAATCTGAACTCAAAATTCAGGAATTCACAATGACGAACAAATATGGCGAATGAAAATACAAATAATACAGACTGATTTAGATGAAACTCAGTACTCATGCTTCGTATATTTCCACCTATTTAATGTATTATGCACCATGTTATTGAATTCGCCATGAAAAATTCCTTTATTTTGGGTTCAGCATCACAATCAGCGTCCCCGAAAACCCCCGAGTACCAAGATTTATCCAAATCGAGCTGTTTTCTGCACTTTCGACCGCCATATTGGATCCGCCATTAAAAATTTTTGAATTTTGTGTTCAGATTCGTAATAAGCGACCTCGAAAATCCCAGACTACCAATTTTTATCTAAATCGAGTAAAATTTTCAATTTCGGTCCGCCATTCTAGCGCCGCCATTTTGAATTTTGAAATTGAAAGTTCAGATTCGTAATCAGCGACCACGAAAATCCCGGAGTACTAATTTTCATCTAAATCGAGTAAAGTTTTTGATTTTTGTCCGCCATATTGGAGCCGCTATTTTGAATTTCCAAATTTTGACTTAAAATTCGGATTCAGCGAGCCCACAAACCCCCGAATGAGGCTCCGATTTCAAATCAGAGCAAGTTAAATAGGGAAATAAACGTTGACGTACTATTGCGTCTATGCCACACAGGGCACGAAATAATGCGACGCACAATAGTGCGTCAAATTATTTCATGCAATGCCAACGAAGGGGCATTGTAAAAAAAAAATTATCCTGCCTACATTTTCCTAGAAAAAAAAATCATTTTGCTTACGTTTTTCTAGAAATAAATAATTAAAAACCTGCCTCCATTTACCTAGAAAAAAAAATCTTAATCTTTTTCTGGGAAACCGAAATTTTTACTAGAAAAAAAAATGTTCAAGTAAAAATTCACCACAATTCCTCTTTTTTTCAGCCACGGGCTATAGTGGGTAAAAAAAGTATTTGTACATTCCACACGAAACAGTTGTTAATTTGGCTCTATTTGTTTGTTCGTGTTTTCCCAACATTTTTGTCAACAAACACCATGTATATTTAGGATAAGCTATCGAACACAGAAACTTAATAAATAATTTTTTTTTTCGTACGGCAATTTGAAAAAGACGACTTCCTATATTTCTACCCACTTGTTTAAATTCTTTTTTTGCCCACTGTAGGTGTAACCCGTTAATATAATCCAAAGGGTTTTTATCAAGCTTATGTGGAAAACTGTCCTCGTGGTCTTTTTTTTCGACACATTGTCTGACGTTTCGTAGTAAAAGCGTAGGATCCCCTTAAAAATAGCTTAATCACAAAAATCACGGCTCTACAAAAAGCCTAATAGTCATATAATTATCAAAACGAGTAGATGCCCGGAACCAATGCAGAAGTATGCGAAATTATACTATTACGAGGTCTCATTTTCCGGTTGTGTTCAGGATTAGAGGGTCAAATGTGATACGGAAAAGAGATAAAGGGGGAGCGCAAAAAGGAAAGGGGGAGAAAGTGGAAGACAGGTTAACCTGGATTGATAAAGCATCTGACGATTATGTGGAGGAAGTTGACAAAGTAAGAATGGGGGGCATTAGGAATGGCTCGACCAATCAGAGGTGGGAGGAATTGAGGGAGGCGATCTGGAAGGGAGCGGAGGCCACGGGAATGGTAAAAAAGAGGAATAATCGGGGTGGGGACAGGAGCTGGCTAGGGCAAGAAGGGGTGTAACAAAAGAGGAACGTTCAGCGAGCACTCAAAAAATTTCTTAAAACAAGAAATCCGGAAACGAAGAGAAAGCTTAACGAAGAAAGGAAAAAGTGGAAGGATCTAAAGAGAAGGAAAAAGAAAGAATGGTTAGAAGAAAGATGGGGGAGATTCAGGGCAGTAAAACAATGACTGACTGGTGGAGGGCAATAAAGAAGTTCAGAGGGAGGAAAAGTGCCGCAGGGGAAAATATTAACAAGGAAGATTGGGAGGTACACTTCAAAAAACTTTTGGGGGAAGGGGATCCAACGCAGGCCGGCACTGGTCCCGGAGAATGCGAGTTCGTAGAAGAGGAAGGTAGAGAGGATGGGCCCTGGAACAGGGAATTCAGTAGGGAGGAACTATGGAAAGTGCTGAGGAAATTGAAGAGAAGGAAGGCGGCAGGGGAAGATGGGGTCACAGGGGAATTCATTAGGGGCCTATCGACAGAGGCAAAGGAAGAGTTAAGGATCGTATTAAATGGAATCCGGAGGGAAGGAAAGTTACCAGGGGGGTGGGAAGTAGCGAGAATTTTTCCGATACATAAGGCAGGGGACGAGGAGGATGTAACCAATTATAGGGGCATATCACTACTAAATGTTGGCTACAAAATTCTAACAAGCCTAATGATTAGGAGAATAAACAAATGGGTAGAGGATAATAGGATCGCAAGGGAGAGTCAGGCTGGCTTTAGGGAAAAAAGGGGTACGAAGACGTGATCCCGCGTACCCCTTTTTTCCCTAAAGCTAATAAGGCTTAGGGAAATAGGCTTAGGGAAATAGGCCTAAAGCCAATAAGGCTTAGGGAAATAGGCCAATAAAGCTAAATAAGGCTTATTAAATAAGCTATTAAAGGCTTATTTAATAAGCCTTTAATAGCTTATTTAATAGCCTTCCTATTATTTAATTAAGGCTAATATTTAATAGCCTTAGGAGAAAGGGTGGGAAACTGTATGTTGCGTTCGTCGATTTCAAAGCGGCATTTGATAAAATTGATAGGAACATCATGTTTGGGAAACTCTGGGAGAAAGGTGTTACCGGAAGGATGCTTAAGTTGATACGAGGTATCTACGAAGTGACTACAAACGAAGTCATCACAAGTAATGGAAGAACGGGTAAATTCGAGACAAAAAAGGGGGTGAGACAAGGACGTCCTCTCAGCCCGACCCTCTTCGGGTTGGTCCTAGACGACATCGATGAGGAATGGGAAAAGAATGGTATAGGAGGAACAGTGATGGGAGGGAAAAAATTCTACGCCCTCAAATATGCGGATGACATCGCTCTGGTAGCAGACAATGCCGAAGCGTTAAGGGATATGTTGAAGCGGCTGGAAAAATTTGAGGCGAGGATGAAAATGGAGGTAAACACGGAGAAAACTAAGGTTATTATTTTTAAAAGAGGAGGAAGACCGAAGAAGGGAGAAAAATGGGAGCTTAGGGGGAAAACACTGGAGGTCGTGAGGGAATTTAAATACTTGGGATTCTGGTTCTCGGCGAATAACTCTATGAAACGGCATTTGCAAATAGTGACAGCGAAGGATACGAAGGCAGCAAATGCGGTCTGGGGGTTGATGAAGCGAGCGAGAGTGGACGATCTGAAGTACAGATTACAGATGATGGACTCCTTGGTAAAGGCAGGGGCGCTATATGGAGTGGAAGTGTGGGGATGGACGAGACGGGAGGAGGTGGAGAAAATGCAAGGGAGGTTTGTAGAAATGGCATTGGGCTTAGCAAGAAATACACCGAGCTATCTCTGGAAAATGGAAGCGGACAAGAGAAGTATCGAGGTTGAAGCAAGGAGGAGGGCGAGTAGCTACCTGCTAAAAGTTGTGGAAATGAAAGAAGATAGATGGCCGAAAATTTGCTTAAGGGAAGAGCTCAGGAACATCCTGAATGGGAATGCGTCAAAATGGGGAAATGAGCTCCGAACAGCGATGGAGGAAGTTTGAGATGGGAGAGTCCTGGAGTTAATAAGAAATAATGGGAATAAAAGGGCGATTAAGGGTATGTTAATGGTAGGAGTAAACATAAAAAGGGACCAGGACATACAAAAGGATTGGGGGGGCATTAGTAGATCCACATCCTGCAGCTACTTTAAGGGGATCAAAGAGAAACTGAGAAGAGAGGATTTTTGGGAGGAAAAAGATATTAGGGGGGTCATTAAAGAGGAATAGGAAAGATTGAGATGCGGAAACCTGGAGAGATCAGGAAAGAAAGGTTACAACAACTGGAATTGCAGAGTATGTGGAAAGGAAGAGGAGACGCTGGAACACATTTGGAGGTGTGGAGAGGCACGGGGATAAATTAACAATAAGTGGGTAGCAGGGGTAGACAAATGGAGAGGGGACAGAGTGGGGCAACACCTAAGAGGATGGTGGATAGCAACGTTAAAGGGGAAAATAGTTAAGGAAGTGGCGGAATATACTCTGGCATTCAGGGACCTCGACGAAGCGGGCTAAAGACTACGCGAAATTAGTTTATTAAAAGACTCTAAACTAGTAGCTGTAAGCACGCCAAAACGACCGAGTATCCCTAAGGAAACGCAATAGGAGTTAGCCTTATGATTATTGTTATATTATATATTTATTTGTTTACGTAAGGCAAAATGTATGCAGAAGAAAAAAAAAGCGAAAACTTGTAACGCAAAATGTAAATTGGGCCATGTCACAGCAAATGCAAGACATATGGAATAAACTACTACTACTACTACTATTACGAGGTCTCAACTCGTATACCATAAGAAAATTAAAAATAGACAAATATATTCGCAGTATTTTGCATTTCGAAATAATGTATATTCTCTGCTCAGGTCCCGCTAAAAAAAATAGCTGGTATTTCATTTCTTGTAAAAGAAATAAGTGCAATGTTAACGAAAAATAATAAATCAATCAATTGCACGAGTACGAATTGAAAGTTAATATTCCGCGAAATCGAATTTAAAAAAAACAACAATTTTCGGAGGGTACGGTCCGAGTTATAATAAATAATTGCCTAGCTCACAATCAAAAAGAGCATGCAGCAATAGTGGACAAAAAACCTTGCAAAGAAAATATATTCGCCTATGATGATTTGTGGTAGTAATGAAAAAGGGTTGTTGGCCTAAAAAAGGGAATATTATGTATTTATAAATTTTTTACTTGTATATGTTTACTTATATTGACTTGGATATGTGTTTTAACTACATATTATACTTACGCACACGCACGGGTTAAAATACACATTTACTAGTACTATTTATATCGTCACTAGTACATTATATTATCACCATACACGACCAGAAATTTATTTCAAAGTATAATATACACTATGCACTGTGCAGCTATTGCTCCATGCACATGTACGTTTTGGGTTCTCGTGAATGACAAAATCGTTTCCTATGCTCGCTCAAACCTTTATTATTACAAGTCCGCTTTTTCCTTTTTCTCCCTCCTTGCTGCTTCCTTTTCACGAATTCTCATCCTCTCGTAGGGCGTTTCGTGCCATCTGCTCATCCTTCACAATGATTTGCCCATATATGTATAGAGACTCGGCCCTGACGCAGGTACGCGTCTATCCGTCTTGGCGGTATTGACCTGGTACTGGATTGGCCCGTTCTCACATTTTCAGATTCACGCAAGCAATATCGAGCTTTGAGAAAAATTAGGATGAGCTCCGCGTGAAAATACGACCCCTGGTCTTGAAAAAAGTGAAGCATTTTAATAAGGCGTAGTTCCGAAAAGGACATATCTCCAATTAATTTGGAATTTCGTATACTCGTGTATTTTGACTCGCTGATTACGAATATGATAATGAAAATACCCGTAAATTCGATTTTCAAGGTCAAAACTGACGAAAACTGATTTTTTAAAAAGTTTTTCGACTTTATTTTGACGAATGTTGATAATAGAGAAAAATATTTTCTACAAAAGTTGTAGCTTATGAAAAGATTGATCTTTTATATTTTATACAGTTTTTGTGTAAAACCATTCTGTTTCGAGAAAAATGGGATAACGCTGCAGCAAGTTTATTTTGCTAAACTCCATTAGTTTCGATATTATCTACTTACGCACCTTACCGCGGGAAGGTTGCAGTTTGTTTGGGTTTGTTTGCTCTTTAGATATGCGTATAGTGATAAGGATCAAACTGCAGCCTTCGCGCGGTGAAGTGCGTAAGTAGGTTATATCGAAACTACAGTAGAACCTCGATTATTTGAATTTTCGTTTCTCTGAACATTTCGATGCCGTATCCGAACGTTCTATTATCCGAAATCGATGATGGCCTTTTTGTCTCAGTTGGGGTATCGCCCTGAGGTATCCACCTTTTTCTCTAATAAAGCTATTTCTTAACACTTCGAGATATTTTCTAAATACGTTATTGCCTGTATGTAACTTCATACATCAGATCGTATATGCATTGTACGTGTATACGAGAAACCGCCCTGGAATGATTTGAAACCCAACCAGAAAATAGTCCCACACAGCTGCTGTTCTTGAAACGAATTCGAGACTCAGCTGTCAAGAAACGCGAGACTACTATGCGACAGCCAAAAATTGATCATGATTTTAAGCCGCAATTGTGATTTAACTGCACAAATAGTGGTGGTATGAAAAGTGAAACTTTATTCAGTGTTAATTGCTATTAAATGAAGAATTTAGGGTTGTTGGATTAATAACGAGAATTTTTTATACTATTTATATTATATGAGGTGATTTTCCCGGAAATCCCAGAAATATTTTCGATTATCCGATTTTTTTATTTTCCGAACGATGTCCGGCCCCAATTAGTCCGGATAAGCGAGGTTCTACTGTAATGGAGTTTAGGAAAATTGTACTTTTTGGAGCATTACCCCATTTTTCTTGCAACAGATTCGTTTTAGACAAAACTTGTATAGAATATAAAAGATCAGTCTTTTTATAGGCTACATCTTTCGTAAGAAACATTTTCCTCTAACATCAACATTTATTACAATAAAATAGAAAAACTTTTAAAAACATTATTTTCTGTGAGTTTCGACGTTGAAAATAAAATTTGCGGGTATTTTCACTATGATATTCGTGAACAGCGAGTAAAAATACATGAGTACACAAAGTTCCAAATGAATCGGAGGTATGTCCCTTTCGGAACTATTCGTTGAGAATTACTGAGGCCCAGTAAAATAACTTTTTTCTAATAAATTAGTAAGGAGCTAGGCTACTATGACAACCCAAAAATGAGGGTTATTGAAAAAAATTATTTGAAAGGAATAAGTAACATGATTGAAAAACCGTTTGGACATTTATTTTTCTGTGCATCAACAAAGTTGTGTAGCAAATTTTATTCAAATATATTAATAAATGAAAAAGTTGCAAGCAATCCCGTCAAGGACTTTTGAACTCGAGGAGCTCAACGGTGTACGTGATTTTGGCCACTCGGTTGATCTCAAACAAAACGGGTTTTTTCTTGAAATAGACAATATTGGTTAAGACCTGACTGAGTTTTTTTTTCGCAGCATTTCAGTGTGAAAATTCATATTTCATATATTTTTCAAACATTTACGTTTATGTACCTTTTAAGTACTTGCACCTATGATGAGTGACCAACGAAGGGACTTTTTTGTAGTTACACTGTTTTGATTTTTAATTTTACTGAACATTATTTTTTACTTTTTAGTACAGTGCCTTTACAAAAAATATTGTTTTTAAAGTCTTTTTACGTTTATTTTATTTTATTCCATGTTCCAAGGTTGTCGATGAAATATATTTACGTGTGTGTGCGCGTGGGTGTATATAAAAATGCTTCGAAAGTTCATTCAGTGCAATATAAATAAATTAAAAGCTTATTAGTAAAAAGAAGCATACTAATTTTCATGTTTTTATCGTCTACAAGGAGGAAAATGTATTTTTATCCTCTTGCATTTTCACAGGTATCCATCTCGGGTTTTCGTAGGCGATACCTTTTGCTACTTATCAGGAATGACCTTCGCGGTCGTCGGTATAATAGGCCATTTCAGTAAAACGACTCTACTGTTCTTCATACCGCAGATATTGAATTTCTTGTACAGCGTGCCACAGCTGTTTCATCTCGTGCCATGTCCCAGGCACAGATTACCAAAGTAAGCCACTACGCTGAAAGGAAATTTTGTACTCGGCGATGCAGCTCGAAATTTACTAAAAATACCCATCTTTAGATAGCTCAATAAGACCATAGGATTTTTACCACTGTTAACAAATACTCATTCGGTCGTCCTTGGTTTGGTATCAGAGTTTTTTTTTTGACAGTAGGATGAACCATTGAAAAGTGGTTTTTTTTCATTTCTAAAAACACGAGGACATTTTTTGCAAAATTTATTTACATTTCTTTCTATTTAGTTATGGGTAGGTTTATTTGTTATTTGCCATTGTGATGATTTGTCTTTGTTTTTTAATAGGCCAGTATTTTCTTTACATTTTCTCGTATTTTGTGCTTTTTTATTATGGTTTTGTTATAGTTTTTGTTATTATACTTACCTTGAAGACACTTGAAAATATAAGTAAAAATATAATTCGCGAAAATATAAGTTTGAAGAAGTAAAAAGACGATAAATATTACCGTCAAAGGTCTATGAATTATCCGTATTAACACGGTGTTGAAGTTTGCATCGTTGGAACGCAACGAAACTTCTTTTTTACATTTCATTCTCATCATTTTTATCGTAGGTCGCAAAATAAATATGGTAAAAAAGGGTTGAAGCATTTTTTAAGGGAAATTTGCCAAAAGAAATTGAAGGAATTCAGAAATATTAACTTTCGTTGCACTCCAACGATGCAAACTTCAACTTCGTGTATACATTGTAAGCCATTGCCCCGGGCACATGCAGGCAAGTAATTTGATTGTACAATTCAAAAAGATCATTCCAACGATGATTTCGAGTTCCATTGCTGAGAGAATCTACGCAAAATGTTGATCTCTCCCAAATGTTGAAAAATGTTTGTTTTTTACACGCAGGTACAACAAGCAGACTGATAAGCTGGATCCTAGTACGACGTCTTTCAGAATATCGGATCTGAACGTTCTCGGTAAGCGAATTTCTCTCTCAAAACGAATACTCAAATCTAAAAATTATGCTTCTGCCAATTTAGCATATTTTTTGTGGATGTGTTACCGGAAATGTATGAAACACACGTATTATATATAATTCCTAGGAAATTTATAAAATGCCAGGGTAATTTAGGAAAAATGTGAAGTATTCAAGGTAATCCTATCACCAGGTTTGAATCCATAGGATTTCCATATTTTTTTGTGAGCTCAACTAAGCATATTAATAATCGTCTTTGTAAAATTTCAGGATCGGTTATCGACCTAATTATAGAGAAAAAAGATATTAAAATTGCGTATTTTTGCGAAGAAATTCCAAGACAACACACAGAAACCCAATTTCCGGTCACTACAAGAGTGTATATAATAGTGGGAATCCGTCAGGTTCTTAAAAATAATCAGATTTACATACGTCAAACACTTGTAGTAATCCAATGCTCTCAGAAAAAAATACGCTTATTGGCCTAATTTTTATGTAATATCAAGTTTAATTTGAACTTCCGGTATTGGATTTATTGCCACTTGCTACGATAAAGAGACGTGACGGCAAAGCAACAGCTGACTGTAGTCCTAACCTCATCTGACTCATTCGAATTTCCACACATATTTCATTTTTAACCGACATGTTTCGCCGACACAAATTCCCCACGCCTTTTACCAGCCGTGGCCCTAATGCTTTATATTTCCTGCGCCTGACATTGTTTCGACAGATCGACGTTGAAAAGCATGAAGGTTAAACTCGCCTGCTTGAGTAAACAGAGACGGAGATAGAACCAATGTTGTCTAATATTAAACCTAGAAATACTGCGCGAATCGTTGGAATACCTTTTTCATTTTTATAATTAAATGTGCACATTCATTAGACAGTTTACAGATGGAACATTTTAGTTATTACAAATTATTTTTTTTGCATATTTAAAAAATATAAATCTCACAAGTCGCAAGTACGATCGGTGGTATGGCTAGTGTGAAGCGATAGAGTACCAAGTGTAGAAGTATGAAAGCGGAATTTCCCCATAGATGGTGCTAGCCATCAGTTTAGGGACCGTAAGACCGCTTCTGCAGCGCCATCATGTCCCCCTAACAGCTGACGAAGATTTTCAACACACAACAACCCAAGTTCCCTACACCGGTATATTTTTCTATAACCTTAAACATGTCGAGTATTGTGCTTACGAACTACGATTTGCAGACAGCATTGGTTTTCTGTTATCATTTGAAGAAAACTGCTGCAGAATCGCATCGAATGTCGAAGCTTACAGTGAACATGCTCTTGGTAAAAGTGTTTCGAGTGGTTCAAAAAATTCAAAAGTGATGATTTTGACGTGAGAAATAAAGAGTCTAAATGCTACAAAAAATTCAAAAGTGCTGATTTTGACGTCAGAAACGAAGAGCCTGAAATGCTTCTATATTTTTCCCCCAATTTCTAGAAATGTTCTAGAAATTAGAAAAAATCTGTATCATTTCAATTCCCAATAATGCTGTTAATGATTTTGTGATTTCCTATTCGGCTTCGGCAGGCCTGAAACGGTTTCTTCTCAATACGTGCGGAGTTTAACGAAAAAAAAAAATGATTTTGAATTTAAAAAATTCGTTAACTGCACGAATAGGAATTCAAGTAGGAATTGTATATAATGCCGAGTTTAGTACATTTCCGGTAGCAAGTATATTTGGAAAGAACCCGTCAAAGGTTGTTCTCACCAGTGATGTTTGATCTTTCGCGAAACAGCAAGGTTCATAATGTGGCTATTCAGAGCTGTGCGAATAGTCGATTGGCACGCGGACGATGATGGTTTGGTGAAGTGCAACAATCTTACGCTGATTAATTTCATACTGATAAATATCGGTCCAACGAAAGAATCAGATCTCACAAAAATTCTTCTCCTCATTCAAGTTAGTATTGAGCACCCAAAAGCGAACATGTTCTCGTTTCGCCGTAGCATTCGTTTTCTCATTTCAATTTTTTTTATTTCAGGCTGTTTCCAGTTTGTTGGCTTTCGTCATAAGATATCCGCTGGCTTCGTTGTTTTACGACGTTTGAATACTTTCATCTTCCTCCAAGCAGAGAGCGTTCTCTCACGGTGCTACGTTTTTTTTTCCTACAAATTCGCTTGCTCGCTTTCTACAAGGATTTATAATGTTTGTAACGCCAAATGTTCTCTAGTCGAACGGGAAGTGTAAACGGCAACGGCGAGTGAGAGACTCCTGAGAAAGCAACTCCGAAAGAACAAGCGGGGCGATAAAATAAAATAAAACCAATCAGAGGAAAATTTGAATAGTATTCTCTTCGTGGGTGAATTTATCGTTTATTACGCGAACGGACGAAAGTTCGACGAAAGTGGAAACGACGGGGACAATCGAAGGAGATAGAACGGATGAGCAACATACGCCATTTTCTTCTTTCTCTCTTTCTCTGTTATTCTCACGTGTCAACAAACCATAATATAAAAACATAACAGCTATACAGATTATTGCAAATGTCACTTCGTCCGAAAGATAGCGAGAGCCCGCGATTTTGGCGAACGAAATAAGATCGAAGGGTCAAGGCTTGGCCAATACTATCTATTTTAAGAAACTCGATTTTTTTCACATCAACCGGCTGGCCAAAATCAAGTACACCGTTGAGCCCCTTACGTTCAAAGGTTCTTCACGAGATTGTTTGCAACTTCTTTAATTATTAATATTTTTTGATGAAATTTGGTACACAACTTGGTGATGTACATACAAAGAAATGGCCAAACAATTTTTCAATCATCATGCCTTCCAATTTTTTTTCCTAACCTTGATTTTCGGTTGGTCACGGTAGCCTAACCCCTTAATTTCGGATGATTTTTTCCATGCGAGTGCATCGAAATATACTTGGGATAAGAGAAAATTAACTCAATTCGCCTCTTCGATATTCTTCACTATCTCTGTCGCTCTCACCTTCCAAATATATCGATTCCAGAACGAAAAAATATTTTATCAAAAGAGGTAGACCGGAATTCACAATTAGCATTTTCTTTTTTCATCATAAAATCATAAATGTGAAGTTAGGCGCCTCGAAATTTTGGAGGAAGTGCAATTGTTTGATATTTTATAATCTAAATCTATACTTGTAGAGACCGGAAGTGCAAAAAAGGATAAGCTTTCAAAAATGGAACAGCCTTTTATAAAATATCGTTCGTACAATCGAATCGAGAAGTGTTTACATATTCTTTTCCCGACGTTATACGCGATACACAAGCGAGACGTTACATCGACAATTGCGCTGTTTAGATGCCGACAATGTTCAACTAATGAAGAAATTCTCGCTACAGAAGCGAAATAAAAAGAGTACACGATGCTGATTAGCGAAATAGGCACTCGAACATGACGAATAACGATCGGGCACGGCGGAAATTCTCGATTCTCAACGTTTTTTTTAATTTTATTTTCATCGTTCGAAGATCTAATCGGGTGAAAATTGTCGCAGCTTGGCGAAACGTGAAGTCCTTTCATCACAATTGCATCCCAATTTTATCCTCATTTTGCCTTTATCGCGTATTCGACTGCGCTTTTATTTGACATTACGTGTGTATGCAACTTGTTTTACGCCATTCCTTGCGCTCCCCACGTCAATTCCACGCCCAGTCTCTCCACTACCTTGAGCTGCGCCTTCGCGGCGTCTTGCAAGCTGAATATGTGTGTGAGCTCCACCGCTGAACGACCGAGAGCCAACGCCTTGTCGAAAAGTTCTATAGCCTCTTTTAGATTCCCCCTGTTGAAAATGAATTGTTTACGTTTTTTAAAACAATCGTACGACGAAACAATTCGGTTATTACTACGAGACATTTTAGTTTTTCGGGTTCGAAATATTCGTGGGTTCGTGCCGATTGCTACGTTTTTTTAAAGAGGCTACCGTGAAAATTCGAAAAAATTGTCGAAAATCTTGTCATTGATGTTTCGATCGTTTTTTGTCGCCTACCTCTGAACTTCGATAGTAGCGAGTGTCTCGTAGCCGAATCCACTCTTATCGTCAACCTCTAGCGCTTTCCTTATGAATTCAATTCCTTTGTTAACGTCACCCCTCGACTGAAGCTGCAGAAGTCCGCGATGCACTAGAATGGTCGAGTTAGTCGGATCCTTTTCGAATGCTTTTGCGAAATATTCGTCGGCTTCGTCGAATCTTTGCGTATCCGCTAATACCTTGGTAGAAAAAAAAAAGACGAAGACACGTGGTAGCATGGGTTTGATCGTAAAACGTTGGTGAATGACGCATTATTCAGGAGAATGAAAGATATTTTACTCGAGCGTATAAAGTGTGACAGTCGCTGGAGTCCGGAAACTTTTTCAAACTCTCGCGAAAATTTTCCATAGCCTCGTCCAGTAACTTGACCGATCGTTTTGTCATTGCGTAACGAACATTGACGTAACACATTTGAGCGTGACCAATATCATAATCGGGATTGAGTCTGAGCGCCTTGGTCAAGTCTTCCTTCGCCTCGTCAATTTTATCCAGCAGGAGATACATCTGAAAGGGAACATTCAACTCGCGGTCTAGCGTGGATACTCTGAACGGGGCAAAAAGCGATAAAAATTTCAAAAAACTGCCATGTGAAAAATATTGGGTTCATTTTTTTTCAATAACGATAGTTATTCGATATATAGATTTATTATTGATGCATTTTTAAATATCGAAAAGTCGTCGAAAAGTAGATAGATTTTTGATCGATACATTTTTTAATATCAGAAAGTCGTCAAAAAATTGCTTTAAAAGGAGTAACGAATGTTTAGATTACTTCTTTTACGAAAAATTAATCGATTTACTTTTCCGAATACGCATCAATGTTTCCACGAATTGTCCGATTGGTCCAGGAGCCCAGTTTTTAAAATATATCTCTAGTTATGTATTTTTGAAACCATTTGTTCTATGGCTTCAATAACTTTCCGGCGCAATGTACGTTTCTACGCCTGTAATAAGCTTACGATTTTTATGTTCTTCCCAAACATCGAAGAAACAAAACTAAGAAAACTCTTCCATAATAGACTACATTTTTTCGTCACCTTGTCCAGCACATATTTGTATTTAACCAATTTATAGATAAATTCGTTTGGTATTTCTGTTATTAATATTAGGTTGTCCGAAAATTTCGGGCCGATTTTCAATGTTCCTCCTACCGAAAATCGTCACGACCATTCCGGACAAGCCAATATCTTTAATATGCTAGATTTTCTTCGATCAATATTGCATCGCAAAGCTCTGAAATGACACGCATCGATAAAAAGAAATTCTCGGCGCCGACAAAGTTCGTATGATTTTTTGTCAAATGGCTACTGGTGAGGCTTGCACCGACCTACATTTCACGTTACTACACAGGGTTTTCAAATCCATTTAAATTTCATCGTGAGCGTCGTTGACAATTCGTTTAAGATTTTTTCTTTGTCTCTTTGAAAACTATCTGCTGTTATAAATTAATTCAGCCATATGTCGACGGTAGTAAAGCAAAGACGAGCTTGTTCGAACTACCCTAATACATTTTGTTATGTACGCGGAGAGTACGTTATTAACAAATGAAGAAAAACGAAGTACAAATTTGGTGAAGAGTAATTATTTTCTTATTTCGGGATAGAAATAAAGGAAGATAAATTCGCCGAAAATCTGGGCTCCTTCAGTGAAGAGTAAGAAGAACGCTTCCACCAGGACGTAAATATCAGGGAAGATGGGACACACACACATGATGGCTGATTACGTTTGGAGTTTGATGCGCGACTGCCTCGAAAAGTCTCGCTCAGGAAAATCACGAAAAAGGAGCTCACTCATTGTCAGTGTAAAAATATCTAATAAGATTTTTAAAAATGTCAAAGTAGGAAAAATTTCGACAAAAATTAAAATTTTCAACCAAACTAAAAGTTATAAAAAAAATTGAAAATGATAGAAAAAACATTGAAAATTATTTAAAAAAAATAAAAATTACTTAAAAAAATACAAATTATTTTAAAAAATAAAAATTATTTTAAAAAATATAAGTTATTTTAAATAATAAAAGTCATTTTAAAAATTGAATTTTCAATTAGGTTCAGTATAGTGATAAGATTAACGAAAAATTAATTTTGCGACAACTCAACGCCAATTGTCGAGTTGTGTAATCTATGTACACATCGATATTTAATAAGCATAGAGATCAAATTTTAAGACAAGGCTCAACCTTTCGTTCGCCCTCACCCTCTGTATATTGCTCTAGAACATTTATATTTGCTACCAAAAACCGCGGAATCATTTTATCTGATATACTTACGACTAGAGTATAAATAAAAAACCTTCACCTGTCCCCTGTGATGATAAACGTCGCTGCAGTCGGGGTCGATTTCGATAGCTTTTTTGTAATCCTCAAAGCACTCGTCGTGTTGTTCAAGTTGCATGAAAAGGCTGGCACGATTTATGAGAGCATTCACTCTGACCGCGTTGCCTGAATTCTCGTTTTTTATGACAAGATCCAGATCCACCATTGCCAATTCGTGCTGACCGAGAAGAATATAAAAAATGGCCCGCAAGAGTCGCAATTGCATCTCAACCGACAAATTTGTTTCCCCATCGCGTTCTATCTCTTCCGTGCAAATCGCCATAATATCATCGTATCGCTGCTCTTTTAGGGCCTGCCTAGCCTCTTCGAGGGCCTCTTTCGCAATTTCGTCTGGAACCGTAGACCCAGTCTCGATCGCGATGAAGGGATCGTTCTTGAAGGAACCAATGTATGTTTTTATGAAATGCTTTCCTGGCATAACGGGTACTTTTTTCTGTAAGAGTTCTTGCGCGTGTTGCTTCCCTGCGCAAATGGGAAAAAAGTTTCGTCAATGCCTTACACTTTGACAAATACATACGCAGTTAAGAAAGTTGTAGCCGTCCAGTCGAGTCAAATGACGGTTTGTGAATTTTCTTTTCAACGAACCCGACGGATGCACATGAGGTATAGATTTATTCTGTAGATGCTAATTTAAAAAAAAACTTCAACGACAAGACTATGTATTTTGATACTTCAATCACGTAGACATAACTTTAATTACGTAGATTAAGGATAATAAACTAAGCGGCAAGTCAATTGCGGCCGGGCCCCTTCTCTTATCTATGAAATGTACGATACATTTTAATGTGAACCCTGTTAGATGGTAGGATTGGTGATGATGTTGAAGTTTCCATAGTTGGAATGCAACGAAAGATAACTTTTCTTCTATCGCCCACATTTTTTTCCGCCGATTCAGGGTACGGAAATCACCCTAACGGTTTTTGTTATCTTTACTAGAGATTCACGACCTCAATCTACAAAAAGATTATGATAAAAATGAAAAAATGAAAGAAAAAAATTGAAAAGGACTTTCGTTGGGTTCCAACGATGCAAACTTCAACGCCATGATTTGTGTATATTCATTCGCTTCAATCTCACCGAGTTCCTTGAGGACGCGATCAGCCATGTGAAGGCTAGACTTGTTCTGGAATTCCTCGAGAATACAGGCCGCAGTGACATCCTCCAGAACCAATTCCAGCTCGTTCATTTTTTCCATGGCACGAGCTCTTCGAAGCAGAGCTTTAGCATACTTTGGTTTCAATTCCAAGGCTGTTGTACAGTCTTCCTTAACCGCCGTGTACTTTTTCTGCAATTATTTTACTCATTTTCACGCCTCTGGTGAGAATTGGCCAACATAATCGAGTACAATTGACATTCCGTTGTACATTATCTTAGCGTACGTAAAAATTCGATGACATCCCCAGTTATCTTAATTATTCTTATCTTTTATTGCAAGACAATTTCTAATCATCAATAGCGGTGTGCCCAAATTTGTTGTTAATTATTTATAAATAATTGTTTTTGTTCCGTAATGATAAAAGATGTCAGTGTGGAGCAAGGTATTATGGAGCCGGAAGCAAATAAATCTTAAAAAGACGTTTAAAAATTGTTTCGATTCGTTCGGGTTTGTTTAGATAGAAGATTGTAGTGCAGGAAAAAAAGCCTGGCAACTAGGTCTCCTCCATCGTAAACTTCTCATCTCAGTCTCTGAAAAGTCACACAAAAGTGTAAAAAATAACTTTTTTTAGCGATGCTTTTTAGGGTGCATCCATATTCTGAATAATCCCCAGCTTCGGTAAATAATGTAGGATTCGCAAGATCGCTGACATTTAAAATTGTTTGTTCAATTGACTGTGTGTGTTACTATGAATCACCAGATTTGGTAAATAATCTTAAGATAAATGAATAATCTGAAGATAATTGAATAATCTTAAGATAAAGGTCTTAGCCTCACTAACATTCAAAATTGACTATAAATTCACAATTTACTATAAATTCTACAGGCTCTACAAATGATAAGTTTAAAGAATATCATGTCTTTATTAACTTCATAATTAAAAAATTCCTTCCAGAATACATAAATTGGAATTTCGAGAGCTATTTCTAAAACAGTTATAATCAACATGTGCCGTGACATTTCAACTAATTTGAATAATGGATTTTCATCACCATTGTTTTTGATAGACGCACAATATCTGTATAATCGTTAATTTCATAAAATTTCTCACCAATTGCTCGTAAGCCGCTGCCCGGTTTTGGTAAAACACAGCCAAGTCAGCTTTATGTTCTTCCGGACACACCATGATGGCCATGTTGTAATGCGCTATTGCCCGGTCATATTTGCCTGCTTTGAACGCAGAGTTGCCTTGCATTTTGTATCTCTGTGCTTTCTCTGTAGGTGTCTAAAATTGAAGTATTTCGCAGGAAAGATAAAACCACCCTTCTGACGACCGTAAGTTACAATCTTTCTTAAGGGGTTAGGCTACTGTGAAAATGCCAAAAAATCGTTCGTCCTTTGAGGCAAATAAAATTGAAGAGGTATGTCATATGGTACAGGAATTGATGATTTGAGGTAAACTTACGATTACAACCATAGAAAAGATAGTGAAACTGTAAACACAGTTTTCTCTGAACCACTTTTCAAAATGGTATACACAATTTTTGACGTCTAATTTGTTGTAATAGTAGTTTAGTCTTGACGAACGTTTATCTTCTTAACATTCTTTGTTCATTAGTTATTAACAATAATGATGTTACTTTTCTCCAAAAAACAGAAGAAAAAACATCGAAACATTTTTTTTTTGATTATTGAAACATGATAACAGAAGAAAGCTCTGCCAAGTCTTAGTCAATATTTTCTATTTTACGGAAAAAGGCGGTTTTTTTTCAGATCAATCGGGTAGCCAAAATTAAGTACACCGTTGAGTCCCCGCAATCAAACGGGCTTTGCTTGCGTTGTTAATTGTTAAAAAATGTTTAATGAAATTTGGCACACAACTTTGTTAATGTACATTCTAATAAATGTCCAAACGGTTTTTCAATAATCGTACGTATTCTTTCAAAATAATTTTTTTTCGACAAGCCTGACTTTCGGCTTGTCCCAGTAGCCCAACCCCTTAATTTACTATCAACATATTGAAATCATAGAATATTTATTACAATTGCCGAAAAAAAGGAATCTGCCCTTGGAAAGTCGACTTTTCAAAATATTATATGATGTTGAAGTTTTCACCGTTGGAATTCAACGATAATTCTGATTTATTTTTTCATTTCTTCATTTCGATTACCAGCTGAACCCTCTTTTTTCAAGTTCGGTTTATGGAACTCTGGTAAGGATCTTCGAAAAATGTTTAGGTGATTTTTGTGACCCGTAAATGCGACAAAAAAATGCGTTGCCTCCTAAGGATGCAAACTTGCAATCGATAAAATTTTGCTACATTTGGTCAATGTCAAGGAAGCATAGCCTTACTTTGACAAAAGAAACGACGAGCTTCCAGCATCGAGGTAAAAACGCAATACATAAGAAAAGAGCGAAATAACACAAGATCAATGTTTTTTTCATTTAGCGCGTGTGCGGTTGAAATTCAACTGATAAGAATGGATATTAGGTGGGGATTTAACCTCGCGATTTCGTGGTCCTGTACTAACCTCATTTATGGACGGTTCGGTCGTTTTTTCAGAAGTATCACCGTCGATCGATAGCTGTTTATCACCGGTCGTTCCGTTGGATTTGCCGGTGCCCTTGGAACTCTTGCTATCTGACCTCGAGGTTGTGTTCCTGTAATACATGTAGCCGAGACCAAGGGCAACCGGCGCCCCGACTGCCAGGGCGAGTTGCCATTTCGGCAGCGGACTACCTACCACGCCGGCAGCTCCGTTTCCCATCGGCATTGAGCACGTGCTCGCACACGACTTTAACAACAAAATAATCCTCTTTTTCACCAATCTGTGCAATGCTCTAACCAAATATAAATCTGTATAAAAAAACGTAGATTACCCAACGAAACGTAGCACGACACTGCGATACCGCGGCCTACTTTGCGATACGGTCATGCGACACCCGTGTATCATTTTTTGTCTGCGATAACGCCACGAGCGCCACTCCACGAAACGGTGAAGTTTGGAACTTTGTCCAAAATGTCCAAAATCGGCGCACGATTCTAGACTGCCGGAAATCACAAGTGTTCGGCAAAGGCAATTTCATGTTCATTTTTGAGCTTGTTGCTTACAAATATTGAGGTAGGTATTAATGAAAATTTTACTAATCGTTATGGTATATCTTCTGAATATACTGGCAAAAAGAGAACGGAAGTTTCCGCACTCGTTAAGTATTAAATTTTGAAGTTTACATCAACCTCCAATTGATCGCATTGGTTGACGTTCCATTTCAGTTTATCGCGTATACCTTCCGCATTTATGAAGGGAGTGAGCCAGGAACGAATAGTGTGTGCAAAACAGATAGATTTAAAAAAATATGTTTGTGAACGTTTCATTCCACATTGTATGAAGTTTCTAATAGAAACAACGGCAATATCCATTAGGATATTCTGTTTGCGGAGGGCCGTATTTTGTGGGGGCATAAGCAGGGCACTCCTCAATCATCGGTAAATTACAGTGGCGCTTGAAAAATGTTACAATCAATTATTATACCTAACGATAAACTGGAATAAAAATTTTCGCGCCACTTTAGTAGATTTAAACAGTTTTACGCTTTCTCTGAAACGTCACGGCGACGGGAATCCTGCTAGTCACATTTTTACAAGTTTTATCATTAATATTTTCTTTAACAGCCGGCGACCCCGTTTTTATTGTCGTTATGGAATCTTTAGATTTTTCACACGCGTGACTAGTTTATATCTGGCATCTAGAGTTATTTAGCGTATAAATTATTAGATAGAAACGCGTTTTTCTCGAAACAACGTTTTTCGACAGCTTGTTGATAGAAACTTCGAAACTACTGAACCGAACCTTATGAAATTTTAACCACATATTCTTTACAACTGTAGCTATAGCGCATATTAAGGATTTTTTTAAAATGTCGATATTTACAATTTTTCGCCAAAAACAGTGAAAAAAATATGTTTTTTTGTTTTTTCGAAAAATGTCCGACATTTTATTTTTGAGTATATCAAAAATCGTATGATATGCGCTATAGCCATTAACATACCGAATCTAAAACCGTTTGATTTTTTGTTTCGGATCATTCATCTCCGAGATTTCGTCAACACCGCAGACCTACAATTTTTTATGACATTTTTTTAACTACCATTTTCGTCTATAAATAGTGACTTAAATAAATATTTAAAAAAAATTGATTTAGAAAGTGTATTTATTAAGGGAAACGACTTTATATCAAAATCTATAATATAAACCAATTTAGAAGATACATGCAAAAATGTGTAATTTTTTTTGGGAAATAGAAAGGAGTGTAGGAAAAGAGAAACGCTGGTAATGGAGAGCGAGAATGCAGAGTATGACGAAAATTAAAAATAATAAAACAGGACAGAAATGAGTTAGATTGCAAATGAGCGATGTTTAACGGTGTAACAGCTTTGTAAAAAGTCGGAAAGGCGATGCAAATAAAACTTACTACTACTACTACTATTTTCTTTCTTCTTCGCGCGAGACATGATCTGGTGGCGGCCGCGAACAATTTTTCTTCGTGATATTGAAATTTCCCGTTCAACCGTTAGTTCTGCGGCATAGGACTAAAATATTTATAATGCGTTCTCAACAAAACTAATGTCTTTCGGTATTTTCCAAAGTCAGTGGCGATTGTTGAGCCCCGGGAAGGATGCTGTAGGATTGTGCGGGACGTATCTATGTAGGCGGGAGGTTGTGTGGCTCTATAAACGGCGTCGCTCGAAAAATAATCAAAAGTAGAGTTTTCAATCGATCGATTACGACTCAATAATGGTTTTGTGAAAAATTGAAGAGTTTCCTTGAGAAAGTGCGGCACCGGCCGATGCTAAGTAATAAATCGAAACATTGCAATTCCACGCCTTTTACTCGATGTATACCGACAAGTCAACGTTATGTACGCACATGTGTTGCAGTTAACGATTCGTTAGAGACACGATAATAATGAAGTGGCATAGATATTTGTCGTTGTGTTCAAATTGAACGCGCAAATTCACGAGTGGTTGCGAGTCGTAACAATATACAAACACTTTTTCATTTTTCCAATTATCTCATTTCAAATCATAAATAATATTGATCCGAGAGAAACATTTTTACCTTGTGTGCGTAATTTTAAATGAAGAAATAAATGAAATAAATAAATGAAAATACGATTGTATGAATTCGATCTCCGCATTTCCAGTAAGTGCGCATCGCATTTGTGCGCATGACGGAAAGTGAAATTTACGACACAAGGCTTAAGCACAATGCTACCATTGGAGCGAGTGAACGATCGGCGTAATAGCATTTGCCCAAGAGAAATGGCCTTCAAGCGTTTCGAGACTAAAAGCAAAATGCTTGTCGACGATTGAAATATATATCACTGAGAGATTAATTTAGGATGCATTAACTGTTCAAAGATACACCCGCTTAACAACATAGCTCCGGAGGTTTTTAGTGTTTCAGTTGACCCTTGACCCTTTATTCATTTGGTAATACACATGGCACCTCGTAAGCACTAGTTATATGGCTGTAAAGGCTAAAGTAATACTTCAATGCAATGTTGGGAATGTCGTGTCAAAAAAGTCGTGTGTACACAATGGCAGAAACGGCCGCTATTGACAAGTCTGTCGGTTATTTTTTCTTGAATAAAGTTAGAACATATTTATGTTTTATTGTAACAATGATAACTATTAATATAATTTCCCGGCTTAGAAATATTTTTCAACAACATTATTATTTGGATACTGCCGCATAATGATTTATAAAGATTTTTTGATTCGGCAAAGCCGAGAAAACGGTAAAAATGTCGTGCGGGCTCATAAATAAATTGTATTATAAAGTTTGAATGCTGTAATACTATGGACGTTTAAAACACCGGCCGATTTTGAAATATCCGCCAGGTAATGCTTCACTGTGAGTGACTTACTCGACAGGGCCAGTTAACGCGGTGTTGCCATGTATAACCTCTAAATTTCATTAATGTCCGAAAACAAACCGTTCGACCTCACATTCACATCTTATTTCGGGTATTATCAGTGAACGAAGTAGAAAAACCGTTCAATTTTTTGCGTTGGCTCCATGTTATTTACACGGTGAAATATCGTTTCATAAAGAGGTTTTGGTTCGACAAGGTCGAAAAAAATGTTGCAAGTGTCGAACGGACGAATAGATACGTTTTATTATAAAGATCGAATGCTGTAACTCTAGCTCGATCAACGGATGAATGTTCAACTTGTACATTAAAAATCTCTGAAACTATGTTGCGAAAAAGATTAATTTTTAGACGGTTAATGAATCCCAAATTAATCTCTCGGTGATATAAACTTCGATCGTCTACAAGCATTTCGATTTTACAATTAGCCTCGAAACTCCTTAGTTGTGGGGGCGTCCATAAATTACGTAACACAATTCGGGGAGGGGGGGTCGGCCTGGCGTTACGGTCTACTTACTTGGGGGGGGGGGGGGGGGGGGTCGAGGTTTGCATTAGGCCACGATTTTAGAACTGTCAGAAATAGCAAAATTTCTGCATGTTCAGGTTTTTAAATTTAAAACTCATCGTTCAGAATAGATGAAGTGCAAGCTCTTATTATTTTGAGAAATATAATGAAGATGAAAAACCGTCATATCGCCCGCGATATGACGGGAAGTATCAATATTCTAGAAAAAAACATCTTTATATCAAGAAAAACGGAACGAAAACTTTGAACGCGATTTTCTCGAAACTACTTTTTTCGACCTTGTCTCACTGAACACTCAAAAATGTATCAACTGATTTTCAATTTTTTAAAAACATTTTTGTAATCACCGTGACGAAGGTTGTACGCAGCCAATTTTTTTAAATTTTGATCTCTACGATTTTTAAAGATTGCTTGAGGACAAAAAAGGACCTTGCAGATAGAAAAAAAATGTCCAAACTGTCGGCATTTGGTTAAAAAAAACTGCTACGCATGACGATAGCTACATTTGTATGAATATCGATAAATTGTTGACTTTTTATTTACACATAACCTCTCAAAAAGATATCGATGGGACAATGAAGAGAATTTTTTTTCGTCGCCAAATCAGGGTTAATTTTTTTTTATTCATAAAATTGATATAAAACTAGATGAATATATACTTCATAAAATGAGTATAAACCCGATCCTTTCATAATTAGTTATTTCTTTGAAAAAAAACGCAATTATTGACGACAAAGCACCCGCTACATAACGGAATAGGGGGGGGGGGCTCAGGCCAGGCGTTACGGGTCTGTTACGTGGAGAGAGGGAGGTGTCAAAAATTGGGAAATTTTGCGGTTACGTAATTTACGGACGCCTCCTGTATTGTTTTTTTCTCAGGTGCACGCTGTTCGCGTTTGTTACCTATTTTTCCGCACTGTAACTGTTTCTTTCCACCGCTGTTTTTTCTACTTTTTCTCCCTGATCCCCCCCCCCCTCCTTGCGGCCACAGCTGACTTCTCCCCCTTATATCATATTCATCGACTGCGGAATAGGGTATAGGGTAACTGCGGAAAACCTATACCAATACAGCCGGTTGTTAAAAGTTCGCCACGCTGCGTGGAACTAGTCTTATTTCGCCGCGAAATGCCGAAGAAAAACATTTCACGACAAAATGTACGGCGACTGGGGTTCGAACCCGGGACCTCCCGGTCCGCAGGTTTAGTGACAAGCACGCTAACCACTAGACCATTGCACCGGTCACTCCTTAATTGTATTATTCGTGACTTCTCAACGATTTCACGTCACTTGACGACCATCGAAACTGAATCCGTTCAGTCGGAAACCCGGCCGTCCAATTGCACTCCTTATATTAATTTCAATTCTTTCTAATTGCAAAATTGAGTTTCTATTTGCGATCTTCACGACCTAGAGGTGGCGCAGGTATATTTCAATATGGCCGGACAAAGTGTAGCCGGTATCACGGTCTTACAACAGGTCTGGAAACGCGATGAAATTTCGTTAGTGGGGGTGACTCGACTATTGAAATCGAATTTTTGGTGTCGCTAGTATCGAGAAGTGTTGTTTGATAGTAAATACATAACCTGCGTATGGTACGATTCCACTATGGAGACGAGATACCAGGAGACCAAACTCCCGTGCAAAGCCGCTGAAAAAAGCGTCCCCAAAAATGGCTCCAACATAGATGCCGCTGGGGTGCCGCGAGCCCTATGTATAGTAATGTCATGGAGGCTAGCCTCCCTGATCGGCCCATGTTTGCGTATATCTATACACGTGGTCCAGAGCACCCCAGCGCCATTTATCGTGATACCGTTTTGGGGACGAGTTGAAAGGCCGAGTGTGGCCTCCCATATCTAGTCTCCATGGCCTTATGAACGGTCTTGAAACGACGGTCGTATTTGATAAGCGGCTTGTAGAAAAATTTGATTCTTAGGTTAGGCTATAATGCGAATGCGCGAGTATTGTTGTCTCTGTCGCACACAACACTTCTCGATTGCAGCTCCTCTAGCGTCGAGCTTCGGCCACGATTTTTTTGCCACTACGCCGCGCTGTCAGTTATTCATAGAAACGCATATGAGTGACATTACGATGCAAGGTTATAAATACCGTGATTGAAATCAATAACAAGAGAGATAAATGCATAATGACCACTAATTCCTGTGCGGTTCTGACCTGCAACACGGGACGAAAATCAGTAAAAGAGAAATGCACCGTGTTCAAAGTTCCAACACATCCGTATATTTTTTCTAGATATAATTTTTCGATGTTTTGGGACATTTTAAGCACATTGACATTGATAACTGGGAAAAATTCACCATCACAAAGCTTCCTCCATGAGAAAGCAAAATAATCAATTTCGCTCGAAGCTGTTTTGTATTTCGCCGTAAACATATTCATATACGCATGTATGACTGCGCATGCCATCAAAACATTGGCTAGGATTCCGCCAAATCCGTGCTATAAACTTATAAAGCTTATTAATGTGGCGGTCCTGCTAGTTCCACCATCTCACCGCTACGCGGCTACACATCGTTCCAGCGTTTCTCACAAGCGGTCGCAGGGGCATGCGTTCCAAATATATACAACCGTCTTTCCCTAGATCCTAACACCCAGCGCATCTAGGGCAGGGTGCAGTGACACAGCCCTACTGATGAGTCTGTCCATGGAGGCTAGAGTAGAGGAGGCCGATCTGTGCATTTCAAAGTGGCTACAAAAAATGGACTAACCGAGATGGCGCCACTATCTCTAAAACCTCGAGCGGAAGCTGAGTATCGATGTCGTGTAAGAGAGATGGAAGAGGATCGAATACGCATTTACATCTCTCTCGCACGCAGCCTACTTCTCAAGTTTCATTCTGCCTCATGCACAGCTCACATCTCATTATTTACTTGTTCCGTCTCTGTCACACCCAGCTCGTGTCTCGAGGTTTTAGCGATACCGGCGCCATACCGGTAAGTCCACATTTTTGTAGCCACTTTTTTCACGTCTCTCCATAAGAGATCGGCCTCCTCTACTCTAGCCTCCATGAGTCTGTCACTGTACCCGAGACGAAACGCACAATCTTTTCCTGCCTCTTCCTACCTTACCGACTTTACAGACTGGACAAGCCGCGGACAAACAACTACAGGAGTAGAGAGCCACACAGCCGAATCTCTACACCAATAACTCGTTGCGCCGCTCTCGTGGCCATAAGTTGTACTTTCGTTTGGACGTGAACGGACAACCGCCCACCACGTTCGTTGCAAGACCTGTATGTAAGACCGTGGCTTCGGCAAATGATACGAGTAGAGCTTCTGCCTTAGGCCGCGAGAGGCGCCAAGACTTGGTCATCGTAGGACGAGTCCCTAGAAGCTAGAATAAATAAAGTCTAACAAACACTGGGTTTCGTCTCACAAACATTAACAATCGATTCGCGTAAAAAAAAATTCGATATTCCCATAGTCGGCGGCTAAGTTTATGGAGCTGCTAGAGGACCGACTTCCGGCACCAACACTGCTAGATGACGGCGCCAACTATGGCTGGAAAGTAGAACTACACTTTTTGCGCCGAAAGCTAACATCAGCAGTACGCTTCCACCCAAGTCGATTTTCTTTGGCGGTGTATTCGCGGCGACTGTAATTTTCGACGGTACGAAAACCAAAATGAAACTTTTAACACATAATATGTTGACGTCAAAGGGTCTCAAAGGGGTGTCCGTCGGTTATCCCCTCGGAATAGTGGTAAGATAAGCATTCGAAATAACCGCATTTTTTTGAGGTTATCATTCAACGATGACCAAAATACTGACTGCCGAAAAACACGTGTTATCGCAGTTTACCCGTCTCGCGTATTTCTCTTGACTGACAACCGCGATTCCTTCAATTTCTTCCGAAATATTGATTTCCAGGCGAAAGACATCAAAGTTTCGGAGGTGGACTTCAATTCGGAACTCATTGTCAGGGTAATTCCAAAATTGGATTGGTCGACACTGTGGAAAGCTGCCGAAAGCGTATGTACTCTGGCAGCCTGTATAACGAACGTTCTGTAATTCTTACGCGGGAAAATGCCTATCTGTCACGATGACAAGCCAAGTGGGAATTTTTAAAAGGTTGTTCAAAAGTCTGCTAATTGCTTACCAAATATCCGTCTGGAGGATACTTTCATCTTGGCAACCATCCGACAAGATAACTGTTGGACACATTCGGTCTGTTTGTTTTACTTACACTTCTTACACCTTCGTCAGATTCGGTACCAAAAAGTGTAGCTAAAACTAGCAGATCTATGATAACTTATGGGTAACTTCCGAGTAGACATTTCGTACCTATATGAAGGAATACAACGAAAATGATTTTTTTTATTTCCAAATTTTTCTTTGGCCATTTTGAAGTACGACGATCGTGCAAATACTTTTTACCATTCTTATTTAGCGATCTGCAACATATTTGCATATGATTTTGGGTTATAACGAAAATATGAAATTTAAAAAAATTCCGTTGCATTCCAACAACGCAAACTTCAACCCCATGTTCCCATTTGGATAACTTGTGGACTATTTGAAAAATACTACCTGGGTATACGCAAAACAATTTGAACTAAAATTGCGCAAAATAAACGAAATACGGAAGTTTCTACTCCTTCAGTTGAAAATGGCAGCTTTTTATTCTAAAACTGCATCTGGAAATAAATTCTATGGAATTTTATTTGCAAATCTCTGTCACAATGATAGTTTAACTTATGATATCAAAGTTTACACCATTGGAGCGGAACATTTTTTTTCTGAATTCCTTCCCCTTTGCGACATCAAAACTACGGCAAAGTTTTTTTGAAACTTTTTTTTTAAGTTTTAAAATAAGAACTTAAAATTAAAGTTTTATATTATTAAATTAACGTTTCATAATTTAAAAACGTTTTTCTCCAATGAGGTGAGCCTTATCGGAGACCTTCGACGTAGACCTATCGAAAAAATTTTCTATAAGGATAATAGTGGAGATGAAAAGGAAGGAAAAAATCATTTTAACTTGAGATTTCCTGTCGTGAGTTCCAATGTACATTTTAAGGTCGTTTCATGGCCAAGTTGGATGCAACATGATACAAGTTAGTTCCTGAGACGAAGAGTTTAAAAGTAACGTTGTACTTTTTGAAATTGGAATTATCAACATTCATAAGTAGAATGTGGGAAGACGTCACTTCATTACTGTGACAACTCAAAAAACATTGGGCACTAAAGTTGTGACGAATAACGTTGGTTCAAAATTGAAAAAGCGCTCAGTGGAATGATTAGCTCGTTGTTATTCTGAAATAGCAATTCAACAGAATTACTGTGTACTAAAGGAGTGTCATCAATATAATGATATTCACATATAATAGCAATGCCCATTAATATGTATATAGATTACACGGAATAACAGTCGATTTGTTGTTGCAAAACTGTATATTTTTTCTAAATCTTATCTCCATACCGATCCTATTTCAACACTTAATATTTATATACGCGAGAACACGGAAATATACAATTCTTTCATAAATTTTAATCTTATAGGACAATTGTTATTCTACAAAATATTTGTACATCGAGTAAGCTTCTTTTTAGTAATTTTCTCGAGTGAGACTTGTTGAGGCAGTTATGCATCAAACTCCAAACATAATCAGCCGTCACGTGTGTGTGTTCCGTCTTCCCTGATACCTATCTTCCATGATTTTTTTGCCTTGGTGGAAGCGTTCTTGCTCTTCACTGACTGAGCCAATATTTTCTGCGAATTTATCTTGATCCTCTATTTTCCCAAAAAAGAAAAAAAAAGCACTTTTCACGAAATCAGTAATTGTCTTTCTAAATTTTTGAACATGCTCTCCATAAATAACAAAGTGTATAAGGGTAGTTCGAACAAGCTTGTCTTCATTTATAACCCCTTATTTATAACTTTAATTAATTTATGACAGCAAATAATTAAGAAAAAAAAAACGAAGATGTCTTAAATGAACTGCTGACGCTATGAAATTAAAATGCATTTGAAAACCCTGTAACTTGAAATATAGGTTGGCATAGGTCTCACTAGTAGCCACTTAACAAAAAAACGTGAGAATGTTGCCAGCGCTGAGAAATTTT
The DNA here is from genome assembly GCA_951751655.1 of Ophion costatus. NCBI lineage: Eukaryota > Metazoa > Arthropoda > Insecta > Hymenoptera > Ichneumonidae > Ophion > Ophion costatus. The sequence continues at coordinate 19,598,848 of OX632363.1, read as the reverse complement.
TTGTGTTCCCTTATGTTGTGTTTAAGATCATTGATGGTCTTCAAGTTTGCAACATTGGAATGCAATACAATTTTTTTTTTCATATTCATATTTCCCTATTTTTATTATAACAAAGATTTTATATCTTTAAATCAGGATTTTAAGAAATTATTACTGTATTCTCGTAGCTAAAGATGGCGAGAAGAAACTATTGTGATATCCATTCATTCAAGAGAACGTCAATCTTTATTGCAGATCGGTCACGCAGGTGAATTGCCGCAGACCTTGATCCAAGACTTCGAAACGAACGAGGATTTCCTCAGAAAAGTTCATCACGTACTGCTGGAAGTGGAAGTGATAAACGGCGATTTACTGTGTCCCGAGTCCGGTAGAAAATTTCCCATAAACGACGGCATACCGAACATGCTGTTGAACGAGGACGAAGTCTAGGCTTTCCAGCACAAATCTTTACGTTAAGGAAACTGTATTCGTGAAGCGTCCCGGCTCAATTGTCTATCGAGAGACGAAATATGGCACACACTTTCACAGAGTCGTTTAAACGGTGGTGAATTTTGCGACCCCTCGTATTCCAAACTCTCGTATTTCACTGGTCGAAAAAAGCTGTTATCTGCGCTTTTATCGGCGTTACATTCACGGGCACGGAGAAACGTTAATCCGGGACGAGATATTCGGATTGCACTCTGTGTATAATAATAAGAGGATAATTATACCAGCGAGAAATGAAATAGCGACCAATCAGCGTTCTATGTACTTCGGACGGTCGATCCTAAAATCAAGATATCCGTCTTGAGTTTGTTTTTTTTCTCTTCAACGATCCATTCTCGACGACCGAACTAAGACATTTTGACTATAGATTTCATAATTCGCCATCATATACTTTAACGGAATATGCGTATGCCTACGATAGACAGTAGCATTGAAATGTGATATAAATTATTGACTGTTGAGTCAGACTCTTGTTACTGCTTTGCTTCGCGTTATACACTTTTTAATGAGTTGCCAAAAGATATTTCAATCGCTGAGGTATTCCTTTCCGCGGAGGGCCTTACTTCGTGGGGGCATGAGCAGGGCCCTGCTGAATCATCGGTAAATTACAGTGGCCCTTAAGGGGCTTCTCACTTTAGACGCTAAAAAGGCTATTTTCATGAATTTGTTGATAGATTTATATTATAGATATTGATATAAAAGTTCTTACACTTAATAAATACATTTCAGAAAAATTATTTATCTAAGTCACTATAGACGACAATGGTAGTTGAAAAAATGTCTTAAAAAAATTGTAGGCCTGCGCTGTTGATGAAATCTCGAAGATGGATCATTCGAAACGAAAAAATCAAACGGTTTTAAATTCATTATTTTAATGGCTATAGCGCATATACGATTTTTTATCTATGCAAAAATAACAAAATGGCGGACATTTTTCGGATCGGTTCAGTAGTTTCAAAGATTTTACCAACAAGCCGTCGAAAAACGATTCGAGAAAAACGCGTTTAAAGTTCGTTTGGGTTACATAAACACATACATTTTATTTTATTAATTCGAAAGTGTATTTATAAAGTGTAACAACTTTTATATCAATGTCTATAATGTAAACCGATCAAAAAAGTTCATGAAAATAGCCTTTTATAGCGTCTAAAGTGAGAAGACCCCTTAAGGCGTTCTCTGCCAGGCAGGTTACCGGTGACCTTAGAGCAGACCTCAGTTCGAAACAGAATGAATAAGCTCATGTTATTCGTCCGCATAGCAGCTCAATTCACGCGGTTCACGCTGTACAACGTCCCAAACACACAAACCCGAACAAACACACCCAAACAAATCAACTCGAAAACAATCTCAAAATAATAAACACCCTAACAAACCAACCCAAAAACCCAAACCCAAACAAAACCAACCGACCCAAATAAACCCGAGCATACAAACGCAAACAAACCCAAACCAAACCATCCAACCGAAACCAAATAAACCCAAACACAACCAACAAAAACAAACCCAAGCCCAAACACAATTATAAAGATTTTATTCGGATGACTGCGTGTAAGTTATTTTTCCGGATAGTTTGTCTAACAATTTAACACATTCTATCCAAACAATTATATATGATATACTGGAAATGCAGCGTGAACTGAGCCGCCATCCGGACGAATGACATACGCGTATTCGTCCGATAACCGAACGGGGAGACACTCCGTACAAATTATTAGATAGAAATGTGACCAGCGTGTCATCTCCATAAGGTGCCGTATACATGAGACGATTTTAGTCGTAATTTTCCGTCAAAAGTTCGGTTCCTTGACTTCAATTTTTCCCAGTATACCGGGATGTATTTTTAACTTGATTATAGACGAGAATCAGTTGATTGTTCAATACTCGGGCTCGTGAAAGGAATAGCTTGAGTGAATCCCCACCAGAGATGAGCAAAGAAACAGACGCTGCAAACATGTTTTATTTGGCACTCCAACGCCACGTTAATAAAAGAATAAGAAACAGGACCAAAAATTCAGTTGGATCTTATAGAGTGTAATTCAAAAGTCGAAACTTTGCAGATCTCTGACGTCAGCTTTTTGCGAAAAACAATTGTATGACTACGGATGTATTTATTGCACAGATATGTATGAGTAAAGAGGGGTACATTGTTTTCATTCCGGATACTTAGAACGTGTACACACAATTACTCGATTCTTTAACTATCGTATTCAGTTATCGTTGATTTTTTTTTCCACTTTGTCTCGTGTATAGCTATTAGATCACGTATTTTCGTCACTTGCTTCTCTAAATTGCCTAAACCGCGAAGCATCTTTATTTCCCTAGGAATACAAGTGGCACTGTTTGGATGGTTCATGGGACGAAGTACAGCATTGTACAAAGGATTAGGAGGAGGCTGCTAAAAATTGGCAATAGCTTGACGAATATCTAAATATACTTATATGCACGTACCATTGTTTTTTGTTCTCCGTTAGTTCCCAACGGATACGCAAGATTATGTTAAAAATAGTAAAATTTCTATTATTTGAGAGTATATTGCGTAGCGTGCGTGGACTGCATTGAATCGTTTTTTGCCGTTTTCTTCCCCACAGACACGTACTAGTGCTAAACTCGCGAGTTTGGCAGCATTGGACGAAACACCTTTAATGCTAGCGACGGAAACGTGTGTTTGTTCTTCGAACGACGTACAACGAAAATCGAACATTCACATATACACCAAGATCAATGACAAACGACCAGTGTACAGAAATGTCGTCACGCTCATTCCTTTCATTTTTCAACCATTACTATATAAATACGACGAATACAAATAAATTACAAGAAAAAAGCGTCTACGAATCTTCATTTGGCAAATCGCGTCGTTTTTTTTGCTCCCCCCGTACTTCTCGTTCAACATTTTTGGCAATCTTTATTCTTAGCGTAACATCGGATGGAAGAAGAGTGTACAAGTCGGGATATTCTACGAGACTGCTTTTTAGAGCTACTAGTTGACAGTTAAAACGGTGTATCTTGAGGTTTTTACGATATTCCATTTATCGATAGAGATCTCGATAATTCGATCGGTAAATGCCTCGACAATTTATGACGTCAATTTATTGCGCAATTTTCGGTTCGATCGTTTTGTAAAAGAAAAGAGACGTTTCACACGTTGAGTTAGGCTACTGTGAAAATGACGAACGTTAGTCGCTTGAGACAAATTGAATTGAAGAGGAAGGTCCAATATATGGTGCAGGGATCGCAAATTGAAGGTAAACTTATTATTACAACGATAGAACTGCTTGTAAAAACCCTTCGTTGTCAATGTCGGTCTTTTTCTCTACGATTTCTTTTTGCATGTTGCCATCTGATTTTTGATATAATTTTTGGTACATATCCAATACTCAAAGTACTTTCATGATTTGATTTCGTGACCATCCGACTGGTTTCTTCGGGTAAGCGTGACAGCGAAGGGTTAAATGCATTTTTCTCGAAACTAAGTTTTGCCAAACGGTGTACACGATTTCTAGACATCTAATGAACGGATTGAGTTGACATTCGGTGCACTTATTCAGTCTAATAGTAGTTTAGTCTTGATCAACTTTTTTCTTAATATCTTTTATTTTCTTTATTTATAAACAATAATGGTAATTTCTTCTCGAAAAATCGAAAGAAAAACACGTTTAAAAAAATTGAAATGTGATCACAAAAAAGCTTGGCTAATTCTCAGCCAATATATATATTAAGAAGAAAAAAAAACTCGCTTTTGTCTGATCCTTCGCGAGAACGTTTATAATTTCTTCAATTATTCATATTTTCAAATGAAATTTGGCACACAATTTTGTCGATGTTCTTTTTGTCTATGTCAAACCTTCGAATTTTTGTTTTTAATCACCCTGATTTTTGGCTCGTCACAGTAGCCTAACCCCTTAACCATGAGGCTACAAATCCGATAATTCGGGATAAATGGATTCGAGTAAAATTCGCATAAAAGAATAATAACGATTATTAATAATGCATGGTAATAAGAGATAGTAGTCGTGGTGTGATGACAATTACTCAATATTGTTGTTATCGCTATACTACTAAAATGCATATGTACTTAATTGTCAGAAATGTTTACCCTCGTGGTAAACGTGTACAAAGTCAAATTTCAGCGACCATGGCGATCGATTACCATTACGACGCTAAACGATCTTGTGCTACGTAGATACTCTTGACAGCGAAATGATCGACTCGATGTCTATCCACAATTGCTCCGGATACACAGTTAAATCTGTTCGAAGAGGGATTCCTGCTTGTACTGTTTCTACATTTATGTCTTGTTCATGCACACTCGGCGGCGATACGTAAAATATAGTCAAAATAGATTATTTCATCCACCTTTAGTATTTCCAAGCGTCAAAAAGCTATAAAAATAGCTCTTCACTAACTTTTCAGCCACAGCCCGTCTTTTTCTTTTTATTAATTCTGTATTCACATATTAGGTTTTTTTTTAAAGGCAGGATTATTATTTCATCTTTTTCCACCTCCTTGTTTCCTTCCTCTTGGGATGAAGCTATGAAAATACCTTTGCATATCAATTTAATTATGGCACATTCAAGTACTAGTGTAAAGTTTCAGTTTTGCCACTGGATCGTTCCTTCCACGCGTCTCCTCCATATTTTCTTCCAAGCGAATTGGTTTATTCGTTTCGTTTTCTCTCGTTTTTATGTCGCTTCAGGGATCCCCAACTTGTGCTACTCGATATCCATTTGCAGGAGCCAAAAGGATCATCGTCAAACAAAACGCTTAAATTACGATGAGACGAGCCACTACTTAAAAACTAATATTAAAACGTCTTTTAATACTGATGCTTACAATGGCTTCAATCTCACGATCGCTAAACTTACGCGAACTATCTCCCTTTTGGATCTATAAATCGTTCGCGTTTTGACGTAGTTGTTTCGTGTTGTCTCGGGGACGTTGCGCATACGTAACGATGCTTCTTTTTTTCACAGTTCGAAATGTCCTCACAAAGCTTTGCTTGTGTCGTGTTTTTCACGTCATTCAGTGAGTAGTAACGCCTGGGCGTGTGAGCAATTTTCGTACGTCAAAATCCCCGGATATACACGGTATTGAACAAAAGTAATCAACGATAAATCTTTTTTTTTATCACTAAACAATTTCACTCACACGAACACTATGTTATTCGACGTTAAACGTTGCGAAACACGGATCGACTCTTCGGCAAATTGATGCACGTGTGGATATTTGACTTTTTAGTCATTTTGACGTATGTTTGGACATTGAGATACCCGATTTTTTTTTGATATTCAGAATAACCTGAAATACGACGAATCTTCGGCGTTTTTCGCCTAGGGAATTGAAATTTTAAGTAATAATAGCAATTATCTGTGGAATAATTCCGAAATATTCAGGCGGGATATACATTTGGACCGGAAAAAATTAAGGGAGCTTTCCAGTGTGAAATTTTCAAAAAATCGATTTTTTTTTTGCTTTATCGAATAGTATACACTCTTCCGAATATTCCCTGAAATTTTCATGCCGAAATTCAGATTATTTCGGTTACTGTACAGCATTTCTTGGAAGAAGGCAACGGAGCGCTACAGCTGCCGCGTCGGCCGAGGCCACAGGAGAGGAGTACACCCATCCACCAGCACTCGACGAAGACGTACAACAAGTTTTAAAGCCGATTTACGATGATCTAACAACGGAGGATCTCTTAGAACGATGTACGGGCGCGAACACTCAAAACAATAACGAGAGCTTCAATCACTGTGTGTGGCAACTAGCCCCAAAGCACGTATTCTGCGGCAAGCAGATAGTAGAAATCGCTACGCAGTGTGCTGTGTGCACCTTCAATGAAGGTTACGACCCAATTTTAAAAATTTTGGAGACGATGGGATGCACGATAGGGCCGAGCGCCGCAGATTTCGCCGCTAAGTACAAGAATGCGCGCATCACCCAAGCAAACCGCCGGGCGTCCCTGGAGAGCAAAGAGGCGAGGACAGCTCGTCGGACTGAACAATCCATTGAGCACGATCTTTTCGAAGAAGCAGAAGGGATATTGTATGGACCTGGCATCGCTGATTGACCGTAAGTAAACGATTTACCTAAAATTTCCTCACTTGAAACTTTGAACGCGTTTTTCTCGAAACAGCATTTTTCAAAACGGTGTCCAACTTGGACGGCAGAGTTTTAAAGCTATCGAGTTGAATTTTTTACACAATATTCTTAACGTCATTGTTTATCGTGCTATGGAAGTTTTTTTTTTCTTGACATCTTCCTATTTTTTTGTAAAAAAAAAACTGCCAAAAAAATGCTAAAATCGATACTTTTTGTTCAAACCGGCGCCATTTTTGCAAAAAAAAAGCCTTCATAGCACGAAAGCCAATTATATACCGATCAATAATCTTTTTGTGTTTTTTGTTTCAGATCAAAATTGTGACCCCCAACGTGGACACCACATCCAAGTGCATTTTCTGCAACAATTGTTTCATCATTTTTATAGATATTAATTAATAAATAAATCGATCTTTAAAAAATTGTTTTGTATTCTTCAATACCCAATTAATATACAAAAAAAAACCAGACCGATTAGATTATTATTTCTTTAAAAAAAAAAATCGCGAAAAACAGCGATTTTTCGGGCTGTCACACTGGAAAGCTCCCTTAAGCAATTTTGAGGGATTTTTGAAACTAAGCAATAGTTCTATATTCATCAAACTGTAGATATACTTTAATACAGTAAACCCTGCCTAACTCAACGCTCCGTAGTAGGCCAGCTCCCGCAATTCTCTCTGGTGGTAGAAAAGGCGCGTGGGGTGCACTCGCAACCTCAATTTCAGGATTAAACTTTCCACTTCGAAATTCAAAAAGTCATGAAGAACATGACAAAAATTCACCCACAAACAATAATAAAGTATTCTAACCTGAAATAACCAAGTAAAAATGACATGTGACGTTTGAACGTTGATCCTAACCTAACTATATCCCGCCCAACTACGTCGCGATGGGGGACGCCCTCTGGCAGACCACTCTACTACCACGGAAATTCAGTCCCGAGAGCGTTGTGTCAGGGAGAGTTCACTGTAGTATATTTAAGTGTACAAAAGAGTTTTTGTAATTCATTTGTCATCAAAATGGCGGAGCTGCTGAGTGTTACAGCAAGATTGCCGCGAGAGTTGCCAATCGGCGTGTAGTCTAGCTTACCGTAGACTTCGATTTGCGAAAAAATCAATTTTTTATCAGTTAAAACATGTATAGTTTCTATTAGACGGTAACTTAAATTTAAAAAATGCAAATTTACGACAATGGCGTGCATTTACACAACAAATCAACAATTCGCGCAAAAAATCTGTGGAATTTGGATTTAAAAAGTAGTTTTTTAATTAAATTTTTCAAAAACTCAACTCAATCGGGTTAAGAGGTTTTGAGTAATCCCGCACACTAATTTCGAAAATGCATTTTTGAGAAAAATGCGTTTGAATTAAATTGCACTAGGTGCTCGTGGTAACTAATTACTAAGCGCTACTAGTGTGACACTTTTAGAAAATCGATTTTTTGTGCATTTTTCTATAGTCTATACCTTCAAGAATAACGTACTAAAATTTCAAGTGCAGATCGCAAATAGTTTCTGAACAGCCTTCTAAAGAGGATCGATGATATAACAATAAAATCAATATTTTTATCTTTCAACGCGTTTTTTTTAAACGACATTTTTCAAATTTGCTGAAGTTCTAACTCGAATACAAATCATCCGATCGAATCTTGTTTTAGTGTATTTAGTATTTGTTTCTTCATACAATGAGCCTCCAGTTCAACATTTACAGGGTGTATCTTAACTACTATTTTTCCGTTTGTGAGCATATAGGCAAAATTGGCCGAGATATTTACGCGTAAAGTCCAACGGTGAGTAAACAATGGCACAGTAGCTTCGGCGTCCAAGCGAGCGCGGGCGTGGATTCGAATCCACATTCGGGCAGGGGATTTGAACTTTCAATTTTGTATTTTAAAATTTGAGTTTTCAACGTTATCCGTTCGTCCAAATAAGGTATTCAGTAGTAAATAAAAGTTTTCGAACAATGTTATGCATTGTTTATTCAAAAGATCTTTAGATCTTTCAAGCAAACAATGGACAATATTGTCTAACACTTTTTATTTATTATTCAATACTTTATTTGGGTAACCGGATAAGGGTCGAAATTCAAATTTCAACGTTCGAAATTGAAAAGTTTAACTTTCAATTCCAATTTCAATTTAACAAAAACGAATGGATTTGAATCCACTTGCGCGAATGTGGATCCGAGCCCGCGCCCGCGCTCGCTTGGAGGCCGAAACTACTGTGCCATTGTTCACTCACCGTTGAACTTTACTCGTGAATATCTCGGGCAATATTTGTCGCACGACATTAAAAAAAAAAGTGTTTTGCTTGGATAGAGACACGCTGTATGCTCACAAAGGGAAAACTATTAGTTAAGATACACCCTGTATAGTTATATCGTTTAAAGAATAAAAAAGAGAAAACGATTATTTCGATTATTTGGTCGGTGTAAATGTATATCCCTTCAGGTTGGTATTTTTCGGAGTATGAGGAATTTTTCCTATCGTCGAAGAAAATCACAAGTCTCTCCAAGAATTCCAGTGGATGACTGTCCTGACAACCAATACGTTATAGGGGCGGACGAGAGAAATATTTGAACACGGAACCATTGGCAAGTAGGTAAAAACGATTTACCGACCATTTTCAATAGCCGAACGATAAAGATTCCTCAAAAGACGTTGAACGTCAAAAAGTCATAGTGCAATGCGCCACCAACGTATATGAAAATCTCCAAGGAAACGTAAACTTCATTCTTCAACGCAACGACCGATATCCAAAGTCCACCACAACGTGCACAAGTTTACTGAAGAATCGTCCACATGTTTTGCAAATTCACGCTCACACACACACTTAAACGGCCGGATGTATTAAACATTAATTTTTTGGATATGTGATAGACGAAAATATTGAGTATGACGGGACTAAGTATAGTCGTATATTGCATTGGAATGCATTGTCGCATGGATCTCAATCGTAAACACCGTCTGATAAAACGTAAATAAAACGAAAACTCAATTCCTACCGGAGATACATTAACGAAGCTACGTCTACAGACGAAAAAAAAAGGTAAATCGTAAAAATCAACGCGTATATAATCCGTAATAAACAAAACATCCAAAAATCAACTAATTCCATCGCACTGCAAGTACGATTATAAAACAAAACTATGAATTGAAAGAAAAGCTTCGCTTCAAGGGGTTAGGCTACTGTGAAAGTGACGAAAAATCGTTCGTCGATAAAATAGGGCATTTTTGAACATTTCGACGCCTATATTGGGTCTGTTTGGGTTCCCAAACCCAAACAATTATAATTATTCTTCGCTCGTAATAATTATTCGCCAAAAAGTCATTTATCTAAAGAATTACAATACATTCTTTGATTATCGATATTTTTTATGAAATTTTGTACACAACTTTGTTAATGTACAGAAAAATGAATGGCTAAACGATTTTCCAATCATTTTATTCCTTCAAAATGGATTTTTTAAGTAACTCCGATTTTCGACTCGTCACAGTAGGCTAACCCCTTAATAAACAACAGAAATCCGTATATGCCTGTCATTGCGTATTCTGTTCTCTCAACGGCCACATTTGGCATGAACTTCGAGTTCTTTAGTACGTTTGGTTTTAGAAGAAACACTTGCATATGTCTCATTTGCCACGACTTTCGGTATTGGCTGCGTTTCTCTGGGAATATATAGAACCTTGGGCCAAACCTCTCAACGGTCCTTTGCGCAGTTGCGCGTCCGGGCCTTTGGCGATGCTGTGACTACCGCATACGAGGGACGCGTCGTTTCTCAGGGCCAGCGACTTTGAGTACGATTCGGTTGTCAATAAATTCGGGTCTGGTCCTGCCCACGGTGCGTACTCAGGCCTGAAATATTTTTTCTCCTTCAGATACGACATTTTCATGTAATACTGTAGAAATATAACTTCCGTTGCAACTCTTGCAAATCGTTGCTAATAGTATCTACTTTTTTTCTTTCGATGAACAAATCTTACGATCTTCGAATAGAATATTTTGCTTTACAAGAGGTGTCGTAATTTTTACAAACTATTCCAGTGAATATCATCAAAATATGGAAATGTAATATTTTATAATATTATATTATTATTATTATATGTAATAGTATTAAGAATATAAAAATGTATCTAAATATATATAAAAATTTAATATTTTATTCTATTATGTATAATAAACTTTACATGAGGAGATTCGTCGTTTGCCTTATTGTTTTGATGATTTTAATGAACCGCGTTCGGAAGCTATTGCGAGAAAAACTGGCTCTGTCAATTACCATAATCCGAGACTACAATAACTCGCCTGGTGGTTTCGTCTTTAGCACAATCAGTGTTCAAAAAGTCTCCCTGAGGACTTGAACGAAACGGATAAATGGACCAACTTTCAAGTACGCGTTTTTTGTTTTTTTTTACGTGTTTGCATAAGAAGAGGTTTCATAGATAATTTATGATGTTAATTAGTTATAATTAATTATCATCATGTAAGTCATCATATAAGTCTATCATATCATCATATAAGTCTACTAAGACTTATATCATCATATAAGTCTATTAAGACATTATATATCATATATCATATAAGTCTATTAAGACTGCTATAATATACCGGGGTAGTCAACAGTTATTAGCAATAGAAATATTTCTTAACCAGTCATGCTTAGGTGATAACTTTTCCTACGAGAGTTGTACAGTTCGAAGGGGGTCGTTGAGTGGTGGCTACGAGCTTCATCCAAGTTGAGGGGCGCTTCGAAGATTTCAACGTCATCTCCACTTTTTTTAAATGGGCCATTTTTTTGAAATTTTGTCAAGGAACTTAAAATAAGGCCACACGAGATTTCAAGATGATCTATCAAAATTCTGTCTAAAAAATCGCTAAAAAAGAAATGTTTATGTTTCTAGTCTAGAATTGTTGGAAAAAAGCGGTGTAAACACTCACTCCTTTCAAAAATGCTCAAAAGGATGACACCCAATGTCAACGCACGCTTGCCGAGCAGGAGTGGTCACCGAGCAGGACCTTTTTGCCCAATGGTCCGTGCAATTTACTGTATCTCCTCCGTTGATAAATATTTCCCAATAAAAAAATTATCAAAGATACTTGAAACGGTAGCCTTTGCTATGAAAAAAAAGCTAAAAACCTACACCCATTTTCCAAAAAAACTCATGAAAACACCTCTTTGTTCCGGCCGCGAACTAGGTGTTTCCCTCTTAACAAATACTTTTTTTTACATATTTCAATATACCAGGTGTAGAAGTATGAAACCGGATTTTTTTTTGTAAAAATTACACGTCTGTTGCTTGAAAATAATAAAAAACGAATGGAGATGGCTTTCTGCGTCACATTCAATTGATTCGCGAGTTCTTGTTGACTTTGAGTATTATCTTCATCCGATAAGACTTGCAATTCGTTGTCTGCGAACTTTTGTCGGTGGTTTCCCACGGTCTTCGTTTCTCACGTCAAAATCACCACTTTTGAAGTTTTTGAACCACTCGAAACACTGTGTTTTACCAAGAGCATGTTCACCGTAAGCTTCGACCAACATTCGATGCGATTCCGCAGCAGTTTTCTTCAAATGATAACAGAAACCCAATACTGTCCGCAAATCGTAGTTCGTAGGCACAAAACTCGACATGTTTAAGGTTATAGAAAAATATACCGGTGTAGGGAACTTGGGCTGTTGTGTGTTAAAAATCTTCGTCAGCTATTAGAGGGAGCTGATGGCGCTGCAGAAGCGATCTTACGGTCCCTAAACTGATGGCTAGCACCATCTATAGGAAACTTCCGGTTTCATACTTCCACACCTGGTATACCTAACAAAGCTTACGAGGTCTTTTGACTACGTATTGTATTCCTTTCTTTAAAAAAATTCCAAATAAAACTGTTGAAAATGGGCAGTTACAGTTAATGCCTCGTGATTCAACGTGCTGTGCCTGGCCATAGGCCTTAAAGAACACGGTTCGCCTCCCAGTTCGCATTCGGAAGGGAGGTCCTTGTGCAACTACTGGTCGAGCCGAGTGACTTTCCAACACTCTAACAACTCTGTAGGTTGCTGCCCGAGTTAATAACAACGTGACTCACACGCCGGGCGCCCGTAGGAACCCTGACCAGCATGCGGCCAACCACTGCCCCCGCGACACCAACCACATCGGCTAGTCCCGTCCCGTAGGACGGCGGGCAGACTAGCTCTCGCGGTACCATTCTTGATCATTGGTCAGATCCTCGTGACTACGAAAAACGTACCACTTCCAATTGACGAGCCCTCCTCTCGTCGACATTGGTCTATCAGCGCTTCGGACGGGGCGGTGTACCTACTCACCGAGGTACCCCGGTTCACCCCTCAAGGGTTGGCCTACACGTGGCACACCCTGCCAAAAATGGGCAGTTACAGTCGTGTCCTCCCTTAATACAGATTGACGTGATCGATCAACACAGCCAATGCGAATCGGATTGGAAACGTGCAGTGAAAGTGGAGGCCAACACTTTAAGAACCTTTTATCGAAGTAAGTGTTTGTACCGTTTTTTAAATCGATTCTAGGTTGAAAACATCGAAATTTCTTTTTTTGTCGATTTTTTATGCTAAATCTCGATCGATCATCTTGAGATTTGCCGTGTGAACTTACTTTTAGTTCATTGATTACATTCGCAAAAAATAGTGGTCCCATTTTAAAGAATGGCGGTGGATGAACCTCATAGCCACCACTCGATGACCCTCGTTTGTGCTATGCAACTTTCGTAGGATAATTTTTCTCCCAAGTCTGGTAGTTTAGAATATATTTCTACTGCCAATAGTTATGGACTCACCTGGTATACCGTTTTCGTTAATATGCTACTCACAATAGTAAATCGTTATTTGGTCCTTTTGGCAAATCGGCATTGGCACCAATCGGTTTCGAGAGATAAGGTGACTTGTACTTGTTGTCTTCAGTCGTACTGGTCCCACGCGACACTCTGTTCCGACAAAAATGGATACAAGAGTTACGCGATCGTCAAGAGGTCCGAACCAAGCGGAGTCTGTTGCAAAATGGCATTTAAAAGTAATTTTCGACTAACTTGGGTGCTTCCTTCTTATTCTTCGATCTCTTCGATTTGTCCGCATCGACGTCCTTGATTATTTTTTTTATGGGCGAAGCCGTAAGTTTAATGGCCTCTGTAACGGGCGGACTGTCTTTGCGGTCGTCACTTTTTCCACTGCTACTAGTCCAAAAGAAACAAAGAATAAAGAAAAAGAAAATATTTTTCGTGAAAGTTTGTTGCTTTTCTCGCGTGTACCTTTGACTGCTGCAAGCTCGCGTCGGCTGAATGGCGTCTTCAGCAACCATTATGTTTAGTATGTGAATCGCTCGTTCCTCGTCATAGTCGACACTGTCCATTGCCAATGTAATAACTCGTTCCGGTACAGTCTTGAATTTGTCTATCAAGCGACTTTTCACTGAAAATTCCAGAAAATCACACGCTTTTATTAGACGGACCGTTACATTTTCAGAAAATGTTTTTTGCAAGATGCGGGGTCTCTAATAAACGGAAAAAATGGGTTAAGCCAGGTTTCTACTTTGTTAGCCCAAAAAAATTGATTCTGCTGTTTCGGGAACTTCTTGAGCAAGAGGACGGTGTACTCTATGGTCCTTGCATAGCAGATTAGGTTTAAGTATGAAACTTTTCATTTTGCTCGCACATTAACTTCAAATTAACTTTGAACGCAGTTTTTCTCGACACCACCTTTTTCAACTTTGCGGAATTTCTTCCTACTCGCCCTAGGTGAGCAGTCGCTATGAAACTTGGCAGGCACGTGTACACTGCAAACATTTTTGGTAGAAAACCAAACTTCTCCTGCGATGGCTCAATATTCTTCAGATTTTCAATTTTTCTTCTTGATTCTAGTTCGATTTATAAACAAAATTGTACAAAGTAAAAATATGTTTGATTTTTTGCTTCAGATCACCGGTTTAGGACTTCGGCAAGCGTACCAGTACTATGTTTTGTCAAACTTAAAAATATATTATCGTGTTCAATAAAGACCGCTTAGTTAACATACACAATTTCAACATTCTATATTGAATATTTTTCGCATAAAAAATTGGTGAAAAATCAAACATACTTTGGCCCAACAAAGTAGAAAACTCCCTTGAGGGTTCATCGCAAGGTAACATTTTAAAAAAATCGATTTTTTTCATTGCCCCATAGTATAGACGGTTATAAACATGCTGTTCAATTTTTGGGGCGAAATTCGAATTATTCCGGTTCCTACAGTCTTACTCGCGGGCGGACGCGTTTTTCTCGAAATGTCGTTTTTCAAAACGATCTACCTCAAAGGAAGAGTTTTCAAGCTATCCGTCTCAAATTTTGATACAACATTCTTTATCTTGCCATGAAAGTTTTTTCTTTAATCTTTATATTTTTCTTTAACGAAAAACTCGAAAAAACAGGCTCATTACGATACTTTTTTCCAAACCGCCGCCATTTTCTCAATTTTAATTTGAAAAACTTCCATAGCAAGATAACGGCTTCCAAACTGATTAATAATATTTTACGAAGTTTCTTTCAGATAATATTTACGGCCACAAACATGTACACTGTGAGGACTCTTTTTTTCGAAGCCATTTTCAACCGTTAAAAAAAATGTCGAAAAATAAAAGTAAACTTTTACAAATCGATTTTTAATTTAAATTAATCAATCCATGGAGTTTATTTAATTAATAAAAATGTTATGAAAATCCATGAAGTTTATTTATTTCATTTAAATTAATCATAAAGTACTTTAATTTGACATAAAAAATCAGACTGATTAGCGTAATATAACAATCGAAAAAAATCGCGTCGATCAGCTATTTTTCGACCCGTTACACTGTGACAAACCCTCAATATTCTCTTCGGATTGCAAATAGATATCACACACGCACACACAAACTATATACAAGATCTTTACTCTTATTCTTTTCTTCCAGGCTCTTCATGCGAGGTGGTGGTGTTGGTGCAACGTGTGCAGTCTGGGCCTAGAAACGAACGTACAATTTTATCCATTTTATCCACGTGAGAAAAATGATTTCTCAATCGGGCGCGTGGGCTACAACGAAAGTGTAAGAATCATTACCATCGCTTCTTCTTTGACGCGAGCCGCGGATTTGCTAGGCCCGGTCGGATTTCGCTTCTCGTATCCACGCTCAATGAGCTTCTCCGAGGCTTTGTGAACGTTGTTGTCGCTCTGTTCCAAAATATCGAGCAATAGTGTTTCGTCAACTTTGGGAAACACATTCTTCAGGTACCTGTTTTCAAACAAATCCAACAAACGAAAAATTCCATTAACGCTACTGACTTACGAACATTTCCCTGAACATCGATAGGGTGCATATGCAATTACGAGTAGACGATCACAAAATTACGAAACCATTACGGTGAAAAGGATCACAAAAAAAAATAATTTCCATACGATAGCTATGATTCTATGATACCTAGAACAGAAAGAACTGCAGTTTTGGTGGATATTCCATACACATGTGCGACGACGAAAAACGCTGCTTCGACGTTTTTCATCCTCTCTGAATTGATATTCGTGTTTCCTTTCGAAAGGGAGATTACAGGGCGCGGGACAATTTTGCATTTTTTCATCATCGACCATACAAAAGTTTGTGAAACTCGAAGAATCGACGTGCGGGGCGAAAAAAGTGGTACTTTTTAAATGTTACCGGGAAATAATTTTTGTCGTGCTTCACAAAACAATGCACTCGAATTTTTCGCTTCATAATTTATCACAATATATTCATGGTGGCGTGCGGGTCCCCGTTCATAGCCATACGTACTTCGCACTAATGGAGCATTCCTTCACTCATTCGTTATGATTACAAGAATTGACGTCGTTGAGAATATATATTTATATATATCGCAGTGTCTGATGCACATGCACATGCAGCCAATAAAAGACGCCTTGCCATTAACTGCAAACCTGTTTCAAAAATAAATATGCAGAAAAAGAAAATTTAAATTAAAATAACGTCAACGTAAAAACTGACCCATCAATATTGTTCGTGAAATTTATTAATGTCCTCAACTAAAGTACGGAATATTGATGAAGAAACTGAAACGAAAAAAGAAAAACATCGATTTGAAATGATTATGTGTCAACCAAAGAAAAATGAAAAGTGCGAATGCAGAAATTAACATTTCTGAATTGCTTTAATTCATTTTGACAGATTTTGCGCGAAAAAGTCAATAAACCTTTCTTAACGGGCTGCATCTACCTGATGGGTAAAAAATTGCATTTTCCAAAAATAATTTCATTCGATAGTATCACCTTTTAGCCCTAGCGAGCAGACGCGTTTTTCTCGAAACTGTTTTCAAAGTCGGTGGACATGATATCTCGAGAACCACTTGATGGATTGTTTTAAAATTTACAGGAGACACGAAGAGAAATATTTAAAGGTCGTTGACAATCTCACTTGTTTAGAATCGATTTTCATTTTTTAATAGTCACGTAAAAATGACGTCTTTTTCACAGACTTTGTGTGCTAGAGTTTCAATTCGTCGCCACGTTGTTGAAAAAAAAGATTTTAGAAATCGACGATCGTCAACGACTCGTATTTATTGTTAACTCGATTAATCCGTTTGGTTTTTAGGTTTCGGATGGGCTGTTTAAGCTGGAGAGTGTTCACCGCCAAAGGTCGCGAAAAAATGTTCATCTGCCGGCGGCCATGTTTTTGTTGTTTCTCGGTATATTTTGGTGTTTTTTGTTCAAAGGCTTTCAATATATGTACCATTGTGTTAAAAAAGGCATTTTCTTTTCACCAATCTTCGGCGAGAGGAAAAAATTGATTTTGGCTATTTTTTCCGGGCCTTCGGGTAGATGTAGCCCCTTAAGATATTTATTCCGACACTTGTAATACAAAAATGTGCAAAAAAATGTTTGTGCAATGATAAAAGTGAGGATATGAAAAGATAAAGTGGAACTCTCGTTGCATCCTAACGATTCAAACTTCAACACCATCGTTATTCCCTACACTGGTATGACGGCCGATATTCCAAAGAATCTGTAACGGCATAGTTGTTTACATTTGCCCGGAGTTTTTCTAAATGCATTTTGTAACAAGCATTGAGGGAAAATCAGCGACAATTTTGACGCAATCGGTTTTTCTTTGCAATATGTTTTGAAATGTATCTACACTCTATTGTCTGGGAACTGCACAAAATGAATAAACGTATCGGTAATTAAGGAATTTCCTCTGCAGGGTACACGAGTGTGAGCGTGAATTTAGAAAAAAATCATTTAGTTTTTACGCGTTTGAATGCGTTGAGAGGAAAAACCTCAATTCTACGGAGATATCGTTCAAAAAATTCAGGGTAATTCACAATGTTTAACTAAAGTCGAGCAGAGAATGCTCAACGCATACCACTACACACAGCGCTGAAACAAATTCTATATATATATATATATATATATATATATATATATATATATATATATATATATATATATATATATATATATATATATATATATATATATTCAATGTTACAAGGAGCATAAATAAAAGTAATAGCGTAGAATAATGATACACTGCAGTGATATTTCTTTCAAAGCGAGTTCGAGTGCTTTGATTATGTCTAAATGTTTATCCGTCAATATTACGATAATTTTCGTTTCAACGACAACTCAACTTTAGGTAATTATGCAGTTTGAGAACTATCCCGAGAAGCGACGGAATTTTTTTTTTTTCCATGCGC
The DNA here is from genome assembly GCA_951751655.1 of Ophion costatus. Lineage (NCBI taxonomy): Eukaryota > Metazoa > Arthropoda > Insecta > Hymenoptera > Ichneumonidae > Ophion > Ophion costatus. The sequence continues at coordinate 19,580,553 of OX632363.1, read as the reverse complement.
TGCTTCAATTGGTCACCACTATTGATATTCCATCGGAGGAGACTGACATTTTCTATTAATTCTATGAGTGATGAGGTTTTGACGTTTCTGGAAACACGTAATAAAATAGGGCGTTTTTAAATATGTCGACGCTTATATTGGGGGTGGGTGGTGGGGGGATTTATAAAGGAAACTTTCCTGAATACAATTCCGAAGAGAAATCGCGGCGATCACTTACCCCTCTCCCCCTGCAGCCGATGTTTGGGTTGTTATTAGGGCCCCAAAGACTATTAACTTGGTACAATTGTAGTTCATTTAAATATATTTAAAAACTACGTTTAGTGTCTTTGAGAGGGGGGCGTTCCTCCACCCCGCCGGGGGTTGCACCCCCAGGACCCCCTGCATGGTCGCATCAGACACCTTCCGCATACAATACACAAAAACAGACGGGGCAGGGGGTATTTAGGAAAGTATTCTTTTCTATACATCCCCCTCTCCCTACATCCAATATAGGTGTTCCATAAATGTTCGAAAATACGATATTTTATAACGTGCTTTCGTGAACTTCAAAATCCCATACCTTTTCGTGGGAGGGCGACCGCCGCGATTTATTTTCGGCAACGCATTTAGAAAGCCTTTTTCTATAAATGCCCCCACCCAAATATAGGCGTCGAAATATTAAAAAATGCCCTCGTTTATCACGTGTTTCCGCGAACTTCAAAACCCCATAGCTTATGGAATTATGGCGTTACACCTAGTTGAATTTTTTGAAAAAATCGATTTTTCGTTTTCGATGGATTCTTATAATATAACCTTTCAAAAATATTCTCTGAACATTTTAAGTCAGCCCGTTGAATATTGAGGAGTTATGAGCGTTTACAGGTACATCCAGCGAACCTACGTATATACCTGACGTAAAACTTTGAACGCGTTTTTCTCGGAACGACTTTTTCAGAATCGGTGACCACAATATTTCAAAAACGACTTAACCGATCTGCTTCGAATTGCACAGACATTTTTTGTATATCAAAAGGTAGTCCGCAACCCCTACGTTGGCAGAGAGAATTCGACAAAAGGTGCTCAAAATGGCAGGAACATTTTTTTATCCTGAAAACTTGTACTCTGCGGTTTTTGAGGGTGCTGATTACGAACCTGAACTCAAAATTCAGGAATTCACAATGACGAACAAATATAGCGAATGAAAATACAAATAATACAGATTGATTTGTACGAAACTCGGTACTAAAGCTTCATATATTTCCATATATTTATTGTATTATGCTCCATGTTATTGAATTCACCATGAAAAATTCCTTCATTTTGAGTTCAGCATCACACTCAGCGTCCCCGAAAAGCCCCGAGTACCAAGATTTATCCAAATGGAGCTGTTTTTGCACTTTCGTCCGCCATATTAGATCCGCCATTAAAAATGTTTGAATTTTGTGTTCAGATGCGTAATAGGCGACGTCGAAAATCCCAGAGTACCAATTTTTATCTAAATCGAGTAAAATTTTCAATTTCGGTCCGCCATTCTAGCGCCGCCATTTTGAGTTTTCAAATTTAAAGTTCGGATTCGTAATGAGCGATCTCAAAATTCCCGGAGTACTAATTTTCATCTAAATCGGGTAAATTGTTTGATTTTTGTCCGCCATATTGGCGCCGCCATTTTGAATTTCCAAATTTTGACTTCAAATTCGGATTCTGCGAGCCCAAAAACCCCCGAGTGAGGCTACGATTTCAAATCAGAGCAAGTTAAATAGGGAAATAAAGGTTGACGCACTATTGCGCCAATGCCACACAGGGCACGGAATTATTGGACATACTATTGCGTCAATGCCAACGAAGGGGTTAACCGACGGATTTTTTTTCCACCGAAATTTCGGCGATCACTTTCGATGGGTGACCATTTTTTCAAAAATCATTATTTTATTGAATCCTTCGATAAAAGACTAGATAATACGGTACAAAAATTAAATCGATTTGGTTTTTTCATTTCAGATGATTTATTCCCGAGCAGGAGTGGTCACCGTGAAGGATCTTTTTGCCCAGTGGTCCTCGCCATTTATTGTGTCCCGTCGTTTATAAATATTACCTAATAAAAAAATTATCAAAGATACTTGAAATGGTACCCTTTAGTATGAAAAAAAAGTTGAAAACCTGCATCAATTTCTCAATAAAAATTCACGAAAACACTTCTTTCTTCCGGCCACGAACTAGGTGTGACCCGTTAATAGAACGTGTCAGCCTCACCGACGGAATATCACTCAATATCATGGAATAAACAAGTTCACGGTGAAATAAAAATTTTCCCGTCGTTTTTCGGAGAAGTCCTCAAACTGCACAATTACCCAATTTTCTGGGCTTCGGAACTTCTTCCCATCAAGGGGTGAGGCTACTGTGAAAATGACCAACACTCGTTCGTCGCTTGAGGCAAATCAAATTGAAGAGGATGGTGCATCCAACATATGGTGGAGGAATCGCACATTGAATCCAAACTTATGATTACGATAAAACTGCTGGTAAAACTTTAAAGGGTACCCCCACTTGCGATTTTGAAAAAAATCGATTTTTTTATTGCATTTTTTTGAAGTATAAGTATCTGAGACTATGTCCTGAAAATTTCAAGTCAATCCGAACAAAATTGACTGCGATATGAGCGTTGAAAGAGAAGAATCCGTGAATTGAAGAACTGAAACTGAAACTTTAAACGCGTTTTTCTCAAAATGGCATTTCTGAAGTCGGTGACCAAGATTACTCGAACACTAATGAACCGATCTTCTTGAAATTTTGCAGGCTTATTTAATACCTAAAAATGTAGTCTTTAATCGTTCGATTTTTTTTTTCGGAAAAAAATGGCCGTTTTATAGCCAAAAAACGGCCGTTTTTTTTCGTTAAAATCGAACCATTAACTTTGACTGTCCGCCATTTTGTGAAAAATGAATATTTTTTAAAATCCTTCGATTAAAGACTAGTTTATACTTATATTTGACTAAATCCATCCGCATTTTTTTTTTTCAGACGATTCACTTCGCCCCAATGTTGGTCACCGCAAACCGTGTATATAAAAACATTATTTCATTGCCGGCCATTTGCCACTAAACAATGTAATATTTTTCAATAAAAAAATTACTGAAAGTTCTTCAAGATGTGTTCTTTAAAATGGTATATTGATCGATTAAAAAAGTTTTGTAGTTTTCTTTTAAAAATTCATGAAAAAGGCCTGTTTTTGCGCTACAAGTGGGGGTAACGCCTTAAACGCGTTTTTCGCTAAACTGTTTTTCAAAACGGCATACACGATTTCTTGACATCTAATGAACGGATTGACTTGTAATTTGGTACACTTAATCAGTGTTATAACAGTTTAGTCTTCACTGACGTTGTTCTTAACATTTTCTTTCATTAGTTATTAACAATAATGGTGTTAATTTTCCTCGAAAATCGAAAAAAAAACTTGAATTTTTAAAAATGGTAAAGACACGACAAGAAAAAACTAGCCGGTCAAGTCTCCGTCAATATTATCTATGTGAAAAGAATCTCCTTTTTTAAAATCAACCGAGCTCTTCAAAAATCGAAAAAAGAATTCAAAAAATGTAATTTATGATTGTAACAAGATAAAAAAATGCCCGGTGAAGTCTTAGCCAATATTATCTATTTCAAGAAAAAAAAACTCGTTTTTTTGTTTCCGATCAACCAGGTGGCCAAAATCAAGTACACCGTTGAGCCCCTCACGTTCAAGGTTTCTTCACGAAAACTTCTTCAATTATTAATATTTTTACAACTTTGAATGTCCAAACGATTTTTCAATCATCTTACTTATTCCTCCAAAAGTAATTTTTTTAAATAACTGTGATTTTGCGGACCCTTAGTTTCCTAACCCCTTAAATGACACACTAGAAAAACAATCACATGAATGCGTGTACCATTATTCAATACGTATACCACAACTTTACAATCGTAATTCTAACCGTAACATTACGAGATGCAGGTGTTGGCAAGTTAAGGACTCTTGAAAAATTTTGTTTACAAATATCTAATCCATTTTTTTTGGAAGTCAAAATCCGTTTCGCATAAAAATAGTTTGTAAAAAAAGCAGTATAATGTATGGCATCTCGTAATGGATGATAAAAGTCTATAAAACAATATACGTACTTTTACCAGCCATATACATATGTTATGCATATTGGCGTATCATAAAAACCGTATGGAATGTACTATGCGTGTATATACATTTATCCATATGTATACATGTAAAAGCACGCGAGTGTGTGGGTGTGTGGATATATATCAACATCTAGCATCCATGATTTGGGTGTGACTGAAAGAAACAATGAAATATGCATAAACCTAAGTTTCATTTTTGGGGAGTTTGGGGTCGGTCTTGACCCCCGTGGCGGACTCAGTGTGAGTGCTGCGTGTATAGCGTGAACCGGAAGTCGCCATCTTGGGACAGCGTAGTTAGAATGCACTCCAACCGGAGTGCACGGACCTGGCTCGCAAAGTGGATTCTTCTCGACCTGAAGAGCACTCACTACCAGAGCTGCACGATTATGGTACCTGAAATACATCGGCTGAGAGCTTACAATCTAATCCTGAAAGCTTGGAACGTGGTTTCATTGTTTTTCGAGCGTTTGTGGATAATCTTTCGACAGTTTTCGTAAAATAAGTTGAATAATGCGCGACAAATGTTAAACGTTAGTTCAACCCGATTTAGAACGAGGGAGGATTGTAATCGTATACGTAGAAAGGAGGCAGGCTGTTTCATCATTTTTTGTTCGTCCACTTTAGCTTGTTCTATCGAATAATTACTACGAACGTTCGAAAGAGTGCCATTTTGTCTGCAATTAAGCAGGTTTTAGTGGGAAATGTAATTTTTAAATGTTTTCTTCAATGTAGCGAGAAACAATTAAGGGATCATCACAGTGTACAATTATAAAAAAATCGTTTTTTCTTTGCTTCATCCGTTAGTACAGAGGGTTATGAACATGCTGTTCATATACATAAGGATAAGTAGACCACTTATGGAAACTTTAACTTGTTTTTCTCTCGAAATGTGGTTTTTTTAAAGGTGCACACTCTCAAAGGAAGAATTTTCAAGCTGTCTCAAATTTTGACGCAACATTCTTCACGCCATTCTTCATCTTACTATGGAAGCTTTTTTTAATCTTCATATTTTTTTAAAAGAAAAACTGTCGAAGAAATAGGCCGAATTCGATACTTTTCTTTTCAAGCTGTCGCCATTTTCTCAATTTTGATTTTCAAGAAATCTCCATAGCAAGATGGCGGCTTTCATACTGATTAATAATTTTTTTTTAGATCATTTCAAAAATTGTGAAAAAAATAAGAATAAACGTTTAAAAGTGTTTTTTTGTTCTTCGTGAGTGCTTTGATTTGACATGAAATAAACAGACTGATTAGCGTATTTTAACCATCGAAAAAACGATCGCGAAAATCAGCTCTTTTTCGACCGGTTACACTGTGTTGATCCCTTAATGATTTTAATACGTGACAGAGTGCCTTGATGAGTGGAGAAATCCAAATCGGGCTCTTATTGGCTGTTATTTTTTAAAAGAATTTTTACATTCGTAATGGGGTTACGAGAAGTAGTTTGTTTGGCCTCGTTTAGCTGCTGTATAGAAAGCAGGATTTTCCGATTGAGGAAGAGTGTTAAGGGGTCTGCATAAGTTTGAAGTGTATAAAATACAATATTATTACGACGTTGAATAAGTTCTTGCTGTTTTCCAACAGATGGCGTTACCAGAACTGCATTCGTGTAGTTTAAGGTGGTAACGCATCTATAAGGAAGTACCATGAGCAGGCTTGAAATTCAGTGTATGTCATTGCACCGAAGTGCAAACGACTTTTTTTTCTTCATAGTGCTAACCGTATCAAATTTCGTGCAGAAAAAGTATTTGCGGGGAATTTCACTGTACTGCTTTATTGAAAGAAAATCTGCAGCTGAAGCGGTCAGAATTCGTGTTAAGACTTACGACGACCATGCTCTGGTCGGAAACAACATGCAGAGTTTGGTTTAGACGCTACAAAGATAATGATTTTCATGTGTTGATTTGGAGGCATTACTTCATCAAGATGCTAGCTGAACTTGCAGAATCATAAGGACTTGATCGCACAAGACTTTCGAAACGCTTAAAAGCATTAGGAATTATTTTTTTTCCAATAAAGAATCAGATTTCACGAAAAAAACAGCGAGGACTTATTCAACATGCCAATAGTTGATGCCAATAGCTGTATACTTTCGTAGCGTAGGGTCTTAACTTTGATTAGCAACAAAAATTGTGTAAAACCTACAATAGTTCACGGAGTTGTGTCAACTTTTGTGGAGCGTCAAAGGGCCTACTGCGCTATCGCGAATTGCCCCGATATCCTTACTAACATTCTTTTATTCACGTTTTTCTCGAAGCCATGTTTTATGAATCGGTGTAGATCGCTTTGAATTCGAACGGGACATTTATGTTTATGTATAGTTTGACATTTTCTATCGTCTCACCAGCTGATTTTTCCAAAGTTTATCCATTTTTTAATTTAAAAAATTGTCAAAGTTGTTTTTTCCTCGCCGAAAATCAAACTTTTTTTCTACGTCTCGCCATTTTTGTGATTTTCAAATTTTCAAATTTTCAAAAAATATTCTTCAATACAAAAACTCAAACTTGACGGAACTATGTATCAACTGTGTGTAAAATCTTGACCTCATCGTCCCAACGCTTTCGTCAGAAATAATATATATAAAAAAACAATGCCTGGATGTTAGGCCCCAAGCTCATGCAGACCCGTTGAACGAGATGTATCGGAGACCGGAAGTAACGTCCTCAGAAGAAAGGATACAGAAATAATCTTCGAAAATTTCCCATAAAATACTGTAAAATACTCGCGAACGTCCCTAGTAATATTCGATATCCCTAATCCCAATATTCAGACGTCACAGGTATACACCACGTAAACCCCAATGAAGCTTCAGGTATGAAAACCCAACGACAAAGTACCAAGTTTGGAAAATATAGTTTGACAAGTGTTCCAACAGAAAGCTGGTTATTGCACCGATCGTATTAAGGGGGGAGATACCTTTAGGCGAGGAAAAAATTCGCCGATCTTCATGTTTTTTTTCAACGGAAAGATTTCTTCACCATTTTCTAGACTTACGGTATGTTTTATTACTATTTTGAAGTATTTTTAAATTTTTCATCAATCTTCAAAAAGGCGACACGGTCTTCTAGATCGCATTTTCAAAACTGGCATGACGCACAGCTAAGAAAAAAACGACTCGACCAATTCTGTGAAATTTGGTATAAGCCTTTGAAACGTTTTTGAACATTTTTGAAAAAATATCTTTTCATTGTAAAAGAAAGCCATTTTCTTCGGAAAATTAATTTTTTTTGTTTCAAAGCATACCATTCCATAGATTCTCAACATTTCTCACTTTTTCTTGGTTCATGTTCTGCGTACGGGTGTTAACGAAAGTAAAATCTTCGTTGTTTTTTTTCCGATTAATCCCGCCAACGCTACGTGTCACGCCATTTAACATCAACCGCAAGCCGTTTAGAAGACCGTGCCATACCTCCGTCATTTTTATAGATTAAAAAAATAGGTCGCCAAAAGTTATCATAAAACATATCCAAAGTCTCAAAAATGGCGAAGAAATCTTTCGCTTAAAAGAAATTCATGAAAACTAGCAATTTTTTGCTTGTATCTCCTCCCTCAACGACTGTTCACATTGTATAGAGACTATCAACAATGATTAATGTCCCAGAAAACAACGCGTTGATTGAATTCCAACAAATCGTCTAAATTCGAATTAATTTTATGTGCAGTCCGTAACGGAATTAAAAAAAAAAACTAGAAACGCAAGTGTTTCGCGGTAGATCGTGAACATTCGACACAATTATGCAAATTTATAGTGATTGATTGTTTTCTCTATTGCGTCAGGATTCATCACTCAGATCAGCGCCATTAAGCGATAACACCACTCTAGGATTTTGGAAAAATCGTTTTTTTCTTCTTAAAAAATACTTCGGGGTCATAAAAACAATATGCAATTGGTCCTGTATGATTTTTTTTTTCAAAGGTTCCATTATCTAGTAGCGCTTCGAGGCGCTGCGGCATAACTTTTTACAAACTGAGAGGACAGATTACTCGAACACTTTTGCATGGATCGATTTGAAATTTTGATCGTAGCTTCGCAATTATATTCCCTATGCTAGTACGTAGTCGTTTTTTGATTATCTGTACACTTTTTTCATAAACAATTTACTGCTTATTTTTTTGGCAAAAAATCGATTTATTTCTTTCAAAGTGCGTCATTTTTTTCAAAATTTGATCAAACAAATCCCTACGTAGTCTCATAGCTAATAATAGATTATAATTTTTTTTGGTTTTTGCTCCAGGTCTTATACTTTACGAGAAAACCATCCTACCGTGAAGCTATTTGTAAAAAACACGTTTTTCAACATGGGCTCTGTCACCGCCATTTTGTATGAAAATTATAATTTTTTTTACCCCCCAATATGTGTTAAATAAACCCTCTCAAAGGAAATCCTATTTCTTTTTTCATGACTAAAATTAATTGTCAAAGTTATGCCTTATTTTCTGCCGCCGGAGTGGTGTTATCCCTTAATATTACATTTCGTAAAAAAAACTCGGGCAACTATTTTCTCAAAACTCGGTAAAAGTAAATAAATTCACAGATTAGTACGTTAGAAGACAATTTCGCCCCAATATTCAAATGTTGCCGTCAGCCAAAAAGGGGTCTTTTTTTTAATTTCATAAAAGAGAAATTGGTAAAAAACGAGGAAAAAAGATTGCCCAATCGAAGAAGTAGCTAAAGTCAACTTATATCTGTGTCATCTCACTTTTTCAGTAACAGACGAATATGAGTGTCAGAGACGGTCGGAAACATAGCGTTGATTTTCGCTACTTGTATTTCCGTATCGGTGCTCTGCGTCAAGCTGGTTTCCATATTTCTAATCGGCGTCGGCGATCCTATAGTCATCTCGCCGAACCGATTGGTCGTTGCGCTGATGGAACGTGTTGACATCGGAGTTTTTAAGTCCTACGCACGTATGGGAAAAGTTCTGTGATTTTCTACTATACCTCTCGGTCGGTACTCTGCGATTATCAATGATCACTTATTAATCACTCTAGAATTACGAATAAACGATCAACATGTGGGTAAAAGATTTATGAGTCTGCGGTAATGTGAATTTCGTTAGGAGGTTCTCTTATCCAGGCTTAAGATAAACCTACCTGAATATTCGGTGGTAAAAAAGCAAGTTGCGGGTTGTTATAAGGCAACGGAGTCGGGTATACTTGGAGGGCTCTGTGCCCGCCCGTATAAACGTAATTACCACCACCGGCCCCACTGCCCACCTTTTTCGTGTTTATCGATTTTTTTGTTTGTTTAAAAATCACCAACGAAAGGAAAGCAGTCCATGTGCAGCGTGCGTAGACAATTTGATATTTCATTTCGTGTTTTAAGCGTTGGTTAAACAGTGATGGAAAAACAAGTGCACAATGTGACAAATGGAAGAAACGTATTTCCATGGAACAACATTACTCTGTGTACACGGATCGGGATAGTACGAGTAAAGTTGTTCTCCGGAATTCTCCAACTTAGAGAAAGCATCGGCCTCTGGACTGGGCTGCCTCTATTTATTTGTTGGACCACTTGAGTCCAACAAATGGTCGTTTGTTGGTCGCTTGAGGCAACGCAAATTGAAGAACGAGCTTCAACATACCAGGTGTAGAAGTATGAAACTGGAATTTTTTTGTTAAAATTACACGTCTGTTGTTTGAAAATGATAAAAACGAATGGAGACGGCTTTCGGTGTTACATTCAATTGATCCGCGAGTTCTTGTTGTTCGTTTGAATTTCATTCAAATGGAACCTGCTGGTGTACGAATAATAAAGGACACAACCGGACCGAGTAAATATTGCATATCTCCGGTAGCCTTTGTTCGGCAATCCTGCCACAGTGTGCCGACACTTCTCTAGAAACGACACGTTTATGTTGCAACCGAAGAAGATGCTGACCTGCAAGGGTATGGACTCCGGGTGGTTTGTCCCGGACAAGGAGCTCGTCGAAACGTTCGAATTTTGGGACTGAAGGTATTGAGCGTACTGCCAATATCTGACCCTCGGATCTTCCCATGATGTTGTTCTGTTGAAGTGGTTGATGAAGTACCTATTGGAAAATGAAAATTCGAACATGCAGAAAATGCCACCAAATTATCGGTGATTATTATTTACGCATTACGCATGTGTGACACGATTTCCATTTCTTGCTACTTTTTTTCGATATGGCTGTTCCAAAATATTTGTTCGATCAAGGTCAAAATGGGAAGAGCACAGGATCGACCGAGCCAGAGTGAAAATCGCAGGAGCGAGTAGTGGACAAAGTTTCACGGGAATATCAATACCGAACTTCTTCGTGGACAATGTAATAATGGCATTGTTGTCGTTAATTTTTGTTTCTTTTACGTACGGGCGACCGCTACGCATGTCGTATCTGCATTCCCAGCCCGGAGGCAATTGCGTTCTCTCGTCCTGTTCCGCCATTTTTTTCCGCGTTACTGACATAATATCCGTTTGCTCGGTGTCGCGAAAATTCGGCTGCCCATAGCGAGCACGACGGGAATCGGAGAGCGGGGAGAGTACAGCGCTTTTATGTGAGATCCCGCTTATCCAGTCGGTACAGTTGATGAACCAAGTTTTCCGGAGTGGGGAGTAGAGCGTGTCTCTCGGGGCGCACGGGGCGCAGGTTTCTACGGTAAAACGCAAAGCGTCGGTAACGGTTATCTGCAATCGAGTGTATCTTCGGAAGTGTTCGACTAGAGCAGGGTTTCTCAACCTAAGGGTCCGCAAGCATGTCCTAACGGGTCCGCGCACAATAAGAATACAGAGCGGAGGGGCGTCTACGGGCAGTGCAGCCAGATCGCGCGTAAACGTTACCCACTCTTTAGTTTCTTATGCGCCCGTCACACAATCATAGTAGCGCGTGTCCGTGAGCGAGCGACGCTCGGACATCTTCGGAAAGAGCCGAGTGCGGTCGAACTGTCCCGACTGCGCCTTGGGCAGTTACACCAAATTCATGGACGCTGAGCACGTTCATGTGCGGCCAAGCCGAACGAAGGCTTCGAGGGAAAAAGCAATCTGAGCACGACGGCACGCGCGAGCCTTTTAAATGATTTCAATGCTTATTTACCTCTTGATTCTCTGCGTTATTGATGTATACAAAAAAATGTATCGCGCACTCTGAACGCTTATTTTTTTAGTTTATACGTTAATTTAAATATAATAACAAATCTAAATTACAACTTATTTATCTTCTAAAAAATTGTTTACGTTTTACTCACACCCGTCCTTATGCCAAATAAATTATAATTCAGAAAAGTAAGTACAAATATATTTATATTCGTATTATTATATTAATTCTCATACTTTCATCAAGCGATAAAGCATTATCCCCAAAAACAATCATCAATCCGGGCGCGAATCGTAAGTACCAGAAAGTGCACATACACTGACACAAAAAATTAAAGGCGCAAGAAAAGTTGAACTCCGTCAAAAATGGTCGTACAAGAAAAAAGGATTTTGAAGCTTCAAGTTTCTAGTTTCAGTTCCGACAATGATTTTTTTTTTTGAGAATCACTGATTGCGCGGTCGGAAGAAATATCACGGCAAAAAAAATTTTGCAAATTTGTACGTTTTTCAAAGTTCTGCACGGGTTTTGGAGATTTTTTTCGGACTTGACCAATATCAAGGTCATTGAGCCCATTCAATTCACTCCAATTTGCTTTTTTTTCTTCGTACGACCATTTTTCGCTGAGACATCTGAGGAAGTAATGGTCGTACGGGATTTCGATCGGTAGTTTTGGAAACGTGAATACATACTCTACAAGCTCTGATTATTATTGTAGTGGAACTTTTATTTTTTATTTTTGCCATTAGTTTTAGAAAAGTACAAAATACCGATGTTTTCTTGGTTTTTATGAAATCCACCGCTACTTTGCAAATATTGCGATAAACACCAATGTTTGTGGACGGTCGTTCAGCTCAATATGTCCCCAAGAGCCAAGCAAAATTCCAAATTGATCCGTTCATCGGTCTTTCTTGCCCGATTGACCAAAATATGAAAAAAAATTAAAGGAGCAAGTTTCCTCCTTCTCAGACAGCATTTCATGATTATTAAGAGAAAAAACAACTTTTCATTACTTTTCGTACAATTGGGTATTGAGTACGCATTAAATGTTGGAAAAGAACCCTGAAAATCATATTGACTAAACATTTTCGAATTTTTTTTTTTTGATAACAAAAATGTTGAAATTTTTGTTTTTATAAAAAAATCTGTTTCGATTTTTTTTATTTTTTTAATGTTGACATTTTTTTTGACAAGCGTACCTCCACGTGGTACGCTTTGGGTAATTCTAATGCTGGCGGTACAACGTTGATTTGAAAAAAATGTCAGCATTTAAAAAAAAAATTGGAAACTGATTTTTTTATAAAAAAAAAAAAAATTTCAACATTTTTTTTATTAAAAAAATTTTTTTTCGAACATTTTTAGTCATTATGTTTTTCAGGGTTTTTTCCAACATTTAATGCGTACTCAATACCCAATTGTACGAAAAGAAATGAAAAGTTTTTTTTTCCTCTTAATAATCGTGAAATGATGTCTGAAAAGGAGGAAACTTGCTCCTTTAATTTTTTTTTCAAATTTTGGTCAATCGGACCCAAAAGACCGATAATCGGATCATCTTAGAATTTTGCATGGCTCTTGGGGACATATTGAGCTGAATGACCGTCCATAAACATTAGTGTTTATCGCAATATTTGGAAAGTAGCGGTGGATTTTATACAAACCAAGAAAACATCGTTTTTTTGTACTTTTTTGAAACTGATGGCAAAAATAGTTTTTTTTTAACTTACAATAATAATCAGAGCTTGTAGAGTATGTATTCACGTTTCCAAAACTGCCAGTCGAATTCCCGTACGACCATTAGTTCCTGAGATATCGATGACTGAAGACAAAAGGACGTTTTTTCATTCAAAGGCCGATATCTCAGCGAAAAATGATCGTACGGAGATAAAAAAAAAGCAAACTGAAGTGAATTAAATAGGCTCAATGATCTTGACATTGGTTACGTCCGAAAAAAATCTCCGAAACCCGTGCAGAACTTTGAAAAACGTAAAAATTTGCAACATTTTTTTTTGTGTGGGTTTTCTTGCTCCTTTACTTTTTTGTGTCTGTGTATGTGCACTTTCTGCTACTTACGATTCGCGGCCGGATGGATGATTGATTTGGGGGATAATACTTTATCGCTTGATGAAAGTATATGGGAAGGAATATAAATATATTTCCGCTTACTTTTATGAATTACAATTTATTTGGCATAGGGACGGGTGTGAGTAAAGCGCAAACAATTTTTTAGAAGATAGATAAGTTGTATTTTAGATATATTATTATATTTAAATTAACGCACAAACTAATAAAATACGCAGTCCGAGTGCGCGATAAATTTTTCGACACTAAAAGATCCTAATTAAAATAATAATGATAACTGATAAAAATAACTAATCAAATAAGAATTAATGGTAATCATAATTTAAAAAAAAGGCGCTCAGCGTGGGAACGATCCTGCGCCCCTGCGGACCGAAGCCAGGATCGCTACCAACGGGGCAATCTTATCGCTTGTGTTAAAAATGCACTTTCCGGCACTTACGATTCGCGGCCGGATGGATGATTGACTTGTTTTTGGGGATAATGCCTTATTCCAATGCCAATTTATCGCTTGATGAAAGTATGAGAATTAATATAATAATACGAATATAAATATAATATGGCTTACTTTTCTGAATTATAATTTATTTGGCATAAGGATAGGTGTGAGTAAAGCGTAAATCCGTGTTCAGTGTATTTATTCCAGGTATACCCCTTAGGGGTTCTTACACAGAGGTACATTTGATGTCCTTATCAGTATCACCTTAAAACTAATCTTACATTACTAATTCCTCTCTAGCCTACATATGTTTAAAAATACCTATTTACATTTTTTTTTCTTGCTTCGTTTTGTTTGCCTCATCGCCGCTTTCCCTTATGTAACGGAGTAAAGCGTAAATCATTTTTTAGAAGATAAATAAGTTGTAATTTAGATTCATTATTAAATTTAAATTAACGCATAAACTAAAAAAATAAGCTCCAGAGTGCGCGATACATTTTTATGTACACATTAATAACGCAAAGAATGAAGAGCTAAATAAGCATTGAAATCATCTAAAAGCCTAGCGCGTGACGTCACCCGACGGCACGCGCGACTCGTGCTCAGATTGTTTTTTCCCTCGAAGCAGTGCAGCCAGATCGCGCGCAAAAGTTACCCCCTCTCTAGTCCCTTGCGCGCCCGTCACACAATCATAGTAGTTTGTTTGTTTGGGTTTGTTTGTTTGTTAGTCCAGTCATTTCGTCCGAAAAAAAGGCAAATAAAAGAAAATGAATTTGCGCTTCTAATTTTTTAATATGTTGTAGGGGATACCTAGAAAAGCTTAACTTGAGATTGTCGACCAAGCTTTCCTAGGAGCTTTCGCCGCCATCTTGGAAAACGCTTAAAATTTGTTTTTCGGCAATAACTCGGCTATCCGATGAGATTCGAAAATTTTTGTAAGACACTTTTTGTAGCTTTCTTTGTGCTCTACAATAACGCCTGAATCATTTTTAGCGTATCATGCATCGTTATCGAGATATCGATCGATAAAGTCAAAAATTTAGGACACAATTTTTGTTTTTTCCTTTTTTTTTCTTTGGGTCTTAATAAATATGAAAAATTGTGGAATTCAAACTTGTAGAGCATATTCAGACCTACAATTTCCTTCTTGGATTTTTTTATGTTGGACAAAAATTACGATCTCCAGCGCGCCGCAAAGTCGGTGAATCCACGCTCAGCGTCGAGCGCGCTCAAGTTAGTATATCGCATCGTGTTGAGTTTTTGCTGTGCGTAGTGTAAATCGAGGGTTCCGATATTCTGGGCAAAAATTTCGATATCTAGTTGGCTGTAAACTCGTTATAACGGAGACCAATCGAGGGCTCGAACCAATCACCAGCACCGCCGAACCCGCTCCGCCTGAACTATTAAAGCTCATTTCCTGTAAGTGTAAAGGAAATTGTGAGGCCGCCTGTGGGTGCAGAAAAGCGGGAATCAGTTGCTCCGTTATTTGCATGCACTGCAGTGGGCAAACATGCAGTAACGTCGCCAGAGTCGACATTTTGCTTGACGACGACGACGACGATGTCTGTAACGATGATGATGACGATGCTCTCATCGAATCAGCATCATTTCCAACGTTTCAACAGACACAACAACTCGAAGAGTTTACGGAGGACGAAGATCTTCAGCCTGGACCATCCAAGCGAAAAAAGACATGAAAAAAGTCCATCGTTCGTGTCTCGAGTGCAGAAAAAAATATTTTTCTTTCCGTTTATTTTGTTTTGTTTATTTTGTATTGTAAAAAAATAATATATTTTACTGCACAAACAAATTATTTGTTTAATAAATTACTATTGTGTGATCCTTAATTTGTTGCTCTATGTACTTATTTTTTATCCCATCAATTTCCTGAACAATTTCCCATTCGATTCGACATCCAGACACAACCGAGCGAGCAGCTCGCTCGACGCTGAGTGTGGATTCACCGACTTTGCGGCGCGCTGGAGATCGTAATTTTTGTCCAACATAAAAAAATCCAAGAAGGAAATTGTAGGTCTGAATATGCTCTACAAGTTTGAATTCCACAATTTTTCATATTTATTAAGACCCAAAGAAAAAAAAAGCAAAAAACAAAAATTATGTCCTAAATTTTTGACTTTATCGATCGATATCTCGATAACGATGCATGAAACGCTAAAAATGATTCAGGCGTTATTGTAGAGCACAAAGAAAGCTACAAAAAGTGTCCTACAAAAATTTTCGAAATCTCATCGGATAGCCGAGTTATTGCCGAGAAACAAATTTTACCCCTTTTTTCAACATGGCGGCGAAAGCTCCTAGGAAAGCTTGGTCGACAATCTCAAGTTAAGCTTTTCTAGGTATCCCCTACAACATATTAAAAAATTAGAAGCGCAAATTCATTTTCTTTTTTGAATGTACGTAATGACTGGACTATAGCGCGTGTCCATCAGCGAGCGACGCTCGGATATCTTCGGAAAGAGCCGAGTGCGGTCGAACTGTCCCGACCGCGCCTTCGGCAGCTACACCACCATAGATACGCTGAGCACGTTCATGTGCGGCTAAGGCGAACGAAGGCTTCGAGGGAAAAAGCAGTCTGAGCACAGCCCGCGCGTGACGTCACGTGACGGCACGCGCGAGGCTTTTAGATGATTTCAATGCTTATTTACCTCTTGATTCTCTGCGTTATTGATGTATACAAAAAAATGTATCGCGCACTCTGAACGCTTATTTTTTGAGTTTATACGTTAATTTAAATATAATAATAAATCTAAATTTACTAAATTACAACTTATTTATCTTCTAAAAAATTGTTTACGCTTTACTCACACCCGTCCTTATGCCAAATAAATTATAATTCAGAAAAGTAAGCAAAAATATATTTATATTCGTATTATTATATTAATTCTCATACTTTCATCAAGCGATCAAGCATTATCCCCAAAAACAAGTCAATCATCCATCCGGCGGCGAATCGTAAGTACCCGAAGGTGCATTTTTAACACAAGCGATAAGAAGGTCCCGTGGTAGCGTTGCTGGCTTAGGGGCGCAGGATCGTTCCTCACGCTAAGCACTTTTTTTTTAAATCATGATTACTATCCTTATTTGATTAGTTATTTTTATTAGTTATCATATTTTTTTCAATTAGTTATCTTTTAGTACCGAAAAATTTATCGCGCTCTCTGACCGCTTATTTTATTAGTTTTTACGTTAATTTAAATATAATAAATCTAAAATACAACTTATTTATCTTCTAGCAAAATGTTTGCGCTTTACTCACACCTGACCCTATCCCAAATAAATCTAACTTCATAAAAGTAAGCGGAAATAAATTTATCTTCGTATTATTATATTCATTCTCATATACTTTCATCAAGCGATAAAGTATTATCCCCAAAAACAACCATCCATCCGACCGCGAATCGTAAGTACCAGAAAGTGAACATACATTGACACAAACAATTAAAGGAGCAAGAAAAGTTGAACTTCGTCAAAAGTGGTCGTACAAAAAAAAAGGATGTTAAAGCTTCAAGTTTCTAGTTTTAGTTCCGACAATGATTTTTTTTTGAGAATCACTGATTGCGCGGTCGGAAGAAACATCACGGAAAGAAATTTTGCAAATTTTTACGTTTTTCAAAGTTCTGCAAGTGTTTTGGAGATTTTTTTCGGACTTGACCAATATCAAGGTCATTGAGCCCATTCAATTCAGTTCAATTTGCTTTTTTTTTATATCCTTACGACCATTTTTCGCTGAGATATCGGCCTCTGAATGAAAAAACGTCCTTTTGTCTTCAGTCATCGATATCTCGGGAACTAATGGTCGTACTGGAATTCGACCGGCAATTTTGGAAACGTGAATACATACTCTACACGCTCTGATTATTATTGTAGGTTAAAAAAAAATATTTTTGCCATCAGTTTTAAAAAAGTACAAAAAAACGATGTTTTCTTGGTTTTTATAAAGTCCACCGCTACTTTGCAAATATTGCGATAAACACTAATGTTTGTGGACGGTAATTCGGCTCAATATGTCCCCAAGAGCTATGCAAAATTCCAAATTGATCCGTTCATCGGTCTTTCTTGCCCGATTCACCAAAATATGAAAAAAAAATTAGAGGAACAAGTTTCCCCCTTCTCAGACATCATCTCATGATTATTAAGAGGAAAAACAACTTTTCACTACTTTTCGTACAATTGGGTATTAAGTACACATTAAATGTTAGAAAAGAAGCCTGAAAATCATATTGACTAAAAATTTTCGAATTTTTTTTTTTTTTAATAACAAAAATGTTGAAATTTTTTCGTTTATAAAAAAATTTATTTCTAACATTGTACCGCCAGGATTAGAATTACCCAAAGCGTACGTAGAATTATCTAAAGCGTACCTCCCCGTGGTATCCATAGGGTAATTCTAATGCTGGCGTACGATGTTGATTTGAAAAAAATGTTAACATTAAAAAAAAAAAATTCGAAATTGATTTTTTTATAAAAAAAAAAAATTTTCAAAATTTTTTTTATTAAAAAAATTTTTTTTCGAAAATTTTTAGTCAATATGATTTTCACGGTTTTTTTCCAACATTTAATGCGTACTCAATACCCAATTGTACGAAAAGTAATGAAAAGTTTTTTTCCTCTTAATAATCATGAAATGATGTCTGAAAAGGAGAAAACTTGCTCCTTTAATTTTTTTTCAAATTTTCGTCAATCGGGCAAGAAAGACCGATAATCGGATCAACTTGGAAGTTTGCATAGCTCTTGGGGACATATTGAGCTGAATGACCGTGCATAAACATTAGTCTTTATCGCAATATTTGCAAAGTAGCGGTGGATTTCATAAAAACCAAGAAGACATCGTTTGTTTGTACTTTTCTAAAACTAATGGCAAAAATAAAAAATAAAAGTTTCACTACAATAATAATCGGAGCTTGTCGAGTACTCACGTTTCCAAAACTACCGATCGAATTCCCGTACGACCATTAGTTCCTGAGATATCTCAGCGAAAAATGGTCGTACGGAGAAAAAAAAGCAAATTGAAGTGAATTGAATGGGCTCAATGACCTTGATATTGGTAAAGTCAGAAAAAAATCTCCAAAACACGTGCAGAACTTTGAATAACGTAAAAATTTGCAAAATTTTTCGTGCCGTGATATTTCTTCCGACCGCGCAATCGGTGATTCTCAAAAATAAAAATTATTGTCGGAACTAAAACTAGAAACTTGAAGCTTTAAAATGCTTTTTTTTGTACGACCACTTTTGACAAAGTTCAACTTTTCTTGCTCCTTTAATTTTTTGTGTCAATGTATGTTCACTTTCTGGTACTTACGATTCGCGGTCGGATGGATGATTGTTTTTGGGGATAATACTTTATCGCTTGATGAATATAATAATACGAAGATAAATATATTTCCGCTTACGTTTGTGAATTACAATTTATTTGGCATAGGGTCGGGGGTGAGTAAAGCGCAAACATTTTGCTAGAAGATAAATAAGCTGTATTTTAGATTTATTATATTTAAATTAACGTAAAAACTAATAAAATAAGCGGTCAGAGTGCGCAACAAATTTTTTGGTACTAAAAGATAACTAATTATAATAAATATGATAACTAATAAAAATAACTAATCAAATAAGAATTATGGATGTTGGGTCCCAAATCGCAAATGATGATAAAATTCTGAAAATTTGGTATGTTTTTGTATGAAGTATTTCAGAGGTCGTGTAAAAATTTTACGACAATTAGAAAGCTCGTTATTGAACAATTAACATTCAGAAATTAAATGCTGTCTTATGGAAACTGATGTAACTTTGCAATAAGTTTTTGTTTGACCTCTCAATTTTGTAATATCTACAATATACTGGAAGCAACGGAAACAAAACGAAGTTTATTGATAAATTTTTTTTTTATTTCTATTAAATGTATTTCTATTTCTATTAAATTTCTATTAAATCTATTAAAATTAAATAATTGTTCTTAACAAAATGTTAATTTTTTAATAACGAGCTTCCTAATCGTCGTGAAATTTTAACACGAGCTCTTAAATACTTCATACAAAAACATACCAAATATTCAGAATTTTCTCATCATTTTTTATTTCAACCCTTAAGGAGGTTGAAGTGATGATGATAGAATTCTAAAAATCATGTATGTTTTTACATGAAGTATTCAGAAGGTCGTATAAAAATTTCATGACGATTAAGAAGCTATGTATTAAACAATTAACATTAACATGTTTTATAGGGACCCAACATCCTTAATAGTAATCATGATTTAAAAAAAAAGCGCTGAGCGTGAGGAACGATCCTGCGCCCCTACGGACCGATGCCAGGAACGCTACCAACGGGACCATCCTATCGCTTGCGTTAAAAATGCACTTTCTGGCACTTACGATTAGCGGCCGGATGGATGATTGACTTATTTTTGGAGATAATACTTTATCACTTGATGAATGTATGAGAATTAATATAATAATACGAATATAAATATATTTTCACTTACTTTTCTGAATTACAATTTATTTGGCATAAGGACGGGTGTGAGTAAAGCGTAAACATTTTTTGAGAAGATTAATAAGTTGTAATTTAGATTTATTATTATATTTAAATTAACGTGTAAACGAAAAAAAATAAGCGTTCAGAGTGCGCGATACATTTTTTTGTATACATTAATAACGCAGAGAATCAAGAGCTAATTAAGCATTGAAATCATCTAAAAGCCTCGCGCGTGCCGTCGCGTGACGTCACGCGCGGGCCGTGCTCAGATTGCTTTTTCCCTCGAAGCCTTCGTTCGGCTTGGCCGCACATGAACGTGCTCAGCGTATCTATGTGGTTGGTGTAGCTGCCGAAGGCGCGGTCGGGACAGTTCGACCGCACTCGGCTCCTTCCGAAGATATCCGAGCGTCGCTGGCTCCAGGACACGCGCTACTAAGGTTGTTCGACGGGCGCGCAAAGGACTAGAGAGGGGGTAACTTTTGCGCGCGATCTGACTGCACTGGCTCTACGCTTTGGGGTCATCCATTAATCACGTGAGGTTTTTTAGGCAACTTTTTGAACCCCCCACCCTATGGTGATATGTGGCGAGGTTCTAGAGTACTCCCCCCCCTCCCGCGCCGGCAACATCGCCTGTATTTTTTTTGTTACGAAATGACAGCCACAAGCTATAGAGAGTACGGTATTTTATTGTGAAAAACGTAGTAATATATGTTTTCAGTATATTTCAATGGCATTGTCCGCGCAGTTACCAAAAAAAATATACGTGATATGTCCCAGCAATCCCCCTCCCCAGTGTGATCAGTCGTGATGGTATCCGAAACCCACCACCCCCCCCCCCCCCCTCCAATTTGAGCCGCACGTGATTAATGGACGACCCCTTTGTGCGGATCTTCGTCGAACTAGAGCGATCAAAACCGTTGCTGCTCTTGTCCACCGCGCTTCTAGTATATCTATAGCGGTCGGGCTCGACTCTGGCTATACCTATATATGTTATCGCGCTCTCCGCTTTGTGCGGATTTTCGTCGACCTTGGACAATAGAAACACAGTGTTACTTTTCTTTACCGCGCTCCTACTATATCTATAGCTCACGGACTCGATTCTGGCTATACCTATATACATGATCGCGCTCTCCGCTTTGTGCGGATTTTCGTCGAGCTAGGGCGAACGAAACCGTTGCTCCTTTTCTTCACCGCGCTTCTAGTATATCTATAGCGGACAGCCTCGACTCTGGCTATACCTATATATGTTATCACGCTCTAAGCTTTGGGGTCGTCCATTAATCACGTGAGATTTTTTAGGCCACTTTTTGAACCCCCCACCCTATGGTGATATGTAGTGAGGTTCTGGGGTACTCCCCCCACCCCGCACCGGCAACATCGCGTGTATTTTTTTTGTTACGAAATGTCAGCCACAAGCTATACAGAGTACGGTATTTTATTGTAAAAAACGAAGTAATATATGTTTTCAGTATATTTCAATGGCATTGTCCGCGCAGTTACCAAAAAAAAATATACGTGATATGTCCCAACAATCCCCCTCCCCAGTGTGATCAATCGTGATGTTATCCGAAACCACCTCGCCCCCAATTTGAGCCGCACCTGATTAAGACGGAATGACACCCGACGCGAAACTTCGATGCGGCCCCGGCTTCCGACCGGTAGGGCAGAACTCAATCGAGCTTCTGCGCCCTACCGACGGATGTCACCGCGCGCGTTCGTCGCCGCGCGCGCGGAGACATTGCATCTCGCCTTCCACGGGCCTCGACACGCTACGCAACGCATGTGTGCGTGCGTGTCGGTGCGCGTCTACACCACGGTGTGGAGAGACGTTATTGGCGCTGCCACGGGCCTCGATGCGCGCTTCTGCAGACCACGAGGCGAGCGGCGCGCGCGGAATTCTCGTGAACTGAGCACGTCGAAGTTCGGGCGACATTTGCTCGCAATTATCAACAATTACACGACAAATCTAGATTACCACTTTTCTCCTAAGATATGCAACGAAGTGCAGTGATTGAGAGCTCAAATTGTTCGTTTTTTATGTGGCTACCCGGTCTAGCTTTTCTCTAAGTCGTGACATTAGCCAAACATCTGATTTTTCATCTTTTTGGACTCGAGTTCCGCATGATAAGCCAATCTACGTTTTTTTTCTCAAATTCAAAAAATTTGAGGGGCTGGAAGCTGTTCGTCTATCTATTTGACGTCGTTTGGCAAAGTTTCGCCGGGATCTGAAGAGCCGTTTCAGAGATTTTTGGGTATCTATAATTCTGTTCTACCATACCGACCGCGATGAGGTGTCATTCCGTCTTAAAGTGGGACAAGTTGGGATAAGATAAGCTTTGGTGCCAAGAGCAAGGTGTCACTAGCGTCGCGATCGTGTAGAGATTCCTGTTGGTAATGCTGATCTCCGACGTCGTTGGTTGTTGATGTACAGGTTCCTCTTGGTCGGTAAAGTAGGGTGGTGGGAGAAAAGGGTGTTAGCGTTGAGACCATAGCTCACACGTCCGGTCAGTAAAAATCCTGCTGCCAAGTTCTCTCTTAGACGAATCATATTACGGGCAAAACGAGGGAAAGACGTTGTTCGTCGTTCAACAGAGTGGAAGATGTTTCTCTTCTCTTTTCCAAAAAAATCAACCGTTTAAGAGAACAGTAGGAATCTGTAAATCGGCTATCTCTCTCGCCCTCGAGGCTGCTCGGTCGGTGTGACACATAGCCTTAAGTCGGAATGAAACCTCATCGCGGTCGGTATGGTAGAACAATTATAGATGCCCAACAATCTCTGTAACGGCTCTTCACATCCCGTCGAAATTTTGCCAAACGACGTCAAATAAATAGACGAACAGTTGTCTGCCCCTTTAGTTTTCTGAATTTGAGAGAAAAAAACGTAGATCAACCGATGATAAGCCAATCTACGTTTTTTTCGCAAATTCAGAAAATTTGAGGGGCAGAAAGCTGTTCGTCTATCTATTTGACGTCGTTTGGCAAAGTTTCGACGGGATCTGAAGAGCCGTTTCAGAGATTTTTGGGTATCTATAATTGTTGTACCATACCGACCGCGATGAGGTGTCATTCCGTCTTGAGCAAAAATTCTAGGAACAAAGTGCTACAAATTTGATCGAAATACCGTAGAACCTCGATTATCCAAACTAATTGGGACCCGACGTCGTTCGGATAATAAAAAATTCAGATAATCGGAAATATAAAGCGGATTTCCGGGAAAATCAACTCATACAATATAAATAGTATCAAAATTTCTTTTTATTAATTCAATGACCCTAATTTCTTTATTCGATAGCAATTAACAATGAAAAAAGTTTCAGTTTCTATACCACCACTACTTATGTCCTTAAATCACAATTGCGGCTTAAAATAATAATGAATTTTTGGCTGTCGCCGAGTAGTTGCGCGTTTCTTGGCCGCTGAGTCTCGAATTCGTTTCAAGAACAGCAGCTGCGTGGGACTATTTTCCGGTTGGGTTTAAAACCATTCCACGGCGGTTTCGCGTGTATACATACAAAGTATATACGATTCGATGTATGAAGTTACATATGGGCAATAATGTATTTCGAAAATATCTCGAAGTGTTAGGAAATAGCTTTATTAGAGGAAGAAGGTGGATACCTCAACTGAGGAAAAAAAAGACCATCATTGAGTTCAGATACGGCGCCGAAGCGTTCGAATAACCAGAAATTTGGATAATCGAGGTTCCACTGTACACAGTAGGAAAGTGTTCACGATCGAACGGTAATGTGATCACCTACAGTTACCCACTCGAAAAATAATGCCCGTAAAATCCGTATTTTTAAAAAATAATTTTATTTTCGTACTGAAATCCTACCATTCACAATGTTTTCCATCAGAATATACAGACGCAAAAAAATATAAGTAATGTGTATTCATAGCCGCGGTTTAACAATTATTCAAGCCGCACTGCCCGCCTCTTACATCAATATCACAGTACACGATTAACGTTCCATTAATCTGTCTATGAAGATTACATGTGGACCATCGCCACGAGCTTCTTTCCTTTCATCTTTCGTCCAACGAATTATCATACAAGCGGATCGTCAAATAATTCGAACACACATACATAAATATAAATATCATACAAGGAACATTCGAAAAACAAAACATGCAATGCTGTACACTGTGAAAGAGAATTTTGGGTCGAGTTTTCGACAAGACCAGGCATTATTGGCTGGTCTCGCACGAATGGACGAAGTTATCCATATAATATCGAATGTGGCGCAAATTGGGATGAATTAGTAAACGGAAACGAAAGAAAAAAATGTTATTGCCTACGTTCCAGATTTCGAGTATCGTGTTGTTCAATTGCAGATGGAACTTCGTATCTATCAGGTAACCGACGTTGTACATCCTTAGAAGCTATGCGGATGTTTTCTCTTCTCGATACCTCTCCTGATCAGCTCGTTCGAGCGTTTAATGTTTCAGCGCCTTGACCGTCTCTTTCTTGTCTGTGAATACGTATTCTTTGAGCATGTTGTAAGTCATACCGACGGTGAGGCTGCCTATGACAACGGATTGTGCAGTGACTCGGAGTTGAATGAAAAAGAGCGACATTGGCATCGCCTTGTTTCTGAACTTGAAATTGTACGCTCCGATACCAAGCGTCGTCAGGAATCCGATTACACCTTGGAAACGAAAAAGAGCATGTATATATCGAAATTGCAATGACGGCGAAGTGTAGTTCAATTTTGTTTCTGCTTTTCACATACCGAATGTGAGGAAAGGATTTTTATTTGCCTTGATCCAAAGCTTGGACCCTAATCCTTTCTCTTCCCATTCGATCTCTTCCAAGTTGGTCGCCATTCTTTCGATCGCTCCGAAAGTTATACTCGCTCACCTGGAATTTCGAAAAGAAGCAATTATCGATGTAATTCGGGAATCAATTATTTTCGTTGAATATTTGTGTATGATAAGGAAATTAACGCTCAATTAATAGTTCGATTCTTCTGTGGCGAGAAAATGTACAGAAAAAAAAACGTGGCACAATGACTCAGCGAGTGTAGACGTATAGTTAACCTGTGTAACTTAATAATAGCACAAGGACCGAGGTTCACCTTGCGAGCCGAGATTTTTCAAGATCGACTTTGTTTTGGCACGACTCTGAACTCTCGGGAAATCCGATCTTTACAGAAATCGAAGTGTGTGCACGTTTTACGAAGCAACCATCGATCGGTCTCTCCACTATGTGATAACGAATGTATTTGCATCGTGATCTATGACGCGACGGCGGGTAGACTGTATTCTTCCGATGAGTTCTTCGCGTCGTGTTCGTTTAGATTTATGCTCAAGTTTGTAGGGTTACATTCGCGTAGACGGGAGCGATTATTGAGGCGACGTGAAAGTCAATGCGAAAGGGCGATAACCTCAAAAAATTAGACGCTACGAAGTGTCACAAACGATCAACGTCAGGCCCTTTCACCGTTCGTCCCTCTCACGCACACTTTCACCCGCTGGCATCGGCTATCTCTGTCGCACTTCTCGACCAGACGACGCGTGCATGCCTCGTTCTAATGCGTCTGCCTTCGAGAGGCATCTCCGAAAATGATTTAGTAATAGGAAGTGAAATTTTCGAACAGATATTTCTCAAAGATTAATGACGCTTACGGTAAAATAAAATTATCAAGCTCTGCGTCGGGGAATTCCCCAGAGCCTGATGCTTTATTTTTTCCTTTATTTAAAACTGGGTTGGATCATTTGTGAGGTTATGGTGACCTTGCGCATGCCCTTGAGAGGTTAGGCTACTGCGAAAATTAAAAAAAAATCGTTCGTCGCTTGAAGCAACTCGAATTAGAGAGTAAGTTCTGACAAATGGTGCAGGAATCGCAGATTAAAGGTAAATTTATCATTACAACGATATAATTGCTAGTAAAACTTTGAGGAATTATCAGAGTGTGAAATTTTCGAAGAATCGATTTTTTTTGCATTACCCGATAGTATAGGCGGTTATAAACATGCTGTTCAATTTTGACTTGACTTTTGGTACACTTATTCAGTGTAATAGGACTTTAGTCTTGACTGACGTTTTTCTTCTAAGGATTTATTTTTCATTGGTTATCAACAATAATGTCATTTTTTCTCGAAAAATCGAAGTAAAAGTTCATCATTTTTTACGATGATTGAAACACGATAGCGAAAAAAAGCTCGGTCGAATCTTAGGCAATATTATTTATTTTAATGGGCTATACCTACTTAGGTGGGTAAAAAATAGCATTTCCCAAAAATATTGCGATTCGATAGTATAAGCTTTTAGCTATATACCCTGAAAATTTCATTGAAATATTCCGAAAACTGAATGAGCTAGAGCGTCAACAGTCGGTCGGGCGAGCGGTGGCAGCACCATACTTCAAACTTTAAACGCGTTTTTCTCGACTCGCTGTTCAAAGTCTGTGGACATGATTTCTCGAGAAGCACTTGATGGATTGTTTCCAAATTTAAGGGAGATACGATGAGAAACATTTAAAGGTCGTTGACGATCTCACTTTTCAAAAATCGATCTTCATTTTTTAACAGTTACGTAAAAATGACGACTTTTTTTACATAGATGTTGTAAGCTCGAGTTTCAATTCGTCGCCACGTTGTTGAAAAAAATGATTTTCAAAATTGACGATCGTCAACGACTCGTATTTGTTGTTAACTTGAATAACCCGTTTAGTTTTTAGATTTCGAATGGACCGTTTAAGCTGGAGAGAGTCCACCGCCAAACGGCGTGAAAAAATGTCTTCAGCTGCCGGTGGCCATGTTTTCCTTGTTTTTCCATGTTTTTGTGATTTTTTTTAAAGGCTGTCAATGTATGTACCTTTGTGTTTAAAAATGCGTTTTTTTTTCACCAACCGTTACCCAGAAAAAATTCGGAATTTGGCCATTTTTTCGGGCCTCGATGTAGCCCCTTAAAAAATTACTGTCTCGCACTCGTACGCGGGACGGTTGTTCCCTACGGAACTTTCACGCATCCCGAACAAAGGAAGTTACCGGTAGGGAGGGCAGGAAGGGGGTAATTGTATTTTAACGTCTTCTCAACGCGCCGTGAAAGAAAAGCCAGCATAAATTCGGAGTATTGGTTAAATTTTCCGTTCTACGTGTACAATGTTGCGTAATAGAGAGAATAAAAAAATCTTCGTACCACGTGCTTTCGTGGTGATCGCGTTGATCGAAATGGTCAAAATGTCATTATAACACGATTCTAATCAGGGACTCTAATTCGCGGTCTCGTGGTTATTCGCGTCGGATGTATAGTCAAGTAGCTCGTCATTGATCGTGGATGGAGCGCGGGCGCGTGCAATTCAAGGTCACAGTCGGGAAGGTTCTTGGCCCATTTGTTCTACTGCCGCATACCGTGCTAATAGCGTCAAATTATGAAACAAAATTACGCCATTCGACTTATTGTTTATTTCGAACGATCATTTTGGAGGTTCGAAGAACCAGATGAATTTTTCTTCACGTGTAACCATCAAATCTGGCTTGTGACAGCTGGCGTGTGTGCGTAATCAACGCGAACGGTGTATATTATATTTAGCAGTAGACGGTATATTTCATAATTTTGCTTGTGCGATATTTGTCACGCGCAACGCTGTAGTAACGTCGTATGACGAAATATTCTGCTCAAATTTCGAATTCAAGTATGTATGTGCACTGTATCGGAAATTTCTTATTTCCTTTTTTTCGTAATATTGTACCTATCTCGGCTCTTATGTCATTCGGGTGAATATCGAACTACTTATTCTTATACTAGGGTTACGTGTCGATTGGAGTGGAGAAACTTACCTCTATTTTTCGAGCAGACGATAAAACAAAACTTCGTAGGATGAATCGTCGAGGGTATTGAACGATAATAAGAATTCTGAGAGAAATAAATCGATCACGCGCTAAACACAGGGACACACACAACTACCGGAGCGAAGTGCCTCCTTCGAAGTCACTTCGCGTTCTGTCACGAATCCGGGGACGCAAGGATTGTGATACCGACGGGTTGAAAGCGCAGCGATGCTGCCACCGCGGCGTTCACTCGAAACTCCAGACGCAAGGAGTTTTTGCTACGTTACTCGTGTGTGATACGGTATTAGCGATTGGTGGATTTTATACCACACTCCATGGAGTAGTGGATCCATTCGAATGATCAATGTAAGCGATGGAAAAAAATGTGATCGTGTAGTATGTCATTACTGGCAACCTCCGGTCTACTCGTATCTATCGGCGTATGAAGACGTAATAACGTCTTGTACGAATGACGCTCACACGTGTGGCAGGCCGTTTTTATTTTGCTTGCATTGACAATCACTGGAATCCCCGTTTTTTGATGATTATCTTATCCGCTATTTGTCGATATTAATTGTTACGTGAGACAAAAAATACGCAGACTTCCGGTTGAGATTGTACTTGGGCTGAGTGGAGCACAGGATGTGCAATACATGTATAATATATTATCGATAATATTAACCGCAATGTTTTCCTCTTTATAAATTGTGACGGTTTTAAAAAATTTAGATCTGAAGAGACTGTTTAATGAATCTGAACGTTTTACCAACGTCTTTGAATACACGTGCATGTTGCGTGCCTACCGAGCGAGCCAACGACTATCAGCAGTAGAAATATTTCCTAACCTATCAGACTTAGGATAAAACTTTTCCTACAAAAGTTGCTTTTAAATGAAACCACTATTTTTTCAGACCTTTATCAGAAAACTATAGGGTGACTCAAAAAGACCTGACATTTAAATTTATTAATCAAACGTATTATTTATTTTAAAAGTGCGAATATTTTTGTTTTGAAACGTCAGGTCATTTTGAGACACTCTTTAAAATCAAGGTCACGCCCAAATTTCGGGACGATCGATCGAGATTGAGCATAAAAATCGAGAAAGCAAATTTGATGTTTTGAACCTAAAATTGATTGAAAAAAACGGTGCAAACTCCTATAGAAGATGCTCAAAGGTGCAAGGTAGGTGCACTTTCAATGCACGCTTGCAATCTTATTCGCATTAATTGCATTATTAATCACGTCAGTCTGTATTAACGACCAGGCGCTAATTGAAGTTTCAATATTCCAATACTGGAGAAAAATCGAGGTTCATCGTACGACTTCGTTTACATTGTTCGCAATTAAGAATCTTATCAACTTGTTTTGGGAAGCAGTGAGAAGTTTAATTGTGGGTTTGAGGCAACCCCAATTGAAGAGGAAGCTTCAACATATGGTGCAGGCATCGCAAGATTGAAAGTCAACTTATGATTACAATCGTATAACTGCTAGTAAAACTTTAAACGCGTTTTTCTCGAAATTATGATTTTCGAGACGGTGTACACGATTTATCGACATCTCACAAACGGATTGACATGAAATTTGGTACACTTATTCAGTGTTACAGTAGTTTAGTTTTGACCGACGGTTTTATTCTTACCGTTACTTTTTCATTAGTTATTAACAATAATAATGTAATTTTTCCTCGAAAAATCGGGAAAAATTCGAAACTTTTTATTTTCGTCATTGAAACACGATAGCAAAAAAAAGCTCGGTCAAGTCTTAGCCAATATTATATATTTTAAGAAAATACTCGTTTTGCTCGTTTCATATCAACCACGTGGCAAAAATCAAGTACACCGTTGAGTCTCTCGCGTTCAAAGGTCCTACACGAGTTTTTTTATAACTTCTTTAATTATTAATATTCTTAAATAAAATTTGATACACATATTTGTTAATGTACATACAAGTAAATGTCTAAACGATTTTTCAACCATCTTACATGTTCCTACAAAATTAATTTTTCTAAATAACCCTGATTTTCGGGTCTTCACAGTTGCCTAACGCCTTAATAAGACGATACAATCAATGCGAATCAGATTTTAAGCGTGTATTGAAACTGGTATCCATCACTTTAAGCACCTCTTATAAGAGTTTGTACCGTTTATGATTGCACCGTTTTTCAAGATCAATTCTAGACTAAAAAATTAAAATTTCTTTTTTAACAATTTTTTACACCGAATCTTGATCGATAATTTTGAAATTCGGTGTGTCAAGTTATTTTCAGTTCCTTGATAAAATTACGAAAAAAATAACGGTTCCATTTTGAAAAATGGCGATGACCTTGCTGATGCCCCGTCGAAATATGTAACTTTGTAGGACAAGTTTCCTCCGAAGTCTGATAGGTTAGAAAATATTTCTACGGTTCACACTTGTTGCCTCATTGCCTATATATATATACGAGTACTTCCTCTTTCGATTCGGGAGTTTCAGGGCCGCGGTCGGAATATAAAGTAGGGCTTTGTTTTGTCCTTGATGTTTTTCATCTACGCCACAAACGTATTTTTATTTGGGGAGGGATTATATTTAGTAGTATCTCATGTTCAGATTTTTGGGACTACTTTCCGTATATAGTAGTACGACTCAACACGCTTTCTTCGCGAGGTCCACTGCTTCCACGTAAAACGTGAATAAAATAACCATTAATCTTCATGAAAGAAAAAAAAAATTTGCTTATGTGCCTGTAGGAGTGATATTTCGCAACGTAAGATGGCGTCGAATACGCTCGATCGGTAACAAAAATGTAATAAACTACTCCCGTAGGATTTTGCGGTTCGGATAATCTTTTCTGGTAAATATTCGGATGTGGGGCTCCTCAATATGTGTTTTAAAAAAACCCTCTCAAAAGAAATCCTATTCCTTTTTTCATAGTCCCTAAATAAATTGTCAAAGTCAGGCCTTATTTTCTGCCGCTAAAGTGGTGTTATCCCTTAAGCCAAATATTTCCACTTTCCTTTCTTTCTAGATACAGATAAGACAACTATACTCTCAACTGGGAGACAAATGTTCAAATTTGTGTCTCGCTGATTGAATATTTTCGTCCTGCGAAGGATATTTACTCGAACGACGCCCTACATTCGAGCCGTGTGTGGTACGTGAGTAAACACGTCCGGAGAGCTGCAACAGATGCACACGTTTACGTGCGTACGTGTCCTTGCGTACGTGCTCTTCTCCGCGTATTTCAAGCATTGAACAAAGTAGGTTTTTTTGTTACATGAACGACGTCGTGCTGCACGCAGCGTAGTCAGCAACACATCGTTGAAGTGTTCCTGACGAGAGATCTCTCGTGATAGGCCTGTTCCTGTGTCGACCCCATGTGTGAAATACATGGACCTCCGGCAAGAGGGGCGAGAGTGTAGACCGCGTAGACCAGTGTAGACAAAGAAATTGGGCACTCGCGGGCGTGTGGGAGAGAGCGTGAGCGAGTGGGGAGCGGGAGAAGAGCGAGAGGCAAGCAGGAAAAGAACTGTCGCAGAGGAACCATGTTTTGTATTTAGGTACGCTTGGGCGGTGACCGGTGCCCTCCGCACGTGGCATAACCAATACGTATATATAGCAGAGTTGATAACTTCAAAAGAAAAATATCGCTTACGATGCTTGAACTACGCGCTTGTATCTAGTACGATGACCTTAAATCACAGAGCTGCTGTTCCGTTAAGGGGTCGACATAAGTGTGAAATTACGGAAATAAGATTTCTTCTTTGCTTTACAATTCAATATGTCGAAAACTATTGTGAGTCGCTAAAAATTGCTTTAGGGGTTGTCTTAAAATATTAAAAGGTTTGTGCAAAATTCCAGCTCAATCGGAGGGTGGGCCTTTCCGGACCTTATACCTCAAAACAAAAAACGCCCAAAAAAGTCGCATTTTTCGTTGAGCCACAGGCTTAGATCTTGAGTAACAAAAAATCGAAAAAAAATGGGAATATAAATGGTCCGTGATGGAGATTACAATTGTAGGAAAATATTCAAACGACGAATCGTAGGATTTCACAAAGACAGTTTTAATTAATATAGTTCTCCCGGTTGGTCGGGATGCTAGTGTACATTAGCCAATTAATCAGCTTAACAAATACAGCAAGACTCTTCGAGGGTGATCGCGACTGGACACCGCGAGGTCGGGAGACAGAATGTCCCTCCGTTGTCCATTCCTAGGCGCCTCGCCTAAGACCCTTGGGCCTTCGTCCCTTGTCTTCTCCCTTAGCTCCGGAAAACAGCCCTGGCGTTTATGACCCACTCAAGAGTCTCGTAACCCGATCTCCGACCGAGTCCCGTCGACGCAAAAGGAAGAGGAACGAAAAACTTTTCCCACATTCGGCCGTCCTGCAATTGAGTCGTCCTCGGCTCATCATCGTAGACACATTTGCACGTCGACAATGTTTCTGTAGGGAACAAACGTACATAGTCGCCACGGCCACATGTACCCCAAATTAGAAAGATTTCAGATCGTCCAATTTTTTTTTTCGGTTGGGTCTTCCTCGGGATGCAATCGCAACTCTTCTCAAGCACAGTGATCAGCTCCGCTCGAGACAGCCAATCACACCACGACTATTACCCCTTTGGATAGGTTTTTGAGGTAAGGGAACCAAGACCGCACCAGGACTTTACCCCACGGGATCTCACCTGAAACACTCCAATGCTACGTGCCTTACGTGCGACTTTAAACCGTCTAACGTCACAGGCGATTCTCATGCCGAACTATCATGCATAGTTCCGTTTCCTAGTTTTTTTTTTTTTTTTTTTGCATTTGGAGTGTATTGACAGAAGGATCCCCATATCCCGCAGATGCCTGGATGTTGGTCTAACGTGATCGCGGGCCACACCAGGCTCCTATTAGCACATCTACCCGATCACGTGAGGCATTGTGCGAAGCGCTGGCTCACGCCCATGGTCAGAACCTCCGCCGAGGGAACTCCATTACACGAACCTGACCACCAAGGTTTCGCTTAGCATGCTGAGTACTCGACTTGGTACCGGTCAAATTCTTGCCTTGCCCGGAGCCTCCTTATACATCAGCTCTTGACCGGTAAGCCATGGGTAGGACAAGTCCGGACTCGCGGCACATGTTAGTTAAGCGTGCAACAGGACAGTAAACAGGACAGTAAAGCTTAAAGAGAGAAAAACACACCATTCAATTTTTAGTGTCGGATAGTACAGAGTTCGAAAGCGGAGAGGTTGTCACAGTAGAGAAACGCTATTTCAAGTTGTCAAACAACATTGACCAACTGACTCATTTGGCAACATCGAGTTGCCCATCAAATTTCACATCCAATTCCCTGGATTACCAATAACAACCGCAATCGGTTACAAACCGTCTTCTACTGTGACAGGAAGAACGAAGAAAAATAGCGTCTCCCAGGCTCCTATCCCGCGCACTCTGGCCAGGAGTCGACGGTGGACCTGCCGGGTACATAGCTAAACAGTAAAATGGCGTCTCCCGGGCTCCCATCCCGCGCACTCTGGCCAAGAGGCGACGGTGGGACATCATGGGTACATAGCCAACCAGAGGGTGGCCACCGTTGCCTCTACTGGGCAACACCACACCTCTTTCATCAAAGACGTATCTGCCTACAGGCCCGAAAATTGCGGCGCACTGTTACAGTCTCGTCGAAAGGAAGTCCAGCGTCCTCGATGGTAATACGAGGGTGACCCATTTTCGCCAGGCCGTCAATAGGGACGACGCTCCTCTGACACTTCGCCTTCCGAAGCGCACGCAGGTCCTTGACCTCGTACCGATCGTTCGGCAGAACAGCGGCGTTTTTGAACGGCCCCTCGAACTCGGCCATCAGCTTCCGGCTCTGCCCTGTTGCGAAAGGATCCGTGGCCACCACAACGACATCTCCGTTTGAACACCGCGGGGGCTTGGACCCCCGCGCGTCGTATGCCGTCTTCTGGCGCTGGTGTTCTTCATCCGTCGAACGCTTAGCTTCCTTCCACAGTTCCTTGGGATCTATTCGATAGAGAGACGACTGGATCCGACCGAGTAGCACTGCACGCGCACTGCTGCGGGTCTTCTACCCATGCAACAGCTGCGCAGGGCTCCCATGCGTCGCTCGATTTGTAGAGGGATTGATTCCACTCTGCACCTTCGACAAGAAGTCCTCCCACGTATCCTCTGGCGCCCAGCACCCGTTGCTGCCAAGGAGCTCAGGATAGTGCGATTCATACGCTCACATTGGTCATTTGCCCGTGGCGTTGCCGTCGCATTGAGGACATGTTTGAACTCATACGCCTTACAAAATGGAGCTAAATGATGCGAGATGAAACAGATGTTGCTCACAATCTGCGTTGGGACCCCAAATAACGCGAATAATTGGTCGAGCGCCTTGATAACTCATTTCGTTTTCCTGTCTCTTACGGCTTCGACGAGTACGCAGAACTTCGTGAACCCGTCTTCTATCGACAGTATCTGTGTGTTTTTTACGCTTGATCCGTATAAACGGGCCCACGTGGTCCAGATGCAATGTATGAAATGGGATCGAGACCTTTTCGATGGGGTGTAGTAGACCCGGTTTACGACCAGACGAGGATTTATAGTATAGGCAGTTAAGGCACGCATGTACGTATTTAGTTACGAATTTACGCATCCCGGCAAACCAATAACTTTCTCGGACCTTTTCAAGGGTCCTTTCCACAGAAAAATGTCCCTGATCGACATGACACATCTTTACGATGTTGAAACGTGACGCACGTGGCACTAGCCACTTACTACCCGTTTCGGTTCTTCAGAACACCACACCACCCTTGAGATCGTACTTTTCGAAGTATTGTTTCGTGTCAGGCTGAACGTCTCCAGATTCTAAAATTTTACGGATTATGTCTATGTTCGGGTCTTGCATTTGGGCAACCTTTATCCATTCAGCATCCGTTACGTCTACGAGCTGACACTCCACTGGGTTTCGACTCAGATAGTCGACATGTGCGGCTTGTGCCCCCGGCCTATACACGATTTCGAAATCGAAGTCCTGCATGTAAACCCACCACCTAGCTACGCGTGGTTGTATATCCTTTTTTGTGGCAGTCGCTCTTACCGCGCTGCAGTCCGTCACCACGGTGAATTTGACGCCTAATAAATATACCCGAAAGGACTTAAGAGCTTCGACTATGGCTAACGTCTCTAGGTCGTAGGAATGGTACTTTTGTTCCTCGACCGTAGTCTTACGGCTATAGTATGCTACGACCCTTTTCTCTGTGTCTGTTTTTTGTATAAGCATTGCTCCGAGTCCTATTGAGCTGGCGTCTGTATGCAACTCTGTCACCAGCCTGGGGTCGTAAATGGCTAATACGGGCCTATTGGAAAGAATGTGCTTTATGGTATCCACGGCTTTTGACTGTTCGGCGGTCCATCGCCATGGGGCATCTTTGCGCAGCAAATTCGTCAGAGGCACTACAGTGCGGGCGTAATCTTTAACGAATCTTCGAAAATAACCCGCGAGTCCCAGAAATTGGCGCACCTGTTTTATATTGCTAGGATAAGGGGCTTTAACTATCGCGGCTGCCTTAAGTGACCCAGGTCGAACCCCCTCCCCCGATATCTCCCTTCCGAGATAGTCGATCTTTGGCTGCAGAAATTTACATTTGGAGAGGTTCAAGGTAAAATTATGTTTTTTCAAGGCCTCTAAAACTGACTCCAAATGTTTGAGGCCGTCCTCTACGGTCGACGTAGGGATAAGGATATCGTCCATATAGAGCAGGGCTCGACCAAACCTTAAGTCACCCAGAGTTTTATTCATGGCCCTCTGAAATACAGAGGGCGCATTTGCAAGTCCGAAAAGCATGCGCAAAAACTCATAATGCCCATCGGGCGTAATGAAGGCGGTTTTTTTCCACGGATTCTGGATGCAATGGAATCTGGTAAAACCCCGACATTAGATCTAATGAAGTAAAAAGCGACTTGCCTCCCAGCTGATCGATCTGATCCTCGATTAATGGCAAGGGGTACTTATCGCGTTTGGTGATTCTATTAAGTGCTCGGAAATCTACACACATCCGCGACTCGCCATTCTTTTTTCGGACCAAGACGACTGGGCTTGCATAAGGCGATCGGCTCTCGCGGATGATATTATTAGCCTCTAAATCTGCTACGATTCTCTTCACTACGTCGCGCTCTTGAAATGACATGTGGTAAGGTCGGTGATACACCGGCTCTTCCTTCAACAATTCGATTTTCATTTCTGCGACATTTGCTCTCCCAAGCTCGTCAACCTTGAAGGATATGTTCGCCCTGAACCGGTTGAGAAGGTCGATCAAACTTGAACGTAGCCCCAAGTCGAGCCCTGGGCAATCAACGTCCCTTTCGGTTATACGGGCACCTCTACTTTTGTCCACTACATTAATGCTAGGCGCTTCGGGGATCTTGCCATCTCCCGCCGACCTGACGAACGCCAGATCACTCGCACCAACTACCGCTCTGACGCTGGGGTCGGCTAAAATGTTTCGCCCGACCAATATTTCGCGAGAAATCTGGTCATCGGGCAAGACATAAAAGCCAGCCACAAACGTCATCCCGTCTATGGTGAGATCGACTTCCGCCCGGCCAATGGCTATGGATATCGATGAGTTGAACCCGGACAGCGTTTGGTCTGTTGGACGTAACTTCAACTTTAACGTTCGCGCCATACTTTCCTTCATCACGGAGCAATCGCTTCCCAAGTCTATAAAACACTCGTGCGCTATCCCGTTTACCTTACATAGTTTAAGGGGTTTTTGCACTTCTGCTATAGTGCATACATGGGGAGCATTCCTCGGCCTTTCTCCGGCTAGTCAGGATTGGGTGGATTTTCTTTCGGCTATTCTACGATAACATTTTTCATCTGTGTGACCTGTTCTACCGCAATAGTTGCATTTTGGGCTATTCTCCTGCGGACGAGAGGTCCTAGACAGCCTAGTTTCGCGCAAGAACCCGGGCTTGCGGCAGTTTTCCTTCTTGTGGCCCCTTTTGCCGCAAGAGTGGCAACGGACCCGCGCATCCGCGTTGATTTTTCCTGGCCGACTTTCGTTCGCAATGGCGTGCCCCCTTTCCTTGATTTTAGACGTCGTTGGGGAAAGAATTCCTAAACAATGGTTTAATTCAGCAATCGTTTTGTATCGAGATGCTAGAACTGTTTACGGATATTCTCGTCGTGTATTCCTTAAGCTAACAAAAGTCGACAATCTGTTATTCTTGGAGTCCTAATTTGGAACAGTTCAGTTTGCCTATTTTAACGAAACAATACGACGGCAAGTCGTGACTCGGTTTGCTGGAATATTCTACTGCTTTCTTTAGCAAGTAACCGAAACATTTTACTTCTGGAAATTGTCTCACGAGAGCACGCTTAAATGCCTCCCACGACAAGTGCGCGTCATGCAACCCATCATACCAAATCCTCGCGTTTCGCCGTAATCTACACACCCCCAAATAGAGTTTGGTCCTACTGTCCCAATCATACAATATGCTACACGTGTTGACCTTTCCTAGCCAGTCGGCGGCAATTGAAGTATTTTGTCTTGTGGATCGAACTCGGGTAAAACCTTTTCACTCGCGAAATGATTTGACTGCCACGAACTGGATTTTACGATACCTGCGAGGTCGTCAGTGAGTCTGGCAAAGTCCGAATCACGGCTCTTACTTGTGGAGCTCCTGCGCGGACTGATGCTGTGGGCACGCAGTGGGCTACGACGTAAACGCGACCCGGATTGTTGTCGCTCCGTTGCTGTATCGGAATCGCTAGAAACTTCGCGGTAGCGCTTTCGCGACCTTCCGTCCTTATCGTTCACGTGTCCTTCAGATTGCTCTGCCCACTGCCCCGAAGACATTTTGCTCTCAATGTTTGTCCACACTTGTTCGCACACGATGTTTTTGTTTCGCACTAACTCACTTAGTTCATCGACGAAACACGCAAGGTATGGATTAGAGTCTACAGTACGGCAGACAGTATTGTCTTTAACAAAGATGAGCGGAGTGTATCCCACTTCTGATATGTAGGAAAATATTCAAACGACGAATCGTAGGATTTCACAAAGACAGTTTTAATTAATATAGTTCTCCCGGTTGGTCGGGATGCTAGTGTACATTAGCCAATTAATCAGCTTAACAAATACAGCAAGACTCTTCGAGGGTGATCGCGACTGGACACCGCGAGGTCGGGAGACAGAATGTCCCTCCGTTGTCCATTCCTAGGCGCCTCGCCTAAGACCCTTGGGCCTTCGTCCCTTGTCTTCTCCCTTAGCTCCGGAAAACAGCCCTGGCGTTTATGACCCACTCAAGAGTCTCGTAACCCGATCTCCGACCGAGTCCCGTCGACGCAAAAGGAAGAGGAACGAAAAACTTTTCCCACACAATAGCGTAACGCGTTCGGATATTTGAAGAAACGGAACGAACGAAACCGAAACCCCAATTCCATGGTGTCCCTAAACTCGTATTCCTCATTGTAGTAAGATTTCCTTACTAGATGTGTGTATATTTTATAAAGGTGAAAAGATCCAACGGCCTCGTACTAAGATATAGGGTGTCTCAAAATGACCTGACATTTAAATTTATAAATAAAATCTATTATATATTTGAGAAGTACGAATATTTTGATTTCAATATAAGGTACAAACATGGAGGTTACGCGTGGAACACAATATCCGATAAATAGCCGCCTCGTCCCTGTTTGCAAACGTTCACTCGTTTGACGAAATTTTCAATCATATTTTGGCATAATTGCGGACTCATTTCATTAATAGTGCGTCCAATTGCTTCCTCGAGCTCCGGAATGGTTTGTGGGTCATTGGCATACACTTTTCCTTTTAGAAAAGCCGAGAGTAAGTAGTTTCCAATTACGTCAAATCGCACGATCTTGGTGGCCAATTCACATCGCCGCGGTGCGAGATAACACGACCATGAAACTTCGTTCGCTATAACTATGCAGTAACAATGCAGCAAATAACAATTTCTATGCTTTGCTCGATCGTGTAATTCTTCATGACTTAACCTCAATGCTCCTTGACGCGAGTTGTCAAAGATTAGTACTCTATGTTCGCCACGAAAAAAATGGCGCGCAATTTAAAATGTCAGGTCATTTTGAGACACTCTGTTGTAGCAAGATTACCTTACTACGGTTATATTTTGTAAAAGTAATGTCCAATGGACTCGTACAGTATGGTAATGATATGAAGTCTCTCGTGCAATATGGCAATAATATAAAGTCTCTTAATATTTTCGACGCGTGACAATGAAGCGTCGATATACGACTTGCAGCTTGACCATGCGTTTTTGTCAACGGTTTCGCATGGACTGCTTTGAAAAAACGTCGAAACCCTTGCAGAGGCTTCAACGCGTTCTTTGTTGTTTAGAAAAGCCCTCGTTCAGCGATTACACGTCTTCCGTGTGACTGTCGTGTGTGTACGTGATTGAATTGTTCAATAATGTCGTTATGTTTTGGTTTGTCGTCGAATACTTTGAAAAGAAATAAGTGGAGAGAACGTAGCCACGTGTGAGCTGAAAAGTAAATAAGACGCAGCCGCGGAAGCGAAAAAAAAACAGTATGGGCTCTCTCGACAATTTTCCTCGTTCCGAAACCTTTCCACTGAAGAGGGCGTTCGGTATCTATATATAGATATCGCTGTTGTCGCCCAGTCGATGGATAAGAGTTTAGGCTACTGTGACGATTCGAAAATCAGTTTTAACAAAAATTAATTTCGAAGGAATAAGTAAAATGATCCAAAAAGGGTCCGAAAAGGTCCTAAAATCGTTTGGGCATTTATTTCTATGTGCATTAATAAAGTCATGCACCTAATTTCATAAAAAAATATGTATTAAAGAAGCTATAAACAATCCCACGAAGGACCTTTGAACGTGAGGGGCTCAACGGTGTACTTGATTTTGTCCACCCGGTTGACCTGAAACAAAAAAACAAGGCTTTTTCTGGAAATAGATAATATTGGCTAGGACTTGACCAAGCTCTCCTTCGTTATCGTGTTTCAATCATCAAAAAAATGTTTGAATGTTTTTTTTTACGATTTTCCGAGGATGAATGACATTACTATTGTTAACAACTAATGAAAATAAATGTTAGGAAGAAAAACGTCGGTCAAGACTAAACTACTGTAATACTGAATAAGTGTACCAAATTTCAAGTCAATCCGTTTATTAGACGTCGAGAAGTCATGTACACCGTTTTGAAAAGTGTAGTTTCGAGGAAAACGCGTTCAAAGGTTTACTAGCAATTCTATCGTTGTGATCATAAGTTTATCTTCGATCTGCGATGCTTGCACCATATGTTTGACCTTTCTTTTCAGTTTGAGTTGCTTCATGCGATTATGGATTTTTGTTTAAATTTCACAGTAGCCCAACTCCTTAATATTTTCTATTTCCTGAAACTGGTCGATTTAGCTTTCGAATTTATAAATAAATGGTAATAGGGTAACCGCCAAGGACGACCAAATAATTCAACTTTTATTAATCCTAATCAGTATTAAAATCCACAATATATCGAAAAAATGCAATTTTACGAAAGAAGCATCGACTTGAGTGGAGTTTTGGACATTTCAGTTTCGCCTTATACGTTTACGTCTTTCGAAGCAAACATGTATATGTGGTTTTTTTTAGTTTTTCGGAATTCGTAGCTACTTTAGAAACCCTCATCATTTCATGCCATCTGTCGTTGAGTGGCACATGCCCGTTATATAGACGCACGTGATCGGTGGCAATGAATATGTAAATGATTCTCTTGGACTTACGCCTAGATGAAATCGTTAAAAATATACATTTTTGGTTTGCGACGGATTTTTAAAATAAAATATTTTGAAAATATTCTCTGGCAAGTTAATTTTCTTTTTTTCACGTTGACTTGAGTTTTTGTTTACTCTGGTTTTTCTTGAAATAACTGTTTCAAAATCGATGACTACGATATTTAAAAAATCACTGCACCGATCAACTACAAATTTTACGAGCTTCTTTACATATCAAAAAGCAGTACCTCAACGAAGGAATTTTTTTTCGGTACAAGGTTTTTTTTCCCAACGAAAATATAGCGTTTTTTTCTACCGAAATTCGATACTTTCCCATTAGACTGCCGTCATGTTTTAGAAAATCCATATTTTATTATTCCCTTCGTCCAAGCACTAGATAATTTCATGCAGAAACTAAATGCGTTTGAATTTTTTAGTTCGGGTGATTTGTTGTCGAGCAGCAATGGTCGACGCGAAGGACATTTTTGAAATACCGGTCCGCACAAATCGTATGTACCACATTTATGAGAATTTTTCAATACAAAATTGTAAAGGATACCTAAAACCATACCCTTTAATGGAGATAAAAATGAATTTGAGAGCCTGTACACCTTTTCCCAAAAAAAAGTACGAAAACTTTCCTTTTTTCGCCCACGAGCTAGGCGTAAGCAGTTAAATATTATTTTCTATACGAAAAATGACGAAGTAAAAACCCAAACAATCCCATCGGCTAGACGATCAGTTACGTAGGGCATTTGTGATCCTACCCAACGCAACGCGTTTTTTTCTGTTGCCTAGCGGCGCGCTGTGAACCGCTGAGTCGTAGTATAGCGGATGGGAGTATTTTAGCTCCACACGTTCAACCCCCCCCCTGTGGTTTGAAAAAATCCGGAACAATTCTTGAAAAATATTAATCTAGCCGAGGAATATTATTAGTTGTTGACAATTATATGTTTCGGAAAAAAATGCACGAAACGATTTGTATTCAACAGTTTTATTCAATAACGTTTTTTATAGAAACCAGTAATGTTATGTAGAGCGTGGACATGAGAACAAAGAGATGTGTCCATTGCTATTTCCTGGTTACATACATCGCCGATTCTTAAAGCCCACCGAGCGAGGTCTCCGATGTTTGCTTATTTAATAACGTACTATCTGTATTTGCAAAATTTAAAGATATTACATTCTAAACGATTCATAAAGTTTTAGTTAAATATTATTAAAATTAGGTGAATACCGTCGCGTTACCAAATTCTTCCATGCGTGGTCCGATACGTAATCTTTTTTTTCGAACACAGCGCCACGAGTCTATGTGAAAGAATCGAAAGGTCAATGTTATTGTCATTACAGTGGAACCTCTCATAGCGTACGTAATAGGGAGACAATGTACGCTATCTGAAGTACCAATCGCGAGCCAGAACCGGCTGTAGTCGATCGACTGCTATCCCCACCATTCCCCTTCCTTGACACTCGTGCAGTGTCGTGACTGCAGACCCCGTGTTCGCTCGTACCGGTATGAGATTTTGTAAACAAAACCGCGACAACATAAAAAGTACGTAATTATTTACATATAATAAAAATCAATTATTCGCTGTGAACATTTTGGCTGATACGCGATTTGTGTTATTAATACGAAAATACTAATAGTTCAGGTAGACATAACCTCCAAAAAACGTTCTTGTTTACAACGAAATTTTAACCTTGAAATGATTATTTTCAGCATTGTTTAAAAAAAATCGCTATGAGCAAAAATCATAATTACCGGCGACTAGATTTTTCTGAAAAATGAGAAATTCTAGCTCGGCTGGACAAAGGAGAATCAGTGACGAAACTGGCTGCTGAGTATAACGTCACCCATCCAACTATTTGTCGCATTAAAGGCAAAAGAAAAGAACTGGAGGAATATGGCTCAATAATAACTGATAAGGCTCACTCAACAAGAAACGAATGAACAAAATGGAAAACCAGCCTCTCGATGCTGCATTATTCAAATGGTTTCATCAGAAACGTTTACTAGGAGAGCCGGTGTCAGGCCCAATCCTGCAAATGGAAGCGATTCAAATGAATCGCATGCTCAAAGGTCCTGAGAATTTTCAAGCCAGCAACGGTTGGCTGTGGAGGTAAGAATTATTTTAATAGCTGTGAAGTCCCATGGATGTCGATCATTTTTGTGCAATTTCAATTAACTAGCAATTATTGACAAATTTTCTTATCGATATGTTATACTCTAAAGCTTCATTTTATGCCATACGTATAGTGAAATGAAGACTGCAGAACGTATTCGCTGATCTGAAAATTCAAGATCTGTAGTTTCGCTGTGAAAAAACTAGCGACGCAGTAGCTAAATGTTATGTTTAACTCTAGCGATGAGAGATTTGTCAATGAAAATTTTCAATTTCTTTGTCCAAAACACAGCGAAAGCTTTGAATAATGAAATTCCTTACAAGATAGTTTGAAATAGTTATTTCATTATCTCTCTGACAAATCTTTTGCGTATTGTATGCATGAAAAAAAATGAAAACAAACTTGAAGCCTGGTTTATAAAAAACAGTCTGCGTTTAACTTTCTGCTAGAAATAATGTTACTTGAATGATATCTTATAGCTTCTCTTTGATCAATATAGGTTGCTTAGATTGAATAACAATTAAAAGAAACTATTATACGTATTGTATCTGATCTATATCGGCTGGGAATTATGATTATTTTTGTACTGATGAGGTTCAAGAAAGCCGTGAAAAATTCAACTTTGATATTTTGCATTACAGATTTAAGGAGCGACATGGGATTCGTCAATTAAGTATTCAAGGAGAAAGCCTCTCAAGTGATGTCGAAGCTAGCCAACAATTTCTTCGTCGTTTTACTGCGGAAATGGAAGAAAAAGCATACGATCCCGAAAATATTTATAACGCCGATGAAAGTGGCTTGCAGTGGAAGTTACTCGCATAACGCACTCGAGTGGAATACACTCGCAAGTCAGTCTGAGCAGACTGCACGAGGTCGGAAAGTAATGAAGGATCGCATCACTATCATGCTCTGCGCTAATGCAACGGGAGCCCATAAATTGAAAATCCTAGTCATAGGGAAATCCAAGAACCCCCGCTGCTTCAAACATGTGACTACTTTACCCGTAATTTACAAAAATCAAAAAAGTAGTTGGATGGATCGGGAGTTGTTTGAAGAATGGTTTACCGAGTGCTTTGTACCGGAAGTTCAAGAGGAGCAGCGACGTACGGGCAGAAGCGGAAAAGTCGTTTTGCTGGTTGACAACGCCCCTTCGCACAAGCTATCACCAGAGTGCATTGCTGCTTATCCTGATTTCGTCGTTGATTTCTTTCCCCCAAATGTTACAGCGATAATGCAGCCAATGGATCAAGGGGTGACTGAAAAATTGAAACGAATATACAAGAAAAACGTTCTCAGCGAACTTCTTCTTGGAGATAGTGAAGAAAGCGTAACGCAGTTACTGAAAAGCTTCACTTTGAAAGATTGTTGTTACATGGTATCAGATGCATGGGATACCATGACAGCAGAAAACATCCGTAAAGCATGGAAGCCGTCGAATATAGGCACTTCGAACGCGCAAGTCTCAGAGCCTACTCTGAGACGCTATGAATGTTTCGGAAACGTTGCGAATACTTCATTGTATACCCGGTTGTGGTGGATGCGACGAAGATGATACCGCGGCATGGCTGAATAATGATCGAAATGACCCGGGCTGGCAAATTTTATCCGACGAGGGAATTGTAGCTCTTACAGCACTCGAAGTTTGTTACATAGTTTTTATTATCTTCACGAATTCGGTCGTTCTGCGAATTAGGGAATTTGGAGACAAAGTTTAATGAAATGGCGCTGTTTTCTTTGAAATTACAGTTGTATCCGCCCGACGTGTGTATACATAATTGGTATAACCATTTTCTAATATCGTGCACATTTTTTGAACTTATATTCCAGACTCCAGGTTGCCAACGAGAACTGAATCGTACTACAGCTGATGTCTCAGATACTGCAGATGAGGACCACGAAATTCTATTGGAAAAGCCAACAGCGAAAAATGCTCTTGGTTCAGTTAAAATCATTTCAAGGTGGTCGG
Source organism: Ophion costatus (assembly GCA_951751655.1). Taxonomy (NCBI): domain Eukaryota; kingdom Metazoa; phylum Arthropoda; class Insecta; order Hymenoptera; family Ichneumonidae; genus Ophion; species Ophion costatus. The sequence goes on along the minus strand of OX632363.1, from coordinate 19,535,768 downwards.
AATCAGAGAAAAATAGTAATCCTAAGAGTTTGCACGAGCTAAGAAAAATTCGCGCTGTGATTAGAGTCGCGTTGCAGAACGATAAAAAAATGAGCCTTAAAAACTCCTGAAACCGTACAAAAAACTCCGCTGCATCAAAGCTTTATTTACATTAAGAAAAAGAAAACTTATATGTTTAAAGAGTATTATTTTTAACGAAATAGTTGCTTTTAATACGCCTTGTGCATATAAAATGTTATCATTTTATAATAAATTTTATCGACAAAGTAAAATATTTTTTAATATGAAAAATTTGACAACATTGAAGCGCAAATGAAACATCTCCCAAAACACGTTTAAAAAAAATTACGGACACCCCTCTTAAGCGCCCTTCTGAAGTGTATGTGCGACGGCCCTGATCAATCCCCCCTCCAACCAACCTACTGCGTCCCGACGCTCCGCCCTCGTACACTATGAGAGTGTACGCTATGAGAGGTTCCACTGTATTATGGACCGAATCGATGTATCGATATCTTGAGGTGTGCGCGCCGACGCGGAAAAAGAACAATCAAGAAGTATCTAGTTTCCATGAGGATAATACCAACGAAGTTCGAGTTCCACAGAAGTACGTGGCTTACGAGAGTTTCGAAGCAAGAAAAATTATGAACACAATCTCGTACTTGAACGGTAAGATGTCATCAGCGTCGCGCTTGCAAAGGGAACCGTCGATAATGGCCTCTGCATACTGCGCGCGATGAGTGACGAGCGATGAGCGATATCCAATGGGAGCTTCACTCTCCCAGGGGGTTTCCGGAATACCTGAGCTCTCATTGGATATCGCTCATCGCTCGTCGCTCATCGCGCGCAGTGTGCAGAGGCCATAACGGTTCCCTTTACAATATTAAGGGACCAGGCTACTGTAAAACTGACGAACACTAATTCGTCGCTTTAGGCAACTCAAATTGAAGACGACCTTCCTCTGCTGATATAAATTGATGGTGCAGGAATCATATATTGCAGGTGAATTTCTGATTACAACGATATAACTGTTATACGTCAAACGAGTTTTTCTCGAAACTATGTTTTCGACATCCAATGAACGGATTGACTTGAAATTTGGTACACTTATTCCGCGTAACAGTTTAATTTTGACCGACTTTTTTTTAAACATTTTTGATCCATTAGTTATTAACAACAACGATGTCATTTTTCCTCAAAAATAGAAACAAGTCGATTTTTTATGCGTGAATCACGATAGGAAAAAAATGTTGATCAAGTCTTAGACAATATGATTTATTTAGCGAAAAAATTATTTATTTTTTTTAAGCTCCACCGGCTGACAAAAATCAAGTACACCGTTAAGCCCCTCACGTTCAATGGTGCTTTATGAGTTCATTCATAACTTCTTCAATTCTACAAATTTTTAAATATTAGGCACACAACGTTGTTGATGTACATACAAATAAATGTCGAAACTAGACGAGGGGGAACTAAAACGAGGTGGAATTAAATAAAGCGGTCAAAAAGCGTAGCATTTTTACATACGGTAAGGGATAGGAGGTGCCAGCCCCCTGGTGTTGGGCTGATGGTGTATACGACCGCGGGTGAATGCCACCGTCGCGATTTTCACGGCCTAGACGTGGTGCAGCGATATTTTAATAGGGCTGGTCAAAGATGGCCTCAAATGTAAACAATTACTTCGTTGTCGATTTCCTGTGGTTTGGCTATTAGATTTACCTCCATGATCGATTATAAAGATGCTGCTGCATTGAATTTTTATTTTCCGAGCTTTTTTAACTCTGTCAGCTTTGGATTTCGATGTTTCATGGTTATGAGTGACTCGCAGGTTTCGTGAAAGTGTCATTTTATTTTGCAGAGCATACTTTTTACGAGGGGCATGTGAAATGATATCTATATTTTTGGATTATCCAAAAATATAGATATCATTTCACATTTCATCCAATTTGTATATAACAGAAATAACGTTTGATATTGTTCGATTTATTATTTTTCTAAAGATCCAAACTCCGTCTACTTTGAGGATACGAAGCTACGTTCACACAGTGTTAGGAGCCGTACGATAATTGTAGTACATATGCCATAATTTCATGTCTACATGCGATGTACGATAGCACATGATTATCGTACGCCAATTGTGCGATCAATTTCAGCATGATGCAGAATTTGAGAATTCAGTCTACTCTTACGTTGATAGCCAATAGCGCAATACCAAATGCGATTCACTTTTACTCATGGCGCTATTGGCTTATTAGGGCGCCTTTAATCTAGACGCATGAAGAAGCTCTGCCGTGGTGCAACTGCAGCGCTTTTTTAGATAATACAATATGCATGTCATCTCATTGGTTACCATTTGCCAATCAGCGAACAAGAGAATGACAGTTCGATATTCGATCTTTCGAATATTTCGATTATATGTAAAATGTTAATTACACGAGTACATATATTTTCTGTTTTCGCGGACATAGGATTTATCGAAATATCAAAAAAATTCCTTTGTTTTATTTGTTACTCCCCTTTCATATTCTCTTCTTCTTTAAAATAGGAAACGTTGGCACACTTCGTACAAAACTTGCGAATAGTGAAGTTTTTTTTGAGCGAATTTTAAATGTTGGCGCCTTTATTGAACTTGAAACGGATGGAAAATCGGTTCACGTCTGTACCATACGTGAAACATTTGGTTTCAAAGTGTTCTATTAATTTTAAAACGGTAGTCTGCAAGAGATAAACTATAAAGTGTTTGTATACATATTCATTCATTTATTATAGACAATATTCTGATAGTACGATAATTTTTGCCCATTTACGATAATTCTACGCCCCTGGTACGATAAGTGCCTCGCTTTAGGTTGCCAACGCTGCATTCACAGCGTCGTCTCCTCTTTGCTCTTTTTAAATGGTTCGCCCGCATTGTTAACCTCAAACCGCCGTATCGAAAATTTTGCGAATTTTCGTACAAATAAGATACAATGCTGCTCGTTCGCGTGAACTCGGGTATTTTGGCGAAAGTACGAAGTTCCGTTGTGAGAATTAAAAAACGGGAATGCAGCGTTGCTGCGGTGACACAGAATGAGGAAGCCGTGCCGCAATATCCACCTATACTGGATCACTCCTTCGAAGGCCGTTTCCGAAGAAATCGTCAGGACGTTGCGAAGGAAATCGAAAATGCGAGATCAGTGGAGGAAAAAATGATCAAATTGAATATGCCGCGTTACTACGGATTCAGAGCGCTCATACTGAACGAATCGTTAATAGAGTACAACGCGGTCGATCAGATGCAATACTTGACGAGAACTCATGTACCGAACGAACCCGGTCTACCGTCCTATTACGACAAAGTCATTACACCGGAAAAGCTCAAAGACAAGGTCGAGCAACTGCGAGGATCCATCGAGGATTGTCTAGTTTTCGAGTATTCCAGCCGAAAGTAATTTTACATTCTTTTACATAATACTATGATCTTACTTCGCAGGAAATTCGATGCGTATGATTTTTTCAAAAGATCGCTCCCCCATAGGGCTGAAATTTACATGTTTGGATGATGAAAACCTTTTCAACTTTTTAATTTCATCACCCATAATCATATTTTGCAAATTTGTTGTATATCGCTAAACACGATTTGTTAAATTTCGGAAATCATAACTAAATCATTTCCAATGCATTCCCACAATTCAAACTCCAATGGCGTGCAATATTTCTGCCCATACCTGTTTGCAATTGGTACACCGACTTTTGCTTGTTATTTGAAGTCTTCTAATTATACCTAATTGGAGTACGTGTGAAAGTCAAGGATATTCTGTACATTTGGAACAGAGCTGAAGCAATCGAGTAAAGAAAGTGCCGAAGAGTAAAATGAAGACTCATAGTATAAAGAAGAGAAAGGTATAAATAAATAAAATGAAGAAGAATGGAATGGAGAACACTAAATACATAAGAGTAGTGAACTATCTGAGGCTGAAATGAAGGAGTGAAGAATGAAAAATAGTAAATAAGTACTAAAGAGTCGTAAAGTATTTAAGTGTAAAGTGAAGAAGTAGAGAACAGAAGAGTAGCAGTATAAAAAATAAACTGAAGAATAGTCATTAAATAATGAAGAGTATGAAATTATGTCCAGTTGGGGAATTATCTAAGAATAGAACATATACGTGAATTATTAAGAATAGAGTAGTAATGTATCTCTGAGTAAAATGAAAACGTATAAAATGAAGAATAGTAAAGTATAAAAGAATACAGTGAAGATGTGTAGAATGACGAGTAGCAGAGTATGAAAGAATAAAAGGCAGAACAGTAAAGTACCTGTGAGCAAAATGAAGAAGTATAGGCTGAAGAATAGTAAAGTGTAAAAGAATAAAATAACGAAGAGCAGAATAAGGAATAGTAAATAAGTGATAAAGAGCAGTAAAGTATCTTAGGGTGAAATAAAGAATAGTAAAGTACAAAAGAATAAACTGATACTGTTAGATGGGTGGTTGAGGTTAGGCTCCGGCGGTACATTGAGTTAAGCATAGCCAATACTCGGCACGTCGATCACGCATCAATCAGTGAGCCGAACGCCGATACTTCGATGCTTTGGTGTAGGTACTTCAGTGAAAGTCTGTGCACCAGAGAATCGGAAGAATATGGGGTCGTGTAGGAAGGACATTATAGGGCCGGTTGGGGCAAAATCAATGGGGTTGAATTTCGTATAGTTGGAATGCAACGAAAATTCCTTTTGGTACACCTTTTTTCATCAATATCCAAAAGCAAACATCGCAGATTTGTTGTGAACGTTGAATAAGAGTCCGAATAAATGGTTGCGTGCTTGTCGTAACTTAAATCTACTAGAGGAAATTTGGAAAGTTGAAGAAAAGTCACTTTCGTCGAGTGCCAACATTGCAAACTTGACTTGAACGTCATCCAAATCATTGTTGTATAGCTAAACGGCTCGTATTTATTGTACCAGTCGCATGGACAAGGACCAAGCCCCGTCGGAAGAGCCGGACGTGGTGGACGATAGAATGAGCAGGGTGGTAAGCAAGCATGTCCACAGACTGCTCGTGTCGAGTCTCGCACCCGAATATCCACATCTGATGGAATCCGAGGTAGACTACGATCCGCGTATCGAAGCGTTTTGGTTCGCCGGTGGAATACCGCCTCCCACGTGCGTGAAAATTTGGCGACGTCGTACCGCGTTGAGGAGACAAAAAGCCATGACTAAACCGCCGGAGGATTTCGAGGATTATCCGGTCGACAGGCAGATTCAATATATCGGCGCGCCAAATTTTCAAATCAGAAGCACTGTGCCCTTGCCCGAGATAATTCCATTCTCTGAGGCGAAAAATCCTGACTTCACCGTCCCGGTCTTCAAATACGATCCAAAAGTATTGGGCTACAGACCTCAGAGAAGACACGGGACGAATATCCCGGGCTTTTGGCCTGGCGACAAGAGCGAGTTTGGCCTCGTTTCTTATCACAAATGCGGACATTTGGCGGTTAGAAAATACGACGATTTGCCCGATGCTCTCAGAGTACAGGCTGTATTGGGCTCGTGGGGTTGGCTTCTGGCGCAAGCGTGTAATTTAGGTAAACGAGCAGGAAAAAATATTCATGAATTGAAATCATCGAGAAAGAATATAGATTTTTTTGTCAAATTATCAATTTCTCAAATTTTAACAGTAGCCTACCCCCTTAATGTACCTCACGTGAGCTCGCAAGATTCGTGAGTCGGATATTCGAGTTTTCGAACCCAAAATGTCGAATGACTTATTCGTCCTCAGTTCAGTTAATTCCCATCGCATAATATTCTCGTTGTAATTCTAAAAAATGCACTGCGAAATTTGTGCTAAAATGTTTATTATACATGCACGTGTTTCATCGCAGAGTCGCATACCAAGTTAGAAAAATGATAAATTGCTTGTTTACTCAGGTTTCTCGACTTTAAACGAGATCACTTATCCCTTGACGAATCAGATGGTAATCACGAACGGCAAGTGGTGGACCTTCTCCGCTTATCAGCTCAACACAACGATCATGCATTCTTTCTACAACGATGAGAACCCTCGGCGCAACGTATGTTGGGTGAGCAAGCCAATGAAGTTGTTCGAGAAAATCGAGAACGACAAAGTTCACGGTCTGAACGACGAAGTTCTCGAGCATCTCGTCAAGTTTTACGCCAATGAGCCACGCACGAGGGTCGGATTGGAGATGAAACCTTTACTACAGGCCGGCGATGGACTCGTGGCCAACGTGATCGGAAATATGAAAAGAGTTTGGCTCGAAGAGCGCTTCAAGGTGATGCAGTCCAATAGACCGCGACACAGGTTCGTATGATTTTCGTTTATTGCATTAATTTGCCTTCTCTCTCTCCTACAAACGTACGAATAAAAGTTCTTTCTTTTTCGTACTCAAATTCCCAAACTTTCCAAGTTGTGCCAAATCCTTCATTTCTATAGTCTGCAGATCTACAATGATCAGAATATAGCCTTGAAGGTATTGCGTTTTCGGTTTTTGGGAAATAAATGAACGCCTTCGTGTCTCCATTCAATTGTACGAATTCTTCACAGTTTATTCACGATATGCGGATTATTTAAGATAATTCAACAATAATCGTAGAAACACGGGCAAAACCAAAGAGTATCTCACTAAACGTTATGTTATGTTTACGTTATAATACAATGTCCCATCTACCGGGAGAAATTGGCACTAAGGTTCCCTATTGAAACTATTCATGATGCGGTTCTCGAGATGTCGATCTTTGGAACGCGTTAAAAGTTTGAAGTGCTGCATTTAATTTTACGAATATTTAATTTAAAGGATTTAATTTTTTTACGTTTAATGTTACGAATATTTAAAAAGCATTTAATTTTACGAATATTGCAATGAAATTTTCAGGGAATATAGCTAAAAGGTGTAAAATAAAAATATTTTTGGAAAATACCATTTTTTTGACCCACCTAGGAGTGGTAGCTCGTTAATATTCTTATGTAGAAAAGTGACGATTTTCGAAACTTTTCGAGCGAGTACAATCGTTCGGCAGTGGAGTTTTTTCATTCTACGGGTTTCACCTGTTTTGACGCTGGTCCATGTTTTCTCAAATCCACAGGCTTCTACCGGAAGTGTACAACTGGCAGGACATTTACCTAAGAAAGCATAAAACGCGACCGATGGACAAGAAACGCGAGCCATGGGAATTCGGAACCAATATGTGGCTCCGACGACTCGACGATCACTGTCCGGAATATATTCCGCGAGCTGTGCGTGGATCGAAGCATAATCCAAAGTGGGAGAAAATGTATTATCCGTGATGAACGTCGGCACGTCGAAATGTAGCTATCGAAAACTTGATAAATCATTTTATGAACCAAGAATTGCCGAATGTTTTGTAAGAGGCATGGAAATTAGTTTTTTTTGCCTGTGTAGCTGATGGAACGAAAGCGCGCGGTGTACCGAACGATTTCATATTACGGATTATTGATTGTATTCAACCGGACGGTATAAACATATTTTGGAAGATTTTAACGAAGTATTTTCTCCTCCCGGATTTGCCATCGTTATTGAACATTTTTCGGGGCGAAAGCGAAATAATTGCGCGAGAAAATCATTTTTCTAAATAAACCTTCCTGTCTATTGCAGTGGAAATTCTATTGGCGAGAGTCGTCAGAAACTAGCCTGTTTTATTCGCGAAAATAACGCGTCCCTAATATCGCAGAATATAGAAAGGATTGTTTCTCTGACCGCGGGAAAAAATACTCATTACCAGGGAAACATGGGTGTTAATGCGGGACATACATTTACGACGATAAAAAAATCGATTTTTTTTTAAAGATAGAAGTATATATGTAGAATATTTGCCCAAAGTGTCAATGCGAAGTGTCGAAGCGAAATACGAAAAACTTCAAACGTTACAGCCCATCAACACTGTTCGGATTCGAAGCGCGCGCCGCAGGCAGAAGCGAGAGGGCAGAGGGGCAAGCAGAGATGGGCAAAAAATAATTGAATTAACAATTGACAATGACAATCACGTCTGTAATTAATCATTTAATTACTTTGTAACAGCTTACTCGAGTAATTAGTTACTATACGTACGTAGTGCCATTCAATTCAAATTCTATGTAAATTCCAAACGGGTTTTTCTCAAAATTCCATTTTCGATATTGGCGTGCAGGATAATATTGCTATATTCTACTTGACGAGGATTGTTTTTGAGAAAATATTTTAAAAACTACTTTTTAAATACAAATTGTACAGGAATTTTGCGGGAAATTTACTTTTTTTCGTAAATGGGCGTCATTCTTTTCAATCTGGAATTCCTTCATTTTAATTACCCTCGATTAGAAACTATGCATGTTCTAACTGAAAAGAAACGTTTAATTTTTTTTGCGAATCAAAGGAATCTAAACTGCACGCCGATTCGCAACTCCCGCGGCAATCTTTCTGTGACCACGGTCTTACATACAGGTATGGAGACTAGATACCAGGAGACCAAACTCCCGTGCAAAGCCGGCGAAAAAAGCGTTCCCAAAAATGGCTCTATCATTGATGCCGCTGGGGTGCCGCGGGCCCTATATATAGTAATGTCATGGAGGCTAGCCTCCCTGATCGGACCCATGTTTGCGTATATCTTTACACGTGGTCCGGAGCACCCCAGCGCCATCTATCGTGATACCGTTTTGGGGACGCGTTGAAAAGCCGAGAGTGGCCTCCTGTATCTAGTCTCCATGATAAGACCGTTGCTGTAACACTCTGCCACAGCTCCGCCATCTTGATAATGAATACATTTTAAAAAATCGTTTCGTATATTTAAATATACCTACAGTTTGATAAATGTAGAATGATTATTCCTTAGTTTTAAAAATCCTTCGCACTTGCTCAATTTTTTCTCTTCTAAATTTGTATCCCGCCTTGAAGGAGCGTACCAGGTCAACATAATCTCACAAATCATCGAACAGAGTTCTTTTTTCACAGGGGGATAGCTTTTTTTCCAGGAAAAACAAAACATCAAGCCGTGTAGAATTTACCGACGCAGAGTTTGAAGATTTTCTTTGGCTTTACATATTGTTTATTCCTGAGAAATTTCCGTTCGAAAATTGCACCCGTCGCCCTCGTGTCGCGTGGTGACGTTCGTAGCTTCGCTTTAAAAGAACACGTGGAAGTTTCTGAAATTTGCTTTATTTTGAGATCATATCGTCCGAAATTTTGCACGACCGAATATAAATATAAACAATCAACATTGTTTCAAGTGTCCAATTGATGCGGTATATATGCGAAATAAGTAAAACTGTGGACGGCAGGTGCGAGAAAAATGGGCTTTCATCGTTTGTAAATAATCGTTTGTATGGAATACGGCGATATCTTCGTCGAGATGTTTCCTTGTTCGGGATCCGTCAGTATGACAGTTCTTGGCTCGTTGTCGCTGTAAAATAGATAAGATTGCGTATTTTCAACGAGCGGGACATCGAGTATTTGTATCCGAATTGGCCTTTGTCATAAACTCGAGCAAATGATCAATTCCAACTGACCCGTTGTACAGGACAATGACGATTTCGTTGTCGGGAGTGATGAAAGCCAAGTTGTCGATGCAACAGCTACGCGCTGTGCCGATCCTGGTTGATCCTCGGGGGATGAATTTACTGAAGTGGGCGATGGCGTAGTACATCGGCTGTTTGAAAAATTCGTCGCTTTCGGGGTTAACGATTATCGGCGCATCGACGTTATTTCCCGACCAATTGGGCCCGCCGGCTTTGTCCAGAACCATATTCCAGTCTATGAATCCCGTTATCCAGTGCCCTAGATTATCCATCAGCTTCTCCACGTACGTTTGAGCTCGAGTCCAGTCGCCGAGAATCACCGGCACAGTGTCCCACGGAAGGGTACCTTTCGGATTGTTAAACGCCTTTGAATTTATTCGGGGAAACTTGAACGAACGATTCGAATTTTTCACGTGCAAAAGTGCCACGAAGGTTCGTGGAAAAATGATACAAAATAGCAACAAATAGCGCTGTTAACTTTCTCAAAACTTTCAGGTGAATGAGGCCTTCGCTGGACTTGTTCGCCGCCGTAGAAGCTGTAGAATGCAAAAGGGCGAGAGGGAAAAAAAAACGTTCTCGCGATACTCACCCACGCAGCCTTCCGTCACGAGCATAAATTTGTCCGGGAGCAAGTCGTGAGTTATGTCGACGACTCGTGAGGTGATAAACGAGTCGGCGTACCAGTGAAGAGCGATGCCTGCGGTGTAATTCTTGGCGACGGGATTGCTGAATATGTCGGTGACGCCCCATGGAAGATTGTACCTCTGATCGTCGATGAGCAAAATAATGGTGTCGTTTGATTCCGAGGCAGCTACGGTGGGCCCCAAATTCTCCGCTATCCATCCGGCCATTTGTATGGTCGGCCAACCCATCGAATTTATATGTATGATCGATGTCAGAGTGATCGTTGGCTCGTTTCCAGCGGAAATTGCCCACATTTCCAATCCTTGATTCTTGTATTCGACGAGGAATTTTGCCAGGTATTCCGCATATATTTGGTAATATTCTTTCCTCAGAAGACCTGTCAAGATTCAGAATTGAGATTTATAGCTTTGGAGCTGAAATTCTCGGACTGCATTGTACTTTTTGTACGAAAACAAGAGCCAGAGACGACCACACGCTGATAAGCAAAATTATATTTTTGATCAGTGTTGTGCGTTAATCAATACAATTTTCAATCAGCTCATGTATTGACTATTACTTGAAAAAATAATTGCAATTAACATCAATTGCATGTGGCAATTAATTTATTTGGATTAATCTATGTTAATTGCAACTCGCAATTCAAACAAGTGCAATTAACTTTTCAAATTGTACTATGAAACAATAAGAACTAACAATGAACCTATTTAACTTTACGGATGACAGAAAAAAAAGATTTAGATATTGCTTCATTAATACAATTCGTTACTACTCTTTAAGTTTGTTTGGGTTTGTTTGGCTCCAAACAAACCCGAACAAACCGAAAGAGCAGTATTGAGTCGTATCAGGAAAGCAATATCGAAATCAAACAAACCAAACCCAAACAATCCTAAAGAGTAGTATCGAATTGTATTAACGAAGCAATATCGAAATCAAACAAACCAAACCCAAACAAACCTAAAGAGTAGATCGAATTGTATTAACGAGGCAATATCTAAATCAAACAAACACAAAGTTTGGGTTTGTTTGGTTTGGATTTGTTTGGGTTGGATTTGTTTGGGTTGGGTTTGTTTCAATTGGACTAATGAAGCAATGTCCAAATCAAACAAACCCAAACAAACGCAGTTACGTATTTCAATAACATATACATACGTTCTGACGCGACTCCGCGCCCTATACAATCATCAGTTTTAATTGTTAGTTTTTAATCAAATACATTAAAAAGATTGAAAATTGATTAATTTCTAATTATGGAAAGCCACGATTCACAATCAGTTAATTGTTAATTATTATAGTCATGATTAACAAACAATTCATCGTTGGTCTTTAGTTACCCTAGCAGTTAAATTTTGCCCAACACTGCTTTTGAGCGGTCATATCTCAGACCCGTGCTCGATAGTGCGAGAGAAATAGCTGCAGATTGATTTACATTTCGTCCAAACGATCAATATTGAACGTAAAAAGAACTCGCCATGTTTTTACGCGGACGGAGCTAAATCCTGTCCTGTGTTTGGCCTCACAGAATTCTTGATTTCTTTGAGGCCGTATTCTAGTGTGAACACCTATTTTGAAGGCGAGTTTTTGGGAATTACATTTAGAGAAACGGTTCAATCTACAGTGTTCGTATTACACAGTTCACGGATTATGTGGAAGTTGAGTATTCAGTATTCATTCTTCAGGACTTTTGATAATAGATTTTTCTATTTTTAAAAGTCCTGAAAAATTGATATTGAGCAGTTGGACTTTGCTTCTTTTGAGAAAAGGTTCCAACTGTTTATTATTCATTCTTCAGGGCGTTAAAAAGTAGATTTTCGTGTTTCTAAACGATATGCAGAATGGATACTAAACAGTCGGAATTCTTTTCTTTTCAAAAAAGGTTCCACATTATCCGTTCTCAATACTTGTAAAATGTTTTCCACATATATTGAGAACCATGGACATGTCTTGGCATATGAAGGCATTTTCCATCTACTGATTAATTCTTGAGCAATTATTTTTCGAACTTTTCGTCAACAGCTTTTTGCCATCGTTGTTTGAAATTAACGTTGAGATCCAGTAGACACATTGAGACAGCTAGAATGTACATCCCCAAGATTTTAAATACGCAAAGGGACATCCCTTTTTCATGGATCGGAAATGCGAAGATGTATAAATATAAAGTTCGCACGCGCCCAAAGATTATAAATACACGAATAATGTTTTGCTGACAAATCCAATCGAAGTTTGAGTCCGAGAAAAAAGAACGAGCATTCGAATCTTTACGTGACAAAGACAAACTTCGTTTCGTTGTTATTCACCAAATCCGGAGTAATCGTTGTTCGTTTTCATCCAGGGGGGCGCAGTCCAAGAGGCAGAAACGAATTTCAAGTCTGGATTCAGGTTTCGCGCGGCTTTCATGAAGGGTATTTTGTACATGAAATCTTCGTCAGCTAGTTTCCATTCCGTCAAAGCAACATCACCCGGGGTGTCGTCGTAGGTGTAGGGTCTCGTTGAGAAATCCGTGCCTGCTATGGGTACACGCCCAAGCGTGTATCGACTGCCATTTTCTCCGAAATACGACCTGTCGTTAAATTGTGAAAATTCATTTTTCACTAACTGCCGAAAATCAAGATTTCAACACTGCGACCTCACTATTCACTTCTACAGTATTTTTCACTTTGCAATCTCAAATTAAAAAAGTAACGAATAGAAGTGGTCGAAGAGATCTAGTTTTACTTACTCTAGTATTTGATTTTGCGATTGCTCGCTCAATTTTCTCATATTTATGCCTGAGGAATCTGTGAAAGCTCCGCCGAATCCGTAGATCTTTTGAAATTGCTCGTCGGGATCGAGCGTTATCGTGATCGCGTCAGTTTCATTTTCGACGTTCATATAAGTTTTGAAGTGACCAGTTTTTGGACTCATTCGATTTCCATCCTGGCCAGAGTCGTAGATTCGATATTGGCCTCTTTTCGGCACGATTCTCGCTTCCGAATCGCAGTAGGTTGAGTTGCACACGCACACAAAGCTCCCGTGCCCGAAGCTACGGGGCACGCACTTTTGGGCGGTTCCTAATTACGAGAAAGCAGGTGGAAAATGGGCTTGAAAGTTTAGATCATCGAACAAAGCAACGGACACTTATATTATTCATTGACCCTTTTGTTGGCATTGACGCAATATTGCGTCAACCTTTATTTCCCTATTTAACTTGCTCTGATTTGAAATCAGAGCCTCACTTGGGGGGTTTTCGGCTCGCTGAATCCGAATTTGAAATCAATATTTGGAAATTCAACATGGCGGCGCCAATATGGCGGACAAAAATCGCAAACTTTACTCGATTTAGATGAAAATTAGTACTCCGGGATTTTTGAGGTCGCTTATTACGAATCTGAACTTTAAATTCGAAAATTTAAAATTGCGGCGCTAGAATGGCGGACCGAAATGGAAAATTTTACTCGATTTAGATAAAAATTGGTACTCTGGGATTTTCGAGGTCGCTTATTACGAATTTGAACACAAAATTCAAAAATTTTAACGGCGGATCTAATATGGCGGACGAAAGTGCAAAAACAGCTCGATTTGGATAAATCTTGGTACTCGGGGGTTTTCGGGGACGCTGAGTGTGACGCTGAACTCAAAATGAAGGAATTTTTTATGGTGAATTCAATTACATGGAGCATAATACAATAAATAGATGGAAATATATTAAGCTTGAGTACCGAGTCTGTATTATTTGTATTTGCATTCGCCATAATTGTTCGTCATTGTGAATTCCTGAATTTTTAGTTCAGATTCGTAATCAGCACCCTCAAAAAACTCAGAGTACAAGTTTTCAGGTTAAAAAAAAATTCCTCCCATTTTGGGCACGTTTTGTCGAATTCTCTCTGCCAATGAAGGGGTTAATCTAATTTTCGTACGAATTCTAAACAAGTTCGAAAAAATGCATTAGTACATTCTTACCGATGAAACAGTAAGTCAGGTCGATCAATATCAAAACAATTAAGGGATCATCACAGTGTAAAATTTAAAAAAAAATCGATCTTTTTTGCATTATTGATGGTACGCTGTTCATATACTTGCCTAAACGTAAGTAAACAATTGATATGAAAACTCCGCAAACTTTAAACGCGTTTTTCTCGAAATGTCGTTTTTCAAAACGGTGTACTCTCTCAAAGGAAGAGTTTTCAAGCTACCCGTCTCAAATTTAGATACAACATTCTCCACGCCATTCTTTATCTTGCGATGGAAGCTTTTTTAAAATCTCCATGTTTTTTTTTACGAAAAGCTGTCGAAAAAATAGGCTAAATTCGATACGTTTTTTCAAAAAAAAAAACGCGAAAATTAGCTAGTTTTCGATTGCTTACACTGTGATGATCCCTGAACAACAAAAAAAAGTCTTCGTGCCAGCGAAATTCGTATTACTTTTGTCAAGTGACTACTGGTGAGACATATACCAACCTATATTTCAAGTTACCACAAAGGGTTTTCAAATGAATTTCAACTGCATAGCGAGTGACGTTGGCCGTTCATTAAAAACATTTTTGTTTTTTTTTTTCTTATTATTCGATAGTATAAATTGACTTGGTGATATGTCGCTAGCCTCAAAGCGAAGGCGAGCTTGTTCGAACTACCGCAATATATTTTTTTTGTACATGCTATTATATAACATTTCATACGTTGGATGTTATTAAAAAAATTTAGGAAAATGATTACAGATGTCGTGAAAAGTACTATTTTTTTCTTTTTCCGGGTTAGAAATAAAGGATTATGATAAATTCGCAGAAAATCTTGGCTACTTCGGTAAACAGTAAGAAGAACGCTTCCACCAAAACATCAAAAATTACGGAAGATGGGGCGCAGACACACGACGGCTCATTACGTTTGGAGTTAGATGCTGCCTCGACAAGTCTCACTCAAGAAAATCACGATAAAGAAAGTCGCTCAATGTAAAAATATTTAATAAAACGAAATTTTGCAATAAAATTCGATTTTACGAAGAAAATTGTGTTTCCGCGTTCTTACGTAGCATATCAATATTAATTAACCCTCAATCCGTGAACGTCGGTCGTTTTCGTCCTGCGCAAAATCATTTTCTTCGCAGGTTGCTTAATATCTGATGAAAAAATTTAAAAATACGAAAAAAACCAATTTCCCCTTAAGTAGTCAAGCCTTAAGGGGCCAGTCCACTTTGAAAATGTCAAAAAACCGATTTTTTTATTGCTTTCGAAAGTACAAACATTCAGAAATATGGGATTATGTACGGTGCAGGAATTGCCGATTGAGTTTAGGTAAGAGTTTTTCATAGTATAAACTGCAAACGCGTTTTTCTCGAAACAACGTTTTCAAAATCTAGCTCCATCGTATCTCTAAAACGAATAAACCGATTCTCTTCGTTTTTCATCTGCCATTTTTTTATTTTTCGACAAAACTTCATATCCGAGGGTCATTTTGTAGCTGGTGTCATACTGAATCTAATGGACTTTGATTTTTTTGTTTCAGACGAGCCGTTGCCGAGTTGTGATGGAGCTACCTAGCCCACCTATTTTTGAGGCGTTACGTTAAACTATAGTTTTTGTACTTAAAGATGAATAAAAATGAATTAAATTTAAAAAAAAATGTATTTCAAGACTTTATTTATCAACCCCAACAACTTGTATATTCATATTTTTTATAAAATCCTCAAAAAAAAATCGGCAAAACAGCCTTTTTTTCGTGGCTCCAAAGTGAACTGGCCCCTTAAGATTGACCATGGATTTTTTTAGATTTTTTCGTTGACAATTGTTGGTTTGGTAGTGCGAAACCGAAAACGAGGTTCACGCGATTAAGGTCCCTCAAATACCTTCACGGATTGCGAGTTAAGTGTTAAGGGGTTACCCCCACTTGCGATTTTGAAAAAATCGTTTTTTTTATTGCATTTTTTTGAAGTATAAGTATCTGAGAATATGTCCTGAAAATTTCAAGTCGATCCCAACAAAATTGACTGAGATATGAGCGTTGAAAGAGAAGAATCCGTTCTTCGTGTAAACTGAAATTGAAACTTTAAACGCGTTTTTCTCAAAATGGCATTTCTGAAGTCGGTGACCAAGATTACTCGAACACCAATGAACCGATCTTCTTGAAATTTTGCAGGCTTATTTAATACATAAAAATGTAGTCTTTTATCATTCGATTTTTTTTTCGCAAAAAAATGGCCGTTTTATAGCATAAAAACGGCCGTTTTTTTTCGTTAAAATCGAACCATTAGCTTTGACTGTCCGCCATTTTGTGAAAAATGAATATTTTTTAAAATCCTTCCATTAAAGACTAGTTTATACTTATATTTGACTAAATCCATCCGCATCTTTTTTTTCAGATGATCCACTTCGCCGCAATGTTGGTCACCGCAAACCGTGTATATAAAAACATTATTTCATTGACGGCTATTTGCCACTAAACAATGTAATATTTTTCAATAAAAAAATTACTGAAAGTTCTTCACGATGTGTTCTTTAAGATGGTATATTGATCGATTAAAAAAGTTTTGTAGTTGTCGTTAAAAAAATTCATGAAAAAGGCCTTTTTTTTGCGCTACAAGTGGAGGTAACGCCTTAAAAGAGGATCAGTACACGCGGATAAGATTCAGAAAAACTTTACAGCTTTGCGGCAGCAAATTGCTGTTGTGCTGTCGATCATTGATCAATTTATTAGCGCCAATTGACTAATAGCGAATTTTTGATCGCGTAAGTAATCGAATATTATTTCGTCCGTAGATTATTTTTCGATTATACATCAAACGGTAATTGTCATTTTACCTACCTGAAAAGACCGAACTGGCGATCACAACGACGATGACCGTCGACCTCATCGGCGACCACATCTTCTCTCGTTCCTATTCACCCAAGCAAAAATCTCGTACAAAGTTTGTTTTGAATCAAGGTTTTACAATACGCACATATAATAATATTTCAATATAGTTTTTATGTTTCCACCGAGATATCTACTACTATACATCGAATGGTATTTTCCATCTAGCGGGGAGGTCGTTTGTTCTCGCATATTCGAACGAGCAATCAGTCGATGCGCCCGTTCCAGCAGAAATGTCAATCCTAATTAAATTAGCGATCCAATCGACATCACCGATAAATTTAATTGATCGGATTACCAATTTTAAATTAATTGGAAATAGTACTCTTATGCTGCATTTCACAACGCAAGTACTCGACAATATGTACGTATGCATATACGCATACATCGAGATACATTAAGGGGTTACCCCCTCTTGCGATTTTGAAAAAATCGATTTTTTTATTGCATTTTTTTGGAGTATAAGTATCTGAGAATATGTCCTGAAAATTTCAAGTCGATCCGAACAAATGACTGAGATATGAGTGTTGAAAGAAAAAAATCCGTTGTGTAAACGACCGGCTAATTGAAACTTTAAACGCGTTTTTCTCAAAATGGCATTTCTGAAGTCGGTGACCAAGATTACTCGAACACTAATGAACCGATCTTCTTGAAATTTTGCAAGCTTATTTAATACATAAAAATGTAGTCTTTAATCGTTCGATTTTTTTTTTCGAAAAAAATGGCCGTTTTATAGCCAAAAAACGGCCGTTTTTTTTCGTTAAAATCGAACCATTAACTTTGACTGTCCGCCATTTTGTGAAAAATGAATATTTTTTAAAATCCTTCCATTAAAGACTAGTTTATACTTATATTTGACTAAATCCAGCCGCATTTTTTTTTTCAGATGATCCACTTCGCCGCAATGTTGGTCACCGCAAACCGTGTATATAAAAACATTATTTCATTGACGGCCATTTGCCACTAAACAATGTAATATTTTTCAATAAAAAAATTACTGAAAGTTCTTCAAGATGTGCTCTTTAAGATGGTATATTGATCGATTAAAAAAGTTTTGTAGTTTTCTTTAAAAAAATTCATGAAAAAGGCCTTTTTTGCGCTACAAGTGGGGGTAACGCCTTAGAGCAAAAAAAATTGGGTTTTTTTTGTTACACGGCTGCCATTTTGTTATCCACGCGTGTTTCAGAAAACAATAAGCCCCACCCCAAATTCAGTCTAGTTTAATAACTTTCAACCCGTTTTTGTTTTATGGTTGCTGCTGAATGATTATTGAAGGGCGGGGGGGGGGGGAGGGCGAAGTCCTATTTCGTCCATTGTGGGACGTTACCAGCGCCATTCTTTTGTAGCAAAATCTTTATGACGTGTACGAACGAATAACGCGTAAATGTTGAAATGTAGGGCCGATAATCGTAATTATTATTTACGAGTACGTTTATTTGAAGGAGTTAGGGTTGTAGCGAATCACCCGTGACGTACGGACGCACAGACAGCACAGTGTAATTAATGGTAATCCGTTTTGCCCTTTAGGTACGGAATCCTAACAACTAGATGTATGCCCTTAAGGATGTTGAGTCCCAAATCGCAAATGATAAAATTCTGAAAATTTGATATGCTTTTGTATGAAGTATTTCAGAGGTCGTGTAAAAATTTCACGACAATTAGGAAGCTCATTATTGAACAATTAACATTCACAAATTAAACGTTGTTTTATGAAAACTGATGTAACCTTGCAATAAGTTTTTTTTTTGACCTCTCAATTTTATAATATCTACAATATACTGAAAGCAACGGAAACAAAACGAAGTTTATTGATAATTTTTTTTAAATTTCTTTTAAAAATTGTTCTTAACAAAATGTTAATTTTCTAATAACGAGCTTCCTAATCGTCGTGAAATTTTAACACGACCTCTTAAATACTTCATACAAAAACATACCAAATTTTCCGAATTTTCTTATCATTTTTTATTTCAACCCTTAAGGAGGTTGAAGTAATGATGATAGAATTCTGAAAATTTGGTATGTTTTTACATGAAGTATTCAGGAGGTCGTGTAAAAATTTCATGACGATTAAGAAGCTATTTATTGAACAATTAACATTAACATGTTTCATAGGGACTCAACATCTTTAAGCGATGAGACACGAAGAGAAATTTTCGTGAAATATAACCGATGTCACAATATAAAAGGACGCGTATTGGAACTGTTGAAGCTCAACGCGCGCACTTTGAGAATTGAATTGTGAAGGAACATTTACGACACCACGCACTGGTACTCGACTTACTGTGGAGTGGCGTAAAGAACAGCGGACAGGATTTTGTTGGCGGTTCACTTGACGTTGAAATATTGAGGGACGAGCGTTTAATTTGTCTGCTCTACACGTTTTATCAAAGTGACGCTACGAAACTTGCAGTATTCTCCGCTGGACGCAGGGGGGTGCATTATCTTTTAATTGTATGCGAATTTTGAGCGCTTTATTATGCGAATGTACGATGTCTCCAACACGTCGAGGAAAATCCTCCAATTCGGGTGCGCTGCGTCTTAAATTATTGAAACTATAGCTGCTCGTCGTCGCGCTTCAAGTGACTAAAAGTATTTCTTTCTTTCAAGGATAAAATGTTTTTCTTTCTCTGGGAAAAATGTCCATTTGCTTTTTTCGATTATTGGTTTTATCGTTGGTTAATTGCTGTCACTATTTATGGCTTCCTCGGAAACACTCAAATGGTACATTTTTAATGAAAAAAATTACGGATTGTTCCAAAACGCTTGAATCTTCTTCAATTTTGAGATATTGGCATTACTTGTTTACCTTAAGAAAATTTCGACAATTTCAAGATTTCGAATTGAGGAAATTCAGTCGAGGACTTGATTCACTTAAATGTTGAGATAAAGAATTTGTTTTGAATAACGATCGTTGTGTCAGAAATCTGGATTTTGGAAAATGTTGAATATCGCGGAGGTGTAAACGCTGACGTCACAATCCCGAGATATCGATCAGTGTGTTTTGCACACGAATAAGCGTTACGGAGGGATGGGTGAGAACATGATTCTAAAAACTAGGAGCTCGTAAATTGCTTGCTTACCATTTCGTTTCGATCGTAAAGATTGCTTTATGAGGCAGCCGGTTTGAAATATGCGACGTGGTCACGAGTAAAACTTCTTGAGCTAGATAAAATATTGAGTAAGCAATGTGTAACCTTCTGTTTTGCATTATATATTTGATCGACGAATAAAATTGCAAACGCGAAAAATGTTCGTCATCAATGACGCAGTTTCCTAAATATGTAAATTTCTATGAGATTGTCGAATGCTATTTCTTGAATTTCAATGAAACTAGCAATGCAGACCGTACCATTCACTTTCTACTACGAAATATTATTCACAGTAATTATTTTTCGATCACGTTAATAACATCTTTCACGACGATTCCTTTTTCTTCCCACAATTTTGATCTACTTATTCCAAGTGCAAAGATTCGAATACTCAAGAATGTTCTTAAATATTCGAATCTCTGCAGTTGCGATAAGCATAATGAGTTAGAAACATGCATGGAGTCTAGATACGAGGAGGTTCAGCGACAATGCAAAAGCGCTGAAAAAAGCGTCCCCAAAAATGTGTCGAAGTGATGGCGCTGGGGTGCAGCGGCACCTACATATAAAGTAATATATTGGTCAACGAGGTGAAAGTGATCGGATGAGTTTCTAACCTCACGACAGACCGATCGTGACATCAAACATCGAAATATCCGCCGATTCATAATTTCCTCATGACGATTCAAAAAAAAAACTCAAAAGCGAGAAAAGATCTCAAACTCAAACTCAAAATGGCGGTGATAGAGTCCATCTAGAAAAACGTGTTTTTTATTACAAATAGCTTCAAGGGAGAACGGCTTTCTCGTAAAGTATAAGACCTGAAACAAAAACCAAAAAAATGATCATTTATATATTATTAGCTATGGGACTTCCGAAAAATTGGCTTTCAAATTTTGAAAAAATAGCGCGCTTTGAAGGAAATAAATCGATTTGTTGCCAAAAAAAGCAGTAAATTGTTTATAAAAAAAAGTTTACTTTTAATCAAAAAACGGCTACGTACTCCCATAGAGAATGTAATCGTGAAGCTGCTATCAAAATTTCAAATCGATGCATGCAAAGGGGTTCGAGTAATCCGTCTTCCGACATTGAAAAAAGTGGTTTCGCGAAAAACGCGTTTAAGTTGTACGAGAAACTCAGCGCGCGCTCCGAGGCGCTGCGGCAAAATCGATAATTTAACCTTTAAATAAAAAAATTCGCTACAGGACCAATCGCATATTGTTTTTATGACACCAAAGTATTTTTAGGTAAGAAAACGTCTTTCCAAAATCCTAGAGTGGTGTTATTCCTTAACACGAATGAGGGTTAGGTACATCATCTGTGATCTGTCTTAGATCGCACCCATGTTTAGCGTATATCTATATACATATAGGTGCCGGAGCACCCGAGCGCCATCCTTTCTCGTTCTCGTTTTGGGGACGAGTTGAAAGGCCTCGCTGAACCTCCTGGTATCTAGGCTCCATGGAAACATGAATGGGACGAAAAAAGAAGAAAAAAAGATGAAACGAAATCATCGTGAAAGATATTATGGATATGATAGAACAAGTTAGCTCAATTGCCGTGATGAAGCGTTTTCAGAAATAAGTAGTATACCAGGTGTAGAAGTATGAAACCGGAATTTCCCTATAGATGGTGCTAGCCATCAGTTTAGGGACCGCAAGACCGCTACTGCAGCGCCATCATCTCCTTCTAACAGCTGACGGAGATTTTCAACACACAACCCAAGTTCCCTGACACCGGTATATTTTTCTATAACCTTAAACCAGCCCCCTGGCACTGCTGGGTCTACCGTGTCTCGTTATTGTCGCCACGTAAGCTAACCCACCATGCGGCGCTAGTAGACACCAGCATGACCCCCACTCCAGTCACGCAGCGCCTGCATAATTTGCATTCGACGCGACTGGAAAATTCATTGTTTAGAATAGAATTTAAAACTATATGTGTATATAGGAAGGGATGCAATATTTACCCTTGTTGCAATATTATGTATTTAAAAATATTTATTGAACTAAATAAACAGATGACATTAATATTTTTTAAATAATGGATTAGTCACGTTGTACAATGTTTTACGATTTTTTTCTTATCGAGATTGCTTTTTTTTTGTTCTGTGTTGAGACGTGCAGAATATTGCTGCATCTGCATCAATACGTAATATTGTATTATGTGTAAAAGAACACCATCGGCGTGTTCTATACACGGAAAAGAGAGCTTTTCATAGTTATACATGTCGTCCAATATAGACTCGAAAACACGTGTTGAATTGCGATGAGCCACAAATCGCTCTTCTAATGTGATAAAATAATTACGATTTTACCACACTACGATTTTTTAAATTCGAGAACAATGACAAATCGAGAAAAAATGACGAAATAGTACGGAGAGGTGCTTTGCGGAGTGGGGGTCATGCGGGTGACTACTAGCGCCGCATGGTCGGTTGGTTACGTGGCGACAATACGGGGACACGTTACTGTTAAGTGAATTTATCCCAGTGTCATCCCCCTGCCATAAACATGTCGAGTTTTGTGCCTACGAACTACGATTTGCGGACAGCATTGGTTTTCTGTTAACATTTGAAGAAAACTGCTGCAGAATCGCATCGAATGCTTGTCGAAGCTTACGGTGAACATGCTCTTGGTAAAACACAGTGTTTCGAGTGGTTCAAAACATTCAAAGGTGATGATTTTGACGTGAGACACGACGAGCGTGGTAAACCACCGAAAAAGTTCACAGACAGGGAATTGCAAGCCTTATTGGATGAAGATGATACTCAAAGTCAACAAGAACTCGCGGATCAATTGAATGTGACGCAGGAAGCCGTCTCCATTAGTTTTGATCATTTTCAAACAACAGACGTGTAATTTTTACAAAAAAAAATCCGTTTTCATACTTCTACACCTGGTAAATAGTTCAAGCAACAATTCGTATGCAAATAATTTTCACGATAAAGAAATCGTACGATATCAAATGGATACTTGATAATCTTTGAAAAATAATAAATTTATTACAGACTAAAATAACTATATTTTTGTTATGTATTTTTTAAATTTTATGTTAATATAATTACATTGGATGGAGGTGGTGGACTCGCACGACCGTTTCAAGATAAATTATTTAGACAACTGTCTCGAATCAGACGTGCCATGAAAAGAGCAATAATAATACCGTCGAGTAAACTCGGTGCGATGGTCTAGTGGTTAGCGTGCTTGCCACTAAACCCGTGGACCAGGAGGTCCCGGGTTCGAATCCCAGTCGCGTGCATTTCGTCTTAAAATGTTTTTCTTCGGCATTTCGCGGCGAAATAAGACTAGTTCTACAACTGGGGGGGCGAACTTGATGACCGGCTGTAGTAGTGGTACAGGTTTTTCGCAGTTTTCCTATACCCATGACAGAAACGTCATGATGAATATGATACAGAGGGGGAAGTCGGCTGCGGCCGCAAGGAGGGGGGTGGATAGAGACAAAAAAGTGAAGAAAGGAGTGTGGAAAAAGAAACAGTGGAGGAACGAAACAGTCACAGTGGAGGAAAATAATAGGTAACAAACGCGAACAGCGTGTACCTTAGGAAAAAACAAGTAATAAAATACCGTCGAGTACATTATGCTCTAATTGTCAATTGCTTGTAAAAATTGCTTAGATTTGAACTTTTATTTCTTAAAAAAAAATTACCCTATATTCGTGGTACTAATATTTAGTTTTTCAAAGAACTTTCGAAGGAACATGATCTCGACATAACGAAACCTCAATATAAGGAAAACACGATATAACGGATTTCCTTGGAGATTCCATGGACCGTAAAAAGCTAAATATCATATGAATTTTGTTCTGCTCGTTACTGAAAGATATCGATTATTTTCTGCGTGCCTTTTGTCATATAACACGTTTTCTTAATAAATAAAAATTTCAAGTCATTTTGAGACGCCCTACACCACAAAAAGTTATTTCGATTGAACAATAGAAACGCGGCATTCTTCATCCCCACCCAAAGTATTCTAAAATGATTTACTCTTAAACGCGGCAAAGAAGAATGATTTTTTTCTCATCGATTTATCGACCACATTGATTATGGTGGTCCATTCGAGTCTGCTCCGATTCGATTGTCCGTATCGCCCAAATTGATCCGAAAGATTTTCGGTTTATACGAAATGGTCGACATTGTTGCATCAATTCTTATCGTTTCGCAGTCACGGAACATTGAAAAAAATCTGAATTCCGTTGCATATGCAATTGTAACAATTATACTTTCAGCCAAATGCAGCCCGATGTCAGATACAAGTGAACGATTGCAGTCGATAAGTTAAATGTCGCGTTGAATTTCAACTTATCGCAAGTGTATTCATCATTTCGAGTCACTCAAAGCGACAAAGACTTACGGCTCTCGTGAAAATCTACATGTGGTAATAGTTTTTTTGTCATGGATTTGACAAATGATTTCACTCCTGCTCCTGCTAAGTAAATTTCACTCCTGCTATTATAACGAAACTTATTCGACTGTGGAAAAAAATTACTCACTCGGAGGTTGTATATGATGTTTGATGTTGCGCAGGTAATATGGCGAAATATTTGTATCGTCGAGCGTTACGATTGCAGCCGTCCGTGTAATCTGAAACAAACGATTAAAAAAAATTCAATTCCTTACGGACATGGTTATCGTTCGGTCCTGTAATAATAAAAAAAATTATAAAAATTGTACTAAATGGCGGCGTTTGGAGAAGAGTACTGTGATTTTTACCATCAAATTTTCACTTTTCGCAGCCCGGAAAAATAGTAATTACAGAGCAATAAAAAAGATGGTGGGCCGAACGATAACCTGATCCGTAAAAAAATAGAATTTTAAAAAATCGTTCGTTTCCGATAACGAGGACTGCCGCAATCATAAAAATGCGTTGAAAAAAATGTAAGCTGTTACTTCAACCGTATAACCGTGAAATTCCAACACTGTAGACTTAATTGTTTCCCAAGATTTAATTCCAAAAAAATCACGTTGCGATGTTGGATGTTTACACTAGAGATAAGGCCTCGATGTTCCTCGACAAATATTTCTGTAGATGCGTTTTGCTCACAAATTGAAAGAGGTTCGGGACTTCCATTGGTCATTTGAAAACCCTTAATGGGGACATACGCTCATATGGGGATATTTAACGTGAGGCCTGAGCTATTACTCCATCAATAAGAGGAGTATTGATGGATCTGCGCTTATTCAGTTCGTGTTTGATGTAGATTATGGTTTGTATTGAATGCGGTGCAAGATCCGTCGAGATGTTTCCGTATTCAGGATCTGTCACTACGACCTTCATCGTGTCAGATGTCCTGAAAAAAAAAAAAAAACGGAATGTAATCAATTTCGTGATTAGGATTGCGAGTTTTTTGAGTCTCCATTAAATGAGTGGAAAGTATATTCGAACTCACGGATTGAACAGGACGACGACTATTTCGTTGTCAGGAGTCAAGAAAGCCACGTTTTGTATATGCGAAGTTGTCGTTACGCCGATCCTCGTTGATCCTCTCGTAATAAATTTGCTAAAGTGGGCAACCGCGTAGAAAGTCGGTTGTTTGAAGAATTCATCGGTTTCGGGATTAACGATTATCGGTGCATCGACGAAGTTTGATATCCAATTCGGTCCTCCTATCTTGTTAAGAGCCAAATTCCAATCGACCCATCCAGTCATCCAATGATTAAGATTCTCGATTATGTTCCAGATGTATCTTTCTGCTCGTCCCCAATCGCCGAGGCGAACTTTCGGATAATCCCAGTATGCGCTGCCTATCGAATCGGTGAATGACAATACGATTCGTCGACAGTTTCAAAATATTCAACAATTTGTCAGAATATTAGGACGTTTTTTTTTTGCATTATCCGATAGTACAGATGGTTATGAACATGCTGTTTATTTTTTGAGACGAAATTCGAATTATTCCGGTTGCTACAGTCTTTATCAGAAAAAGGGATTCGACCAGGTGCGTCAGACCTGACGCGGACGGATGCGTTTTTGTCGAAATGTCGTTTTTCGTAACGGTGTACACTCTCAAAGGAAGAGTTTTCAAGCAATCCGTCTCAATTTTGGACACAACATACTTCACGCCATTCTTCGTCTTGTTGTGGAAGCTTTTTTTAATTTTC
Source organism: Ophion costatus (assembly GCA_951751655.1). Taxonomy (NCBI): domain Eukaryota; kingdom Metazoa; phylum Arthropoda; class Insecta; order Hymenoptera; family Ichneumonidae; genus Ophion; species Ophion costatus. The sequence goes on along the minus strand of OX632363.1, from coordinate 19,509,594 downwards.
ATATTTTTTTAAACCTAAAACTGTCGAAAAATAGCCTAAATTCTTAACACAGTAAAAAAGCATTTTTTCGGCGGACTCACCTACGCAAGACTCCGTCTGTATGAGGAATTTTGTGGGACTTTGATAGTGGGTTGCATCGAGTGTCTCTGGCGGTACGAATGCGTCGAGGTACCAGTGCAGGGCGATACCTGCTGTGTAATTCTTAGCAAGAGCATTCTGGAATACAGCTTCGGCGTACCAAGGCACATTGATTCTCTGATCATCGATTATGAGAATAAGAGTCTCGTTCGATTCCGACGCGGCGATGGTTGGTCCTAAATTATTAGCGATCCAAGATGCCACGGTCGCCGGTGTCCAGCCCATCGTATTTATCGATGGCAACGGGAACCAAGCATCCATAGGCTCATTGCCGGTTGATATAGCCCACATTTTCAGTCCGCGCTTCCTATACTCCATCATAAATTTCACCAAGTAATCCGCGTAGATTTGATAATATTCCGGCTTCAAGAAACCTGACATGGACACATTCGACGATTAGGCGATGAGTGAGAGGCGAGCGGGACCCGATAAATGCTGGGAAAAATTACCGAAACCCGAAATGGCATTGTTTGTCTTCATCCATGGTGGTGCGCTCCACGAGGCCGAAAAAAATTTCAAGCTAGGATTTAGCCGAAGTGCTCTTTGCATTAGGGGAATTTTGTACGCAAAGTCCTCTGGAGCTAGTGCAAAATTTGATAAAGTCGGGTCGAAGGTGTCATCGTAGGTGTAGGGTCTCGTGGAGAAGTCTGTGCCTGCTGCTGGTACACGGCCCAAATTATATTGACTACCGCCCGGGCCGAAATATGCTCTGGGAAAATCATTTCGACGATTAATCGATTATAAATAAATCGCATAAAGGACGAGTTTTGTAAATTGCTTTCTCGTAGTTTTCATGTTCATTTCTCAACTTGGCTAAGCTTTGCTGCTGCGATGAAACATAATAAGAAATTGTAACAACGGGATTGATTAGCTCCGTTCCAGAAATGAAAAGCTACAATTGAAATCCTATACTGGAAAAAAATACTTGGGTTGACTGAATTCGTCGTTGAGAGGGGATGGCAACGAAATATTTATTGCAAGCATGGAACATACGGTCGTGTGAAAATTACTTAGTTCATCGAACTGACGAATACTCTGAATAACCAAATATCTTAGTGTTCCATCGCAAGGGGTCTGCACAAGCTTGAAATTTCGAAAATACGTTTTTCTTTGTTGCGCATTTTTGTAGCCCAGGGTATTAAGGTGTTCCTTCCACGAACCCGAATATTTAATAATTCACTGACTTTCGTCCATAATCAAATAGAAATATATCCCAGTATACTGGTCAAATTTCAAGCCATGTTACTAAACTTGTAACGAAACATCACGATTCTAAAAATCGCCTCATATACAGTTGCGTGCAAAAGTATCCGGCCAAAGAAAATTTTATGATTAAGTAACGTTTAAAGGATCCAAACTGGAAACACAAATATACCATCGTAAAGTTCTTTTATTATGCAATCAAAATAGGTAATTCAAAAATTGTTCATAACGATTAACAATTATTTGTAAGAAAAATAACACGTTTTGCTGCTCCATAAACGTCCGGCCAAATTCCAAGAAGATATAATTCGCTTCGCTTTGTTTACGTTATCAGTCGCGAAATCATGCAAACATTGAGAGCTCTGTTTCTTTTGCATCGTACGATCAGTAACACTCAGTCGAGGTGTCGAAACGCACGTCTTTAGATATACGTAAAGTGGTTATCAAGTTGCACAACGAAGGAAAAGTTTCACGTGAAATAGCTAAAACTTTGGCGATTGAAAAATCGACTGTTAACGATATAATAAATAAATCCAAGACTACAGGTACTCTGGAAGATAAATACTGTCCTGGGGGACCTAGGAAAACAACTAATCGTGTCGATGAAGTGATCGGAAGAAAAGCTGTCGCAGACGTAAAAAAGAATGCTGCAATCATCGCACGTGAATTACGCGATGAAAATTTGGTTGACATTAGTCAAAGTACTGTTTCACGTAGACTCACAGAAATGAGACTTTTTGGACGTGTTGGAGTTAAAAAACCGCTCATCAGTGAAAAAGATAAGAAGGCCAGATTAGAATTCGTGAAAGAATACCAGAGCTAGACTGTTGAAGATTGGGAAAAAGTGCTGTTCTCAGACGGAACTAAAATTAATTTGTTTGGAAATGATGAGAGAAGGTACGTTAGACGGCCAAAAGGAACTAGAAATGATTCGCGATATCAGATACTAACTGTGAAACACGGTGGAGGTAGCATTATGCTATGGGGGCATCTCTTGGCAAGGCGTCGGTCCAATCTTTAAAATTGAAGGCAATATGAACTCTGCTATGTATAGAGATATTATATTAAAAGAAATGCTGTCCTATGCTCGTCAGAATGTGCCACGAGGATGGATTTTTCAGCAAGATAATGATCCAAACCGTCGATCACAGCTCCTTCAGCAGGTTTTTGGCAAGAAAAATATTCGAGTTTTGGAGTGGCCGAGTCAATCTCCGGACTTGAATCCCATAGAACATTTATGCCCAGAGTTAAAACTAAGAGTAGGAATTGAAAATTGTGCCAATAAAGCTGCTTTGTGGGGAAATGTTCAAGAAGAGTGGAAAAATATCTCGCAAGATAGAATCATCAAACTTATTGAATCGATGGCTCACCGATGTGCTGCCGTGATAGCTTCGAAGGGCATGGCTGACCAAGTATTGATGAAAATCTTAGATTTATTACTGTTTTCAATTTTTTTGCTTGAGCTACTATATTTTTTCTTTGTATATAGTGCGTAATTCGTACTTGGCCGGATAGTTATGAAAAAGCGAAAATTGTTATTTTGGTTATAAATAATTATGAATAGTTATATATAATTTTTCAATAACACGTTTCGATTGCAAAATCAAAGAACTTCACGATGATATGCTTGTTTCCATTTTGCATCCTTTAAACGTTACTCCATCATAAAATTATCTTTGGCCCGACACTTCTGCATGCAACTGTATACGGCACTTTACAGAGATGACACGTTGGCCACATTTCTATCTAATGATTTTTGACTAATGATCGCCACTAGGCTACGGCGAATAGCCCTGTTGTGATTAACCCTTCGTTCTCTTTGCGTTTTTTTTAAATTCGGACAGTGTAGAGTTTATAACATGTTCTATCGTGTGACCGAAGAGTTCATCGATACGTTTGTTTTTTTCATACCAGTTCCCAAAGTCATCAAAAAGTTTTATTATTATACTAAAAGTACATTTTTTATTCCCTATTTCAAATCACCCTAGCTGCCAGAATCACCGCCACCGATCGGCCATGCAGCAACCATGCGGCACTTTGTTTAAGTAATAATGACACCACTTTTTTTATACCAATTGTACAATAAAAATACTCAAACTTGGCAACACTATCTATTAACTGTGCGTAAAACCCCGATCTCGTTATCCCAATACTCTCACCAGAAAAAATATTGAAAACGGTCCGTCTTTTTGAGCTCCAAGCTTCTGCAGTTTCCCGTTCATTCTCACTTACATCAATTCCGATAGGAAATCATGATTTCCAGGATGAACCGATTGTTTTATTACGATAGATGAAACAGTAAACTTTTCCGTTTTGCTTACTGCAATATTCGTTCTCGACATCGCTGGCTCAATTTCATTATGTTTATACCAGCTGCATCCGTGAAAGCTCCACCGAATCCGTGAATCGATTGAAATCTTTGTTCTATATCGAGCGTTACGATGGTCGCATTTATGGCATCTTCTTTATGTATGACATCTTCGAAGTGATCATTCCTCTGGCTCATTCGCGCACCGTTCTGGCCAGATTCGTATATTCTATACTGGCCCCACTCTGGTACATTTCTCGGGGTCGAATCGCAGTAAGTCGAGTTGCATACGCACACTATGCCCCCGAACCCGAAGTCACGTGGCACGCAATCATCAGCTTCTCCCGATTACAAAAACGATTATCAATAGCTGGGTCTTTGAACTTATTTTTACTTAAAGTCCCCAGACATTTTGTCGCTTTTTCGGTCACCTACCTATAGTAAGACCCACAGCGACAATACTGAGGATTAGACTGCCAACAATACTTCGTATTGGAGCGCTCATTGTGGATTATTTGAGTCCACTAGAACACCTGCAAATAAAATTTCAGTATTACGCTAATTGCCATTTTTGCCTTTTTTGGAGTTATTTTTTAAGCCGTTGGGTTTTTGCTGAATAGTTCCGGGTATTCTAGATATATCCTAATAGATTAATTCGCAAAATAGAGAAATCCTTTCCATTCTGATTTTTATCTCCTTGTTCTGTTGAAAACTGAATTATATAGAAAATGCTTTAGATATAAAAAATGGCCACGAAAGTCAACGTGATCGTGTAAAAATAATCTTTGCTCAGTTAATTACGACTTGTTTGCTAAATTTGATGAATTCAGAGGTTTTTTTATACAACCAACTTGCTGATACTTTTTGTGACATTTTTGTCGATAATATTTGAAATCTTGCGAACTCGTCTTTAGGTCCTCGATAGGCGCAATTCAGCAGGTTCCAATTGAGAATGGATGTGAAAAAAGGCAGCGAAATACAATTTACAGTCGATAACGCTTATTATTGAACAAAACGGAGAGATGCTTCGCCAAAGCGTCCGGTCGATACAATACTACGGCGACCGACAACTTTTTATACTTTTCGCTCGTGACCCTTCTGTAAAACTGCAAATTGAGTTTTCAACGTGACTTGTGACGAGCATCGCCCATAATCACCAGAGCATGTTATATCGACCGCAAAAAGGTGATAAACGATCGCAGTTGGCAAAACTTTCGGAGATATCGATTGTAGTACAAGATTATTGAACAACAAGCATCCACGACAGTACAAAGTCTGTGAAGCGCACGTTTTTTTTGGTGACTGCTCAATCTTTGGTGTTATCACGTTTGACAAGAAAATGGTCAAATTGCCACGATCGCACGTGTGTTCTCGAAAGAAAAGTGTATCCCACTCAGGCGCGTACGAAAAATTCCAGGATATTTATCGTTGAGTGTTCTCACCGTTACGCAACCGACCGTTTATTTTGCACAAACTTAAACGTTGCTTTGTCGTAATTATCTTACCGAATAATTCGGAAATCTACCGTTCGTGCATAGGTGATGTTGGAATAAATGGCTCATATATTGAAATACCGGAGGTCTACTCTAAAAAGGTCGCGCACAATCACACGTACCACTGGACGGAATGGAACGGTACTGGGAGTACAAGTCCACTATAATCGGCGATCAGGCGAAAACCGAGCTTAATAGATATAATTGAGACATGTGCCAGCGTACTTATGCGTTGGTATATTTATACACGGCCATTCATCATTGAAGGTCTGGGGTGGCTCGGAGAAATAACAGTCCGAATAGCGAAAACCGCCTTGACGTCAAACTATTTATGATAAAGATAAATTTAGAGAACGCGGCCTGTCACATTCACCTATGCAGTTATCTGTAAGAATAATCACGGTATTTGAACTTCCGATATAACCCCGGCAAAAAGGTCTACTGATAAAAAATTTCATGATAATACTGCAGTGCAATGCTTTTTCGAATGCATTGCGATTTGCTTAAATTCAATACCGTCATTCTGAGGTATTGTAATGTGATTTTTTTCGTTTTGCACGTCCGTCAAAGTGCTCCGTGCCGCGTGTTCTCTTGCAAAAAGTTGAGCAATATAACCTTCTCGTCTTGGATGTAAGCATATATTATACGTAGTCGTGTTTGACATTTATTTCCATATACGTATGTGTATGGACATATGACCCATACGTGGCAGTTTCGCTATGTCAATCATTATTATCACTGAATTGAAAAATCCGAGTTCCGAGGCATGAGGTCTGTCCGGAAAGTTTTCGAACTCGGCCTGTAGTAGGAGAAACAGTTAGTCTTCTTTTTCTTCCAACATAGTGCGGCCCGGAAGTCAGGAACGGCCTGGTCTCTGGGTATCCGGCTCGGTCAACCTACCGAAGAGGAACAGTTGATTCTGGCAAATGGCGATAATCAGGCTTCAGCCACTTCACTTCGGAAGCCATAAACTTCTTCCAGCAATCCGTCCGCTCTTGGAAATCCTCGCTGTCAGCTTTTGTAATAGCTAACGGCTCCTTCATTGCGTTCCTTTTTATTTCCTTCGCGTGTCGAACCTTACGCCATCAAGAGGATGTCTCAATTTGGGAACAGCCAGAAGTCGCAGGGAACGAGGTCAGGACTATACAGGGGCCGACGACGCTGAGCCGTGCAGCATCTCAAAAAATGTGTGGATAGGTTGTGATGAATGATTGCATTATCGTGACGAACCCAGTCGCCACTAATTCACGAATCTGTCCGTTTCCATTTCACTGCGTGTCTTATTCGTTTCAACACTTCTTGGTAGTACTTTCGTTCACTGATTGACATTGGGGAGCGTATTCATGGTGAACAACTCCTTCTTCGGCGGAAGAAAACAGTGAGCATTCCATTGATGTTATTCCGACTGCTTTTAAATCATCTCTACTTACTCTTCAATCTGTGTGTCGACCAATCATGAAGTCATCGTCATACGTTCTACCGGCATATGGGTGATTTTAGACCATAAATGGACAAGTTATTGCAAAACTTAAGAGCTTACATACACCTGGGTAGGTACAAAAGATCGATTTTTCAAAAAGGTGCACATTCAAAAGTACTATCCTTCGAGTGTCTATCCTGAAAATTTCATAATGCAATTCGCAGTAATGACGAAGTGATAACGTTTTGTAACTGACCGGGTGAGCAACGGTTGGGGCACGGGTGTAGAGCAGGGGGATGACACTGGGATAAATTCTCTTAACAGTAACGTGTCCCCGTATTGTCGCCACGTAACTAACCCACCATGCGGCGCTAGTAGTCACCCGCATGACCCCCACTCCGCAAAGCACCTCTCCGTATTATTTCGTAATTTTTTCTCGATCTGTCATTGTTCTCGAATAAAAAAAATCGTAGTGTGGTAAAATCGTAATTATTTTACCACATTAGAAGAGCGATTTGTGGCTCATCGCAATTCAACACGTGTTTTCGAGTCTATATTGGACGACGTGTATAACTACACGGAGAAAAATACGGCCTCAAATTATAGCACTCATTGCCAGTATTCTAATATTCAGTGCTAGAAAATATAGCAGTTTACTGCCAGTTCGGAAATTCTAAGACTTGCTGTTATAGAAGTATAAAAATGATTCTCACACCGTATAGTAAAAATTATGCGTGCATATTACATTTGAAACTATTCTCGCATAGACGCGAGTCCTATACGCTGTATAGTAAAAATAATGCGTGCTTTGTGAAATACCAACCTTTATTACACGCTGTATTTTCATATGGATTTTACTATACGTATAGCATGAATCTTCGTGTATGAATAGATTTTACTATACGCATAGCGTTAATCCTCGGCGTATAGCGAAAAATATTACGAAGTTGATTAGTAAAATGTGACTCTTTATACCGCGCACTTTTTGTAGAATACTGGAAACTAATTGTTCCAATTACGTGGGCAAAATATTTTTTGAATACTACGAAAAATCACAATACGCCGAATAAAATGTATTATTGGTATCAGTTTACGTGCCATATCATAGGTTAAAATTTAAATTTCTTCATTATTACTATACCATAATTACAATTTTTATCTTCCATTCAATACTTTTTGATATTTAATGATATTTTTTTTTAGAAGCATAGTATTAATTCTTAACTCCGAGGCCCCTGTTTTCTCCGTGTATGAAAAGCTCTCTTTTCCGTGTATAGAACACGCCAATAGTGTTCTTTTACACATAATACAATATTACGTATTGATGCGGATGCAGCAATATTCTTCACGTCTCAACGCAGAACAAAAAAAAAGCAATCTCGATAAGAAAAAAATCGCAAAACATTGTACAACGTGACTAATCCATTATTTAAAAAATATTAATGTTATCTGTTTATTTCGTTCAATAAATATTTTTAAATACATAATATTGCAACAAGGGTAAATATTGCATCCCTTCCTATATACACATATACTTTTAAATTCTATTCTAACAATGAATTTTCCAGTCGCGTCGAATGCAAATTATGCAGACGCTGCGCGACTGGAGTGGGGGTCATGCTGGTGTCTACTAGCGCCGCATGGTGGGTTAGCTTACGTGGCGACAATAACGAGACACGGTAGACCCAGCAGTGCCAGGGGGCTGGTGTAGAGTGTACTTAAAACTTTTAACGCGTTTTACTTGAAACACTGTTTTCAAAATTGGTACCAGAAATTTCTCCGCAACTACTGGACCGATCGGGATCAAGTATTGCACAGTTCACACAATAATCTAGTACTACAATAATCTTCACACAATAATCTAGTGCTTATCGAGACGTTTTTTCCATACCTGACGGAGTTTTTTTTTTCGTCATAAGTACTGAACAATTTTGAGGCGAAAATCGCCTAATTTATTCCAGTGACTGCCATGACCCAAAAAAATTAAAATTTTAAATTCCGGCTCGATAAGTAATAGTTTCATCTATCTACTTTAAGAAAAACATTTCCTTTTAGATAAAAAATGGCAGTGGCACGTCGGGTACCGCAAACGCTGCCAACTAAAGCACGTCCCAGGAAAATGACTGTAACTATTATCTCATTTGAAATTTCTTAACCAAATTTTCACACAATGTAGATAAAATGTCATATTTAAAAATGTATATCATGGTTGTTCGATAAAATTTAGTTTTATACAGAAAAAAAATCGTAAACATAACTTTACTTTTAGCCGTCTCAGGAGTATGTAAGCCCTTAATGCACACTCTTGCAATCCGATCGGTCATCGTGACATGCCACGCGCTATACTTTCGATGTTTACTCAATAGCGAATTGCTGTCAACTAAAGATTGGCAGGATCTCGCTACCTGGCATGGGCTCTCATAAAGGCCCCCCCCTAAGTGGTCGATAGGTGCTTTTGACAATAGCACACCTAGGAACAACGTTGAAGTAGAAAGTTTGTAGAGTTGTTTGACCGGATGTTTGACGTTCGGGTAAATCTGCAGAATTAGGGTTGCAGCTCAAAGCCGCTCCAAAAATTTTTTTAACCTTTCTTTTCACTAAAAAATGATATCCCATGTAATATTGTGGCGGAGGAGGTCGAAATTTCCCATAGAATTCATAAGTTATCAGATTTTGAAATTTACGAAAACGGGGGACAAATTAACGTATCTGCGAATATTTCACATTGATGTGGGAGGTGGTGGGTGGGGTTGTCACGAAAAAATAATGTCCTATGTATATTATGGCGGGGGAGGTCGAAATTTCCCATAAAATCCATAAGTTATGGGATTGTGAATTTTACTAACACGGGGGACAAAGTAACGTATTTGCGGACATTTCATATTTATGTTGAGGGTGGGGTATTCGAAAATAAACCTTCGTCAGTCACACACACATACGCGCGCGCACACACACACACACGCGCACGCGCGCGCGCGCCTGCACTGTATACTATGAATTGATTGTACTAAACGAAAAAATGTAAACATCGGATAGTTAGTATTGTAAGAAGGAATGAAAAGAGACACCGCATAATAACATTATGAGAAGGTAAACATATTTGTAAAGACAGTATTCACGAAATAATGGATTGCGCCGGATGTATTGCGACGCACGCGCGCGCGCACACGCCCAGGCACACAGTTGCGTTATTTTGTCCCCACGTTTTTCTCACGTCCCACAGTATTTTCACCTTCGGTTAGCAAATTTCAAAATCCCATAGTTTTAGCAATTTTCCCATCATTTATGGGAAATTTTGGCCTCCCCCACCATAATATTACATGGGATATCATTTTTCAATGATAACAAACGCTACGAAAAAATCCACGCATTTATTAGCTGCAGCCCTGATTCTGCAGATTTACCGACGTTTGTTACTCAATCACGCCAGAACGGTTTAACAGATTTCAATGAAGTTTGGTACACATCTAGAGTATACCCTGTAATAAAACACAAGACAGTTTTTATCGCAGTAAAGGGTTCCGGACGGCTTACAACGACGGTTTGTTGGGCTCAGTTACGCCGAAACAGTTGAACGTATTTTAATGAAATTCGACACACAGGGAATGGATACCATGGAATAATCTGCCAAACAAATGCTGGTGCCACTACGTTCGTGTGACGTACAAAGAACCGTTAAAGAATTCGAAGAAAAATGCGGAAGCCAAAAATGTTGCTTGAGAGTTGCCGCCGCACTACAATCATTTCAAGTTCGGTGTGAGAAGCAAGCTGAACGGCAAACTAGCTTGAGAGTTTCAGAGACGCCACAATAATTCCAAGCTCGGAATGAATAGAAAGCTGAGCGGCAAGCCAGCTTGAGAGCTGCTGAATTCACGCAGCAGTCTGACTATCGGAGCGAGCATTACGCTAATTATCTAGCGTCTCAGCGGGCTGCTGAGACTGCCGAGGAAGCCAAAGCTCGAAGACGTGTTGTTGCTGAGAAAGTGGCACAGCGCCGACAAGCGTTCACTATGAACACGGGGTCGTTTTTGAACACACTGCTTTCATACACGATCCGGCTATAGACTACAGTCACAGGCTTAGAAAAATGGATATCATGAATAAAGAGTGTAGACTCTGCCGAGCGTTGCAATGGAAGGAGGAAACAGTTGTGTTCTGGAAGTAAAGTAGCCATTCTTAAATTAGAGCAGCCAGTTCAATCCTTGACACAGCTTTTCACTTATAAAACAGAAGAATCACGTAGGTTTCAGTCGATCCTGTCAGTCTGGACACGTGCTTGGTCTCTACTTTATTTCCTCTCTCCCTCTCTCAGCTGCAGAGTACAAGCTCCGGGGGACAATACAGCTACGTGGGTATAAAATATTGTCGATACCCAGCAATTTCGCTCGAGCTTAATCGGCTCTAGACCTTAGAGTGCTAAAAAATGTGCAACGCTTAACTGCATCGCAGAAAAGTCATTAGAGGGTTTGATTAAGAGGGAATGATACCTTATCGCGGTCGGTATGGTAGAACGATTATAGATTCCCACGAATCTCTGAAACGGCGCTTCAGATCCCGCCGAAACTTTGCCAAACGACGCCAAATAGATAGACGAACGGCTGTCTTCTCCTCAAATTTTCCGAATTTGAGAAAAAAATGTAGATTGGGTTATCATAAGCCAATCTACATTCTTTTTCTCAAAATCAGAAAATTTGAGAAGAAGAGAGCCATACATCTATCTATTTGACGTCGTTTGGCGAAGTTTCGACGGGATCTGAAGAGCCGTTTCAGAGATTCGTGGGAATCTATAATCGTTCTATCATACCGACCGCGATAAGGTATCATTCCCTCTTAAGGCCATGTATCACACGCCAAATAATTTCGACGGAGCGTCCCATCACGGCAGCAGTGTAGTCATAGCAGTTTTTGACTACGAGCCGCCGGATGGCGCAGTGCTCGTTTTCTATAGGGCCTCGATGCCTGGCGCTACGTCGTAGAGTCGAGTCCCGGTAGGCTACTATTGCTGCGCGCGTGTGTGTATGTTTCGCTACGACGGCCGCGTGCATAAAGAAGTAACCTTCTCGTATGCAGTTGGCTCCTAACGAAAACACACACTGTGTGTGTATATATATATATCTATATGTGAGCGCATGCTACGAAGCGTGCTATACGTGTATCGAACGATCCACACAATTGCATTTAGCTACCATAGCACGCTTCGTAGCATGCGCTCACTTTGCAGAAGAGTATTGAAACTTTGTTGCATTAAACATTGTATGGACAAATGGCTTGAATCGATTTCTTGTTTGGATGAGTCATCGGTAGAAATCTGAGTACGGTCGGAGTGTCTACCAAATAGGGTTGCTCAAAAAGGGTGGTGACATTCCCCCATCCTCGTTTAATTAATCTAAACAAATAATCTCAAGTACGATTTATATTTTTTATGCAATTTATCGTCAATAAATTCGATTTCGGCCAAATTTTCGAGCGAACGAGATCATCGGAGACTCACTCTGCGAAAAAACGGTAAAATCTAACCAGCAATGCTTATTATTTAAACAAATACGTTTAGCATTTTTTCTCTTTGCCGCGGTTCACCTTTGGCAGGTTCTTCGAACATCGAATTCTCGAGTAATGGAGATCACTAGTCTCGCTCTACGGAACAGCGGTGAAATTTTGCGGTCGCGGATTGTTTAAACAAATGGGCTTGGCTCGCTTTCTTGTATCGACGATGGTCGTCGCTGGAAGTTTGATTACGGTTGAACTTTCTGGCAATCGAAGTTTACTAGAAACACGTAATGTGGAAGGGTGATGACATTTGCTCATCCTTTTTTAATTAAGGAAGCTTTCCAGTGTGACAGCCCGAAAAAACGCTGTTTTTCGCGATTTTTTTTTTTAAAGAAAAAATAATCTAATCGGTCTGGTTTTTTTTTCGTATATTAATTGGGTATTGAAGAATACAAAACAATTTTTTAAAGATCGATTTATTTATTAATTAATATCTATAAAAATGATGAAACAATTGTTGCAGAAAATGCACTTGGATGTGGTGTCCACGTTGGGGGTCACAATTTTGATCTGAAACAAAAAACACAAAAAGATTATTGATCGGTATATAATTGGCTTTCGTGCTATGGAGGCTTTTTTTTTTTTTTTTTGCAAAAATGGCGCCGGTTTGAACAAAAAGTATCGATTTTAGCATTTTTTTTGGCAGTTTTTTTTACAAAAAAATAGGAAGATGTCAAAAAAAAAAAAAAGCTTCCATAGCACGATAAACAATGACGTTAAGAATATTGTGTAAAAAATTCAACTCGATAGCTTTAAAACTCTGCCCTCCAAGTTGGACACCGTTTTGAAAAATGCTGTTTCGAGAAAAACGCGTTCAAAGTTTCGCTGTAGCTGTAGCGCTCCGTTGCCTTCTTCCAAGAAATGCTGTACAGTAACCGAAATAATCTGAATTTCGGCATGAAAATTTCAGGGAATATTCGGAAGAGTGTATACTATTCGATAAAGCAAAAAAAAAAAATCGATTTTTTGAAAATTTCACACTGGAAAGCTCCCTTAACTGATCAGTAATCTACAAATAAGTTTTCAAATCTTTTGCAAGCTGGAGTAGTAATAATACCAAAAAATTAGGTTCGTGATTGCTAGACTCTTTTCGTGCCAAGAATTCTTACACAGAGTCGCTGATCAGTATTTTCTGTACAACAGTTCTTCTCAGATAAAGCAAAAAAAAAAAATCGATTTTTTGAAAATTTCACACTGGAAAGCTCCCTTAATTCAGACAAATAAGCTTGGGCACAATTCATATTCTCGATGGAATTTATAGTCAATGAGCTCGATTTCTGGCAAATTCTTGAGCTGGAGAGATTACTCGATACTTACGGTGCAAAAGACCGGTGAAATTTAACAAGCAATGCCTATTATTAAAACAAATACGTTCGCCATTTTTTCCCGGCCGGGGTTCATCGTCGGCAGGTTCTCCGAGGATCGAATTCTCGAGCAATGGATATCTCGCTCTACGCAAGAGCGGAATCGGTGGAAATCGGACAACGGTCGAATTTCCTAGCAAACGGCGTTGTTAGAGACTCGTACTGTGGAAGGGTCGTGAGATTTGACCATCTTCTTAAAATTAATTTAGACAAATAAGCTCGAGCGAGATTTATATTCTCGATGAAATTTTTAGCTTCCGATGGAATGTAACCAAATTTGTTCGGCATTCTTTCTCTCTGCCGGGGTTTACCTTCGGTAGGTTTTTGGAGGCTAGAATATTCTAGCAATGGAGATCGCTAGAGACTCTTTCTGCAAGAGGGTGGTACAATTTTACAACTAATGCTTATGGTTCAAACAATTACGTTCAGCATTTTTTCTCTCTGCCAGAATTTATCTTCAGCAGGTTCTTCGCGGATCGAATTCTCTACAATGGAGATCGCCAGAGTCTTGCTCTAGACTAGCAAAAGAATTTTCGTAGCTGCGACATTTCAGAGAAGATTTAAAATTGTCTAATTCCACTAAATTGGCGCGAAATTTTTTAATCCAATTTATCATTGGGTATAATAGTCGATTGTCATTTATTGCCCCTGTAATTTACCAATGATTCAAAAGGGCCCTCCTTATGCCCCCACAAAACATGGCCTCCGTGACAGAGATTCCTTAAAAACCTATTCGCAGGTTTTGTTTATCAACAATCATTATCAACATCAAGTCATTTTCAACTATTGTCAATTATTATCAATCATTATCAATCCACAATGATTATCAACATCAATCCATTTTTCTATCAACAATCGGAGTCAGCGAATATTCCCTCGAATTCTGTCACGGATAAAAAAATATTCGCACTATCCCTGTATTGAACATTTAAAAAGCTGATTTGCAGGTTATTGATCAGTTTCCCTCAGTTAGCGATGAAAATATTTCCTTAAATTCTTTTGACGACAAGAAATATGAACACTATCACTGTGTTGAACATTTGCAAAACTCATTTGCAGGATATTCATTCCATTTCCTCAGCGATGACAGTCAACGCTGGATTTTATTCCACAAATCTCTTTTTCTACAAATAACATTCAGACCACTACTGTGTTGAAGAACTGTTGTACAAGCAAGACTCACACACGACACTACGTATGGAAGATTCGCACAGAAATAATAAAGCACTAGATCACGAATCAAATTTTTTTGTATTAGAACTGTGAATATTTCCTTGAATTTTTCCATCGCAAGAAATATTCGCACTAACCGTGTGTTGAACATTTAGAAAACCCATTTGCAAGTTATTTATTGCATTTCATCTGCGATGACAGTCAACACTAGATTCAATTCCCTGAAATCCTTCTCCGACAAATCACATTCACAACGCTACCATGTTGCAGAACTGTTGTACAGAAAATACTGATCAGCGACTCTGTGTAAGAATTCTTGGCACGAAAAGAGTCTAGCAATCACGAACCTAATTTTTTGGTATTATTACTACTCCAGCTTGCAAAAGATTTGAAAACTTATTTGTAGATTACTGATCAGTTAACCTCAGCGATCAGAGTTAGCGGTTAAAATATGTCCTCAAATTCTTTCGCCGACAAGAAATATTCACGCTATCGCTGTGTTGAACATTTCAAAAACTCATTCGCAGGTTATTTTTTGTATTTTCTCAGTGATGACAGTCAACGCCGGATTTCATTCTACGAATCCGTTCCTCGACAAGTCAAGTTCACACCATCACTGTGTCGAAGAACAATTGTTCTTGATGCCTCAAAAAATTCTTGACACCAAACGAGTCTAGCAATCACGAGTCTAAATTTTTTGTATTATTACTCCTCTGGTCTGCAAAACATTTCACAATTTATTTGCAGGTTACTTATCTGTTGCCCTCAGTGATCAGACTTAGCACTGCAAATACTTCCTTAAATTCTGCGACCGGCAAGGAATATGCACACTATCACTGTCTTAAACATTTTCAAATCCATTTGCAGGTTATTCTTATATGTCATATTGTTTTTGTGGCGGCTCGGGTCAGCTGGCACACGAGCACAGCGCCACGAAAATCTCACCATGGGAAAAACAAAAACTCCCCAAGAGTCACTAGATAAGGTAACCCTATAGCTCTAGCGGAAATGAAAAGAGAACATATATATACAAGGACTTCCGGTCACGCGACAAGCTCGTTTTTTCTCCTCACTTTTGTTGAAATTAATAAAGATTTTATCTACATCGTACAACCACGAAAATACACAATATCCTGCCTTCACAAGTCCGATTCCCCATAGTCTGTTAGTCACGAAGCTACAATTGGTGACCCAGCGACGTGATTCAACTGGATAAGCAAACAACGCGAACCGGACACGTTGTGCATACATACGACCATGGCTTTGTTACACACGCCGGCACAAAACTTCGCTGAAGGGGGAAGCTACGAAACTGGGGAAGCAGCATCCTCGAGCAACCCAAGTCGCGAAAGCTCATCAGGTGACGATCGTTTCGTAAACGAAGTCCACGTCCGACTTCCCGCATTTCTTCCGAACCTGCCGGACATTTGGTTCGCGCAAATTGAAACAACATTCCGAAACCGGAAAATACGAAGCGACGATCGAAAATTCGGCCTAGTCTTCGAAGCTCTCAGTCCCGAGGCGATGTCTCAAATCTCGGACTTCCTTCGAAATCCTCCCGATAACGATCGTTACTCAGCACTCAAGGATCTTCTCATCAAAAGATTCTCCGACTCGCGAGAACGCCAGATCCAAAAATTCCTCAACGAGTTGCACCTAGACAACAAAAAACCCTCGCAATATCTACGCGAGATACGGGATCTGGGAGGAACAATGGTTACGGAAGAATTCCTACGCACGCGATTTATCCAGGGGATGCCCAGCAACGTTCGCGCTCTCCTGGTGGGAAACCCCGAACTCGACTTAACAAGGCTAGCGGAACAAGCGGATAAGCTCCTCGAATTGTGTGGTGCGTCATTCGTCATGGCGACCTCTAAAGAGTGCGGTGAAGTGCAGGTGGCAGCCGTAAATTCGCTCGATCAACGTATGGCCAGTCTGGAGAAGAACTTCGGCATCCTGGCAGCAAAACTCGATGAGGCTCTTGCGCGCCTGCAAATCCGCAACGACGCAAGTTACCGCCGGGGCAGATCTCACGGGCGGTATCGCAGCAAGTCGCCCGCACCGCCAAACGGAATATGCTACTACCACGAGAAATTCGGCAACAATTCGAGAAACTGCGTCAAACCCTGCTCATTCGCCACGAGGCAGGGAAACTAGGAGTGCTGCCCGTACACGAGACGGTCGGTAGCAGCAGCCTACACGGGACGAGGGAAATCCGTCTGCACGTTTTCGACAAAAAAACGCACCTGAAATGTCTGGTAGACTCTGGGTCTGTGGTGTCACTACTGCCACGCCGTATATTCCGGGAACACCTGCCAAAGAGCGAAGGCAAACTCTACGCTGCAAATTCTTCCGAGATTGGTACCTATGGAAACGTCATTATGACTCTCGACCTAGGACTCCGAAGGCCCTTCAAGTGGTCATTCATTATTGCCGATGTGTACACCGCACTGCTTGGAGCTGACTTCCTTGCGCACTTCGGACTGTTAATCGACCTCAAGGGACAACAGCTTATCGACTCAAACACTGGCTTGTCAACGACAGGAGAAATCGCCGAAGCTCAGGTACATACTGTATCGTTAGTAGACGATAAGGACGAGTATACGCACCTATTAAAACAGTTTTCAGAGATTACCAAACCCGTGAACATGCTGCCGACGGAGGACGACGACAACGCGACTCGTCATCACCTTGAAACAACAGGTTGTCCTGTAACCGCCCGCGCTCGACGCTTGACAGGCGAAAAATTCGAGGCCATGAGGAACCAGTTGAGGCAACTCCTCGAAGACGGGATGATACGCCCATCAAAGAGCAATTGGTCCAGTCCAATACACTTGGTGAAGAAACCCACAGGTGACTGGCGATTATGCGGCGATTTCCGAGCTCTCAATGCGAAGACCATGCCCGATCGATACCCGTTCGCCCACACGCACGACCTGTTTCAAACTTTGCACGGCAAAACAATATTCTCCACGATTGACTTAACGCGAGCGTATCACCAAATCCGAATGGCAGACGAGGACATCAAAAAATCAGCCATTATCACGCCACTGGGCTTATTCGAGTTCCTGGTGATGCCCTTCGGACTGCGAAATGCGGCACAAACATTCCAACGTTTTATGGACTCGATTTTCCGTGATCTCGATTTTGTCACCGTCTACATAGATGACATACTCGTAGCCTCCAATGATGCTACAGAACACAAGCGACATTTGAAAGTCGTGTTCGAACGCCTTCGGCAAAACAGGTTGTCCATCAACATCAACAAATGTCATTTCGGAAAAGATGAAGTGATGTTCTTGGGCTACAAAATAAACCAAAACGGCTACAAAGCCCCCGAAGAAAGAGTCAAGGCCATTCTGGAATACACAAAACCCGAGACCATCGCAGATCTTCGCAGATTCCTCGGGTTGATCAACTATTACAGACGTAGCGTACCGAACGCTGCAAACATACAAGCCTCTCTAAATGACTTTCTCAAAGATTCCAGGAAAAACGACAAACGCCGAGTTCCGTGGTCAGCTGAAACGGAAAAGGCATTCGAGCTATGCAAGAAAAGTATAGCCGACGCAACTCTCATAGACTTCATCGCTCCAGACGTCCCTCTCACGCTGACAACGGATGCGTCTGACGTCGCCATTGGTGCCTCTCTCGAGCAACGCATCAACGAGACCTGGAAGCCCATCGGATTCTTCTCAAGGAAACTGAGTCCTGCGGAGAAGAACTACAGTACCTACGACAGGGAAATGCTGGCTGTCTACGCAGCAATCAAACACTTCCAGCACCTGCTCGATGGACGTCAATTTGTCATCCGCACTGACCACAAACCACTGATCTATGCTTTCAAGAAGGTCTCCGATAAAGCCTCACCGCGACAGCTGAGGCAGCTTGATTTTATCGGTCAATTTTCCACAGAGATCATCCATGTCAAGGGCAGCGACAACATAGTCGCAGACGCACTGTCTAGGATCGCAGAAATCAACCAGATAGAAATGCCACGTGCATTGTCAGCGGAGATGATTCAACAAGCACAAGAGACAGATGAGGAGCTACGACAAATTTTGAACAGCAACAGCTCACTACATCTTCTACACCTGGAAGTCGAAGCGAATATCAAAATATTTTGCAATATCGCTGGCGGAACACTTAGACCGTACCTACCGAAGAGCTTGAGACGCCAAGCTTTCGACTCGATTCATGGACTTTCACACCCAAGCGGACGAAGCTAGAGCAAGATTTTGAAACAAAAATTTGTCTGGCCCGGTATCAGGATGGACATCTTAAAATGGGTTCGTGAGTGCGAAGCCTGTCAACGCTCAAAGATTCACCGACACAACCGCCTGATACCAAATCACATCAATATACCAGATGGCAGATTTAGCCACATCCACCTAGACTTGATCGAACTTCCCATCGTCGATGGTTTTCGATACTGCCTAACTATCATTGATAGGTACACGAGGTGGCCAGAAGCGATCCCGATCAAGGATATGACCGCCGATACTGTCGCCACAGCATTCTATCAACATTGGATCTGTCGATTTGGCACACCGCTCACAATCACAACGGATCAAGGCCGGCAATTTGAATCCTCACTTTTCGAGTCACTGACACGCCTCATAGGAGCGAATCGTATTCATACAACGCCATATCATCCAGCAGCGAATGGACTTGTCGAAAGGTGGCACAGGACACTGAAAGCGGCACTAACTTGCAATAATCAGATAAAATGGACGCAACTCATGCCGACAGTTCTACTGGGACTGCGAACATCCTTCAAGGAGGACTTAAATGCATCTTGCGCCGAGATGATATATGGAACGACACTAAGATTACCTGGCGAATTTTTTATCAACCGCGATGCCGCTGTGGAGCCTAAAATTTTCATCGACAAGTACCGAGAGTACATCCGAGCGATACGACCAACACCCACAGCACATCACAACAAGGCTCGAATATTTATCCTGAAGGATCTCTACGATGCCACACACGTCTACGTCAGGAGAAGTCCGATAAAACCACCACTCGAAGCCCCGTACTCGGGACCGTACAAAGTGGTCAAACGTCTGGACGATCGACGTTTCGTCGTGAACGTAGACGGGGAAGAAAAAACGATCTCGGTCGACCGCTTGAAACCAGCGTATGGTGTGAAAGACAATGCCACCCTCGATGACAACCCACAATATGCACCTAAACCACATCAACGAGGTTCATGCATGGACAGGCCGATAAAAACCTATGGAAACAAGAAAAAGAAGTCAGTTTCATTCGTTCCCTGTCACTCCACACAGGTCACTGGGGGGGGAGTAGATGTGGCGGCTCGGGTCAGCTGGCACACGAGCACAGCGCCACGAAAATCTCACCATGGGAAAAACAAAAACTCCCCAAGAGTCACTAGATAAGGTAACCCTACAGCTCTAGCGGAAATGAAAAGAGAACATATATATACAAGGACTTCCGGTCACGCGACAAGCTCGTTTTTTCTCCTCACTTTTGTTGAAATTAATAAAGATTTTATCTACATCGTACAACCACGAAAATACACAGTATCCTGTCTTCACAAGTCCGATTCCCCATAGTCTGTTAGTCACGAAGCTACATTTTCTTCCCGCATGCTGCCCCTCTGCGGCGAGTACACACTTCGCGTGGGTATATACACGTGTATGCCTACGCGCTGATCCACGGTCGGCGTCGAGAACGAATTTGGTTTTCTTTGTCAACGCCGACTCCTCACGAAGTTTGAGATTTCGGAGAATCTTAATTTCTCAGCGAGAATTCTTGTTGGCATCTCGCGCTTTTGTGCAGCGAGATTATTGTTAAAAATTAATTATTTTAACAAATGGAATTTTTTTGAATGTTCATGATCTAGCGATACGATCAAAATCGAATGCCGCAGCAAAGACAATGCCGGTGATCTGCCAAAAACAGCGGTAAAATAAATGTAAAATATATTAATTAAAATGTTGAAGTAATTGATTGTTCCAATAGCTATACATTTTTCTCGACCACGTTTGTGTTTGGTAGGTACGGTACTTTCTATACCTCTAGCGACATATATGAATTTCCGTAAGCGTTGTAAAATTATCCGGTAAAAATAACGCAAGTGCGGTACTTTCGCTTATGGAAAGTGGCAATTTCAAGAAAGAACAAGAATACATTTTTTTTAATTTTGTTTAATCATTTTTTTTATCAGGCGAATCTTTATTTTCATTTTTAAGAGTGCAATATTATTCGTTTGTCAATTTCTCATTGGAAAATAACCAATATACCGTCCGAAAGTAAAAAATTCCATTGTTTAATCCGGTTTTTTTGTTTGGCAATAAACTATATTTTTTAAGTTTAATACCCCCCTGTATTTCCATTATTTTCTTTAATACGATTTTCTTCTGCTAAAATGGTATATTGGTATATTGAAGCTTTTTAAATGAAAACATTGATTTTTAGTATTCTACTTTGTTTTCTAAAGAAATTTATGCACTAAATTTTTTTGTTCAAAAATTTTATAGACAGAAAATTCACAATATGCCAATCTAACGGAAGATGCATTTCGTATTAAAACAGTATAGGGAATACAGAGAGGTTACGACTTTCAACATACAGATCATTTTTCGAACAAAAGAAACGTTACTAAATGGACTTTTTCACTTTCAGCCGGTTTATTTGATATTTTTAAATGAGAAATTGGCAAACGAACAGAAGTAAAATTTCAGAAATAAAGAGGAATTTTCGTTTATTGGAAAGTGGAAGTTGTGGAAGAACTTGGAAAAAATGCGTAAACATAATAGTCGCGATAGTTATCCGCGAAGATTCGTAACTGTTGTAATTTAAGTAATAAAAGCCCAAAATCAATAGCGTGATTCAAGGAAATTGGGTATGATTGCGTCATTGATCAAATACATTTTTCCTTGTCCGTAGATTTTATTGAAAAAAAAAGAAATGAAACATTTTTCTTTTGCGATGTTTCTTTTGATTTATTAATAACAGAGGAAAAATAAATGTTGCAAAGTGGGAGCACGAAAACTAGGGATTCTAAGTTTCAAAATGCTTTTTTGAATATTCCCCTACGATGATTTTTCGCGGAGATAGAGCAATTTAAAAATCACTGAAAAATGTGGAAACTTTCTTGGTCTCTCAATTTTTGTGACTAGTCCATTGCAACTCGATGACATTGGATTTTGAATTGTTGGGATGCAACGAAAGTGAATTGATCTTAAACGCTCAAAGTTTTTCTTGACTTCAGGCTTGTGCTCAAGCTTCGAAAATCGTTTAAACGTTTTTACATAGCCTCATCAGAGATTTACGTCCTCAATTTGCAAAAAGAATACAATAATATAAATAAGTAATATAGACAATTAATAAATAAATGAAAAATATAAATACATACAACTTCATTGTACTTGAAATATTTTTGTAGTCAAGTTCTGGTCTCCTTCTTTTACAGTCTGACAATCCAATTTTTTTTCAAAGCATTACAGCCGCTCAGTAATTTCCCACTTTTTGGGTGAAAACATAGAAGATGCATTATAAAACAATGTGAACAAGTTTGGCATCAGTCGTTCTATAAATAGTCATAATTGTTTAAGAAAATTACATTTAGTATCGTAAAAATAAATAAATTGCATTGCGCCAGTGCTTATAACTGTGTACAGAGAGTGCGAAAACTGCAGTTCGCAGTATGCTCTCTGCGCTTTGCAAGAGGCGCAAGTTCTTCGCGGATATTTTTGTCCAGTAAACAAATTTCTACACTCTGTGGACCAAAGAAACTTTGTTGGCATATAAAACTTGGGAAAAGCCACCTTTCGCTGTACTCGCAATAGGGCCCATACAAAGAGTGACATGTGATGGAAGCAACGATTCCTTAGACTTTCCCCACAATACTGTTTATGTGAAAAACTCTGAGTAACATTTTAAACCATTTTTTACAGGGATTCAATGAATCATCAGAACATTCCTTTTGCAGCTGAACAAAATGACAAGTTTGATAAGCAGCTGGGCAAGTTATTCGCTTTGCCACAGCTTTTATGGACAGTACTGTGGAGAAAGTCTAACAAAACATTGCTTCCATCATTTGTAGTTCTATGCATGGACAGTTTTGCAAGTTCAGCGAAAGGTGAGATTTCTCCAATTATTAGATCCAAACAAAGTTTCTTTGGTCGACGCGGTATAGAAATTTGTTCGCGAAAGTAGCTGCAAAGAGCTTGCATCTCTTGCAAAGCTCAGAGTTCTCTTCCAAGAGCGCACACTAAAGCTTTTGAGAGCGCACACTGTGAAGTACAGCTTTTGCACTCAATGAACACACAGTTATAAGTACTGACGTAATTCATGTTCGCAACACTATACATAATTCTTTTAAACAATTATGAGCATTTATAGAATGAATAACATCACATGTGTTCACATTGTTCGATGATGCGTGCACAATGTTTGAATGTAGAAGGTGGGTAATTATAGTGTGTCTAAAATGCTCCGAACAAAAATTAGATGGTGAGATCGTAAGTGGATGAGACCATAACTTGCCCCCAAAAGTATTTCGAGCATGAACAAGCTTTTATTTCAACTTCGAATGAGACTTTAATAACATATATTATCTCGTGCGATTAAACGATTCCGCACTATGAAGAATTTCGTTCCTAAAAAAAAATTGAGGAGTGATAATACGTAAATAAAAAGGAGTGACCTCAACGTTGCTCAGCGAATATGTCGCTCGTGCGATTCGCACGGTGAAATTATCCGCAAGCCCTTCGGACATGACACGAAACACATACTCCGCATTTAATTTTGTTTTTTGTCGAATGGCAAAAAAAAAACAATTGTTAAACGCAATCGCACAATTTTCGACATTTTATTCGCACCCGGTTGAATCTGAGCTGTCAGTTTTTCGTCTCATCGACTTCGATGTACGTCGTCGGCAGAATGCGTCATAAGCGCCTCGCCGGAGTTCGCGGGAACTAGCTTTCTTGGACATCGTGCGAGATTGGTTCGAAATCGTCAACAATGATATGTAGAATCGTGTTCTGTCATACCGACGGCCATGATGTGTCATTCCGTCTTGAGCGGAACGCTACTGCGCTTCCAGCCCACCAAAAACAAGTGGTTTTTCCCGGAAGAATACGAAGGCCGTCGGTACACTAGAACGCGAGCTGAGTGCTACCAGTGAAAACACAGTTGAACTAGATTTGCACGATCGTCGATAATTTTTTGAGCTTTGCTGGTACATTTTTGGGATAAAGTATCGAAAAGGTCCAACCTCTGATCGGACTGAAATTTTGCACCGACCGTCCTGTCAATATCTTGAGAGATCCCCTAAAAGGATTTTTGGCGACGCGCCATAGTTTCCGGAATATCGATCTAAAAACCTTTTTTTTTTATGCGCTCCTACTGTATCTATAGCTGACAAGCTCACAATCAGTTCTGGCTATACCTGTATCTGTTGTCGCGCTCTCCGTTTTGTGCTGATCTTCGCTTAGTACACGCGTCCGCGCCCCTTGCACGATACATCACCGTTTTTTACGGCGTAACGCTGACTTTATTAGAAGAGAATTAGTGGTGTATAGAAAGTGTATAGAGAATTGTCGTATGCATGGCGAGTATGTCCATATAATATTGGCATCTGATATGAGGGTGGGTTCCTTCGAATGGGCGAGTATAATTGTGGGATATGGGAACACGGGTGTGTGCGCAGGGCACCTCAGATGTGCGTGTGGAATAGTGGGGTGCGTGGTACCCAAACAAAGCCAAACAAAGAAACCAAAACAATCTACCCCGGCCGGTTACCAAAAATTACAATTCTTGGTAACCGGCCGGGGTAGCAATGGTGGGAAAGTTTCTATCGCGCAAGCTTGACGGAGATCCGCATAAAGCGGAGAGTTCGATAACATACATAGGTATAGCCAGAGTCGAGCCCGTCAGCTATAGATATAGTAGAAGCGTGGTAAAAAAAGTAGGAATGGTAAGTTCTATGGCCCACGCTTGACGAAGATCCGCACAAAGCGGAGAGTGCGATAACATATATAGGTATAGCCGGAGCCGAGCCCGCCAGCTATAGATATAGTAGGACCGCAGCAAAAAAAAATAACTTTCAAAAATCGATATCTCGAAAACTATGGCGCGTCGCCAAAAATCCTTTTAGGGGATCTCTTAAGATATTAAAAGGAAGGCCTATGCAAAATTTCAGCCCGATCGGAGGTTGAACTTTTTCGGAACTTCAGCCCATTTTTGCTACATTTATGTAAAAAAAATCAAATTTCCTTTTCTCCGCGATTTTTCCATAAAATCAGTTGAGTCAAAGCTAACAACGTGTGTTCTTTCATGATCTAGAGCTTCATGCTCTTCGCATTTGTGCAAATTCAATGCACCAGTTAGTAGTTCATAGTTTATCCCATGCTGACTACAAACTGTATTTTTGTTCAATGTTTGGGAAAATGCCTCTCTCTCTCAAAGTTGTTCTCCCGCGAGTATGCATGCAGTGAATTCATCGGCACTAGCAAAATCGGCTCACGAATATCCAACAATAAGTGAGTGCATTTGGGGCTCATATGGGTGTCACGGGATGAAGAAACTGTAGTGCTCCTATGGAGCTCACATTGGCGGCATGGCGTGACGTAACTATGTTGTGCTCATATGGGTGTCACAGCGTGAAAAATAAAAAATCCAAAAATGTTTAATAAAAAAAATCTGGTGGTTTTTTCCCGCTTCTATATGCTTTATTTATGTTCCTGCCTATATGATATTTGGATTAAAACGTATTCTGCCCCGCCAAAGTTTTTACCTACCCTCTGGGTTTGAACTTACGTCTTCTAAATCTAAAGCTGAGCACGCTACCTACTTAGCCATTCTACTACTTGTGTAAATGTTCTTTGTTTCTTTGTCTATTTGTATCATTTTTCATTTTTATCAATATGGATATCGCCGTCATATTGCCCTCATCGAACGTATCACTGACAAACATGTATTTCGCCGTTATAGGATGTATCACTGAGAAACGCGCATATTGCCGTCATGTTGCCCCCCCCCCTGAACGTACCAGTGAGAAACATGCATATCGCCCTCATATTGCTTGCATGGCATGTCTACTACCAGTGCTAACCTAGTGAATTCACTGACAGAAGTGATTGGATGACTTCCATATGACGTCAAGCTGCAAATATCCATTGTAAAATACAAATTTGCTTTCTTATGAGTTTATCTTGTAGTCAACGGATGATGCATTTTGAAACGAAAAATTTAAGTTACGCTGCATCTCAAATTCATGATACTGAATGAGCTTATGAAATGTCTTCATCAACGTAAACGAAATTGCGTTCATGTTAAGTACAATTCATGAAAACAATTGATGCTACCCATAGTGAATACACACCAAAGTGTCTACACATGACTTCGATATGACGTAACATTTGCGGAAACTGGAGCACAGCGATATGAGTTCGACGTGGTCGTACGATGCGTTTGTAAACGACATATTTACATAAAAATGTTTTGTGCATTCATAATACTAAATGGGTTCATGGCTTTGCATCACACATGTCAATATGCTTAAAAATTTGCTTCTTCAATTGTATGCACGGTTGATAGTCATGACTGTCTATGTGGGGTGAGGCACAATGTGTCACTCTTTTTTTAACGAATTTTTACTCTTAGCATATAAGTCTGACCAGAACAAAAAGTTCATAACCGATTTTTATAGACCTTTGGGGTACAATAAAGCTATCATTTCTTTTTGCAAAAGATTTGGCAATTCAAAATAATGGGATCCGACAAAATTTGCGGATTTGCTCATTGTACCCCTCTAGTACAATGTGTCAGATAGATGGGTACAGTGTGTCAAGTACTGCGGAACGTGGGGTGCAATGAATCGTATTATATTTTCATATCTTGATTGCTTGCAGTGGCGCTTTTTTCAGTTTGCTCTCCTCCGCTGTACCTTTCGTAGTTTTGCATTTCATGCGAATGGAAAACCACAAGTCACTGAGTGCATCATTAACAATAACACTATTAATTAGGACCGTAAACCCGAGCCGCTACAGAAAGTGAGGTTATATTTGACGTCGCCCCGGCAAGCGAATTTTTTCCCACTCCCAAATCAATTCTTTATCTTAAATAATTTATTGTGAGCTGCTATTGACTTTCTTTTAGGCCTGAAGAAACTCAATATAAATCACGGTCCAACACAAAAAAATTTGGTTTTTACGAGCTAAAAACCTCCGAGAAATGGCATGTGGCCCACAGTGCGCCGTGACACATTGTGCCCCACTCCCCCCTGCAGTCATTATTTATTTTATATTCTTGAACAGAAGTTATTCTTCAAAATGAATTTATTACAGTTACGATAATTCGAAATGCGGACATACAGCCAAAATCTTTACATCACACTTCTCCGTCCAATTGCACCTTTGGAAATAGTTGATTGCAGGTTTTGTCAGCCATTGGGCGAGTGTTACATCGGATACTTGTGTGGGTCGTCGTGTTAATCGGTCGTGGGTTTGAAATATGATCTTAAATAGGTTCAAAGATTATTTTGGAAATATTTGTCAAGTGTAAAATGAAAATAATATTGGAGGCGAACCATTTGAGCTAGGACGTACTTTTGTATATGTATGTTTGTGCGTAAATATACATACACACTACACTGGGTAGAATAAAGTACGCATCTTACTATTTACTTCGCATGGTTCTTACAATTAGCATACCTTATTTTGTCCAGTACCGTGTATGCACCTGTGTGTATGTTTGTACGGCGAATACTTACGTGTTCAGAAGATTAGACACCAAAAGCACGTAACGTCGTATGTACGTGCCGACCAAAATTTGTCACGTATATGAACAAGACCCACCGGAATGGTAAAACCATTTGTTTCCCTAGGAAATAGCAGTTGTAGAGTTACCGTTGCATTGCGGCATGAGCGTGCCACAGGCTTTACTTGACCCATATGCAGTCTCAGATACATTTTGCGCGTGTTTCGCCTACGCGGATGATCACATATCAGAAATAAATTGATCTTGGCTTGATTTTAGAAATTCATACATCAAACAATCGTTTCTTCGCAATTGATGTGAAAATAAGTCCATGCATTATGACGCTCAAGCTGTTACAAGCCGGCTGCCCTCTCTTCTTACCATTAACTAAAATTGCCGATGAATTGATATTAACCCTCGAATGGAACACATGGGTCGTTCGCGTTATCGGCATTTCGACAATGAGATATTTCGTGAAGGTTCGTTTACATGAGGCGTTCGTATTGTTCTGCAAAGACGTTTGGGGTAGGGGTGGTTCACTGCCACAGACCTGCCGGAATTGGTTAATTAAGCTTTAGCTAGCAAGCCGAAAGAATCGGTCGAGGACGCAAACGACCCATGTGTTCGGAAAACGTATGTAAAATTCGACTTCACGAAAACATTTTTTTTCGCCATGATCCTGTTTTTTACTCAAAATATACATTTGCATGGCGGTGTTGAGTAAATAAAAGCGAAAATGGGTGTGAAAACCAGCGAAGAGGTTAGGGCGTCAGTTCGTCCTCACGAACAAGCCGAATACTTCGGCGGTAAATATTGCGAGGATGAAGATTGTATCGAAGAAGAAGATCATCAGGAAGAGGAAGAGGAGTGCGATGAGTTTTCCGATTAGAAAGTTTTTCAATTTATTCATCAATATTCTATATTTAATATCAATTTTATCTTCTGTCAGTATCCATACTAAATAGGGATAATCACCCCTTAAAATAAATACCACTTTGTAATTCCCGAACTCTTCTGTATTTTTTTCTGGAGGTACATCATCTCAAGTGTAAATAACTCAAGGGATTAAAAAAAAAGTTTCTTAACAAAAATGATGATTTTTTCAAAATTACGGTGCATTTCATGCATTTTTCTTTAACGACTAAATTAACCGTCTATAATTAATGTTGTGATATTATTATTGATTAAACTTATAGCTGCAACTACAGAGAATGCCTATGAAGTTTTTCAGAATTTTTTTTTATAACATTTTAAGTTGTTAAATATGTCGCGGACGCCAATGACCCATGTGTACCATTAGAAGGTGCCGAAAAATAGTGTTCGGTTCGAGGGTTAAAAAGGAATAAGTGTAAATAAATAATAACGTATAACAATGAAACGTCATACACTCGACTTTTTAAGCTCTAATTAAATCACAAGATTGAACTAGTTCACACAGTCCATTTTTGTCAATCACGAACTTCGTACCGGTTTCTCATGCGTCGTTCTCACCAATGATAGAATTCGAAGATAAGTGTTACTATTTCTTTTTCAATATTTTTGTTCCATGAGAATATTGGCATGACGAGCTCAGGATTTTACAGACAATTTATAGATACCCTGCCAAGTTTGAGTTTTTTTTTGTTAGAAGATATTTTGATGAACAATGAAGTTTTTACTATTTAAAGAAAGTGCCGTCAAACCAACTTTTATTTTAGAATTGTTTTATTCGAAAATAAGTTTCGAACTAAAATATAAAAAGGAACGATCCGTTGATTCTCAAAATAGACACGAGTAGCAATTGCCACCGGATCTGGTCCATAGAATTAAGGGACCAAAAGAAACAATATTCATTCCAGGATGAAGATTGAATGACGTTTTTACATCTTTCTCACTTTGGGCAACAGGAATGCGAATAGATATCACCAGAGAACTATCCCTTTTGTTGTTTCTCCGAGAGCTCGAAAATTTCGGTACTTTTATCTAGACGCTAATCGAACTTTTCAAACGAAAGCGTCATTCAACTAAAATGGCGGAGAGCGTGAAAGCATGGCGAATTCGTGTACACAGTTGAGAACGATTATCGCTTGCTAAAAAGTTAAAAAACCGGTAAATAAGGTAGAACAAGTGGTCCAAAGGCCGAGAGGGATGAGAGTGTGAAAAAATTCTCTATTACGTGCCTATTCCTTATGGTATATCTGTTCACCCTCTCTTCTCGCCTCTCTTCGCCACTACTCTTTCTCACAATCCAGCAAATATGAATAGCTTTAATATTCCGGAAGCACGAACTTGCCACTTTTTAAAGTTCATGTACATCCCAGACGTGACCAGAAAATATTACAAAAGCCTTGTAAAGCGAGAGTCCCGAAGTCGACTGGCTCGCAAACCGGAAACGTAACGAGGGAGCACCAGAGACGTAGTGAAGTTGATTGCGAATATTAGACCGGCGAGAAAATAAAATGGAATTTAGAGGGGAGCAGTGCGATGAAAAGAACAAAAGGCGAAACAAATTAAAAAGATACCGTCTCGCCTCATTTCATCCATCTCCAGTTTGCGTACGCCAAAATAATTCACGGCATGCTAATGGCAATTCGAAAATGGGTAAAAAATCTCGTTTTTTTCACGTATCGTTATCTGATACCTAATTGCAGCATGATTCATAATCAATAATCTAATATACAAAGCTTGTCAAGAATACACGTATACCTAATATTAAAATAGAAATATCGAACACGGCCAGGAGCGACGAGTCATCATCTTATCCAAATGAAAAAAAAGTGCTTATTGATTGTGGTTGACGAAATTAAGGGGGGGAAATACCTCTAAACGCTTTTGAAATGTTAGTTTTTGTCGTAAAATGTTAGTGAAACGTTTTGAGAATATGATAGGAAAGTTTTGAAAAAAATTGTATGGGCGTGGAATCAGAGAGTGGACGGTAAGTTATCGAAATTATTGGTTTTGAAACTTTGTTATTTACCTTATTTTGTTATGTTTTACTGCAGATTTTACTGTATTCCCCTTATTACATTCCCCAATATATTCCGCTACTCATCCCGATTTTATTATTTATCTCGAGACTGCATTTCCGAAATCGACGTAACCAATAACCTAAAAAATAATTTATCGATCCCGCTCAAATTTTACACACATTTCAATAACACTATTTCTTACTTTATGTTTGAACCGATAGGCTCTGAAAACTCATTTAGAAAAGTATTTTGTTTACAGCCGAATTATTCGAAAATTGTATATGAAATTGAACCTGTTTTCTAAAAGCGTGCCATTCCCTTGAGTTTCTTTTTTTTCACTTCTTGTTCATGCACACCGCATAAATGTTAACAAAAACCACAAATTTTCCCGTTATGTTTCGTATACAGCAGAAGCTAGAGCTCACGCGGTTTTACAACTCAAGTCACAGCCTTCCCGGAATATAGTGCCATAACTCCGCCAATTTTAATTATTGTGTGAATAAATTACACTGTAAAAGTTTAAGGTGATAAGTAACGCTGTATTTAAAAAAATTGGAAAACAAACTGGTCTTTTTTTTAATCATAAAAAATGGCCTATTTTACAGCTACCCAAAGTTATTTCGGTCCTCAGCAAATAAACGGCACACGTAAATTCTAAAAAATCGTTCCAACAAAATCTACAAAAAGTCGTATTATAAAAATGTATACGCAAAGTTGTCAACAAGTATATACGAGGTGCCTTATTTTGAACGGAACGGTCAAACATCGCAAATACGTTTTTATATTTTCAATATTAAAAAGAATAATTTTATATTTTTATATTTTAATGTTTTTTTTCACGAGGCGGTGAAAAAAAATTCGGACAAAAATAGCAGTATTTCCAAGGGTAAATGCAATGATCCGATTATCAAATTGGACGTGGATCTTTCGTTTATTGAGGAAAAATACATACTAGTTACAACTGAAGTAGGATTCAAGTCCAACGAAAAAAAAGAATTTACATCCAGCTTGGAAAACTCTCGAGCGATGGCACTTTAGATCTGTCGTAACTGGTGCCGTTCGCCGTCTGTAAACAGCATTACCCGCGTCATACAGCATGGAAGTGCTGCTTAGGATTGAAATCCGAATGCACAGACTTCACAATAACCTGCCATTCCAAATATCCTCCTGTACGAAAAATAGTTTTTTTTAGTGTCGTTTGCATTCAGTAACTCTCGTGCACACAAGAAACACGGCTGTAATAAATAATCGATTCAAGCTCTGTTTTCCCTTCAAAGATCTTTGTAGATAAATGCACAAAACGAATCCCGTCTGTGTTTCCCTAAATAATTTACCCAGTTACTAAGTCATCATTGTTGTTGATAGAATCTTACTACAACTATAAAAAAGAACATGTTTTGGAATGGCAGTATATATTATGAGACTTTCATAAATTGATTCACGGACTTTCATAAATGTCATATTGAACGAAGACAACAAAGCTATAAAGACGAAGCAAAGTGATAATGCAGAAACGCCACGAAGTATTGGGCACATCATGCTCGCAGTTTTGTCCAGATCTAATTCCAAGCCTTAATCATGTCCAAACATTTATCTACTTGCAATATTTTAGTGCAAAATGAACCGTATACACGAAAGTATACTTATACATATCAAATAGGTATTTTCCAACGAATCCCCCTGTCTTTGGGACCTGGGCCTAACCGTTTTCGAGCTTTAATTCAAACTCATTTACATTTCACATGTTCCCACCCGGTTGGCTTAGCACCTCGACCATTTATCTGGGTTGAATTTAATTTCACTGTGCCCGGAGTAAAGTGGCACTTATTCTTACGTACGCCGGGGTGGGGTACTTTCAAAAAGCACTATATAACATCCCCTGACATTTGCCACTCGCTAGCTTCTTCTTCCCTTACGCTCATGGTCGGTGTACTTATTTTGATTGATTGGGCGTACGCAAATAATTTATATTTCTCTTTGTCGTCCACTGATCATTAATCGCGATGTCACCGCGAATAGAGAGATCCTACGGATGGAAGAGCCAGAGAGTTTTCGAAAAAGCAGCCAACATCCGGTATCACGAATCAAATTTGCAATGAGACACGTTTACCAGACTTTACTCAATCTTTTTCCGTATAACCTTGTCTCGGAACTGAAGAAGAGATAAGCAAAGTCACATGCTCGGGTAGGCCAGGCCGATTAATGAACAATGATTTCCTTTTTGACGGTCCGTAGCCAAGGAGGGCTATTTAATTTCATTAGCCATTCGTCAGTCCATCTGTCAGAGCTTTGTTGCTCCTATAGTTCAGCACGTAGGCATTGCGCTGGAAGTTGACAGATGGGCGCTTTAAAAGGGCGCGATGTCATGTCGGACGATACATTTGGAATTAATTTCGAAAGATCTTCTTCACAGTCATGGATAATGTCGAAAAAAATAATATCTCGAGAACCTCATGGAAAAGAGCATCGTGAGACAGGGCATTTAAAATACTACATACATTTTTTCCCCTGTGTTCATAGCTTATAGATGCGTGCCATGAGGGCACAAAGCAATTAAGGCCTGAGGCCACAGTAACGGGTATACAATCACGTGCGAATTTAACAATTTTTTTTCGTATGAAAAATTTATTTACTCATAAAATTAATTACACATCTATTTAGTATGAATATCAAGCTGTTAGAATTTTTTTTTTTTTTCGATGTACAAAATGGCTGACTACTAATATTTTCTTTTGTTATCTTTTATTTATACGCTCCGCGGCGTGACATTTAGCATCCACAGTTTTTTACCTAGAACAAAAAAACAAAAATTCTCGTCAATCTACATTAGAATACCTAGAGAAGTACGTACGGAATTTAAAAAATATTGTTTTATTTAAAAGTTGTAGGTATTTCAACTTAAGAAATGAATTTACAGTGAAAAATTTCGTTATAACTGCTCATAAAATGAAAAGTTTTCGATTAATCAGAAATTCCGTACGTACTTCTCTGCGAAATTCAATTAGGAACATAACTTTTAAATTTGGAGTAAATCGAGTGAAAATTGTTGGTTATTTTTCACGCCAATTGGAAAAAAGCTGTTTCGAGAAGTTTCGAGTAGTCGGCCATTTTTACATCGAAAAACAAAAATTCTTCTCACAGCTTGATATTCATTCTAAATAGATGTGTAATTAATTTTATGAGTGAATCACTTTTTCATACGAAAAAAATCCGAAATTCGCACATGATTTTAAACCCGTGACTGTGGCCCAAGGCCTTAATAGCGCTGCCCTTTCCTAATTCTGCGGTTAGTGATCCATCCACGTCTTTCCCAACCAGATCACTGACCCAGCTATTCCGGGCTCCATGTAACTAGGGGTTGCTCTTATCGACGCCGGTGTAATTGCGTGTAAACGATTATAAGCGCAATTCTAGCCACGTGCAATTAAGGGGGAATATACCTTTGTGAGGGCAAAATCAAGGGTCGTTTGTGACAATTTATTAAAAAAAAAACAAAACCGTATTTTTAAATTCGGGTTTTTATACGTGTTAGTACAAGTCTTCAAGTAAAAGAATTAAAAAAAATTATTTTGAATAATTTTAAACTTTAAACGCGTTTTTCTCGAAACTATGTTTTTAGACACGGGCGTCTGAGTGGTGCCTCGAGTTTTCAATCGATTGACTTGAAATTTTAACTATAGCTTCTTGACAACATTTTCTAGTCCGGTACGTAGGATTTTTTTCAATAAGTTGAAGTAAAAAATTTTTATGATCGATATTCGAACGATTTCTTTTTTACATTAACGCCACTTTTTAAAAAATCAATATTTTGAAAAGCCCCTATGTACGGGGCTAGTTTTTTTTATATCTACTTTTAAAATATTGTTCGTTTTTTGTTCTAGCTTGAAAATGATGACCCTTGCGAATACGCCCGTAGAGGACTATGAAAAAAGGAGTTTTCTTTCGTCGACTACTGCGCCGCCATTTTGTTTCACAATAATTAAAAAAAACAACTTTCGTTTACTTTTAGACTTGTACTAACATGTATAAAAAACCAAATTTGAAAATATTGTTTTGTTTTTCTTAAATAAATTGTCCAAAATGACCCCTGATTTTGCCCTCACAAAGGTATATTCCCTCTTAAGGTCGGCCACTAATGTGACAGATCAAAAAGTCGATTTTTCGCATTTTCTCAAAGTATACATATCGAAGAAAATGTGGAAAAAAATTCCAGTTAAAAAATTGAAAGTTGACCAAGTTACAGATGATCTAGTGAGGGAAAGTACCGCAACGATTCACCTATTGTAAAACTTTCAATCGCGTTTTTCTCGAAACGTCTTTTCTCGACCTAGACGGAATCATAAGTCTAGCTATAATAGTCCGATTTTCAATTATAAAAACAAAATTCGCACTTACAGTAGCTATCGTTGTATCATTTTTTTTTGGAAATTTAATATTTTCCATGCCCGTGAATAAAAGTAAGAGTTTCGAAAAACTTTCACTCCTTTTTGAACACCTGTCGTCTTGTGATTTTTTTTTTCGAAAAACGGCTACCTACAACGAGAACTACATTTATATAGATTGTCAATTTTTATTTATTTTTCAGACCAGTCATTGTCAAGTATCGATCCGCCCGTTGGACCACACTTTTTGTTCAGAGGCCCTGTTATAAGGGAGTTGTGCTTAAGATGACATACTTTTTTTTTCGCGATAAATATTTAAATAAATGACGCCGTATGAATTCAGAAACAAGCGTATATCCATAAAGGTTTATTATTATAATGAAATAGAATCAGTTTCAGGACATGAGTTACTCAAATGAAAAAAACCACATGTAGGTCGTCGTGTGTAAGATGACATGTATGTCGTCTTACCCACGTCGACCGAATTATGCTTAGTTTTATAATTTCTGTATTAAAGGTTAGTTTATAGCAACCAATATTTACTGGATAATTATTATAGTGACGATAAAGTGTTGCCTGCGGCACGTTAACATGTTTAGATGCTTTAGACCTTCATTGAATCTTTAAGAAAAATGGAAAGTCTTACGTTAGTCATGTGCTCTTGTGACCAGCTCTTACGTTCCCAGTTTCGTTAATATCGGCCAGGCATCCTATAATGATAAACCAAAATCTGATTTTATTCGGATATAAATCGGAAAAAAGCAGGACATAGTGATGACATAAGATGACATAGTATGTCATATTATACCGACGTCTGGTATGCCAACTCACCCATAAGCGAATGCAGATTTTGTTTATGTATTGTGACAAATACTTTGGAGTCAGAATATCCATTGTGCGGTATTTGTAAAGTACAATGGCCCTAAATGATCAATAAATTGAGTACCAGATAATAACGTGGCGGGTTTTTTTGCATTTTAAAATCAAAAAAATATTTAGCACATAAACGTTCACGTTCATTGATGGCTATATGAGATGTCCCTACTAGAAAGACTTATCGGTCGACCATAGAACGTCATCGTTACTCGTATAGCGCGAATATTTGAAATGATATTGGTGGTGTGTCGTCTTATCTGAATATGTCATCTTGAGCACAAGTCTCCTACCTCAATAACGTTGTTAATTAAAGAAAAAATTTAATAAAAATTTACATGAAATAACTTAAACGCATGCTCAATGACATAACTTTTTTTCTAAATCCCAAGTAAACAATCTAGAAGACAAAATATCGGTAAAACTACCTTTTTTACCCGTGACAGTGTCTATAATTTACAAGGAATCAAAAACTTTAATAATTTTCCGATATTCGTAAAAAAATGTTACGTATGAAAAAAATCCGCTTTGTTTTGTCTTTGTCTAGAAAATTATAGAAAATTAACATTTTTGAATATAGTTATTAAACCAATATCAAGTGATTATTACTAATTACGAGAATAAGTACAAATAATATTCGTTAATTATTCGGACCGAGTAGTTTGAGGTTCGTGGGGATAAAGACCGAATACGGATGAGATAGGTAAGACTTGTGCCATCTATGACGTTGCCATGATTGCGCAGCTTAATATTTTGTTTGCTTGATTTTCGCACAAATTATCCATTGAAAACATTAATAATTTTATAACGGTACTGTGAATCCTCATTTTCACGGTACCAAGGGTTAGTCCGATAATTAGTCGAATATACCCTTTTCAGCTCCATCGTAGCATTTTCTTAGCAGATGTACTGAAATATAATGAACTGAAAAACGATCGGGAGTTTTCCATAAGCGTAATGTAATCAGTCCACGAAATACGTCGAGTTTCCGAATTATTCTCTAAAAAAACAGGACTGCGGGTCGTATCCAAACTGCATAGGATGATCAGCAAAAGGATTATAAACTTCTTCTAGAAAAACATTTCAGCTCGGTGGTAGCATTTCGCCCTAACCCCATAACAATCTTAAGCGTATTACTTTATTTCGCCTAACTAGAGGAAAAGGAGTTAGTAGAAAAGATGTGTGAGGTTGCGGGGCAATTTGAGAATTTAGCGAGGAAAAAGGGTTCAAGGGAGCAGAGATAACGAATGCGAAAGAAGGCACGAAAGCGGGGAAGGCATTTGTAGGAAAGCAAGAAATGCTACGATAATACGAGTGATGTTTGATGGTGAATAATAAGAAGCATTGTAAAGAAAGAAAGGAGCAAATGTAACAAGCCCGCAAGGGTGTACATGGAAATAAAGAAAGATATATATACTTTATTTCGCCTAGTTTTTACTTTATATCGATACTGTTATGCTTCGATTTTATTACATCTTTTATTACGATTTAGACGTTAATAAAATGAAATACATCTTTTCTTTTTCTATTGTTTCGATCCACTTATTTTTCCTTTGCTTTAGATCAAACCGCTTTTCATTACAGTCTTCGGTATTGTTTTTGTTATTCATCTTCGTAAACTGATGGTTGGGTGCAATGCTGTGTCCTAGCACACACGGAGAGAATCAAATGTTAAAAATTACCGTGCAGTAACGGTAACCAGATGACAACCCTGAAACTTCGCTTATTATTTCTGGGTAGAACACAGATTTTCACGAAAATAAAATAAAATTTCTTCTTCAGATAGAAAATTTTACCAGATTTTCTAGTAAATTTCGATGTGTAACAAAATACGCAAAACTTAAATTTGAAAAATATATAATATCAGCGAAATTTTACTGTGCATTTTAGTATTTTATGCCTTTCAGAAATGTCTATAAAAAAGTATCGTCTTTATAAAAGTTATTTTAAGATTTATTATAAAATTTAATGAATGTTATAGGAAAATGTATTGTGCTCTCGGTAAAAATTATCGTGCGCGCTTGGTTAAAATTATCGTGCGGTACGGTACGGGAATTTTGAGGCACTGCATTGTAAAAATTCCCCTTCATTCCTTTCACTTCAGAATGGTATGGTGGTGGGGGTAAGTAGGGGAGCACGATTTCTTTATGGCACGATGGGACTTCCCAAAAAAATTTCGTCTAAACTGCGTACATCGCCGGTTCAGTTTAGCCTGAAGCCTCAGTCGCATGCAGTGTCTCGTTGTGAGAAAGTAAAACGTAGCGATCGTGTTAAATGATGACGAAGTAATATGTGCGCAAATTAGTCACATCACTCGAGCCTACGGTGATACAAAATGTATTATAAATAAATGTTAGTATTAAACGAAAAATAAATTCTAATGATTAAATTTGTCTCCTTATCCGTTTGTTGAGTATACCAATTTATATGGAAGACAAAAATGTTCCCAACAAAAAACAAACAGCATTAATTTGTAGCAATTTTTCAATAGTAAATAATATTCATTATTATTATTATGGTTATTGTTATTTCGGTTATTATTATGATTATTATAGCACCAGTTTTTGAAGAAAAAATACATTTTACTAAGGATTTCTTCAATCGAAGAATTTAAATTTTACCAGCCTTATAGGGAATTTTTCTTCCGAGGTTGATGCAGGTAAATTTTACTGTGCAGCACCGTAAAAATAACGTACGGCGCGGTTGGTAATTTTTAACCGACAGTAGGTAAATTTTCGAACATACATGCTAAATTTTACTGTCTCCAATTTTTACCCTTCTTGTTAGTAAAATTTGAACTACGTATTTGAAATTTTCTGTAACGTGAGTTAAAAAAAACTTGACGCATACGAATTATTATGTTTTTCTCACTTGTCACCACATTGAAATATATCACGGTAATTTTTACCGTGAAATTCACCACAAAAAATACTTTTTAATTCTCTCCGTGCAGTAATAAACAACTATCCTATAGACCTAGCTTCAAACAGCTTTTGGGTTATCGATTTCAAATTATCTATGAGTATTTGATGGATGCTACGGAGAAAGATTATCGCGGCTATTGGAAAAAATAAGGTGCGGCAAAAATAAAACGCAATGCTGTGCCTATCAGTGGGTGAAGTACAATGGTATGAGCAGTGACAGCTGTATTCAGAATGAACATGGGAATCGATGATCGGAAGGACCTATATACGACACTTCGAGTGATGCATCCACAGACGGAAACTCATTTACGGAAGTACTAAGAGGAAGACGTCTCAAAAGGAGAACCAAATGCAAAGGAATTGACAATACATCACTGCATAGTCAAATAGAAGGTTGGGCTCCTTTAGTGGCTCAAAGAACTACATATAGAAGAATGGGTGGAGTCCCATTCTCCTATGTCTAGTAGGCTCTATGTCACCTTGCTTCCTTGCCTTGCGTCGGAATTCAACGATCTAAATACATGAGAATGGGAGATCGCGTGGGATATTAGTGGAGTTCAAGTTTGGCGAAGTCAGCGAAGAAAAATCTAGTGTACAGAGGCTTCGGAATTTTAATGACCTGCCAAGACACTCAAACGAAGAGCGGTCCTGATGAGTCTTTGAGAACATAGTGTAAATGCCGGTCGATGACAAATCATTTATGCATGTAGATGTAATAGAAGATAGCGTCAGAGTTAGAGAAAATGGAGGAGTGGAAAGTATTATAGATGTAAACGAGAAAGCGAAACAGGACGGGGAAAAATAAAAATGTAACCTCAAAGTAGCTTTGGCTAAATGCACTTCATTCAGTCATTCATTTTCTCTCTATCACTTTGCCCCTGACGCTCTCCTGCTCTGTCCTTGAGTCCAAACCCAGAATTACACATTTTCGTTGAGAACTTTGGAAATTCCAATTTGCATAACTTTTCGTCTGTTGTCCGAAACATCGCTCCAGGCAACCCTACCAAACATCCCGTCAAACCCCATCCTTTTCTCTCGCGGCTCTCTCTCTCTACTTTCCTGCATTTTAACCAGCAAAATCTTATTCTTCTGACTAGGAAAGATACTTCTATAACTATGTACACTGGCTTTTTTTATTCATATATATATATATATGTATATATAGACCAGAATCATTTTCGAAAACCCACGTAAATCACCAAAACGTTTATTTAAAAGCTGAGTTCTAGCTAATTGAAAAATCTCAATTCCACGGATTCGGCCTGTCGGACCTTTATGAATAACCCTTTTCGCTCTCCGATTTTTCCCGCACCGCGCCTTCGACTTAGAGAATTCGGTCTGTGCTCATTTTATTCATTTTTCATGGACATCAATGTCATCCAACGCGCAACTCCGGAGTTTCATTGAAAACCACACTGGGCCTCAAAGAACCCTGAAAATACTAGCATTCAACACACTTGGGTTGTGTTCTTTATTTCTTTTGATGAATGCCCGATGATAGTGTACCTTCCTTATTTTGCATCCTCGTCTGGACTGAGGTCATCCTCGATGCATTACTTATACCCGAATATATGTTTCGTGCACTTAAGCATGGACGTCTTCCATTTTTACCATCCATACATTTCCGCGGATAGCCGGCTAAATGATAAACGCGCCAATGCATAATAAAAGGCCTGGCAAAACATCAATAGTTACCCACAAAACTACAGTTAGTACATATGGTTTAATTGTTTTTTAATTTAATTCTTACATTGATTGTGACCACAGCCCAGGAATAACTGCCTTTGCTCCCACGACGCAACAGTAAAATTGATAAACAGACTCAAATTTAATGTTAAATTATTATAATACACTATAAATGGCATATTATAATACACTATAAATGGCATAAATGGCATAATTAGGGGTAGATTCACTTGGGATGGAATACGTCCTATACGGAAAAGCGAGTGGAATCAGAGTTTTCAGGTTGTTGTGTATGACTACAGCAGCGTACTTGCGGAGGGTGAACTTGCAGCCATCGATATATCGCTACTGGGTGGATATTTATTCTGCAATGTTTCTCAAAAGCTAAAAAAGCGGTGGTTCAAGAAAGTGCAAACGGATATGGCGGCGTGAAGGCAGAACGAAGTAAAGCAGGTCTATCCCGTCACCTCGGTACGTTTCCCTCAAGCAGGATGAATTTTCGGCATTTACATTTTAGGGCAGAGCTGCATTCACGCGTCTCCCAACTATTCGGCACGAAGGCGAACATTGAATATGCAGACCTCACCAGTCACACAGCTCTACGTGATGGCATATCACGTACTGAAAGATAGAGGAATAAATAGAAAGAGAACGCGGGCGAGAGAGAGAGAGAGAGAGAGAGAGAGAGAGAGAGAGAGAGAGAGAGAGAAAGAACCTAAAACGCGAACATGCGGATAGTATCCCGGATTGACAAAAACTGGCGATTGCGGAGAAACCGAGCCTGCTGTTTCTTGTCTCCAGCCCGTGAAACAATGCAACCAACAAGCAATTGATGTTTCGAAGTTTTCATGTCACCACGTGTAGTCGGTCGTCGGCACTGTGGTTTTCACTTTTGATTAGCTTCTGCTATTCCATCCAGGCGGACTTCAAGGCAATTACTTTAATTGGTGATTACTGCATCAAAATATATATTCTATAGCGGTAGCAAAAGCATCGGAATCGATCGGGCAGTTTAGGCGCCGGTTTTAAATGTCATTAAACGTCTATCGAAAACGACCCTCTTAACTTTTTTACTCGTTGCTTTGCTCTTCAACACAATGATAGCCCCATGAATACGCAAAACTACATCGATGGCCCCATGACTTCATAAAAGCATATTACCGTTGGCGAGAAACGTACAAACCTACAAACAAAACGACCCGTCAGGATATTGCTACAAATAGAACACAATAAATGTCCTACTATGACTATTGAGCACTCGAAGCCGCCAAAAATCTTTCCGAACATCTTCCTCTGGTCTTTTCTGCCTCTACAGCTCCCTCCGGCTGCATGTTCATCATTATTACAAAGATAATTGTTGTCCGGGCTGAACCATGGCACCCACGCAGTGGCATCTCAGACGCTAATGAGCACGATTATGTGGATCAACGTTCTGGTGGTATCGATGGGTGATAATCTCCACACATTGCAAATGGATAGTTGATTAAGCTTCCGGATTAAGCCGGAGCTAATGATACGTAGTCTGGATATAGTTTCACTCGTCAGATGAACCAATCAGCTAGTACCACTTGAAAACAGGCTTATGCTCGCTTTTACTCGACTTCGAACTGCTGCCAGGGTCGTTACATATCAGATTAGATGATCAATGTGCGCAGGAGTCTGGATTCAAAGACGGCAACGAGACACGATGCTGAAGCAACTTTGAAGAGTCTGGGAAATGGGTATGAGCGTGTCGTCAGTAACATCCCGAAATAGCGAGCGCGAGAGAAACAGGAAGAGAGAGAGAAAGAGAGAGAGAGAGAGAGAGAGAGAGGGAAAGCAAGCGAGTTGCACCAGAGTCCATTAATCAACCCTGCTACCCAACGGGCACACCGTACAACATGCATATGTATAGATTCCAGCGACTACACCTGGGTTACACCTGTATACGCGATGAATACATATACGAAGCACTTGTGAAAAGCTGTGTGTCACACGGGCGCTTGTGTATCCGTAGCAGGAGGCAAAGACCCGCCATAAGCCAAACATCATCCTCGTTACGGGCCTCAGGAGGAAGGCAAGTGCGCTAAGTTTGGAAGGGACAGAAAGCGAGATAGAGTACCAACACCTCTTGGAAGATCAGACGAGTAGAGAAGGAATCACTGGACCATGTCAAAACTGTAAGCACCGTTGCTGCAAGGAAAACGTGTCCAACTCCGAGAATTGCTCTGCGAATGCAAACTACCTGTATCTAGGTACAGTATAGAGATTCCAGCTGCTCGAGTCTCGGGGACTCTTCGCTCGTGAAGACGGGCAGTTTCCTAAGCCAAAAGAGGATGGGGATACGTCCCACGATCGGACTGTGTACACTTGATGGCGAAGTACAAATTCCAAACGCATTCGTTGTCTCTCAGGCTCGCGACGTTTTCGCCCTCAAAGAGATGCGGTCAAGGATTTTGCACATACGTACGCGGAATTTTTGATCGTTACCTATTTTTTGACAATCACTTCACACAGTCACCACTTTGAGAAAAATTGCATAGGATTTTGGCAGGTTTTTACGAAAGCCACAGCTAGATCGCAGAGTGCACTAACGCCGCATACTCATGTTATTCCCGTAATGGAACGTCACAACGGACGGAAAGAAAATCTCCGGCAGGGTATTATTGGTTGTCAAGCACTAGCCTGGATGCTGGAAGCAAGCTATTATTGGAGCGTCTCTTTTCGGCGCGCTCCATCTCTCCAGCTTATTCGTGAATGAAAATAGGATGGAAACAAGTAGACACGCCATATATTTTTGGTCTATCGAAACGTATCCTTCTGACACATCCACAATAACTGTTCGCTCCCGATTCACGGTTGGGAATCATTTGCATCTGTCGTTTTTTCGCCATTGTCACAATGGAACGTTTCCGCCCGTCTGGTCAGCCTGACAATCCGGATGTTCATGTAAAAGGAAGATCAGAACGTTGCTCGTCAATCGTAAAAGACCAGCGTTATTTTCGGTCATACCGCAACTTTGCTGTCTCTCCAAACACTAACGCGTGAAGCCCTGAGGAAACTGGCAACAACCTGTACAAAGGATATAGTTGTTGTATGGCTGTTTTAGACCTGCCTTTACCTTGCTGATTTGACCCACTTCCTCTAAATTCCCCCGGAACGCGGTTCCGACACGCGAATCTCCCGGGACCACGCTGAAAGCGTCAAACTTCTAGACCCCCCTTGCCACGTCCTCACTGTGAACGTATTTTGCGCCACGACTAACTTATTTCATTTCACACACCTTCTGCATGCGCTGTCGCTAAACTTTTGGTACGATTCTCCAGCTGATTACGGATGTGAGGGAGTCTTACCGAAATGCTATCGTGGCCGTAATAAATGGATGCATTGTTACCCCGTTTGTTCTAAACCTGTATGCAGCATTTCCGATCGACACAGGTAGCCTTTGGAGCATTATTCCACTTTGAACGTACAGTAGCGTTGCGTGAATCCTTCTGGCAGTCATGATGATGACGTCGTGCTCGCGAGTATAATGAGAGAAATTATGAAGAATGAAAATTATAATGAATAATATAATAATACTATTATATTGTACAATAATAGTATAATACTATTATATAGTATTATATAATAATTGTATACTAATAGTATAACTCCAGTATAAAAAAGAAATTGTAATGAATGAAAGTATGGTACAAAACGGTTTTCCGGTAGAGAGTGTTTCGCGTAGGAGATTTATGTACGATCGAATCTTTTCGCAGTGTCACAATCATTCATTATAAAACTGTAGCTTTAAGGGGTCTGCATAAGCAAGAAATTTCGCAAATACGATTTTTGATGGCATTATTTTA
Organism: Ophion costatus; assembly: GCA_951751655.1. Classification (NCBI taxonomy): domain Eukaryota; kingdom Metazoa; phylum Arthropoda; class Insecta; order Hymenoptera; family Ichneumonidae; genus Ophion; species Ophion costatus. Next base: position 19,465,573 of record OX632363.1, on the reverse strand, counting down.
TAGCGTGTGGTAGTAACTTCAGCGTGGAACCATGATTTTGTAAATGTTCGGTAAGAGGACCCAGTTATAACGATTTTTGTGAAGGGTCAGATCACCCACTGCGCTGCGGCGAACCGCCTTGCTTCGATTTACCCTCCTCTCTTAGTGTTTTTTTTCTTGAAATAATGTTTCACGAAACGGAGTATAAGTCGTATCTTAAAATCTATTCATCCGATTCACTTTAAATTTAGGCACAACACGGTTTACAACATTTTCCATCGTAAGAGTGGGAGACTTTTTGGTATATTTATCGTCTTATTAATAACGAATGATTAAAATAGTTTTTTTTGTCGATAATCGAACTCTTTGTGGCTATAACTTACCATTTTCGTAATTGTCAAAATTGCAAAAAGTATCCGCTCAGATGAGGGTTTTATTATTATATTAAAAGTATATTTTTTTAATGGTTCATCTTACATCACCAACTTCGTCACTTTGTTTAAGTAATGATAACTGCGTTTGTCAATATTTTACAATAATAAACTCAATCTTATCAGGTTGATTGTGGGTAACATCCCGACTATGTTACCCCAATACACTCATCGGAACAAACATGGGCAATCGACCAGTTTTTTAGGCTCCAAGCTCATGTAAACCTGTTAGTTGCGTATAAGCATTAAGTAGCTCCAAATCTGCAACCGTGTGCAGTGCAGCATATCAATTCTTAAGAGTTTTGCCCTGATAAAGTTAAATGTTTACCAATACCAATGAAACGTAATTGAAACGAGGGCTTTTACCTAAAAGTTTGAGGCTTGTTGCTGAAAGAACTGTGGGTTTTGATGTGTGGGAAACTGAAAAGCATTATCATACGAACAATTAATGACGCAGGCCTTAAAACTTGGCAGTTTCAGCAAAACTAAAAGATGCACAAAAATAGTCGGTTGTAGTTTTTGTTATCGATCGAGTCTGTCGGCTTCATCCCAAGCTGATTTGCTCAGTGGCCAATGAAATTTGTCATCAACGATTCTCGAAGGGGTTTGAGCTTTGGAGAAAGAGGTGAGGTTTTTACCATGCAATTTTTGTTTCTATAAGCTCCTAAACACGTTTTTCCGTCTAAAAATATCCACTTGGCAAAACAGGTGTAAGATCACGAGTGGGGTAAAGCGCAAATGGAAATTTCACATCACGTAACGCCTAATATACGCTGGAAAATTTCGACGCGGCGTCTCGTACTGGGACAGTGCAGTATTTCGTTGCAAGTCACCACCGACTATTGCTATGTGCGTGTCTTCAATGAAGTGTCCATTTTACTAATGAGAGTGTGGCACCTAAAATGTTTTTCCCTCTTGCACATAGCACGTACATGTTTGTCTTTCTGACAGACGAGACATGCACAGAAGGCAGAAAGTGCGGTATGATTAAGGCGTTATACGCATTTAGAAATTTCAAGATATCAATTTTTTTATTGCATTTTCGGAATGTACAAATATGTGAGTATATTTCCTGAAAATTTCCAATCGATCCAGCGAATATTCTCGGAAATACAGACGTATTTGTAAGGACGCTCGGAGCGCTACAAAGTAAAAATCTTAAATATGTCCGAACGACTGTTGAAACTTCAAATGCGTTTTTCTCAAAACGGTGTTTTCAAAGTCGGTGAGCACGATTTCTCAAAAACGTCTCAACCGATCGGTCTGCAATTTTAACACAACCTTGTTAGATATATTCTCCAGGTATACATCGAAGGACCAAGATTTCCGATAATTATTTATATTTTTTTCAACGATTTAACGAAAAAAATTTGGTCGAAAATCGAAATTGTTTCTTTCCGGAGCCACCATTTAATCAAAAATTAAAATTTCGACTATTCCTTCGATCAATACCTTGATTCACCTGAAAGAATATTTTTAGTTTTTTTCATTTTAGATAATCCAAGCCGGAGACACTTTGCTCACCCCCGGACACTTTTTTTCGGGGACCTCCAGGAGACTTCCGACAGGAGCAATGTTAATAAATATTTTTGAAAATCAAAAATGCCAATCTAAAGCTAAAAGATGCCACTACACTGCCTAATACTTTTCGTATTGCCCAAATGAAATCCTTTTCCAGAAAAAAATCGTGAAAAACGACTTTTTTGGCCTTGCAACTACGTATAACGCCTTAAATAATAAATAGTTCGATAAATAGAGCTCGTCTTTTCCCGATCGATCGAGCAATGACAACAAACATTGCTACTGAAATTTCGAAGCGTGTGATACATTGCCGTAAGGGTGTATTGCCCGTATATTCCCTACCAAAAGTGAGTTGGCGAGAATTTTGAGTACGTTGCGATGAGATTATAATTTAAAAAAATAAACCACATTGAAGATGCTAAGAACATTCATTTCCGGGAATAATCATGCATAAAGTTATCAGTAAATAGTTGAAAAAAAATTGTTTGACAAATGTCCGGTAAACTACTTGTTTTATATTATAAGATGAATTCGTAGATTTTTCTGAATAAGTATGAATTTTTTTAGAATTTTCGTTCTATTTTCATTTTAATGTTTAACATTTTTTTAAATGGATGAAGAGCCACAAATTTTTTATATGTTTTCGGAGCAATGTTCCATAATAAATCCAAGAAGCGTCCGGGGTATTGAACGAACAGTGTCATAGGTACTGCCTCTGAAAAATTCCAAAAAACGGAATTTTTTAAATCGAGGGAAAATTCTTTAAAAAATCACATGTATTCAAAAAAATATCATAACTCATTTAATGCCACAAAAAATCTAGTTTACCAGATATTTTTTCAATAAATTTTTGCTTAAACAATTTATTTATACATTTTTGGCATTTTTATTAATCCAAATCAATGTTCTTATCAAAAGTTAAGTATTCTTATCATACTCAAAATTCTTACAGAAACTCACTTTTGGTAGGGACTATACGGGTAATACACCCATAAGAGGGAGACGCACATGCCTTGTATCCGTCCATCGTTTTCTCATCTCTCTATCATTTTTTATTTCGTGTACACTTGTGGATCAAGCGCTGCGTGTAATGCATCCCCTCGGGAGGAAGACGTACACTCAACAGTGGATCTGTCAGTGCGAGAGGAATGGAAGATGCTACGTAGACGGTTGGGGGAAAGATGGATACAAGATGCGCGATACCGTCTCGTAAGGAGAAATGACGCACTCTCCGTTAATAAAAATCCGGTGTCTGAGTTTTCTTTTAGAAGCTTGACATTTGGCCTGTTAAGGTGGGATGACATCCCCTCGGATGGCTAAATGCAAATGCAATAAAAGAAAGCTGAGACATCGCTTCTCGGTTTTTTTTCAGATGCTTGACATTTTTGAGAAACGACGAGATACACTATGCTTTTCGTTTTTGCAGAACGAATGGTGTTTTCCTTTTTTTTTGTTGGATCCCATGGTGCACGTCACGCGAATGTTTCGAGAGATGGAAAAATTAATGTTAAATGAATGTGTTCGTCTGTAATGTTAAGGGAGGACACCGCTGACAAGCCAAAAAGGTAGTTTTCCGACTTTTTTGTCTACTAGATTATTTATTTGGGATTTGGGTAAAAAGTATGATATTAAGCTTACATTGAACTTGTTTCGTATAAATTTTAATTAAAAGCAAAGTTAATTGTATAAAAAATGTGTTCCACCGGCTGGCGCGATAATTTGATAACGGTTGGTCTGAAAAGCAAATAAAAAAGTTTTATAATCTATATAAATGTAGTTCTCGTTGTACGTAGCCGTTTTTTGAAAAATATCGAAAATGGCGGGTGTTGAAAAAAAGTGTAATTGTGGCGAACTTCTTAATTATATTCAGTTGCTTAAAAAGTACTGTAATAAAAAAAAACCGCTATTTACAACGACAGCTACTGCAATTACGAAAGTTTGGTTTTTTTAAAATTGAAAATCGGACAATTATAGCTAGAGTTACGATTCCGGCCAGGTCGAGAAAAGTCGTTTCACGATAAAAGCAATTAAAGTTTCACTATACGTAAATCGTTGCGATACCTGCTCTCGCTAAATCGCCTGTAACTCGGTCTATTTTCGGTATTTTGACTTGAATTTTTTTTCACATATTCTTGAATAACAACTTCTTGAGAAAAAGCAAAAAATTGTATTTTTTAAATCCCTCACGGTGGTGTCCGGTCTTCAAACCCCATCTACCTCGTCAACACTGGTTTGGGCTTATTCGGGCTTATTCGAGTTTGTTGAGTACTTTTGGTTTGGTACTTTAAGCTTGTTCAAGTTTGTTTTATTTCTTTGTTTAGCTCGAAACTTCCGTTTTGACAAGAGCTAAAGAGTTTTCACATAATCCGGGTATCAACGGTAACACATCAGGAGGCGAGGTCAAAGGGTAACAAGCTTATCAGCTCGTCACCCATTGACGTGATCCATTTTGCCAGACTATTGGGAGAAGTTCGTTTCGAACGTTCATCCACATGCGTGTGGAAAGTTAGGGTCTATGTCACATGCTCGAAAAATGACTGCAAAAGAAATGCCAGGTTTTTAAGGCGAGAAATCCCTTTAGATTTTTCATAAAATCGATTTTTTTAATTACATATTCCGAGAGTATGATACCCAACGATTATACTGACCAAAGGAAAACTCGAAATATTGAATATTTGCGGAGTTATCGCATGTAGGCTAGAGCGCGGGGTAAGTCACTACAATTAATAGTTTTCACATGTTGAAACTTTAAACGCGATTATCTCGAAACTACTTTTTCAAAAACTGCTCGTGTTGTAGCTGAAAAACTTATCTCCCGATTTGGATGAAATTTTGGGAGGTTACTCTCAGTAATATTATCGAAAGGATATACCTAAAGTTTTAAAGGTAGCGTGGAAATAAATCATTTTTTTGGGGCAAATATGTCGAAAAAATAGTCGAAAATTCGAACTATAGAGTAAAAAGGCTCCCAAATTTTCAATTTTGCACTTTTTCATCATTTTTAGGTATCTCCTTCCCCTTAGTATGTCAGTAAACGAATGACACTTATTAAATCTTTTTCAGATCAACAGAAAAAGAGTGACAGCTGCAGCACTTTTCGGTGTCGCGGAAAACCGGCGTCCGAGGTCCCGTAATAACGGCGCCATTTTGTTGGTCATCCCAAAAAAAATTTTTTTTTTAACTTGTCAGTTATAATAAACTCATCTCCAAAATTGAAAATGATCAGATTATTTTATCGCCTCTAAAAAAATTTCCGAAAAATACCTATTTTTTACGCTCCTAACGGGATTCCTCGCCTTAAAAACGTTTGATGCAAATCAAGGATGCTCCTTAAAAGGCCACAAAAGTGTGTTGCATCACGTATTCATCTTCATTCCAAAAAATAACATCGAAATATTCTCATGTACCAGCATATGGGCGGCTCAACCAGCCAAGAGCGCCTAGCCTGGCACTTGACAAAGAAGACTCGTCGAGACTGTCGCTCTCGAGTCTCAACGAGTCGGTTTTTACTCCACAGAGCATTGCTCAGTCAAGCTTTGTAACCACCTTCAAGACATATGAAAAAACATTACATCAGTGTAGGAAGAATAATGGACGACAGAATCTTAGGATTTTACAAAGACAGTTTAAATTGCTTCAATCCTCCCGGATGGTCAGAGTTGTACGATACATTGATCAATTGACAGATTTAAGATTGTTTTTACCCCCAACAAACATATCGATATGAATACGCAAGGAAAAACGATTTGCTTTTCCTATTTCCGTAAAAAATAAGTGGCTTCGCGAAATCGTCGATCATTTCTTTTCTGCTTTATTTTGGAACTCTATTGCCTGCTCATTCTCTTCGTTATCGTTTGCTCTTTAAAATTCCGTTTGATTCCTTGAGCTCTGATTATTTTTCGATTTTTGGCAGAACTTCAAAGACCGAACATCGATTTTCCTCAACCGTTCCATGCATCTCTTTGTCCCTTTTTCGGCCACATTTCAAGCACACTTGCTAGGAGAACCGATTGAGATATCGGGATAAATGGAGCGACATTCTTTAACTCTACCAAAATACATTTCAACACTCGTTCGCTTTACTATAAATTTGGCTTTTACCATATCTTAGCTGGCTATCTGTTGAGAATATTTTCGCCGATTAGAAATGTCACGTAGTTCCTTTTTTTCAAAATTAACCAATTAAATTAAAATAAAATAAAATCTTTTCCTATCGCAATTCGAAAACAAGTGTCTATAATCTATTGCCGCTCGTTTCTTTTTCGTTTCGATTTCCATCTTCGTTTTACGCGCATCCCATTCGGAAAAAAAACAACCGGGATGAATACCTTCAAGATTTTCCAGTGATACAAGAGGGTACCTTTTTCATACTCCACGATGATGAAGGGGCGATAAAAGCAATCTTCGAAGTACCAGTAAATAAAGAATTATCATAAAAATGCGTGCGCCACTTTACAAAAAACACCAATTAAAGTTTTCATCTCTTTATGCGAAAAAGAGCAAGGAAAGAATGTTGTAGCGGCGTAGAAATCGTGCGGATTGCAACGTATACTGCAGTTGCACTGCAGTGTTCCGAACTATGAACGGAAAGGGACTGGAAATCGGCTCGCGTGCATTTGAGATGGCCGGAGAACAAAACTCCATTCACGTGGAAAAAAAAGACGGACCAGTACATTGCAGGCTGAAAAATATATAGCATCACGTGCTGAGGCTGCCACTGAAGCTGAAATTGATATAGATAATTCTTTCTATTCTACAGGAATTTTTTTAAAACGTACGTTCTGGCGATGTACAAGAAATATTGTAATGAACATTTATACGTGGTTTTCTCGAAGTTACGTTTTTCACCATTTTTACCACGCTTTGTCAAGGACCTAATCTAAGCTGTAAAATACTTTAACTATAATTTTATAATACAAAATGTCTTTCACGCGGCCCCCATTGTTGGTCAGGAGTTCATAACATTCCATTATTTTTATTTATTTTTAAGGCTTACCCAATAGGAAATAATAGATAAAAGAGGCTTTTTAGATTCAGTGAAAAAAGCTTCATCGCTTCAAATAAAATCGTGATGAAACAAGAGAGTCCACCTCTACAATGACTACACTGAAATACTGATTTTATGGTGCGAGAAAATACTCAATAAGTAGTTTCGTACTTTTAAAAATACATTATAATAATAAGGAATGTAGAAGGTAATCTTTTTTAAAGAGAATTCTTTTTACTGTGCTGAAGAACCGCTTTCGAAATTCAATTGGCTTTTCAGATATCTATTGTTCCTTCAATGTTTAATGCAATAATAAGTTAGGCTCTTTAATAACAATGAGTCAAACCTCGAGGATGGAGCATACGGACTTAAGGCCTTAGGCCACAGCAACGGGTATAAAATCATGTGCGAATTTAACAATTTTTTTTCGTATGAAAAAGTGATTCACTCATAAAATTAATTACACTTCTATTTAATATGAATATGAAGCTGTTAGAAAAGAATTATTTTTTGTCGATGTACAAAATGGCGGACCATTTAACAAACTGATTGCGATAAAATGGTCGCAATTGTACATAATATTTGATGTTCGTTAATCTTCGGGAGTTGTGATCGCGGCCGTCCATGTCATCTGAAACTGACGACTTTCTTTTTATTCTAGTAATTATAAAGCAATCAAAAAGATGAAGAGGCTGCACGATAACCACATTCATAAATAATAGAATAATAAAAAAATGATTTGCTCCAGATGACAAGGACGGCCGTAACCTCAACGCCTGACGGTACAAAAAAAATCGCGACATGACCTGCGCAACATGAAATATCATGTACAATTTCGAATAAAAGGCTGTGACAAATGTATGATGTTACTTCAAACAGGTATAAATATAACTGTGAAATGTACTGTAGATTTTACCGTTTTTTAAAATTTTGTCAATTTAATTTCTTTAAAAAATGTCTAAACTCAATTTCGTGTTTTTAATTGATTTCGTTAACAATAAAGTGTTTTGAAAAAATTTAATATGTTACTTCGAACATGTATAACTGTGAAATACTAACATTCTAGATTTAACTGTTAGTCTAAATTCAATTCTTAAAAAATCACCTCGAAATTGGTTGTTCACACTAGTATACGGACTTAAGGGGTCTTTTCACTACAGACGCTAAAAAAGGCTATGTTCATGAATTTTTTGGATAGGTTCATATTATAGATATTGATATAAAAGTTATTACACTTGACAAATACACTTTCGAAATACATTTAAAAAATGTTGTTTATGTATTTATGTAATCCAAACGAAATTTAAATGCGTTTTTCTCGAAACAACGTTTTTCGACGGCTTGTTGATAAAATCTTCGAAACTACTGAACCGATCCTTATGAAATTTTAACCAAACATTCTTTACAACTATAGCTATAGCGCATATCAGAGATTTTTTTTACATGTTGATATTTACTATTTTTTTTGCCAAAAACGGTAAAGAGACACGTTTTTTTGTTTTATCGATAAATGTCCGCCATTTTGTTATTTTTGGATACACAAAAAATTGTATGATATGCGCTATAGCCATTAACATGCTGAATCTAAAACCGTTTGATTTTTTGTTCCGGATCATCCATCTCCGAGATTTCACCAACAGCGCAGTCCTACAATCATTTTAGGACATTCTTTTAACTACCATTTTCGTCTATAAATAGTAACATAAATAAATAAATGAAATTTAAAATTCATTTCAAAAGTGTATTTATTAGGTGTAAAAACTTTTATATCAATGTTTATAATATAAACCTATCAAAAAATTCATAAAAATAGCCTTTTTTAGCGTCTAAAGTGAGAAGACCCCTTAAGCATTGAGGCTTGATTTTTTTGCCGCACATATTGAGTTGGGTTTTGAAGTGAATTTATGGCACCGTGACGGGTTTTTGACGACATTACCGATATGGATAACATTCTACAGTAGGATATGGCACTTCGATATAGAAGAGAAAAATGATCTACAATTCTTTCGTGGTCCTGGGCAAGGACGAGAATCGAATCGGTTTCTAGGCTTTCTCGACCGAATGCTGTAATCCGTGCTATTCTCAATGAGAATAGTGGATTTCTATATATAGCTGTTATATCCAGTATCGAATTTTCGAAGGGGGAGGCAGCAAGATCAAAGTTCGGGAAAAAGTAGGAAATGGAGAGGAAGAATGGAGAAACGGCGAAACGCCTTAGCGTCGCGATAGACTTTAACGGATAATGTTCCTTTTCGTCTAACTTTTTTTTTCGATTTAACTGTTCCCACTACTCCTTAATGCCCTTCCGCCTCTTCCTTTCCTTGCTCTCATCGCTCTTTCTTCCTCCGTTTCTCTTCTTCGTCGTGTCGGCAAACGCCTGGGGAAAAGAAATAGCAAAGTAAATAAATATCCTCTTTGTGGTGAGCAACATCGCGATAGGGCGAGAAAAATAACGAGACGGGGGGGGGGGCGCAAAATGATAAGAGGCGCTATCTTCCTTTCGAAGCTGTTGATACGATCGAAGAATCCCGGCACGAAGAAAAATCCGGGCAGACGTTGTCCGTATCCGGCAAGCGGGGCACACAAGACTTTTCCGATTCACATGATAATAAGAATTTCATTTTCTTCATACAGTCGACCATATACAGGGTGACTTTTATAAGGTGGCCATGTGTTTTTTAAGGATTTTGAGCGGCGATTTGGCAACTGAAAAAAATATAATTATGAATGGTTTTACACGCTTTCTTTAAAAAAAAATATGTCGGATTTTTGTCATGAATAGCATTTGCCTGAGAAAATAGCCTATTCTGGAAAAGAATACAAAATTCATTTCGTGTACAGGAGAATGAAGTTTACAAAATTCCGAATACGGAAGACTCCCAAAAAACTTTACTTGTGCTACCCGTTATGGAGAAAAAAATTATCAAACATAGAATTTAATGTGGATAGATCGGAATTTAATCAGCGAAACAAATGAGCTAAGTCAGGCACGATAGCGCTATAGGAAGTGCTAGTCTGATGACGTCGCAGCTGCAACTTCCAAATGATCGGCTCTCACAGGAAGTTGGTTCAGAGTCCTATGATATGCGGTCGCACCGAGGGATCTGAATGTGTCCCTATCGGAGAACTTGATTCAAAATAATGCCATTTTAAAAAATGGTCGAGGTTTCTATGCATTGCAAATGCGATTCTCAATCACTTGCGTTTCGCTAACAACTTTTAGAATAATAAGTGATTTTAGCAATACATTTTAAAGTAATTTGACGTGAAATTATTAATTTTTACCAAATACTACGAGTTTTTTTGTTTTTTTAATGTTGCATGAAGTATCTTCACATGTTGTAGTTACAAAATTTTAAAATATTTTATGAAACAGTATAAAATAAAAATGCTCGTAGAATTTGGAAAAAATAATAATTCCACGCGAAATTACTGTAAAATGATTGATGGAATTATTTATTGCGAAAGTTGTTCGACAATCGCAAATGATGAGGAATATTATTTGCGGACCATGAAATCCGGAAACATTTTCGAAATTGACATTATTTTCGATAAATTCGCAATCTCACGATCAAGTTCAATCGGTTATCTTAAACCTCAATCCGTGAAGGTATTTCAGGCACCATAATCCCGTGAAACTGGATCGTTTGCGTTTTTGCACTGCCAAACCAACAATTGTCGATGGAAAAAAATCTAAAAAACCATGGTTGATCTATAGACCGTACTTCTACAGGGGAAAAAGGGTTATCTTCGTTATTTTTTATTTTTTTTTTCAATAAATATTAAGTGAAGAAAATGATGTCATGAAAATCTCAAAATGTCACGAAAATCTCATAATTTATGAAAATAACAAAATCGGGGTTTGTGTAGGTTTGTTTGGGTTTGGGTTTGTTTGGGTTTGGGTGTGTTTGGGATTGTTTGGATTTGGGATATAACCCAAACAAACCCAAACAAACAACCCCAAGCAAACCCACACCCAAACAAACCTAAACCCAAAACCCCAAACCCAAACAAACCCAAACACAAACAAACCTACACAGCCCCCGATTTTGTTATTTTCATAAATTATGAGATTTTCGTGACATTTTGAGATTTTCATGACATCATTTTCTTCACTTTATATTTATTGGAAAAAAAATCACAAATAAGGAAGAAAGCAACCCTATTTTCCCTGTAGAAGTACGGTCTATAGATCGACCATGGTTTTTTCAGATTTTTTTCCATCGACAATTGTTGGTTTGGCAGTGCAAAAACGCAAACGATCCAGTTTCACGGGATTATAGTGCCTGAAATACTTTCACGGATTGAGGTTTAAGATAACCGATTGAACTTGATCGAGAGATTGCGAATTTATCGACAATAATGTCAATTTCGAAAATGTTTGCGGATTTCATGGTCCGCAAATAATATTCCTCATCATTTGCGATTGTCTAACAACTTTCGCAATAAATAATTCCATCAATCATTTTATAGTAATTTCGCGTGAAATTATTATTTTTTTCCAAATTCTACGAGCATTTTCATTTTATACTGTTTCATAAAATATTTAAAAATTTTGTAACTACAACATGTGAAGATACTTCATGCAACATTAAAAAAACAAAAAAACTCGTAGTATTTGGTAAAAATTAATAATTTTACGTCAAATTACTTTAAAATGTATTGCTAAAATCACTTATTCTAAAAGTTGTTAGCGAATCGCAAGTGATTGAGAATCGTATTTGCAGTGCATGGAATCCTCGACAATTTTTTAAAATGGCATTATTTTGAATCAAGTTCTCCGATAGGGACACATTCAGATCCCTCGGTTCGACCGCATATCATAGGACTCTGAACCAACTTCCTGTGACAGCCGATCATTCGGAAGTTGCAGCTGTGACATCAGCAGACTAGCACTTCCTATAGCACTATCGTGCCTGACTTAGCGCATTTGTTTCACTGATTAAATTCCGATGTATCCACATTAAATTGTATGTTTGATAATTTTTTTCTCCATGACGGGTAGCACAAGTAAAGTTTTTTGGGAGCCTTCCGTATTCGGAATTTTGTAACTTCATTCTTCTGTACGCGAAATGGATTTTTTATTCTTCTCCAGAATACGTTATTTTCTCTGGCAAATGCTATTCATGACAAAAGTCCGCCATATTTTTTTTCAAAGAAAGCGTGTAAAACCATTAATAATCAAATTTTTTTCAGTCGCAAAATCACCGCGCAACAACCTTAAAAAACAGGTGGCCACCTTATAAAAGTCACCCTGTATACAAGGTGCCGAGCTTGCGTTACCGTTTCTTTCGTGCCACCTTTTTTCGTCTTGAAAATCCTGAGAGCAACCCTTAAAGTTTGCAGACTCGCGTATGCACACTTTAAATTCGAACGTTAACTCATAGAATACATTTAGTGGATAAGCTCCCCCCCTCCCCCGCGATCGAGCTGAAATTTTGCACAAACTTTCCTTTCAATATTTTAAGACAATCCTTAAAGGGATTTTCGGCGACGCGGAGTAGTTTTGCAGATATTATTTGTTTAAGTTTTTTTTAAGGGCGACGTTCCAAAACCCCTGTCGCGCTGAAATTTTGCACAAACCTTCCTTTTAACATTTTAAGACAACCCTTAAAGAGATTATTTTCAGATTATTTTTGAGATATTGAATTTTAATGCATTTTTTAACGCCCGCCGACTATATCTATATCTGCTATGTCTCCATCCATACCTATATAACGTATCGCGGTCTTCGTTTTCGCCAGACAAACAAACCCAAATAAACCCAAAAACTATTGCGCGTCGCCAAAAGTGCTTTTAGGGGTTGTTTTAAAACATTGAAAGGAAGGTTTGTGCAAAATTTCAGCGTGATTGGAGGGGGGTTCCTGAAGCTTATCCCATTTCGTTACCCGATTGAATGATTCCTGTATAACCGAATGAGCCGCCTTGTTGTACAGATGAAATAAAGGATAAGCGAGCTTGGAATGTATCTTCTCTTCTTTTGAGGCGGTTTATTTAACACATATTAAAGTATAAAACAAATTTTTATTATAATTTTCATACAAAATGGCGGTGACGGAGCCCATTTTGAAAAACGTGTTTTTTTACCAATAGCTTCATGGGAGAACGGTTTTCTCGTAAAGTATAAAACCTGGAACAAAATCCAAAAGCATTGTAATTTATATATTATTAGCATGGGACTACGCAGGGATTTTTAAAATAAAATTTTGACAAAATGGCTTTGGAAAAAGTACATTGAAAGAAATAAATCGATTTTATGCCGAAAAAATAGGCAGTGAATTATTGATAAAAAAAATTTTACATTCAATCAAAAAACGGCTACGTAATCGCATAGAGAATGTTCTTAAGGGGGGAAATCACAGTAAAATTTTCAATTTTTCGAAAAAAAAATTTCGCTTAAAAGGTGCTTTAGGGTCTTAAAAATAATATACCAAATGATGGAATACGGCAAAAGTGTCCGAGTGCCCAAATTTCTTGCGTTGAATACAACGCTTTTTCACGACGCTTCACTTTCGTGCATACATATATAACATAAATAGTGATAAAAAAACCGTGATATTTATAAATCATTGTCATTATGAGTGACACATCGTCGAGTCGTGTTAGAAAAGGGACGAAAAAGGATACTGCGTACGAAAATCGACTGTACGGTGCAGACATTGCAGTTTAGAGGTATATGAAATTTTCATATGGTTTCTCAGTACTTAAAACTTTAAACACGTTTTTCTCGAAACCACTTTTTTTGAGCTCGCCGAAGACATAACTCGAGCAAATCTTTACCGATCGACTTGAAATTTTTACAGTAGCTTTGAAACATCTTTCTCCACGGAGCTACGTAGAATTTTTTATTTTATATGGCTTAGGTTTTTTTATCGACGATTTTATGGCGTTTTTTTTTGTTAAAAATTTAACTTTATTTTCAAACATGCACCATTTTGCGAAAAATCAATATATCGAAAAAATCCTACGTAGCTCGCTAGCTGTTGTTATATGGAAACTAAAAAATTTTGGTTTTTTCTTCCAGGTCAAAAATTAAGGAGTCTACGTCTTCGGCCATCGACACGCTTTAAAAAATAGGCGCCTTGGGGCATATGCTGCGCAGCCGCCATTTTTAAATATTTTTTATTGAAAATATTACATTTTGTACTTTTTTAGTATTGCTATAAAACCTACTTTACAGATTTTCGATTGATACTTTTATTCAGCCAAAATTAATTCCCGAAAATATGCCTATTTTTTTGTGTGCTACTGTGATTTCCCCCCTTAAAATTCTATGCTTTAACGGGCAAACTCTCTGGAAACTCAATTTGAACGGTCAGAATGATGATTTTTTTTCTAGTAACACATTGGTTGGAATGCATTAATTTTTTCCCAGTATATTGTACACATGTTTGTAGTTACAATGTTATTTTTTCAGAAGAAAATCTTTTATAGTGTTCGTGGTGGTGCAGTTGGCGTTGCAGTCCTCCAGCGGCGAGGTCCGAAAGCGCGGGATCTCCACCAGGATCAAATCTCATCTGAAACAAGAACAAAACAAAAATTCCACAAATATGTCCATCTGGCTATGGGTTCACGATCCACTTTTCGGAATTTCTAAAAATACGAAAAATGCCAGTTTCTCTAAAGAAAATGTTATTTTTCTCTTGACAAACAGCATGTTGAAGTCATTGTTATTGACAAATGGTTGATCCAATAAAAAATGCGATCGTGAATCGAAAATGTAAATTCAAGTCAATAGTGTGAAAGTTTCCAGATAATCGCGTTCAAAGTTTTCGTACATATTTTATACGATCTTGTGAAATATTGTCGTCTTACCGATAGTCACCGATTCCGGCACCATATAAGTGTCCTTCGTCATCATCGACATCGGGTTGCACACCTAATCTATGCAATCTGCAGGCAGTTCGGGCCTCTTTTGAGTGTTCTTGTGCTTTGATGTCTGCTTTTGTTACACGCGAATGATCCTTAACAATACGCACACTGTTCCACGATAATAAGTGTAACTTCGTCAATTTTTAGAATTTCAGGATCCGGTTCGTCTTAAAATATTCTTCAAAGTTCACACTGTAATAATATGCAAATAAAAATGATTTTTTTCAAGTTTCCAGAGAGGGATATCCCCTTAAGAAAATGCCCCAAAAAATCGATTTTTTCACTTTTCTAGACTAGAATATTGCCTTAATACGTGCCTTTTTGGAAAAAGCTTTAAGTTCATGTAGCAATGCTGTCATATCAAGTACACCAAGCATTAAAAACATTCCATGGATTCCATAGTAGAAATGAAATTGTAAAGAGTACCAACAAACTAGGCGGTAAATATTCGGAAGTGAGGCTCCTGCCAGAATCAGGCTAATTTTCCTCAAGGGTTTAAACAAACCCAAACAACCCCAAATAAACCCAAACAACCCCAAATAACCGCAAACAACCCCAAACGACCTCAAACAACTCCAAACAACCCTAAACAACTCCAAACAATCCCAAACAATCCCAAACAAAAATTAGCCTTTTACTAGCAGGAGCCCTACTTCGAAATATTCATCAACTGGACTCTTTCGCGTAAGGATTCAAAAGCTTATATTACGAACTCGGGGAGCCGTTACATAGGCCTACAAATCTTGTATGTGAAATCATCGTATCTATATTGGCTGTGTGCCATCATTGATGTAACTCGATACGTTACATGCCAACATGATGCAGGTGTATCCGGACAAGGTACGCATGGAGAACCACGACCCCAGAAAGTACATAGCGAATCGACAGTGGGGTTGTCGCCCTGCCGTTTGGGATATTCGCGCATTTGGTATTAAGGATGTTGAGTCCCAAATCGCAAATGATGATAAAATTCTGAAAATTTGGTATGTTTTTGTATGAAGTATTTCAGAGGTCGTGTAAAAATTGCACGACAATTAGGAAGCTCGTTATTGAACAATTAACATTCACAAAGTAAATGTTGTTTTATGGAAACTGATGTAACTTTGCAGTAAGTTTTTTTTTTACCTCTCAATTTCATAATATCTACAATATACTGAAAGCAACGGAAACAAAACGAAGTTTATTGATAAATTTTTTTTATTTCTTTTAAAAATTGTTCTTAACAAAATGTTAATTTTTTAATAACGAGCTTCCTAATCGTCGTAAAATTTTAACACGACCTCTTAAATACTTCATACAAAAACATACCAAATTTTCAGAATTTTCTTATCATTTTTTATTTCAACCCTTAAGGAGGTTGAAGTAATGATGATAGAATTCTGAAAATTTGGTATGTTTTTACATGAAGTATTCAGGAGGTCGTGTACAAATTTCATGACGATAAAGAAGCTATTTATTGAACAATTAACATTAACATGTTTCATAGGGACTCAACATCCTTAAGTTTTGCGGAACGAAGGCGTGCGTTAAAGAAGAGAGTAAGAAAATAAAACTGATTGTTCCGGTTGAGTGGAATAAGATTTAAAGAACGTTTTTTTGTATATCTCCACATGTGCGACACGTGACTAAATCAACCCATAATTTTGACAGGCAGGTTGAGACCATGAGCCATTATTAAACGAGTTGGAAACCTTCTCGACTTGAAAATCAGGGATTATGGATCTCAGAAGCCGAAAGGCAAAAGGAATATAATACACAGGTTGGCAACTTGGAAACTGCTTTTTTTCACGTTATTTTGGGCAGTAACCTGTAATCTTGGGCAGTAACCCATAATCTCTTTATGAGATTAATTGTTGCTAATCTCTTCCTGCCTTTTAGAATGATACTGAAGTTCGCATTGTAATGCAACGATGATTCTTTTTTATATTTTTGTATCCTCATTTGTATTATCATGTAAAATACATTATCACATGGTTCGCCTGCAGATCGTCAAATAAGTATATTAAAATAGTATAAAGGGACTTTCGTAACTAAAATCTGCAACAAGAAATTGAAGGACCTAAAAAAATGAGTTTTTATTGCGTTCCAACGATGCAAACTTCAATCCGTTCATCTTCACCTGTTAGTGCGCTAACTACAATTGTGAGAAAGCGGTTGTACTAGTGGCCAATTTTCCATACTTTTTTGAAAATTATTTTAAGACGAATGTTTAAAAAAAGTAGTTAATTTCATAAATTTTTAAACTAGTTTTAGTTTCCCACCAAATTCCGAAACCGATTAGATTTTAATGCGATTGCAAACCGGTACTAAAATTTAGTGCGATATCTTGAGATTTGGCATGAAGACAACATTTGTTATTAAACCTCTACAAAAAGTAATAATTTCCAACAAAGAATAACTGAGTCAACTCGGATTTAGAGTTTCGCCTTGATTTTGTACACCGGAAAGATGGAAATGCTTTAGATTATATGTAATCGAGCTTTATGAACTTCTCAAATTATTTAAGGGGTTATTGCCTAGTTGGAAATGTCGAAAAATGACTTTTTCCAAAATCGATACACTTCGATAGTATATCATCTTATGTTCTCTGAAAATTTCAAGGTGATCGAATCAAAATTCACAGGTTTATAGGCTATTATATCAAAGCCTGTTGGAACGCCCGGAGCGCTGTTCCAATCTATGAAGGCTTTTTTTAAAAGTACGTTGTCAATGTCGGCGAGCAGAATATGTCTAAAATTACTGCTACTAACTAGTAGGGGAGTATTTTTTTTTTTTGGAACTTTCTTCTGTCCAGGGTCCTTCCACCATAATACATTTCCCACCATATTCCACTTTACATCTAATAGTGCAGATTTTCTAAAATAATCTTCCTGAAATTTTAAGGTTTTTTTCTAGATATGAAAATATGTTAATTTATCCAAGAATTTTTTTTCGATGTATACTTTCGATTTTATGAACGAAAAATGGTCATCTTTTTCGAAACAATCAAGACTCTCACTGTGAACGCGCGGCTTTTTATTTTTATTTGATATTTCGGAAATTTTTTCGATTAATCAGGATAAACTATTTTTTTTTAATTGAATATATAAAAAATATTTCTATTACATATTTTTACACAGAAAAATAACAAAGTATTCTTCGGATGATACTTTTTCAAATACCTAACGAATCTTTGTAGAAATTTAATAGCACGATTTTTTAAAAAATCCAAAAATGAGCTGTTTTTGTGTGTTATAATTAGGCACAACCCGTTGCATATGTCACAAATTTCGAATACGTCGAATATTTTACGAGCTTTTACGAGCTCTCTGACGGAATGTCAATTTGTCACTATTCCTTATGTTCAAATTTCACGTTCAAATTTTCGCGAAATGTCCAAAACCAGAATCATTGGGTAAGCCTACAATCCATAATAAATATTAAAAAAGCCATATGTTTATTTATAAGTCCGCGTTCGTGGATTTACCTCCTGGAATTTATAAAGTTATAAAATCTGTACGTACATTGTATATCTGCGTGTGTATTTCGGACACGAATATATTGATCTCTCTCTATGTATTACTAATACGGCCGGTCATCGAATTTCATTGAATATTTTTGTTCTCGCGAATATTTACGCTCCGAAAATATTTGGTTATATATTACTCAGCACAATTCACGAGAATAACAAGGATGACATTCCAAATATTTGACACGCACATGTATATATACAGGGACTAGATTATAAATATGAAAATATGAATTTTCGATATACATTGAAATATTTTCAACAGGATGTTGAACACTGCCTGCATTGGGTCATTATAGGCCGGCTGTTATTTTTCGATCATTTTCCATGTAAATTCTTGAATTGCAGTTGCTTGTCAATGTTCAAACATTTCATTTTATTGACTTTAGAATAATGTGTTATGTACTTTCAGAACCGACCCTGATTTTGTCCCGATTTGTATCAACTCCGAAACAGTTTAAAACTCGAATTGTCGTTTAAAAATCCGTTATTCCAGATTTACAAGGAGCATCACTTAACGGCTAACACCACTGTAGAATTTACAAAAAAATGATTTCTTTTGAATTAAAATTCAAAAGAAATCATTTTTTTGTAATTTGTAATTTGTAATTTGTATTGTAATTTTGTAAAATGTAATTTGTAATTTACAAAAAAATGATTTCTTTTGAATTAAAATTCAAAAGAAATCATTTTTTTGTAAATTCTACAGTGGTGTTAGCCGTTAAGTGAGCCGTTAAAAGGCACGCAGCATAACTCCAACAATTTTCATTCTTATCGCTCCAAATTTTGAGCACATCATTAAAATAACATTTCGAAGTGAAATACGCACGGACTTTTTCACGAGTTAATTGTAGCACTAGTTATTAACAAATGATTGTTCTTTTTTTCTGTCCAAAATTGAGTTTTTACTTTAAATGCTTGCCAATTACACAAAAATTCATATTTTCACAGTTTCCTACGTATTTCACTAGCTATACTCGTGTAGGTTAATATAATTTTTTAAATTTCTTTCCAAATTCAAATTGGCGTCAGTTACACTGCGTGCCGCAGAGCGTCACAAATTCAACATGCTTCTCGAGAATGTCTCCAGCGTCACCATATTGGATAATTTTATAATACACATTTTTTTAAATTCACTTGAGTATATGACTAATAACTTCTTTGAATATTATTATTCTCTTGTCCTTCAATAACAAAAAATCGCGAAAATCACTTAATTTTCGACGTTTACAATGGTGTAAGCCCTTAAGTGTGTTCGCCTTAGGTTTTGCTTAGACTCATATACATAGGTGATAGAGCATTGAAAATTATTAAACACGTATTTTTTTATCTGTGAAAAAACGGGTTTAAGGGGCGAAATCATCCTTTAAAGGAAGGCGTGTCATCCGTTAATTTTTCAATTCTTTTATAATGAATTTCTCATCGCTTTGCATAGAAAGAATTCTGATTTTTGTTTTATTCAGATCGGTGGACTACTTGTGGGTGAAATTGCAAAGTCACCCCTCAATACGCCTTTTTTCGGCGGGTGGTTTCCCCCCTTCAACCCGTTTTTCCGCTGATAAAAAAAATACGTGTCTAATAGTTTTCAATGCTCTATCGCATATATGAGTTTCGACAAAATCAAAGGCGGCCACCTACGTGATGTTCCTTGTGAGAAAGGTGCCAAACAGAAGTCTGCCTATGAAGGATTGATCACGTACCACAGACTCAATCAAAATATGCACGAGCAACAGGGTTTTAGCTACAAAAATAAAAAAATAAAAATAAATTTGCAAACCGAAAAATTTGGGATGCGATTGTGATTGGAAGTTCTAGCGAAACAGATGAGATGCCCTATTTCCTTAGGATAAAAATAACAGTTGTTTCAGTGCAAAGAAAAGGCAGATCAGAAAACACTCTCAAAATGTAGTGGCGTACGGGCCTCCGCTGCACCGAGTGTGTTGCGAATTAAAATTCTAGACTGCGGATTGTAGAAGGTGATGCGAGAATGGCAGTCTCTATAATCGCCAGAGTAAAAATATAAAAGAAAGTCACGTTGAAATCGTATTGCAACGGATCAAACATAATACTCGAGGGTAGAAGTATATAACCAAAGTATGATAAACTCGCGAGAGTATGTATTATTAATAAAAAAAGGGTGCTATTTTCGGTATATACGGGAGAAATATGGGAAACCATCGGACGAGGGACGGAAATAGTTTGCGGATCAAAATGGATTGATGTTCAGTCGAGAGTTCGTCAAAACAAGTGTTATATCGCGAAAACTCGACCCGAGCACTGAGTAGCTGAATTACGTATATACACACAAAATATATGCGAAGTACTGGAAAATTTATTTATTTTTCTCTTTTGAGTCAGAATTTTTTATATAATAATTCAATGACAATACTTTGAGCAATTTTAAGTGTACTTTCTCTATCCTCACATTTCCAACCCAAGCAATCCATACATTGAATGATTCTTGATCATTGAGGATCAGGAGTTCCACACAATAATCACAGCTTGTATTTTAACATTCGCAAATGCGCATCGGTGAGTTTGTGCTGAATCGGCGAATTTGACCCGCCACGGCTTATCATTCCGGTGGATACGCGACGACGTTGCGGTAAAGCATAAATGTATACAGCCGAGGCCAAAAGTATTAGGCGCCCTGTCAATTTAAGATACGGACCAAAAAAAGAAAATCTCGGCAAAAAAAATCGTACACCAAATGCGGTTTCGAAGCGGACAAGGTCAGCTTCATTTTGCTTGTTTATTTTTATTTTAGCGATTTTTTTGTACCTGGTACGTTGTTTTGAACATGCCGGTTTTTCACGATCTTCGCATTTTGCAAAATGCCTTGCTGGACTTTGAAAAAACAGTAATCTCACCATCTAGTGATATAATTTCTGAAAAGGACACCGTTAGCGTTAGATTCGTTAAAAAAAAATTTGCGATTTTTCCCCGCAGAGTTATTCTAGTTAATATTAGTTAATATTTAGTCTAAGGAGTAAAAAGTTGTATTTTGTTATTTTGAAGTCTCTAGATTTTTTAAAGATTTTTTTCCAAGATTCTGAATGGCTATTTTTGATTGATAGTCGGCGATTTGTTTAATTAATTTGCTGCCGTTACTCTGAGCCGAAGATATTTTAAGGAAAATGTCAAGTGGAAAAAATGGGCATACAGCCTTGGCACAAAGTATTAGGCACCCCCATAAAATATGGATATTTTAAAAAGTACATAAAACTTTGTATTACAATTGCTTTGAATTAAGCTAAGACGGCATCATCAAATATGAAATCAAACAATAAAAAACCTCTTTTGGTGGATTGCGAATCTGGATCGTAAAACGCTAAACAGGTGCATTTTTTAAATTTCGACAAAAATTTTGACCAGGCTTCATTTGCTATTCTTAGAGTGGAGAAGCCTTTTTCCGCGATTAGTTCAGCGCGGTTCCTTGTTATCGAAAATGCCAAAAAGTAGCGAGCTTTCATACGAAAAACGGGCAAAAATTTAACTTCGATGTTTGGACTTGGGTCTTCCCATGTTTGTGCAAAAGTTTATTTTTTACCCGTAACGGACCATTCCGGAGCTCAAGGAAGCAATTGGACGCACCATTGATGAAATTAGTCCGAAATTACGCCAAAATGTTATTCAAGATTTCGTCATAAGAGTGAACGTTTACAAACAGGGACATAACCTCCATGTTTGTACCTAAATATATTCGTACTTTTCAAATAAATAATACGTTTTATTAATAAATTGAAATATCAGATCATTTTGAGACACCCTGTATATATGAGAACTAAACATTCATCCCTATTGTTCATTACGGTTAACCCAATCCTTTGTGTAAAGTACCGGAAAGTGTTGACGATTCCGTTGACGTTGGTTTCCGTCGATCAAAAATGTACCGTGAAAAACCCGGTCCTAATTATGTAGCACAATAAGAGTATGGTGTAAAAAGACTTTGAATTTTTTTGGTTTTTGGTTTTTGAAACATGATAACAAAAGAAACCTCGCTCAAGTCTTGGTCAATAAGATCTATTTTACGAAAAAAAAACTCTTTTTTTTGTTTCAGATCAACTGGGTGGCCAAAGTCAAGTACACCGCTGAGTTCCTAACGTGCTAATGTCCTTTACGAGATTGTTTATAACTTCTTTAATGATTAGTTTATTTAATTCTAATTTAATTTTAATTTTAATTTCCATACGATTTTCGATAATCTTGTTCATCCCTTTAAAATTAATTGTTTTGAATAACCTCGATTTTAGCGTCGTCACAGTAGGCTAATCCCGTAATGCATTTTCTCGATGATTATCATCATTGCACAACCTATGAGCCATGATTGCTGTAAACTTTAACCCCTCCCACCGATCGAGCTGAAATGTTGCGCAAATCTTCCTTTTATTATTTTAAGACAATTCCTGTAGGGATTTTTGGCGACGAGCAATAGGTTTTGGGCTTGTTTGTTTCGGTTTTTAGGTTTGGGTTTGTTTAGGTTGTTTGGGTTTGGTCGGGTATTTCGTTTGAACAAATATATAGGTATGAACGGAGACGAATCAGATTTAGATATAGTCGACGCACGTTAAAAAAAAACTTATAAATTAAAAATCTCGAAAACTATTGCGAGTCGCTAAAAATTCTTTTACGGGTTGTCTTAAAATATTGACAGGACGGTTTGTGCAAAATTTCAGCTCGATCGGAGGGGAAGGGGGGCAGGATCCGGAACCTTACTCTTAAAAAAAAAAAAAAAAATTCAATATCTCGAAAACTATTGCGAATCGCCAAAAATCCCTTCAGGGATTGTCTTAAAATATTGAAAAGGAGGTTTGTGCAAAATTTCAGCTCGATTGAAGGGGGAGGGTTGCTTTTTGGACCCTTATCCTTTGGTTTGTTTGGGTTTGTTCGTTTGGATAGAACGGACAGCGCGATAACATATATAGGTATTAACGGAGATGTAGCAGATATAGGTATGGTTGGCGCGCGTTGAAAAGAAAACTACTTAAAAATGTAATGTCTCGAAAACTATTGCGAATCGCCAAAAATCCCTTTAGGGGTTGTCTTGAAATATTGAGAGGAAGGTTTGTGCAAAGTTTCAGTTCGATCAGAGGAGGTGGGGTGGGAGGTCGTAACCTTATCCTCGAACGATTTCGAATATAATACGAAAACGAGATTTAACTATATGTGAAAATGAATTTTTTAAAATAGTGGTGCAAAAAGAGCGATTTATTGATATAATTATCAAATAAATATTGTCAACGTATATTCCGAAAGTGTTTATTTACCTATTGTATAAAAGTAACGATTTTGATTGAATTACCTAATTAAAAAGAACGGTGAAAAACTAACTTACACGTTCCACTTAAAAAATACATTATTTTTTCTGGGTACCGGTTCTATTTGATGAATGCGTATCATTATACTGAGATATACGAAAGCGGCGTTTAAGCTTGTACTGAAAATGTGCATCTGTGAGATAGCACGAAGGGTTTTCCGACCTCAAAATGCGAGTACCGTGGGTAAGGGGTAGCATCGCGCCCGCCGACCTATTGAAGCTCAATGCAAATATGCAAATGCAGACCAGGATAAAATTCGCATTGCCATGGAAAAAACAACAGTTTTTAACCGAATGGATGGGCGAATGTCTAAAATAGCGACTGAGAAGGAAACAAGAGGGGGTGGTTTTCTCTCTGATAGAAGGCAGTCGTAATCATTTCGAAATATGAAGAAAAAAACAATTTGCAGCTTGTAATATATATATTTTGAACTAGCAGACACATTTTAGATATGGAAAAGACAATCGAGATAAGGACATTCAAGAATCCGGTTGCTACTGAGCAAAAATGCAACAATATGGACATTTTTTGTTTATTCCCGCTGCAAGATAATACGTGTTTCATTCAATTTAATGTACCCTCTCCCAATGTGGCGTGGGACAAAGAAAGAATGAAGGTTTGGTTCAGCAGTTAAAGAATTTTTTAATGTATGAGTAGTGGATTTTCTATCGTTGTGGATGCCGATATTTTCGTTTCCATTTCGCCACAATTGGCAGACTGCTTGTGGGTGAAATTGAAAATTTAGCCTTTGAAGTTACCTTAAGGGGCGGGATTGTCTATAGTGGCAGACTGTAAAAAGATTCCGCTCGAATGATAATCAATTTGGCAAATTGTTAGAAAATGTTTTACTGCAAGTTTTGTCCTAAAATGGAACTTGTCTTGCGCGTCTGTGAAGCCAATTGTTAGGAATAATCTATTGCAGGAGTTGTCGACGATTCTTTCTGCTCAAAAATCCAAATGTAAGGGTTAAAAGTTAAGGCCTGGTAAAATCACTACAAAGTAGCAAAATAACTCTTATGAGAGACAGTTTCGTGCCTGCCTTCGATTTTGGTAAAACTCGTGTATGTAGTAAAGCATTCAAAATTGTAATAATTTTTTACTATAAGTTCAGTAAATTTTAGATTAAATTATATTAAAAAGTTAGAATAAAAATTAGATTGAAAAGTAAAATTATCGATTAATTGTAATTTAATTAGTAGATAATTGAATTATAGGTTAATTAATTATAATTAAATTAGTATATTTAACCAGATTGAAAAGTTAGAATAAAAATTACATTAAAAAGTAAAATTAGTAATTTTTTAGTAAAGGAATGTCAACAAAAATTTGTGTTTAGTGACCTCAAAATCAATTTCACTGTTGTGGATGAATATCTCTTATCCTCAAAGGGATGTTCGATATTTCCCTGTCACTTTTATTTACGTCATAAGCTCTAATGGTAATTTAATGTAATGGTAATTTAAATTGAAAAACCTTGTCATGCAAATTGCACTGTCGTTCGATCACCGTGCACCAACCTATTTCCATACTGCTATTCTTCGGCCTTTCTGCTCCGGGCATTGGTGAATGATACGCGGTCATATCGCTCAAGATGAATTTTCTGTCGCACGGAACGCAAGACTAACGCTCCGAGACAAATGTTGAAAAAACGAGCTAATTAATACTGCTTTTCGAAAATATGTATTAAACTTGCCATTTAAATTCAAACTGTAAGAGAAAGTAGCAACTTTTTGTCCATAACTTCGGCACACGCACGCACACGCACACACACACACACACACACACACACACGCACGCACGCACGCACGCACGCACGCACGCACGCACGCACGCACGCACGCACGCACGCACGCACGCACGCACGCACGCACGCACGCACGCACGCACGCACGCACGCACGCACGCACGCACGCACGCACGCACGCACGCACGCACGCACGCACGCACGCACGCACGCACGCACGCACGCACGCACGCACGCACGCACGCACGCACGCACGCACGCACGCACGCACGCACGCACGCACGCACGCACGCACGCACGCACGCACGCACGCACGCACGCACGCACGCACGCACGCACGCACGCACGCACGCACGCACGCACGCACGCACGCACGCACGCACGCACGCACGCACGCACGCACGCACGCACGCACGCACGCACGCACGCACGCACGCACGCACGCACGCACGCACGCACGCACGCACGCGCACACACACACACACACACACACACACACCGAATATATAATATATATATAAAGTGCGGCGCACAGGAATAATCTGTTTTTTTGCGAATACTCCATAAATCTCACATTTGCTTTGAATGAATTTTGTCCCTCGAACCGGCTGAGCCTTTTTCTTGCGTGTTAGTATGCAGCCACGGTGTCGACGAAACCGCGAAGTTTTCCGTGTTATTCGGTTGTTGATTGTGTGCGTCGTCGGTTGTTTCCGCTTTTCCTTTTTTCCCATTATTCTTTCGCGGCCTGCGAAAACTGCATCGCTGTATAAAGAGGCACACCGGAGTGGTGGGCGCATAAATGTAGAAACCCGTAAATGTCTAGCTCATGGGAGGCGCTCGCGAAAGAGCACACGTTGTAATGGGGATGAAAAAAAAGTCCATTTTTTTGCTTTTTTATTGTTTTCGTTGAACACAGCTCCTGCATTCTCGCACGGCTCTCGAGCTCGTAAAAGGGTAGAGTTTCTTTAATGATGTTAGTATTTCACGACCTCTGTCGTATGCGCTCAAAAGTTCAATAATGGTTTTTCCTCTTATGCAATTTTTTCTTTCTCTTTTTTTCTCGTTTTTTTTGTCTGTCCTTCTCTCTCTCTCTCTCTCTCTCTCTCTCTCTCTCTCTCTCGCTCTTCCTTTTTTCCCCTCTGGTGTGTTTATGTCAACATAGGAGAGAGTGCAGCAGCTTTAGCAGCATTCCCATTGCTATATCTAATTGCACTCCTTGGGGTACGAGTTGTAAACTCTGCTGAAATATCCGGCGCACCGATGACGAGAGAACTTATAACTAACAGACGCTAAAATGAAGAAAGTTTATGGAAAATGTAAATTTCATACAAGTTCACGATTTTCTCGCGTCCCTCCCGCCCCTTCCTCGCTCGCCCTCTCTCTCTCTCTCTCTCTCTCTCTCTCTCTCTCTCTCTCTCTCTCAATCGTTCATCCTTCAACTCGACTTTTTTCCTCCAGTCGGTGAGATTGAGAATTAAGTAAGTGCATTTTACCGTAGGTTGTGCGTCAACTGGGGTGCAACGGTTCTAGACTTGATTTATATACGTAGAACACGAAAGTACTTTAAAACGCTCTTTTCATCTAATTAAAGGAGTATTAAGAAAAATTATGATGGGGTTAAGATGACAGCGTAGATTTTCCTACATCTTAATATGGCCAAGGATTTTGGTTTTTATTCGCAATACCTTTAACTGTGAATAAAGACGATAAGTGTTCTTAGCCAATGTACTACAGTTCGTGTATAAAACGGGCGGGAATGGATAAATCCCTTCGTTTAATATCATTTTGATATTTGTCCCGCAAGCTTTGATCGGGGCTTTGATTGGGATATTTCTGCAAATTCCATGCAAACGATGGTCAATTCATAAGCATGAAGTTTGATGGAAACTTTGGAGTTTCTATCAAACTGATAGATCATTAAATGGAAGGATGAAGTGGAAAAATGGTGAAAAATACTATCCATTGAGGAAAAAGAATTCCAGGATCATCAAAATGTAAAATACAGAAATAAAATGTAAGTATGGAAACATTTTACGACTATGTACTTGGTGTAAAAATAAAAAAAATGACGGCTAGTCAGACATGCTGTTGAAAGAATCGATTGATTGTTCTCGCCTCCTTGTAAAATAACATCTTATTTTCAAATTTAAGATTGGAGACGTCTTATTTTTAAATTCGCGTTTAATGTCTTAGTAATTAAATATTTTGATTTAAAAAA
This sequence comes from Ophion costatus, assembly GCA_951751655.1. Lineage (NCBI taxonomy): Eukaryota > Metazoa > Arthropoda > Insecta > Hymenoptera > Ichneumonidae > Ophion > Ophion costatus. The sequence goes on along the minus strand of OX632363.1, from coordinate 19,437,995 downwards.
TCAGGTACCCAAATTGACACGCCGCGAGACTACAAAATCTTGTTCATCGGGTGCAATCATTGGTGAATGTCTGAAACCGTCTGACAAGCGGATCTCTTGACTTTGTGGAAACGCGAAGATGAGGGATCCCTGATTTATTTACCATTTCCAGCATCTTTATCCGAAAGTACTCTCCTAACTAACAAGTTTTGACGAAAGTTTGAAGACTATACTTGTTGACATCATTTACGGATTTATGCGTCTTTGATCTCCGTCCGTACAAATTACTGTACCAGCATTTCTACTTCGAAGTCAGGAGGGTGACCTTTTTCGAAATAGTTGTTCTTTGATGGCCTGTGGTATCATTCAATGTTTATACGCTCACGTCCCCACATACACACTGCGTTGAGGAGAAGACACGTCCAATAGTTGGCCAACTTTTGTCATTAGTGCGGAGCTCCGATAGTCGGAAATCTTTGTGGAGAAATCTTGATTATTCTCGAAAAGATACACGTGGTTTCAAAAGGAGCAAACTCGTTGTCCGATCGGTGGCATTGTTATCGTTTCACATTATTTTTTGCATGAAACAGTAAGATTTAATGATTTAACTATTTACCAATAACTGACGTTCATGGCCGTGCTTTCGTACTCTCGTATTCTCCCTCTTCTTTTTGCCTCCTATTGTAGGTAGTGGGTATGCGAAATAGCTGGAAAGACGGCGTTCGACAGTCGACGGGATATCATTAGCCCGACGGAAGGCAGAGTCTTTCATCGACGAACGACAGTGTCTTTCATCTCGAGAAGATGAAAGTAGGGTGTCTCGCTAATTGAGATCATTATATCTATAGGCATACGGGAAGAAGAAAAATGTTCTTGATCCCGAATAAAAAAAAGACGAGCATACGCCAAAGAGAATGCCGTAAGGGGGGATATACATATAAATGATCGAAAATGACAAAAATTCGGGATTTTTTTCCAACGCAACTACTGGACCGATCGTTTTGATATTCGTAGGGTATTTTTATTTTACATTAGAAGACATGAAAAACATTTCTTTTTAGTCGATAATAAGTGTTCATCAGCAGCCTGCAGCAAATTGTTGCTAAATGAATTTTCTCCGTGATGTCGAACTGCGGCAGCTGAAGTTTTCTTTTCTTATCTGACACAAAAAAAATAAAAAACCGTTACATTCTATATGAAAGTACGTTGTCGATAAACCAAGAAAAAATTGAATATTGTAATAATGGCGGCACTCAGAAAAAAAAGATCGAATTTTCACCAAAAACGTTCGTTTTTTGGCGAAAAATGATTGTTTAATTAAATTTTTTATCGAATTTGGAGTTTTATCGACGAGGGGGTGCAACTTTATGTCTAAAAACCTTTGGTTGAAATGAATCAGGTAAGGGATTTTTTCATCGCTGCCGCAAATTTCGAAAATTCGTTCAGCAACAATTGGTTGCAGGCTGCTGATGAACACTTACTGTCGATTAAAAAAAATGTTTTTCATGTCTTCTAATGTACAATAAAATACCCTACAATTTTTAAAACGATTGGTCCAGTAGTTGTGTTGGAAATAATATCCGAAATTTTCCGTCATTTTCGACCATTTATGTGCATTTGCCCCCTTAATCAATTCACTGGCTTGATATTTTCAACCTATCGAGGTACAAATTAACTTATACCGTTATGAAAATATGTATGTTAATATACAGGAGGTTTGGCTATAAAACAACCGGCTCTAAACTTGCTTATTTTCCGAATTACTTAATGAACATGTTATTGCCTCCAGAAAGCTCGTTTTTTCCGAATTTTCTTTATCTGTTAGATTATTTATTTGGAATTTGGAAAAAAACGTATGTTGTTAGGCATTCATTGCACTTGTTTTCTGTAAATCATTATTTACGAAAATAAAAATTCACCAACGTAATTGAGGTAAAATAGAGTTTCTGTATCAGACATGGGGTTCAACAGCCGGGCTAATGACAATGGTTGGTCAGAAAAAAAATAAAAACAAAAACGCTAATTTTTCTAATTTTTCGATAATTTTTGGTGAAATTTTTACTTATATTCGGGGGCTTAGAAAACGCCAAATAAAAAACTGCTGTGTACAACGATGACTATCACAATTACGGAAATTTAGGGTTTTAAACACCAAAACGGACAGTTATAGCTAGAGTTACGATTCCAGTCAGATTAAGAAAAGTCGTTTCGAGAAAAAAACGTGATTAAAAGTGTTAAGGATGGTGAGTCCCAAATCGCGAATGATGATAAAATTCTGAAAATTTGGTATGTTTTTGTATGAAGTATTTCAGAGGTCGTGTAAAAATTTCATGACACTTAGGAAGGTCGTTATTGAACAATTAACATTCACAAATTAAATGTTGTTTTATGGAAACTGATGTAACTTTGCAATAAGTTTTTTTTTGACCTCTCAATTTTATAATATCTACAATATACTGAAAGCAACGGAAACAAAACGAAGTTTATTGATAATTTTTTTTAAATTTCTGTTAAAAATTGTTTTTAACAAAATGTTAATTTTTTAATAACGAGCTTCCTAATCGTCGTGAAATTTTAACACGACCTCTAAAATACTTCGTACAACAACATACCAAATTTTCAGAATTTTCTTATCATTTTTTATTTCAACCCTTATTTCAACCCTTAAGTAATGATGATAGAATTCTGAAAATTTGGTATGTTTTTACATGAAGTATTCAGGAGGTTGTGTAAAAATTTCATGACGATTAAGAAGCTATTTATTGAACAATTAACATTAACATGTTTCATAGAGACTCAACATCCTTAATACAGTCAAACCTCGATACAACGAATGTCTAGGAAAATTCGTTATCTCGAGTTTTCGTTATATGGAGGTTTCGTTAAATCGAGATCATGTTCCATAAAAGGTTTAAAAAAATATATATTAGTACTACAAATGTAGGGACAGTTTTTAAAGAAACAAATGTTTAAATTAGAGCAATTTTTATAAGCAATTAGCTATCAGAGCATAATGTATATTATTTTGTCGTTAAATCAAGGTTTCGGGTGTCTGTCGGAAGGGAATGATCAAATCTTCGTTATTTCAAGAATTTCCTTATATCGAAGTTCGTTATATCGAGGGTCGATTGTATGCGTAAATTGTTGCGATACTTACTTTCACTAAGTCGTCTGTAACTTGGTCAATTTTCAATGTGATAGATTGGAATTCTTTTCACATATTCTTGAATATATGCACTTTGCGGGAATGCAAAAAAATCGCCTTCTTGACCCGTCACAGCGATGTCCCGCCTTCAATGTAGTCGTTTGCCCGACGCCTATACTGCCCCACATGAATCTTCCATGCTTGGGAGTACTGATGCAGGTCACTTTTTGAGAGGACGTTTACAAGCTTCGCCATTTTTCTTTTTCCAGCATCATCGGACTCAATTCTGGTCTGGCTTAGCGTAGACTTGATCTTACTGAGAAGAAAGTAGACACGCGGGGTTAGGTTGATGTTCCAATACAGCAATCCCATGTTTCCCTACAAGCCTCATTCAAAAACGCTTTGTGTGCGTTTGGGCGCGTTGTTCCAATAGTGAATCCTCGGGCCATTCGTCCAAATTTCAGGTTTTTTTTCATGCGTTCACGAAGGGTTGTCGAAACATCTTCGTAGGCGTCCTAGTTAACAGTCTGCTGTTCAGGTACTTAATCAATGGGATTCAACGGATATTAAAAAAAACCCATTGCTTTGAACTTGGATCTGCCCATCGATGGTTTCTTTTATCTCGGTGTACCGGGACTCTCCCAATGCATAGTTTGGCGCTCAACAAAATAGATTTTTTGACAAAATGATGTAATTTTCGGTCAAGTATAACATCGTTTCAGTTTATTTGAGTTGCTGATATTGATTAGAGGCAGGTAGGTAAACACAATGAAAGTACTAATTATTAATACAATAAGAATGGTATGTCAGAAATGTTTAAGGTTATTGCATGGTTTTTTGTTAATTCGTTAACTGTCTAATGGGGCAAGACGAATACAAGCTATCGCAAATCCGAAATATTTTACAACGTACATCTATTTACGTTAGCAAGGGTGAAATGAAACTAGTAAAGCATTTGGTTCCTCTTTAACCGGTGTTTCTACCAGGGGAAGAAGAAGAACTTGCAAATTATCAAATTGATATGGAATCAAGATTATTCAGACTAATCCTACAGAACTTAGAAGATTGTCTTGTCAAATTGATGGTATTGAGAATGAAACCACTTTTATATGCGAAAGATGCCATTAATTCGTGTCCCATCATTATCTCAGCGCTGTTTCATCTTGCCTCGCATACGGGGTAAGATGGGAAAAATAAAGGTTTAATTAAAAATATATATTGTATGGTATAAATCAGAGAGAATGAGTTTTTGCTTCTAAGAATAGAAGATTAATACATTTTCATTAGTTTTCAAAATAATCAAAGTTGCCCGACTCATATATGTATTATTTTATTTGAACATGACCTTAGCGTTATTATTTTGGTCCGAGTTCCCCTAATAACATTTTGTAAATAGTTTGGACCATTTTCGATGTTTCCAAGGATGTCAACACAAGTGATGTTCATACGAGTATCCTTTTGCTCAGAAGGGAGCACTTTCCGCACCATTTGAATCCCATTTTTTTTAGCCTCGCACGTTTATACACGGTGACCCATTTTGAGTGGAAAGGCGAAATATCCCGTCTAAAGTTGCAGGGTTTCGCGGGGAAAATATGATGGTCGTACGGTCAACTTTTACCGTAGAGACATCAAGGAGATATCATTAGATCATCTTGATGTCTTTTGATTTTGTGCGAAACATTCCTCGTACGACTCAATCCTCGTGCCTCATGTGGGCTGTGCGTTTAAAAATGGGCCACCCTGTATGGGGAAAAAATTCTCGCGTATATTTACGACAGTATTCCGTGGCACATAAACCAGAAGTGGGCAAGTCAAGTGACCCAGCTTGATTTATGAGCAAAGTATATCCGGGGTGGTATTGGAGAAAATGGCAGGGAGGGAAATACCGAGAGGTAGCAAAGTGAAGAGCAGAAGAAGCTATATTGTCCCGTTTTCTAGAGAGTTTAGTGGACCGAAAGCCGCGACCAAAGTTTGTACGGCATTGCAGAGGGTGAAGAAAAAGCATCCTGGCTTTCGGTTCGCAAAACGGTGGAAATAAGCTCTCTCGTATCGGTGGTTGTTTAGTATATGGTTGCGCAGTTACACTGTACTGATTATATATATATACATATATACGCGCACGAGCACGCTGGTATGTGTATGTGTGTGTGTTGTATAGGACGTCTTCGGGGGAGAAAAACATTCCCTCTGGAGTAGTATTTCGACAATCTCTTGAAACTACGAGGATCAACTGATTGCCACCGTTATTATTATGATTTTTCGAGCTTTCTGTGCTCTTTCTTTATTACTTTAGGTCCGTAGGCCTTACCCTCCTGGTTTGTTTCGTATGTACAATTTATATATTGGCATACAAAAAAAAATACGGTTGATGGCATCACTGTCATTTTCATACTGGGGGTGAAAAATACTTAATGCTATTAAGGGGTTACCCCCACTTGCGATTTTGAAAAAAATCGATTTTTTTATAGCATTTTTTTGAAGTATAAGTATCTGAGAATATGTCCTGAAAATTTCAAGTCGATCTGAACAAAATTGACTGAGATATGAGCGTTGAAAGAGAAGAATCCGTGAATTGAAGATCTAAAATTGAAACTTTAAACGCGTTTTTCTCAAAATGGCATCTCTGAAGTCGGTGACCAAGATTACTCGAACACTAATGAACCGATCTTCTTGAAATGTTGCAGGCTTATTTAATACATAAAAATGTAGTCTTTAATCGTTCGATTTTTTTTTTCGAAAAAAATGGCCGTTCTATAGCCAAAAAACGGCCGTTTTTTTCGTTACAATCGAACCATTAACTTTGACTGTCCGCCATTTTGTGGAAAATGAATATTTTTTAAAATCCTTCGATTAAAGACTAGTTTATATTTATATTTGACTAAATCCATCCGCATTTTTTTTTCAGATGATCTACTTCGCTGCAATGTTGGTCACCGCAAACCGTGTATATAAAAACATTATTTCATTGACGGCCATTTGCCACTAAACAATGTAATATTTTTCAATAAAAAAATTACTGAAAGTTCTTCAAGATGTGTTCTTTAAAATGGTATATTGATCGATTAAAAAAGTTTTGTAGTTTTCTTTAAAAAAATTCATGAAAAAGGCCTTTTTTTGCGCTACAAGTGGGGGTAACGCCTTAACCCCTTCGTTGGCATTGATGCAATAGTGCATCAAATAATTCCGTGCCCTGTTTGGCATTGACGCAATAGTGCGTCAACCTGTATTTCCCTATTTAACTTGCTCTGATTTGAAATCGGAGCCTCACTTGAGGGTTTTTGGGCTCGCCGAATCCGAATTTGAAGTCAAAATTTGGAAATTCAAAATTGCAGCGCCAATATGGCGGACAACAAACAAAAACTTTACTCGATTTAGATGAAAATTGGTACTCCGGGATTTTTGAGGTCGCTTATTACGAATCTGAACTTTAAATTTGAAAATTCAAAATGGCGGCGCTAGAATGGCGGACGGAAATTGAAAATTTTACTCGATTTACATAAAAATTGGTACTCTGGGATTTTCGACGTCGCTTAATACGAATCCGAACACAAAATTCAAAAATTCGTAATGGCGGAAGTAATATGGCGGACAAAAGTGCAGAAAACAGCTCGATTTGGATAAATCTTGGTACTCGGGGGTTTTCGAGGACGCTGAGTGTGATGCTGAAATAAAAATTAACGAGTTTTCCATGGTGAGTTCAATAACATGGAGCATAATACAACAAATGTGTGGAAATATATGAAGCTTGAGTACTGAGTTTCATCGAAATCAATCTGTGTTATTTGTATTTTCATTCGCCATATTTGTTCGTCATTGTGAATTCCTGAATTTTGAGTTTAGATTCGTAATCAGCACTCTCAAAAACCCCAGAGTACAAGTTTGCAGGATAAAGAATTTTCCCTGCCATCTTGGGCACTTTTCGCCGAATTCTCTGCTAACGAAGAGGTTAAGACTTAAATTAATCCAAGCATAGTCTTGTAATAATGTTGCTTAATGGCGGTACTGGTATTTTTTAAATCAAGATTTGGATACAATAATAAGAGATTGGCATACAAAAAAACACGTTCGAGGGCCAAACTGTCATTCCCATTCTGGGGCTCAAAATCCAGGATGCTACCAAGCTTGAATTAATCCAAGCATAGTCTGGTAAGATGTCACTTACTGGAGTTCCGCGTCTTTTTGGTCGAGATATTCCCACTCCTGTAACTGTAAAAGCATGTACCCATGCAGCAGTTTTTACGGAGTAGTGGGATTTATTTTTGGGGAAACAGAAAACATTTTATTATCCTGATAGTTCCAATGACATAGCACTTTTTTTTAAAGAAGAGGCAACATTTCTGTGTGTTTAGAGAATTTCAATCTTTTCGTTGGAGAACTTTGAGTTCCACAATTGGGATGCATGGGGGCGCACCGTTTTTGAAAAGGTGTATTTTTTAAATACCATACGCGCCGTTATATGGGAAGAATAGTAAAAAAACCTTTGCATTTTGACTTTTTCTTGAGTCTAGGAAAATTTAGAGAAGCGATTTTTGCGCATTAGACATAAATTACAATTAAGGGGGGATTGTCTTTTTTTTCGCAAAATTTACCGCGTTTTGGGAATTTTTTTGTGAAGAAAGTATACAAGGGAAAACTTGTGAAACTTGGCATATAGTTTTATTGATCTGTTTACTACATACAAAACAATTTTTAAACAATTTCATCAAAAAATCCGCCTCCGACCCCCCTCGACGCGCGATGGTCCTTTTTTGATGGTGTGCACGATTACAGCCTTCACGTTCATCCTGCAACAAAAACCCAAAAAGCATTTTACTTTAGACACATATAGCTATCGTTCGATGAAGGGGAAAAAAAAATTGACGATTTGGTGACGTTTTAAACTTAAAGTATCGATTTTTCGAAAAAAATTGATCGATTTTTTGTTATAAATAAAAAACTATTAAACGTATTGCTTTTTTGCTTCATCAAACGATAAAAGGATGTCAGCTGAGCATTTTGTCCAAATTTGAAGGCAATCGGTTGAATAGTTTTTGAGAAATCGTGCACACCATCGAAAAAGGACCATCGCGCGTCGAGGGGGGTGGGAGGCGGATTTTTTTATGGAATTGTTTAAAAAATTTTTTGTATGTAGTAAACAGATCAATAAAACTATATGCCAAGTTTTACAAGTTTTCCGTTGTATACTTTCTTCACAAAAAAATTCCCATAAAGCGGTAAATTTCGCGAAAAAAAAGACAATCCCCCCTTAAGGAGTTGGGTGGGTTTCGAAGCCAAAAAAGCGTATCTTCTGTATTTTTTAAATATATAATATATAAATTATTTCATTCAAAATGATATGCATAGACAAGTGCAAAATTTCAACAACATAAAAAAAAATCGTCCAAAAATTTGCGAAATTCATCCGGTGGGACCTGGTTTTCGGAGAACTCTAAAAAAAATGTCCTCATAGCGGTCAGGATAACTCATGATAGCTTTATCTGAAATGAGAAGATCCATTTTTTTAGATTAGTAGAGTCGCTCGCGATTGAACGAAGGATGTAGAAAAAATTGAAATTTGAATTTTTGGCAGAGTTTCATGCAAAATAGTTCAATTTTTGGTACAATTTGCACAATTTGCACCCACGTAACCCCTTAATGCAAGAAGAGTTTCTTTTCCTAAGACAGTCATATTGCAAATAATTTGACGAATCAATGGAATGATTACTACGAGTCTCTCGAAAACTTCAAAGCCGTTCGTTGGTCCAATTCGAATGAGAAATTGCTGCGATACTGGTAGGCTCGGGTTCTCGTGTTCAGGATTGTTTTTTCTAGTTGGCGTGCACGACAACGCACGCCATTTGAATTCCACAGATTATATATTCGTCCCTCGACTAATGAGAGGAAAATGAAACTTCTGAAAATTTGTTGTAGTTTTTCTATAATATTCTCAGATTCTTTCTCCGCTGACCCATAAATCCGGTCAGCGAATGCTCGGTGGCGAATATGCCTCCGTACTCATTTTATGTAAACTCTGCTGTATTTGTACGAGCACGAAAAACGCGAAAGCCACAAAAATAATTATAAAACTAGAAGAAAAAAAGGTGAAAGAAAATTTGAAAAAATAGAAAATAAAATAACGAACAGCGGAGTAGAAATGTAAGAGAAAATAGGACGGTAACGAGTGTCATTCTAAATGCGGTAGAATGTGCTATGTACGGTACACACTTAACGCGAGGCAGGCGACCGTATAACGAGGTCATTTGGTAAAATAATTATGTAAACTGAGAAACACAAAGAGGGATCGTTTCTTTTCCTTTTGTTCGCCCCACGTATTGCATACGCATGTGTATCCATGAGACTCTCACCTTTGGTGAATTAATTCTTAAGGGGTTTGCATAAACTCGAAGCCCAAAAAACAGGTATATTTTCAATCTTTTTGTATAATGAGAGTAATAGGATGTCGGATGGAATTTTATACACAATTGAGTTTTCTTGAGTTCTTTTAAATTGAAAAATATTGATAAATTACGAAGTTATTATTATTTGAACACAAAGTTTAATCGGCATGGCCAATTGATCAGGTGGTCCTGGTAACTACGGTGATCTAAAGTAAAAAATTAAAAAATGCACTTCTAGTATAATAACAATACTTTCGTATGATCGGTTACTTTTTTGCAATTTTGTGTATTTGAAAATGGCAAGCTGAAGAGAAAAATTTGATCTTCGACGAAATTTTTTTGTAAAATAATTTGTTATTAATAAATGGATGCACCGTTTCATAAAACACAGTTCCGAGATAAATCAAAGAGAAAAAAGAGCGAATCACAGCAAGGTGGTTCGCCGTACCGCAGTGAGTGTATGCGCCTTTTCACAAAAATCATTATGACTCGGTCAGCTTTTGAAATTTTCACAAAATCTTTGTTGCAAACTAAAGTTAAGACTCTAGCTGTAAAACGGTGCAATCAAAAATCGGATTTTCGAAATTTCACACTTGTGCAGACCCCTTAACGTTGGACGACATCACCGTTTACACGATTTTTCCCTCTTCTTTTCCAAAGACCCAGCTGCATCGAAGTCTTTTTTCTGATTTTTTCCCTCTCAAACATTATTCCCTCGAATTTTTAAATAAGTTACGAATCCTTTTTGCTACTTTCGAAGTCGTAAACAACCTTGAAATTTTTCGGACTACCGATCTCTGCGCTCAATTTTTCTTTCCTTTTCTGCTGCCTCAGCAAGTAGATATAGAGAGAAAGTGGAAAAGGAAGACAGAAAGGCGTCGAGCAATACGGCGAGGAGTTACTTCTATTTTTTTAATACTTTTTGTTTCATACTGTAACAGGATGAGGAACAAAAGAAAAAAAGCAAATGAAACCGTGGTCTTGGCCACCTTCGCTCAATTTGCAATTTTATTTAAAAACCAGCATAACAGTGCGCAGCAGAGTTCGAATGGAACAAAGATAAATTGTAGAAGGAGAAGGAAAAGAGAACTTCTTTTCACTTAACTTTGAAGCATGTTCAATTTAGCTTAGTTTTAAGCTGACACCTTGGTAAAAACTTTGAGCATAACGTGAAACTTTTATGATTCTCAATTACATTGCATATATGTATATTTATATATTTTCATCTATGTGTGTGTGCGTGCGCGCGCGCGCGCGCGTGTGTGTGTGTGTGTGTGTGTGTATACGCATTTTAAAAAACCCATGAATTTGGAGAAAATTATTTTTTTTCATTTTCCCCTCTTCGTATCACATTATCTTCGTTTTATTTTGCGTTTTAATTAATTTTATACGTCTGAAAGTTCACTGCCCTTTCCGGTCTCCGATACATCTTGGTTCCCCACAATCATACTTGAATTTTTCTCCCACCATGTAGTTATCATAAAGTAGTCGTTATGAGAATTCTCGTTACGATGTTTCACGTAGGAGCACTGCATCGATCGGCATGGAACCAAATGAAAGTTCTTACACATAGCATATAATGTACTTCACATTTACGACGGCACATTACCCCTACCTTAAGGAGGCCAATCATCCCTTCAGCGATCTGTTTTTCCTTTCGCCATGTTACAAAAGCAATTGCGAAGCGATTTTCTTATGGAACAAAAACATAATTAAGAAACAAAAAATCTAATTGACGTGTTTTAATTTTATTTTCTCTCGAAAAGCCGAAACCTCGGGGAATACCACTCCTCAAATGGCAATTTTCGTTGCATGAAAATAATTTCACCTAATTTAAAAGTCTTGTTTTTTTGTAATTTTGGACTATGACAATTAGGTGCACAATTTTTCATTCACCTTTACCATGATCGGGAAAAGCACCTCTTAAAAGATTCATTAATAAAATGTTATTTCTGTTGTTATAGGAATTATAAGCTTTTTTTCATGAAACAAAAACGAAATTGAAGAGGGGAAAAAATATAGGTCATCCGGTTTCGATTAAAAAAAAAACTGAAATCATGAAATAAACCACCGTTCAGGAGGCAATTTTCATTTCCTTATATATATATATATATATATATATATATATATATATATATATATATATATATATATATATATATATATTTCCGTATATAAATTATTGCATTCAATGAAAAAATACATCTTATCGAAGGGATTCTAAAATAAATTTTGTACTAATCATGGGTCCCTCATCTGATTTATCGAAACTGTGGACAATCAACAACAAAACATCATTATGGGATTCAAAATAAAAGACACATCTGACTTATCTTGCTACAAAAGAATACTGCCATGTTCAGCCGATCTTCCAAAAAATGACAACCTTTCGAATGGTGCAGTTCATTTAATTTAATAATTCGTATTGATCTTAATAATGGTCCTCATGGCAGAAGTATTTTACACAAAATGTTATTCCATTCGCACCAAATTGGAATCGCACCAATGGAATTGTACCCATTGGCTACAATTCCCCTGCAAGATGGACCTATATTTCACGAATGAACATTTTTCGATGGCCAATCTGGATTCTTTGACCTTCCATGTGCAGATCTGTTCACACGTTCGGAGAAGCATTGCACAATTTTTTTCCAAACCCGAAATACGTACGTATTGAAACAGGGTTTTATACCTTTGGGACGACGATCGATAATGTGATAATTAAAAATTTCCCAAACATGAATATTGATGTTGTAATTATACAAAAGTACATGGTCGAAAAAAACATCTTGCAAATTCTTTCCGAACCCGAAATACGTAAGCGTCTAAAGGCTGTATTCGTCCAGTTGTTTGATGGTCTACTTTGAGCATGATCATGAAAAGAACATTTGGCTGTTTTCATTTCTTAGATCATGGAAAAAGCATTTGTAGGTTTCATTTCTTGAATAAGGGCCCAGTTATGGGCGTTCCAAGAGTTCAGGGCTTTATTTCTAAAAAAACACTGCTAAAAAACTACTGATTAAGTGAAACAATGAGATCTGAAATCTAATAAAATTAATTAAAAAAAAATTAATCGGATGGGTTTATTATTCTAATGAATCGAATTACTTTTGTAACGTGGATGAAATTAAAAAAAGATCCTTCATGCTCGACATTTTACTCGCCTCAGCGCCGTTAATTCGTAGATTTTTCAGAAAACTGAACGCGAAGTTCCATTTCGCTACACAATTCCATTGCCATGGAATTGCAATGCCATAGCCGTATATAATATTTTACAAAAACGAAGTGAAAAGAAAAGTTGCTTCACACCCGGAAGGCTCGGAATTAAAATCAATCGGACGGAGTCATTTAACTGCGGCGAAGATCTTTGGTGTGGCTGCCTTTTATTCCTTACTATCTTACACCTTACGGAAAACTGTTGACTAGTGCAGAAAAAGTGACGATACATATATATATCAGAAAACAGTGATTCTCTCAAGATGTTTTCTTCGTCGTCAGAGAAAATCGACGATTGTCTCCAAAGAATTGAAGATAGAATTATTGATTTTCGCTTGATTCGATTGTCTCTTCGTAATCTTCGTATTTATTACGGATCGTGTTCTCCGAGCTGTCCTTATGATCTGCTTTGCAGGAACCTATAACTTGAACCAACAGATAAAAAACTCTGAGTCTCTATTTAAAGTAGAACGAGCGCGCGGTCTTATTTCTATAGATTTTGTTAAAATTTGAATCATATACTGTACATATAATTATGCATGTTTGAGTCAAATTTCAGAACAGTCGACTCTTTGGATTGGGAGATAACAGGTTTTAAAATTGCAACTTTTAAGGCCTTAGGCTACAGTAACGAGTATAAAATCATGTGCGAATTGAACTACTTTTTTTTTCGTATAAAAAAGTGATTCACTCATAAAATTAATTACACATCTAGTTAGTATGTATATCAAGCTGTTCGAAAATATATATTTTTTTTCGATGTACAAAATCGCCGACTACTCGAAACTTCTAGAAACCGTTTTTTTCCAATTGGCTCTGCATTGACAGATCGGTCTGCATTGACCGAAAGTCAGGTCACATAATTCGCCGTACCATTATCTAGTGTTTATAAATTTTGAAAAAAAAAATTATGTTTAGATAGCAAACTAATTAGAGAAAGAGTGATAAAAACGTTTGGACTGCCTTGACGATTTAATTTTGCTAACAACGTTCAGTAAAGACAGAATAATTCTCGGTAAAAAATATTTGTCTCCTATAATAAGAAGACATATGGCAATACCGCAGAACAGTATTGTTCAATATTTCGAGAAAAAAAATAATTATCGTGTTCCTAAAGTTAAAAACTTTTGTCATAAAAAAATCGTTGCTCTATAAATATCAGTATTTTATATTATTTATGTTATAATCATAAACAAAATGAAATATTGGTTAATTCATAACTAATTAAAAACTTTGTTCGATAAAAATTTACTTCCAAATACAAATTTGTGTTGCAGTATTATTCTAAAAATTACGCCCAAGCTTACGTCATTGGATACGTGGAACGATGCGGTGCCATATGTCTTCTTATTATAGGGGACAATTATTTATTACGGAAAATTATTCTGTCTAAATTTCCATGCAGACCCTGCAGTGTTAAAAGTTGCAATTTCAGAACCCGTTATCTCCGAATCTAAAAGTCGACTGTTCTGAAATTTAACTCTCACTTGCATAATGTTGTAATTTCGATTGCAACCGATTGGTAAAATTGTTAGCAAAAATACAAGATATCGACAATGTCTGGTTAAAATTTGAACAAAGTCTACAGAAATCAAGAGCGCGCGCTCGTTCTACCTGGAAATAGTGTCATCTCCTTTTTTCGTAACTAAAATTTCCTTGATGCTAATATTTCCATCAAATTTTTCATCAAATATCGTTTATAACTGATTGTCATAAATACAAGGGCATATTGAAAGAACGAAGTTGCCCTCAACGATTGGAGATGTAATTGGACATGACGCTTGTGGCACCAATATCGTGGTCTATCAGCTTTCAAACCTTCTTTGGTCCGCTCTTTTAGTCTGAGCGTTATCTGCACGTATTGTACACAGGATAAACTACACGAAAAGCATAAACGTGCGGCTTCGGAAAATAGCACGACGTGTGCAAAGTCGCGGATTGCAGAGTTTTTCTGTGGACGGTGTCTAAATTGGCCCATACATATATATGTATGTATATATATATATATATATATATATATAGGGTGTCCTAATATACACTGAAATAACAGTTTAGTAAAAGTCCTACGGGTTCCGAGATTTTGGGCTTTCGATTTGGTTCGATTTGGGCTTGAGATTTTGGATGTTGGATTTTTTAAAAATCGTCTGCTTTTGTTTTTTTGCATATTATTTCTCCAAATGATATGAATTGACAATGACTAAGCGACTTTTTAAAGTAATTTGCACGATATGCGTAGGACATTTTTTTCACACTGCAGGCTATAAAAGTCAGATGTTCCAATTAGTTTGTGTGAAAATTCTGCATGAGATCTTATTTCATGAAGTTTCGTTAGCATTTAAGGTCGAAAAGAAGACTTTTATAGATAAAACAACTAACAAAGAGTATTTTTAAAAACCGGGTCAAAAGAGGTTATTATTTGTAGAAATGTCATGTGACAAACCAAAAGCAGATGATATATAGAAGGACATGATCTGACCTATTGACAGTTGCAGGATTATCCTTTCATAACAGGACACCCTATATATATGTATATATATGTATATATATATATATATATATATATATATATTTACACATACACGTCCATAGATGTAGAAGTTAGATGAAAATCGAGTAACCTGCTTTCCGATTTCAGTTCACGAACTCTTCCCCTACAGTCAATACGATCAATTTCCCTCCCAAAAGTTATATAGCGAGTTCTCGCAATCGAGGGTTTCCGCTTCCCCCTCTTTCGTTGTATGTCCCTCCCTCGACCCCTTTCAGCCTTTTTCTCCGATCCTCTCTGCGCCTCGCGCTCGTTCCTTTCGTTATTTCGGAAGGCATGTCATGTTCGCTCGTTTGCCAGTTTTACCCTCAGCATCTTGTCTGTAAATCCTTGATTCACGCTTCCACCTTGTCTTTTCGCTCACACTGTACGACGACTATCGTATTAGCTGCAACCGATCCACATTTCAATAATCCGATGTTCCGAACGTTAATTTCGCAGCTCACTCGCGTTGAACTTCGGGATGGGAGTAGTGGCGTATATAGTATATCAAAAACTTGTGGCAAATAAAAAAGGCACACGGTCAAGAACCGGAATAAATCGGAGACGAATGCTGAGTCTACACTGACACGAGAGAAAAGTTGATGGTATTTACGAAAACCTACATGGTAATAGAGGGGATAGTAAAATTCGCTATAGCTTATTGACACCGCAATCGTAGTAGTGGTTGATACAGCTATAAGCGAATAATAGGGTAGACAAACAAACTTTAACCGCGTTTTTCTCGAAAAATCGTTTTTTCGACAGCTTGTTGATAACATCTTCGAAACGACTGAACCGATCCTTATGCAATTTTAACCACATATTCTTTGCAACTATAGCTGTAGCGCATATCGAGGATTTTTAAAATTTTGATATTTACTTTTTTTTTGCCAAAAATGGTGGAAAAAGCACGTTTATTCTGTTTTTTTTTCGAAAAATGTCCGCCATTTTGTTGTTTTTGCATATATAAAAAATCGTATGATAGCCATTAATGGGTAAATCGAAAAACGTTTGATTTTTTTTGTTTCGGATGATCTGTTTCCGAGATTTCATCATCAGCGCAGACCTACAACTTTTTAGGTCATTTTTTTAACTACCGTTTTCGTCTACAAATAGTGACTTAAGAAGATAAAAACATTTTTTAAATGTATTTCGGAAGTGTATTTATTAAGTGTAACAACTTTTTTTTATCAATATATATATAATATAAACCTAGCAAAAAATTCATGAAAAAAGTATTTTTTTAGCGTCTAAAGTGAAAAAACCCTTCATTGGTTTATTTTTCCTTGTGTTGGCAACACCACCTAACCTGTCAGTGGCATATGTCATGTCAAGGTATTGGACAACAACTCGCCTCGTTAAGATATTTATTTCCGATTGTATGACTAACAATAGATTTTCGATGTGTTTGATCTTAGCTTCCAATAGCTTTAAACACGTTTTGCAAGGTTTGCGATTTATTTGCACCCAACGAATGTTATACTTCAAATTTGCGATATACACATTTTGTTTTTATTGAAAGGTACGTTGATTTTTTTGCTCACGTAAATTATAGTGATCATCGACTAAAAATACGTATTTGCTAAGAGTAAGCACCCAAAGAGTCCGAACTCTTACCACTATTCCGCTCTCACGCCCACTCTCAGTTTTTATGAAAAGTTCATACTGCGTACTCATTGCAGCACTGAACCATAAAAGTGCGCACGGGGCAAATCTGAGTTTAAGCCTTTTTCAAATATTTTTCGAGATTGTTACTTAATATTTATATGTAAAATAACGTTCCTAAATGACCAAAGCTTAATTAAAATAAAAAAAATTATTTTGGATTTATGAATTATTTTGGATTTGTTCTATGCATTTAGCAGACGGGCATTGATGTTTTGAATCTATATGGTTGAATAACATACCAAATACGCATATAGGAAGTCGTGTCTTATAATATGGTACAAATCACTATAAACATCGTCGAAAATCACTATCACATTATCAATATTATGATCATGGGGGGGGGGGGGAGAAAATGTTTTTTGGTGTCAGGGAATATCCATGTTATGAAAACATACTATATTAAATAGTATAAAACAATAAACGTTTGTCTCTAAGATTGGTGGTTGCGCTTAAGGGATCATCATAGTGTAAAATTTGAAAAAAAAACATCGATTTTATTTTGCATTATCCGATAGTATAGACGGTTTTAAACATGCCGTTCAATTCTTGGGGCGAAATTCGGATCATCCCGATTGCTACAACCTTTCTTCGAAAGGGTTATGACCAGCTGCGTTAGACTTGGCACAGACGGACGCGTTTTTCTTGAAATGTCGTTTTTCAAAACGGTGTTCACTCTCAAAGGAAAAGTCTTCAAGCCATCCCTATAAAATTTTGATACATCATTCTTGATGCCATTCTTTATCTTGCTATCGAAAGTATTTTTTTTTTAAATCTTCGTATTTCTTTTTTAAACGACAAACTGTCCAAAAATAGGCTAAATTCGATACTTTTTTTAAACCGCCGCCATTTTGTCGATTTTGATTTAAAAAAAACTCCATAGCAAGGTGGCGGCTTTCATACTGATTACCCATCTTTTTTTAAATTTTGTGTCAGATAATATTCACGGTCACAACCGCGTGTACACCGTGAGGAATCCTTTTCTTCGAAGACATTTGTAATTGTTAAAGAAATTTACAAAAATAATAATGAACGTTTAAAAATGTATTTTCTGTTCTGCATGAATGCTTAGATTTTACATGAAAAAATCAGACTGATTAGCTTATTTTGACTATCGCGAAAAAAAGCACGAAAATCAGTTATTTTTCGACCCGTTACACTGTGATGATCCCTCAACATACGTGCATAATTATGCAGCTGCTGAAATATCAATAAGCAGTACTATACATTTAGCAGTAACTATGGTTATGTAATATTTTTGTCGCCTTAAAGAAATATAAAATATAGTTAGAATATGGTTGAAACCATGATATATTTCTCTCAGTGTAGTCGGTTTTTTCGGAATATGAAAATCGCTCGTTAAATATCTTATAGTTTTTTTTGTTGCTTTCATTTCTTTTTTATTTACAGATTCCCTCTTATAACAAATTCTGTTCATGAAATTTGCCTGATTTGAAATGATTTTCGGAAATTCGTTCCTGATAGAAAAAAAGGCAAATGGCGTTGAAAAACGTAAACATGTTTGCGATTTATTTATTAAGACAATTTTATTCAACGAGTAATCGCCTCTCGAGAGTCAGAAAATGAATGAATGACGTGAAGTATTTTTCAGGGGAAAATATGACGAACAAGCTGATTGTTTTAACGTTACGTAGATCGACGTTCGAATTCCAATTAGTGCAATTTTCATAAGTGAATCAATTATTTTCTCGGAGTACATTCGGTTCTAACTGCGGTCATCTGAGGGGGGGTGGGTCCAAGTGCTGGGGTGCATTGTCACATGGGGGGAAGAGGAATAGAGAGCGTAGACGAAGTAGAGCGGCAGTGGCCATTATGGAAATCGGGGCAAGAGGTCATTGTCGAAAATCCATAACTCACGCAATTTAATAGTTGCATCAGAATGACCAGTTATGGAATCTGTATTCGTTATTAACTTCTTAGTCACGTGTGAAAAGCTAGCGCCATCATCTAAGCCAGGAGAGAGAGCAGTAAAAAGATAAGTCGATGTCCAATAAGGCCGGAGTTTCCACAAAACCTATAGAATTTTATCACTGCAACTGCATTTAAAAAGCTGCTGATTGTGACAAAAATATTTAAACTCCATCTCCATTTTATCGTTATTCTAAACGACAACATTAACCCCTTCGTTGGCATTGACGCAATGGTGCGTCAAATAATTCCGTGCCCTGTGTGGCATTAAGGGGTTACCCCCACTTGCGATTTTGAAAAAATCGATTTTTTATTGCATTTTTTTGAAGTATAAGTATCTGAGAATATGTCCTGAAAATTTCAAGTCGATCCGAACAAAATTGACTGAGATATGAGCGTTGAAAGAGAAGAATCCGTTCTTCGTGTAAAGTGAAATTGAAACTTTAAACGCGTTTTTCTCAAAATGGCATTTCTGAAGTCGGTGACCAAGATTACTCGAACACTAATGAACCGATCTTCTTGAAATTTTGCAGGCTTATTTAATACATAAAAATGTCGTCTTTAATCGTTCGATTTTTTTTTCGAAAAAAACGGCCGTTTTTTGGCTATAAAACGGCCATTTTTTTAAAAATCGGTTAAAATCGAACCATTAACTTTGACTGTCCGCCATTTTGTGAAAAATGAATATTTTTTAAAATCCTTCGATTAAAGACTAGTTTATACTTATATTTGACTAAATCCATCCGCATTTTTTTTTCAGATGATCCACTTCGCCGCAATGTTGGTCACCGCAAACCGTGTATATAAAAACATTATTTCATTGACGGCCATTTGCCACTAAACAATGTAATATTTTTCAATAAAAAAATTACTGAAAGTTTTTCAAGATGTGTTCTTTAAGATGGTATATTGATCGATTAAAAAAGTTTTGTAGTTTTCTTTAAAAAAATTCATGAAAAAGGCCTTTTTTTGCACTACAAGTGGGGGTAACGCAATAGTGCGTCAACCTTTATTTCCCTATTTAACTTGCTCTGATGTGAAATCGGAACCTCACTCAGGGGTTTTTGGGCTTGCTGAATCCGAATTTGAAGGTAAAATTTGGAAATTCAAAATGGCGGCGCCAATATGGCGGACAACAAACAAAAACTTTACTCGATTTAGATAAAAATTGGTACTCCGGGATTTTTGAGGTCGCTCATTACGAATCCGAACTTTAAATTTGAAAATTCAAAATGGCGGCGTTAGAATGGCGGACCGAAATTGAAAATTTTACTCGATTTAGATAAAAATTGGGACTCTGGGATTTTCGACGTCGCCTATTACGCATCTGAACACAAAATTCAAACATTTTTAATGGCGGATCTAATATGGCGGACGAAAGTGCAAAAAACAGCTCCATTTGGATAAATCTTGGTACTCGGGGCTTTTCGGGGACGCTGAGTGTGATGCTGAACTCAAAATGAAGGAATTTTTCATGGTGAATTCAATAACATGGAGCATAATACAATAAATATGTGGAAATATATGAAGCTTGAGTACCGAGTTTCATCCAAATCAATCTGTATTATTTGTATTTTCATTCGCCATATTTGTTCGTCATTCTGAATTCCTGAATTTTGAGTTCAGATTCGTAATCAGCATCCTCGAAGACCCCAGATTACAAGTTTACAGAATAAAAAAAAATTCCTGCCGTTTTGGGCACTTTTTGTCGAATTCTCTCTGCCAACGAAGAGGCTAAGATGGTCGCATGAGTTAGTATACTTATATGCCGTTCACCTCAAAAAGAACCCTTGCGATTCGAAAAAGAACGACCTCGAGCTCGTTCCAAGGTCTTATTCGTAAAATATTGAGGTTACCATATTCGTACACTGTGGGATCGTTATTCAGAACATCGTCGAAGCGGTAGTGAAGAAATATCATACTTTCCATTCATGAAGCATTATAATACGTCTGAGACGAGAAATCACGTCGTTAGATCCCCACCTCGGGGTCGAGACTGTAAAAAGTGCGACCGAGGTGAAGAAAGCTCCAAGTGAGAGGAAAGAACTTCTCGAAATTGTTGAAACTCGTATTTGTGGTAGTGATTGGACAGTTGGGAGTGAAGTTTGATATTTAGTAGAAGGGAAAAGATTATAGGCTTATGGACCAAGCTCAGACTGCATCAGACCACTGCAGCACCGAAATCTCCGAAAAAGTGTTCCGACAATTTTGCAGGAGTAAGTTTGAATCCACGTAACGGGGTAAAATGAATTTCCCGAGCATCAACAAATTCAGCAAAATGATGGAGTGCCTCTCAAGGAAGAAGCTGCCAGTACGTTCACTTGGATCACCTACCCAATTCTCGACATGGAAGCTGCCCGAATCAAGTATGGAAAGCTGAATAGAAA
Source organism: Ophion costatus (assembly GCA_951751655.1). Lineage (NCBI taxonomy): Eukaryota > Metazoa > Arthropoda > Insecta > Hymenoptera > Ichneumonidae > Ophion > Ophion costatus. The sequence continues at coordinate 19,416,770 of OX632363.1, read as the reverse complement.
AGTAAGTACATTATGGACATTACCAACGAATTTACCGTATCCTTGTTAATCCGGCTTGTTAGAGCTGCCCATCAGGATTCGACGATGTTTCAGGACATGTCGAAGGAACATAGATTACCCCCCCCCCCCCCCCAGTACATGGGAAACATTCTCAATCATTTGTTCGTCACGCCACTTTTGATCACATCTGAGCATCAAACAACATCCGAAAAGGGCTCATGCAAAACTATTGCTAATAGAAACTTACAATTCCGCTATTGTTTATTAGTTCTATACCAAATTTTGAATAGGGAAGTTGTGCTTAAGATGACTTATTTTTTATTTTACGATAAATATTTGATTAAATGACGACCTATGAATTCAAAGCCAAGCGTATATACGTAAAGGTTTGTTATTATAATGAAATAGAATCAGTTTCAGGACATTAGTTACTTAAATGAAAAATAGAGGATGCTTTGCATGACGCAATCAGAAGATTTCAAGTCAACGCGAAGAGTAATAACTATTAGAATTGTAATAATCAGTGTTTATTATATTTAAACAAAAATGATTTAGTCTTTCCTCGTGGTATACGCTGTCGCGCTTTTACCTTCCCTGACTCTGTCCACCTTTTACAATCCCTTTTCCGCCTTATACTCTTTCCTAACTGCCTTGTATTATCCCTACCCGTACCCCATCCGTTAAACCTAATCCCCCCGTTGCGGCCATAGACGACTTACTCTAATGTAAACTATACCGCATTTTCCGAGGGCACGGGGAAACTGTGAAAAACCCGTACTGGTATAGAGGCCCTGTATTCTTCTGATTCCTTGGTGCGCCGAATTATACTCTGACTGAATACTCAACTTAAGGCGTTATACGCAGTTAGAAATTGCAAAAAATCAGTTTTTTAAAATTGCATTTTCGGAATGTACATATATGTGAGTATATTCCCTGAAAATTTCAAATCGGTTCAGCGAATATTCTCGAAAATACACACATATTTGGAAGGACGCTCGGAGCGCTACAAAGTAAATCTTAAGGATGTTGAGTCCCTATGAAACATGTTAATGTTAATTGTTCAATAAATAGCTTCTTAATCGTCATTAAATTTTCACACGACCTCCTGAATACTTCACGTAAAAACATACCAAATTTTCAGAATTCTATCATCATTACTTCAACCTCCTTAGGGGTTGAAATAAAAAAAGTTAAGAAAATTCTGAAAATTTGGAATGTTTTTGTATGAAGTATTTAAGAGGTCGTGTTAAAATGTCACGGCGATTAGGAAGCTCGTTATTAAAAAATTAACATTTTGTTAAGAACAATTTTTAAAAGAAATAAAAAAAAATGATCAATAACCTTCGTTTTGTTTCCGTCGCTTTCAGTATATTGTAGATATTATAAAGTTAAGAGGACCAAAAAAATGTATTGCAAAGTTACATCAGTTTCCATAAGCCAACACTTAATTTGTGAATGTTAATTGTTCAATAACGAGCTTCCTAATTGTCGTGACATTTTTACACGACCTTTGAAATATTTTATACAACAACGTACCAAATTTTCAGAATTTTATTATCATTTGCAATTTCGGACTCAACATCCTTAAGCATTCATTGATTCATTGATAATAGCCAGGCATCTTAAAGCGATAAGCCAAAAAATTCGCCTTTATATCTGGCTTTATACGCAGCAGGGTAAGATGACGCAGCGCGTCTACATGACATGGTGCGTCTAGATGACAATATGCCATCTTACAGCGACGTCTGGTATGTCAACTTACTCATAAGTGAATGCAGTAATTGTGAAGTACAATGGCCCTAGATTAACAATAAATCAGTTCATCAAGAAAAAAATTTCCCCCGACAGGTTTTTTTAGCACCAGATAATAACGTGGTTAGTTTTTGTTGCATTCTAAAATGACGAAAATATTTACTACCCGAAAGCTTGTGTTCATTGACGGCTATACTAGATTCCGCCACTAGCAACACTATAGACCGACCATAGAACGTCATCGTTACTCGTATAGCGTGAATATTTGAAGAGATATTGACGATGTGTCGTTTTATTTGACTAGGTCATGTTAAGGGGGTATCCCGCTTTGAAAACTTCAAAAAATCGTTTTTGTTGTATATTGTTATAGTGTAAACTTTCAAGAATATTTGGGGCTGATGGGGAAGGACCCTTATATGGTGCCGGAATCGCTGACTAGCGGTAAGACGACAATATTTCTCAAGATCGTGTAAAATATGTATCAAAACTTTGAACGCGATTATCTCGAAACTACATATCTTGACATGCCGGGATTGATATTTTGAGTAACGTTCACACTATTGACTTGAATTTGCACAGTTAGCCTTCAAACAGTAGTCATGTTCGGTTCACGATCGAATTTTTTTATTGGATGAACCATTTATTAATAACAGTGACTTAAGCATGCTGTTTTTCAAAAGAAAAATGAGGTTCTCTTTGGAGAAGCTGTCATTTTTCGTACTTTTTGAAATTTCGACAAGTGGATGGTGAACCCGTGGTCAGTTGGATATATTTGAAGAAATTTTTTTGTTTGTTTTCGTTTCAGGTTACATTTGAGCCTGGAGAGATTTTCTTCCGAAAAAAGTTACATTGTAACCACAAATATGTGCACAATATGCTGGGACAAAATTAATTTATTCCAACCAATGTGTTACTAGAAAAAAAATCTTCATTCCGACCCTTCAAATTGGGCTTTCACAGAGCACCCCGTTAAGCACAACGCCCCTACAAGCTTAGGTCCAACGAAGTGAGCATGGATCCAATTCTCATCGTCTTACCCTTATTCGCATCATATTACCCAACTCCATCGTAGCATCAGTAGCATCGTAGCATTAAGACTTCCATGAATTCTCGAGTCAAAATTGATCTTTGGATAGAAAATTGTTCGGAACGTTGAAAAACCAGTTTTTCATTCCTTAGTGTCTCGGTTACAAATAGAATTTTTTTCATCGAATTGAATCGGGATGGAAAACCTTCATTTTCTCAGTCAGCAATGAAAGGCAACATAAGCGCATGAGGGATAATATTACTGTAACGTTATTTCAGCACGTTGAGAGCCAATGCAGCCGGCGATACACCGAGTATCGATGGACGTACTGTGAACATTCGGATATAGCAGCATCATAAATACAATATCCACTCGATCCCCTCAAGCTCCATAGCCCGATCCATTTTCTTTGTTCCTCTTATCATCGCGTCGTGGTGTGCACTATTATTTGATTATCATGCCATGAAAGCTTCGCAGTTTCTTCCAATAGACGGAGGTGGAATATCTCCCTTCCTTTTCTTGGTGTTTTCATTTCGAACGCTGGTCTTGAAGTTGCGTGAAATATTCCTCCTATTTGTCTTTACAGCGGCTGATAAATCATTGATCAATGATGCTACTGCTGGAATCATTAATTAAGGGAAGCTGGGGCAAAGTGGGGCTCGGGGAAGAATGGGAAGTGAGCTTGTGTATGTGACGCCACATGAATGCGAGTCGACAGCGGTGTCGTTCGGTCATTGTCGGTCACCTCACTTGAGGCAGAGTTAGCGGAACGTATCGGTGCGTGTTTTAGCGTTGCGGCTACCAAAAACAGTTTTTGAGTGGATTTTTATTAATTTTCTTGTTAAACACTCATGTGCAGCTAGGCAAGTACACGACCTACGTGAACCTTTATACCATAGGTTAGTGAGAGTGTTATCAACGTATTCCACTTCCAATGTTTTTAGGATAGTTTCGATTGAGGTTAGAATCGCCGAGCTACAGTCGGACCCCCAATAAGAACGCCCGCAATGAGAATCCCGACTTGAATCCCGAGCTCCAGTCATTTCGCGTGCGGGTTTCTGAATAAGAACGCTCAGCCTAGGGGAGTTTAGAAGAGTAAAATGAGATAAATATTGTAACGTATATTTCCGTTTTAAACCATTCTCGTTATACTATGAAGAAATGTTGCTATACGATACGAAATAAACACTTTTTGTTAATTGAACGCAGGCATTCTTCGAGTCAATTATAAACATTTTATTTCCATTTATAACAAATAATATCTGTACATTTGAATATTGCCGTACAAAATGGCCAAAAATTCAGATAAATGATTAAAATTATTTTCGTTGTGTTGAGTCGTTTTGATCCATGGGGCATTCAACTGGAGGTTGAATATTTTCAAGGGAGCCGAATTCCTCCATTGAATATGAAGTCTCAGAGAAATGGAGTTTTCCAATGTCTTCTTTTTCGGTAGAATGAGCACTACCTTACTGTACAGACTTTGTTTGGGTTTACAACAAACTATTTTTCGTAAGCAACAGTCTATTCTTAATTTCTTCTGTCACATGTTATATCGTTGGTGATCATCCACTATTATTCAATTACTAATATGTATGAATAATATTGAAAAAAAACTATTCATTAAGTAGAGCAAATGCAACATAGAATGTCTTGCGCATGGGGTACAAGTTGAAACTCGTTCGAGCGGCCGTTCTTATTCAGAACCTCGCATGCCGAAAAAGAAGAGAGAGACAGAAAGAGTCAGCGAGCGCGGAGCGCGCGCCTGGCGGCGGTACTCTAAAACTATTCCCCTTGGGGGCTTTTGCGTTCTTATTGGGGGGTCGGACTGTATATACATAAAATTAGTGCTTGAGGCAAAATAAACGGGGCGTTATATGATATTTCATTATGCCCCTTATTTACAAAGGCGTTTCGATTCATTATTTCATTATTCACAGCGTAATTAAACAGGCAGCTTTCACTGAGCCCATTGGTATTTCTCCTAGTAGGTACCTACGCGTTTCACCAGATTTATTTCAAGTGTTTTTTCTTTGTTCGAAGCGATAAGGGTTCGTTACTACAAGAGAAAAACTGATCAGCAAAAATGGAACGAAGAACACACGAGAAGAGCGGTGTCGGCTGTGCTTGCCAATAGAATGGCTGCTCTTAGAACTTCAGCTACTTATTGTGCGCTTCATCTTCATTATGCCCCTCAGTGTTTCCTGTTTTGCCCCAAGCAAAACTGGAAATCTGTACCCCTATTAGCCAAGAAAATTTGTTGATCAAGATTCAAAGTACAAATTGATACAATAATAAAGAATATAACAATTTTTTCGAATGAAAAAGTTTATTGATAACGCCGTTGATTTCATACATATAAATATTTTTGTCTTAAGTATCCCATTTTACCCCACCTTTTCCTAATCACGGAATATCGCTCGCAATTAATCGTTGAATCAAGCTCTTTGAAAATTATAAATGACGTAGTCCGATTTTGCGTATCCACGATACGTAATAAAACCCGTTGATTTTCGTCGAACAAAGTCGATCGTTATTGCCGAGCTGCATTACAAGTGACACGTTTTTTTTTAACATAATATCGCACGATATATTTTTTACCGACGACAATCTTATTCCGGAATTTGTGGTGCACGTGCACGCGTAACAATAGGACGGAGTGTATAAAAGTGCGAGTTCGAAGCTGCGTTGGGAAATGGCGTAGTAGCTTCGATGAAATATTAGTCCCTTTTGTTGGTAAATTACATTTCGTGGATATAAACACCGTATACACCGCACACTACTAAACAAGAGGACAGAAAAGACAAAAAAGGGGCACCGAAGTTCGTACATCGTAAATACAGAAAAGTGCTAAATCCGCTCCGTTCCATTCCTCTTCTCTATCCCCAACCGAGCCAGAAAGGGTTGAATCGTTCTTTTACGTGAAATTATTCCGACCGGACGACGACGAGGCTCTGGCCTCTGATATATCGGTAGCTATAAATTACGCTGTATAATACTTTTCCGTCTCACGGATTTACGTGAAATTCGACTAAATGAGAAATACATATAGAGAGACAGACAGGCAGAGAGAGTGCGAGAGGCGGAGGAATAGAGAAAATGGAAAAGAGAAAGTGAAGCAAAAAACGAGCCACGAAGATAGAGAAAGAAAGACTAAAGATAGAGAGAAGAAAAGGGCTGAGTCAATGCCGCGCTATCATCTTGGAGAACAGAAACGACTGAAAATTATCTTCAACGTCATCCTATCTCCCTTTTGAAAATAAGACCTCATTTTATCGCGTTTCTTTCAATTGTATCTTAAAGTGTGCCTCATTGTTGAAGCGTGAAAAAACAACCAGTGCGTTACGTTTTCTTTTCACTTGATTTTTGCACGGACAGACGAAGAATGAGAATAATCTCAAGACAACAGCAAATTAATAAGGAGTGAAGGAAAAAAATAATTCTGACGTTATTCCACCGAAAGGAGTGTACAAAAAAGTTGTTCACTATTTTCAGTTTGGTTGATAACGCTGAGTGTATAAACTTGAGAATTTTTTTCTAGACAAATCATTTTGAGTTTTCCCAAAGGCCATTGTAAAGTAGCTATGCTCATAAAGTCTACGTAAAAATGGTTGTGATTTTTCGAACAGCCTTCTTCATGGAAATTCGATCACTAGTTTTATTCTGTATTCAGTGGTTATATTTATTATTCGTTTTTAGGTTAGAATACAGTACTGCATGCAGTAGATACAGTATCATGGGTGGAGTGGGATATATAGCTGCCATACGATAGCTGTCATACGACTTACCCTCTCCATCGTGGGTGGAATTGAATATATAGCTGCCCTACGACAGCTGTTGTACGACCCATTTTTCAAACTGCTACGCGATGAATTTTTTTTTTTCACAAAAAAATCATACGACCATCTTGTGTTGCCATAAATTCAAGTACGTGCCAACGCGAGTAAGTACGAGCTAGCGCGTGACGTCTAGCAGAATGTAAAAAAATCGATTTTTTGATAAGCGAACTTGCTCAACATAAACCAGTTTTTAAAATCCTATATTTCAAGTTACGGCAACATGGATGTGTACAGAAAGTTTCATAAAAATCAGCTGCCGTCGAGCTGTAGGGTAGCAGCTTCACAGGTGAACGATATTTTTCGTTGCGATTATAATCCTTAGTACTGCTCATTCCTCACATGTACCCTGTTCTTATTTCGAAACAATAATGACAGCGCAGTTTTTCCTCAATGGCTTTATATGAATACGGAATAACTATTGCGGGCGCAAAAATAGCCTACCAGCCATTCGCAACGTACGAATGTTGACAGAATACAGTTGCACTCGGCGACCTACATTACAAGGGGATTCGATCGGTATCACTTGTTTGTCGAGTATTCGACGAGCATGGCTGATATGGATGCTGGTAGTGATGGTGGTCATCCGACAACAAACATATACGGTGCTGTGCATATACGCGGAGAGAGAAAGGCAGATAGAGAGAGAGAGAGAGAGAGAGAGAGGGAGGGAGGGAGGGAGGGAGAGAGAGAGAGAGACCGAGAGAGAGGGTGAGACAAAGAGAGAGAGAGAGATGAGATGCACGATACATCTGTAGCTGTAGCGTTGTTGATGCTGCTAGTGGTTCCACGTTGAGCTTCCACACGAGGGATAATCCTCCGCAAATAGTGGCATTAATTGCCTACACTGTGTCCTATTTGCATGTCATTATTTAGAATAATTGATGACTATTGGGAGCCTACGTGTCGAAATTCATTACCATATTTAACATTCTACAAAATGTGCTGAAAACGAATAAGGTGATAGTGGATCCCACGCCTCTTTTCCCCACTATCGTGACTCGTATGCATCGACATTGATCCATCATATGTGTAGCATCGCAAAATGAATCGTCAATTCTGCTAGCTGCTCTGATGATGATATGAGACATATCTTTCAATTTTGTCCGGCGAATTTTCGGTCAAACTATAAGCTGTTCGAGAATTCCGTTCTGGAGGCGTTGTGCAACTGGGAGAGAGAGGTGAGGCGTTTCACGGGACGTTTAAACGACGGATTTGGAAGTGATCCCTTCGGTACATAGGCTGGAAAATGCGCGCAAGTCGCGGGAAACGAGTGACAAATCCCTGGTGACGTAAAACACGATTAGCGTACGTAGTACCTACTACAGGGCTCCGTTGAGGATGATATTAAAAGCCGCACACGCTGTCACAGCTTTTCATCCGGATGTTGGTTCGCGCAGCTGATATATCTATACGGGTCCGGTTTAGAGAGATGGGGGATGATGATACGATAGGGGTTGCAGAAAGTTTCGGGTATCGCGCGGGACTCGGCTTCAGGAGCGCGTGAAACATGAAAATACACATATATTCGTATATATAGCTTGTTCTACACTTGGGAACGTGTGGGTGTGTGTGTGTGTGTGTGTGTGTGTGTGTGTGTGTGTGTGTGTGTGTGTGTGTGTGTGTGTATTTGTTATATTCGCACATGGCTCGGTGTAATCTTCTTTCTCGCAGGATCCCTCATTGCTGGTGTACATGCTCCCTAGAGTGTTACCATAGTGTGTCAATGGTCAGGAGCATAGTGGTAGATGTGTTTCAAGTCGTGGTCACCAACGTCAGAGGATCATGGCAGATTCGAAACTTTGTTAGTAAGGTCGAGGATCATCCGCCTGTGGTTCGAAGACTTTAATGAGCTCTCAAAAACTCTTGACGCGCAAAGGAAAAAATCATCCGTGGTGGATGTGGTTGGGGATGTGGTCATGGTCTAGGGAAGACTGGCTAGCAAGTATTGTGTGTGTACCTAGTGTATAAAACATCTGTGCACCTAGTTGTCTCTTCATCTACATATGAAAAGTGGCTCCAAACTTAAGTCTACCCTGCAAACTATGGACGAGCCATCTTCGGGGCTCCGAAAGGTATTTAGTATTTGCTCGGGGGACCATTGAGTGCGAATGGTGTTTGGCCCTCCACGCTCTCGTGGGATCTGTCCAACTGTAAGCAGCGAGGGTTGATGCTTTCCTTTCTCATGGGAAGAATTTCTTCGCTTCTCAGTACGTTTATATTTTTCCCTTCGAGGCCTCCGAATCCGTAGAGTCGTCTGCCAACTAGGCAAGGCCGCTTCGCGGAGTAAATTGACGGAAAGGGGAGGCGAGATGAAGAGGGTAGAATCGAGGGGAATCAAGTATGAGAAAGTAAAAATGGGAAGGTAGTCGTTGAGCACGTAGAAGGCGTGAGTTGTAGCAGTCCATAGAATACCTGGTTATGGCACGCTACAGTAGGATATACCTAGTCGTATTCTATGCATGTTGATGTGCTCTTGGTATTGAAATTGAACGAGTTTTTTGCTTTGTCCCCGTCGTTCTTGACGCACACATAAGATGGTCCATCTAAATGTACTTGGGTAAGCGCACAAAATATTTCACCCTCATCCCTCCCAGAGGATTTCATTGTAACAAGTTCTGCAAGCTCTCGTTCTATCCCCACGCCAACTGTCAAAACTTTCGACTAATAACGTCACTGTAATGGGGAATCACAAAGGAGAATAGAAACTTGTTGGTCCCTTGAGGCTAGTCCGTCCTAACAACGATCGAGTAACTTGTGGAAAAAAATCGATTCGGTATTCATGCTTAGTTGTTTCTAAGGCTTCTCTATAGTAATCACGCTACGTTTGTATATGAGATCAATCTCGAGCAACCTCAAACACATTTCTATCCGTGTAAAAGCAAATTTACTCGCGATATTTTACGTCATTCAGACATTCGGGGTTTGCTTCGGACATTTCGGGCTTATGGAGATTTGTTATGGAGTGGATAGGATGATAAACAACAATGCATACTTCAAAGGAGGCAATATAGAGAAGGTAGATGTAATTGAATTGAAGGTGGAGGCAATATAGAGAAGGTAGATGTAATTGAATTGCAAGGTAATCTCAAGTCCCTTTTGTTTATGGGCAATAGCCGATATTGAATGTATACTGATGAGCTTGCTACCAAAAGTGAACTTCTTTTTTTATCTTTCATTATAATGAAAAAACTTTCCTTCCTCTGAGCCACGCGGTTAAATCAGCATACTTCGACGAAAGTGCCAGGGGCAAAATGTTGGACGAGTCATGGAGATTAATTTATTCCGTGGCGATGTGTGTTGCACAAAAAATCGTGCAGCTTATGTAACTGGCTGGGTTTGTAGTGAGTGCGGAGCTCGTGATGAGAAGTAACCTCGGCAGGGGCGTCCACGTACATACACTGCCTAGTTTTAATATTTCGTCAGTCCGTTAGTTAGGGATCTCGAGATGGGATGTGTGGCTCGATTGGTAGACCGCCATTTTCATTAGAATCCTCTGGAGGCATGTATCCTAAAGAGTTCCGGGCATTTCTGGCAGCGAGTGAAAAAAATTGCACACTCGTGCACATACACACGAGACACACATTGATTGATACTGGTACAATTTGTGGTAGAGAAGTAGCAAAGTGAAAAGGTGAAAATGAGGTCGGTCTCGTTTTTCTCGGATTTGTAATTACGGTGCGACCTTTGGGCCTGGGATGAGTATACGATTCGTTCTCCGTTAGCAAACGATGAGCCGTCGGAGTTTCGACGTGAAGCGAATATTAGGCGCATTAACCACACTCGCCTTATCATTTGAGATTGCGACAGAATTAAGGGTAAAAACGACGGAAGTGTTCAATAGGGTGTGTTCACGTAGATACCTCTACGTATAAACGCCAAATTACCGTTTCTGTTGTCTGTACAATGCACTTAATTACACCCCCCCAATTCCTGTTCTCGTGCAACTATGCGACATGAGCGACCTAAACTCATTTCGTCAAACGTCCTTCACCGCAGCCGCAACGAAAAGTCGAGTGGTTCCGGATAAATTAATTTGAAGCGCTGGCTTTCGTATGGTATCACCCTTAATCCTTGTTTCCTTTGTGCGTGTGTGTTTGTCCTCGACGTCGAAAATCCTAGATACACGTATTTCCATCGTCGTGGTGTTGCAGGTAATTTCGGTAAGGTTTGCACGTTCTCCTTCCCTTCTACTCTCTCTCTCTCTCTGCCTCTCTAGTGATGTGCATTCAAGGGTGGTTACCCCAAGAGAAGCGGTGGAGCAAGAGGATGAAGATGGGGTTGCATCTCCTATGGTGGGCACCTATCAACTTTGTTCTCCACTTCACTGTCGTATGCACATGCACTTATGTACATATCCTTTTCGCTCATTCACCTACCGCTGCAGTGCTATCTTCTTTACTCTCGGGCCTTGTGGCCTCTCAGCTCTTTAACGAGACTTTCTTATGGTCCTCTCTTCAATCACTCTCAGCGTTTGCTCGCCTCCTTCTCTGCCCAAAGTAATTACGCATGGGTGGAATAGGCGAAGCGAATGAAGGACTGGTACACGTAAGCTGAGATACCGAGTGGAACTCCGTTGTCACTTTTGATGTCTCCATTCTTCCATCGCCTCTTGAGGGGTCCAAGATTTAGTTTAATATGACGAAGGGGTTTTGGCGGGTTAACGTAGAAGTACGGGCAAACACAGTAGGTGTAAAGGCATCTCTCTATAGTTTGTACAATCACGAACGACACAGTCCTGGACCTACCTAGGGATCTCTTTTATCACCTAGCTTCTTCTTGCTCGCCTCAGATACAAGTTCGAATCCAGGCTAGGTCTTTGCTCGCGGTTCCGAATTTAACCTCTTCTCGGCTTCATTCTACGGCACCGTGGGTATTTCGCAATGTAGAAGTATCGTAGGTTCATGGTGAGAATATGCGCTTTTGGAATGAGAATAGTATTCCAGGGGTGCGTGCCGAGAACACCCTACGCACTCGAAGCACGCACATTCATCGTTCTCGAGACAGCATTGTCTAATTTATATCGCATGCTGTAGCGTCATACATCGTTTCTGGTAGCATCCCGGGTAAAACGCTCTTGAGTGTCACTGAATATTTCTATTGCCATTCATGCCTTGTCGGCCTCGACGGATTCTATTGTTCCTTTGTAGCGCTTCTATAGTAGATTCTTTTCCTGTATCATATTCAAGGGTAACTTGCAGCACGCTGTTTCCCGTTGGGGGGGGGGGGGGGGATGCAGTAGTTCAACTTCTCCCGGCATGCTTATTTTCAATATATGGAAATGTAGAACTATGAAGAAATGGAATACGAAGAATGTTATAAATGAGCACGTGGGGCTTTGCCGAAAATACGATTTTCTTATATTACTGGATCTTAGAGCTGTTGTGAGAAAAATGACAATGCTGTTGGGAAGAAATATCGACAGGATAGACATTGAGAAAAGAGCTAAGTATTCGCTGAATGAAGTCAGTTGCCATCTGACGCTCAGTGACACTCCTTACTTCTTATTGTTTGATAAAATCTATTTCGATCTCATGACCACTGACGCTTCGTACTTCTTGATCGAGGATCTTTGGTGCCGTTTTAGTGGCGCGTCCGGGATGGAAACACGTTGGCAGCTGGAGAAGCGTCTGGAGTACTGGGGTTCCCGTAGGATGTGAAGTGTCAAGTGGAATTCATTTTGGGAGCATCCAAATGTCAACAGGATGATGATACTTTCAGATGGCTCATTATGGTGACTCATGGGGTTAAAATTAATAGTCTAACGGTAATCAGGCATCGTGTCCGACGGAGTGGACAAAGTAAGTCCAATGAACGAAGCAGTCCTACGACAACGACCAGCGGTGCCTGCCTTCTCCATTCCCAATACGACATTTTTTTGAAATCCAACGGCTTTTCGGATTTGTTTCCTCTACATTGGATCCGCCATCCAGAATTTTAGATATTTAACTCCAGATGTCAATTCAGCGGTTTCGAGAACCATAGAATTCTCACATTCGTCGAAATCTTTTGTAATTTTCATCCGCAACATCGGATCCGTCATTTTGAAATAAGAGAATCTGATTTCAGATTTGGATTCAGCGACCTTGAAAACCATGGTTCACCAAATAACAGTCAAATCTGTATAGTGGAAACATGCTTTTCTTTACATGCCTACATATGTGTCATGACGCAAAAGTAGCACGACTTTGGTCCACCACATGTGTGTCACTCACAGTCAAGAGATTAAACGCATTCATTGAACTATTTAGAGTCAGGTCAAAAAGTCATTATCAACGAAAACTTCTCAAAGAGCTATTTCCGTCAGAAATCGGGATCCGTCAAGGGGGATAATTCCTGTCCCGTGCCACAAACTACCGCCACGAAATTTCCTCTTCTGAATCCTTCAACCGCGCTGTGGCGGGTCAAATATTCATTCGGTCCCGTATATACATATACGTCCGATCTTTAACTATAATAACTCTCGACTAACGCGATAATCGAGCATGAGTTATGTACGTATTAATTTAGAGCGTTGTGCCTCCTCGGTTCCTGCTAGTATCACGAGAGCGTTACCAACTGCGACGACTTATTAACGACCCCACGGTCTAGGGCTTTAAACGCCCCGTTAAAGTATTAAAAGCCTCGCGAAAACCGGAAGGCTTTATGGGACACTGTATTTTACGTAACTTCCGTTAGCTTTTGCCCAGCCATGCTGTATATAAACCGAGGCATAAAATAGCCCGCAAACTGACTTATGTACGTAAGGAGAGGAGAGCTCGTGAAAAAATGTCCAGACATAAGTGATGGACGTTCGAAAAATATATGATCCCTAAATTGATGGTGCTTGTATCATCAGTCATGTGATTCATTCGTCTCCTACAATATTCAGAATATTTCTCATTGGAGTAACGTTTCTCTACAAGCGTTTAATTTTAATTGACAATGACGAGCCTATTGCAAACACGTTCAGAGCACACATGATAGCAACTCTCATTCCTACGTTCTGGTCTTGACAATTCCAATAAAGCATCGTATGTCGGATGATGACAGCCCGCATCCCTCGTTTTCCTTATCCTCATTATTCCCTCAATGTCCGCGCATCTTTATGCTTGCTCGCGAGCGGAAAGATCGATACGAAATGCGGAAGCGTCAAAGACAGAGAGCTAGATTCGTCACGCTCTCAACCAAGCCATTCGTTTCAAGTAGATACGGGCTATCCGGAGAATATCGAGTTTCCATGGATCTGAAAAAGCTCAATATCCTTGAAACGTATTCCTCTGTGTCCGTCATTCTTTTACTTCCGTTGGTTTATGTCAAGTGATACGAGCTCGAATTTTCACGTGGGGATTTCGAAAGATTTGCTTTGCGCAAGGGAGACTGGGATATGTGTGGATCACGTGGTATCCCCGGTGAAATTTCACATCCTCGGAGTTAACAAAGTTCCTCTGGCTACTGAGTGAGCTGGCCGCTGGTTAGCACTTTCTCGAGCTTGTTTGGGCTGCAATTTCCCGTTCGCCTTTCTCTCGACCTCTTTTCTTTCGTTTCATTATTCTTTATTTGTTCATTTTTCTTTTTCTTTTTTTAATGTAAACTCGTTTCTGGTTCTGGCGCGTTGCGGTGGTGTCCATTTCCCACCTCTTTGCATAAAGTCATATATATATATATATATATATATATATGTAGGTGTGTGTTGTTGGACACGGGGATGGGGTAGCTCGTTAGAAATTCACCGGGGTATAGCAGGGAGGGTCGTTTGCTCGAGTAGCATCAGCGACAGTCGCACCAGCTGCTCACAGAGGGTCACGAAAATCAGAGATTGGTGCACCCGTGAGACTACTGGGATACAACAAAGATCCCAACAATTTTCTCTTGCTCTCTTGGTGTGCGATGTTTCCGCAGTTTTTAATTGTAAAAAAATGCGTGGTTTGGGGATATTTGAAGGAAAATGGCACAGGAATTTCTTCCGCCACAGTAAGTTGGTATGTCTGATCAGGCGTTATTCGTTATGTGGTGCTTAGAAAAACGTTACAAAAAAGACATTGTGCATGTCACTTTAAGGCGTTAGGCCACAGTAACGGGTATAAAATCATGTGCCAATTTTCTACCTAGAACAAAAAACAAAAATTCTCGTCAATCTACATTAGAATACCTAGAGAAGTACGAACGGAATTTAAAAAATATTATTTTATTCAAAAGTTGTTGGTATTTGAACTTGAGAAATGAATTTTCAGTGAAAAATTTCGTATAAAACTGCTCATAAAATGAAAAGTTTTCGACCAATCAGAAATTCCGTACGTACTTCTCTGCGAAATGCAGTTAGGAACATAACTTTTAAATTTGAAGTAAATCGAGAGAAAATTGCTAAAGTTATTTGTCACGCCAATTGGAAAAACGATAACAAAAGAAAATATGGGCAGTGGGCCATTTTGTACATGAAAAAAAATATATATTTTTTCTAACAGTTTGATATTCATACTAAATAGATGTGTAATTAATTTTATGAGTGAATCACTTTTTCATACGAAAAAAGTTGTTCAATTTGCACATGATTTTATACCCGTTACTGTGGCCTAACGCCTTAATACGACCTTGAAATCCCGTAGATTTTGCAGAATGTATACGTCACAATAATGACGTGATTCCAAAGTCGTTGCTAATTTTTCTCCATTTGCCTAATGATTTTCGCGACATTGGGGGAAAAACATCGACGTCAGGGTAAGACAGAAAAGTCGGCGTTTTGGAGGACTAGCATTTTTTAAATATTCTTAGTTTGAGGAGTGCCAATAAAAAAAAATACGGTCTTTTCGCTCCCCAGTAAAGGAAATTTGTTTTTCGAGAAACTTTTTTCGACGTTTTAATGAATTTAGAAACGTCCAACGAGAAAAAAAATAAGAAGAAAGTTTCCACTATTTTCAACAAAGCCGAACAGCCTTAATTAAAAATGCAGCCTAGCAGAAAAGTTGCTGGACAAAAGTTGAACAAAAAATGCGTTGTGGGGCAAAGCTGCAAATGAGAGGGTTAAGGTTACATTATTGATTTGAGTTGTTTGTTACGTTCTTCTACATTCTAGAATATCCTTAAATATATTATATTTAGGGCAAACAAAGTTCGTAAAAAGAATGGTACAGCTGTGAACAATGGGGGACAGAGACTCGCAACTTTTTAATTTTACGAAACCCGACTTTAAAATCACCAACGTATTTTTAAAAATATGTTCTTTCAGAAAATGTAAAATAATAGATGTTTGACCGAACGGGTCAGAAGCCTCTTTTAGAACGGTTTTGTTTCAAGCGAATTTGAATTTTCAGAAAATCGAGGACGAATATCATTACATCAAAAGTTATGAATCAACCCTCATATTTTCTTGGAGGTTTTAACCCTTCGTTGACACACTTGTATTTGATCACAATTTTGGCGCAGTGGGTCAATTTGACCCGCATAATATCCTTCGGTCAGTTCCTATTTAAAAAAATTAGGGGAACACTTACAAAATTTCTTGACATGTCTGCAGAATAAAAATGCGGCAAATATCAAATTGAATCGTTTAAAGAAACTATTGAAAACTTTCAATTTTGGATAAAATAATATTACTAGAAATTTATCCGGGTCAAAATGACCCAGTGTCTCAACGTAGGATTAATGGAAAACCATTTGTCATCGCAATGGATAGCAACGTTTGATATCGCGTTACAAATATATAGTTTGGAAGAAAACATATCGCACAAATTAGAAACTTGTACGCTGCTATCACATTTTGCTCACCCAGCTTCTTCCAAGCGAAAGCCAATTTGCATAAAAATTAAATGTCCATGGAAGCTTTGTAAGCGGGATAAAATGAGGAGAGAGAAATGTGCGAGTTTCTAATTAGCACGATGGGGCTCTGGGAGAAATGACGTTTTCGAATATTTTTCAATACACTTTTCGTCACATTCTGAAACAAATAACTTTTTTTTTTCTTCAACAACTGAAGATGTTGAAGAACAGAGCGGAGAGTGAAACAGTACGAATTAACTTGTACACTATACCTGTGGTTGACTTCGTATCTCAATTATTTTACCTCGTTAGAGAAGAATCGCGGCCGCGGAAAATGCGGCGAGATGATGAAATGTCACGGTTGTTCTTATTCGAAGCTATGCCCAACCTCTCAAATTCTGAATTACACGCAAGCCCACAGCGCCAACAATTTTCGTCTACGTTTCAACTTTTTAATTACAATCGAAAAATAGAGGCAGAGACAGAGAGAACGAAAAGCGTGTAACGTCGGTTGTAACGAAGGGGAAATTCACGTCGACGACGTCGAAAATCTCGACCGCGACGTCGACGACGACGAAGCGAGCTCTCTTATCTCTTCCTTCAATTTCTTTTATACTTTTTTTTTCTCTCCACCTATATACGATATACTCGGGGATCCGTACCATTTTTTGCGGTTTTCACCGCAAAAAAAAAATACCATTACCGAGATTGTGTATGCCTTTTGCTTATTCTGCCTTCGTTAACGTATTCTCTTTCTCCCTCATTTCCCTCCCCCCCTTCCGCCCTCTCCCGTCTTGTTTCGCCTTTTTTGTCCTATTCTCTCCCGCCCTTTCTCTATCTTGTTTCCCACTAAGTTCCCATCCGAGTCACCTCGTGGTTTTTCCCGAGCGTAAACTGCGTTAACGAAGCGTATATTCAACGTAGCGAAGGTGCGAAGAGCTGAGGGAGAACTAGTTTTTCCAACAACTAGATTTTGTCGAGTGTTCCAGACATGACCGGAGAGTAAGAGGAGGCCATTTTTCCTGACCTTGCCCCACAAAGTTTGCATTTATATATTTACAAATGCACAGTGGAGTGCTTGAGATGACAGTCAAAAAGACCTTTGATATCTCTTCAAATACTCGCGCTTACGAGTAACGACGACGTTCTATGGTGGTCAATAAGTGTCGCGAGTAGGGAAATCTAGTAGGGGAATTCGCGTTGAGAGGAATACGCGGGGTAAGATAAATCTTAAGGGGCTAGTCCATTTTGAAAATTTCAAATTTTCAATTTGAAAATTTCACTTAAAAAAATCGATGATGATGAGCAATCAGAAGGGATTTTGTACGGCGCAGCAATTGCCGATTGAGTTTAAGTAAGAGTTTTTCATAGTATAAACTTCAAACGCGTTTTCCTCGAAACAAATGTTTTCGAAATCTAGCTCCGTCGTATCTCTAAAACTAATAAACCGATTCTCTTTAAATTTGAACCACATATTGTAAACATGGTTCGCAACAAGATGACCCTCGATGGTTTTAAAATTTTTATTTTTACTCTGCTTTTTGCGAAAAACTGCGAAAAAACGCGTTTTTTAAACTTTTATCGTTTTTTATCTGCCATTTTTTTATTTTTTGATAAAATTTTATATCCGAGGGTCATTTTGTAGCTGGTGTCATACTGAATCTGATGGACTTTGATTTTTTTGTTTCAGACAAGCCGTTGCCGAGTTGTGATGGAGCTATCTAGCCCACCTATTTTTGAGGCGTTACGTTAAACTATAGTTTTTGTACTTAAAAATGAATAAAATTGAATAAAACTTTTTTTTTATGTATTTAAAAACTTTATTTATCAAGCCCAACAACTTTTATATTAATATATTTTATAAAATCCTCAAAAAAATCGCGAAAATAGCCTTTTTTCGTAGCTCCAAAGTGGACTGGCCCCTTAACCCTAACCACTAAACAGTGTGTGCGAGCACAATGCTCCCGTTGGGGTTTGGAGGGGCGGCGGTAGGGTGAATGAGTGTGAAAGTATCAACTGTGGCGGAAGCACGTGTCTCGAGAGAGAAAACAATATCGATTTTTGGGCAAAACGATGTAATTTTTGGTTTAACATAGTTTCAGTTTATTTGAGTTGCTGGTATTGATTAGAGGCAGGTAGGTAAACACAATGAAAGTACTAATTATTGATATAATGAGAACGGTCTGTCAGAAATTTTCAAGATTAATGCGTGATTTTTTGGTAATTCGTTAACCGTCAATGGCGCAAGACGAATACAAGCTATCGCAAACCCGGAATATTTTACAACGTACCACTATTTACGTTAGAAAGGGTGAAATGAAACTAGTGAAGCATTTGGATCCTCTTCAACCGGTGTTTCTACCAGGGGAAGAAAAAGAACTTGCAAATTATCAAATTGATAAGGAAGTAAGATTAGTCCGACTAATCCTACAGAACTTAGACGATTGATTTATCAAATTGATGGTATTGAGAATAAAATCACTTTTATATGCGAAAAATGCCAATAATTCGTGTCCCATCATTATCCCAGCACTGTTTCATATTCCCCCACATACGGGGTAAGAGGGAAAAAATAAAGGTTTAATTAAAAATATATATTGTATGGTACAAATCAGAAAGATTGACTTTTTTGCTTCCAAAATTAAAAGATAGATAAATGTTGATTAGTTTTAAAAATAATTTAAGCTGACTGACTCATATGGGTTTGTTTTATTTGAACATCACCTTAGCGTTATTATCTTGCCTCGACTTCCCCTACAGCGGCCAAGAAACGCAAGCTTTTACGTAGTAATTATTTTCCTGATTTTGTAATGAAAAAAAACTGACCACGTTATTATCAGGTGATAAAAGTACCTGTCAGGTGAGATTTTTTTTGTAGTTGAACTAAGTTATTCACAATCTAGGGTCATTGTACTTCACAAATACAGCACAACGGATATTTTGACTTCGAAGGTTTTGTGACAACAAATAAACAAAATCTGCATTCACTCGAGGGTCAGTTGACATGGTAACGTCGGTGTAAAGTGGCACACTAATAAGGAAAGGTGGCGAGGTCGATCTCTCCGATTTCGATTAAGATTTGGCATGCTTGTAGTATGGGTAAAAATAGGCGACACGTATTTTTTTATATCTGCGGAACCCGATTTTTAAGGGGTGACGGCATTTTCGAAAATAGGGGTGTTTATCGTTTTTCGTCGATGACGTTATCGTTCTCATCTTCAATGTATAACACACGAAATAATAAACATTGTTGCAATTTGAATTATCTTCATTTCTCCTACCGTTAAAACGGTAACGACGAAAAACGAAAAAATCCCAATTTTCGAGGGTGCGTTTCAACCCTTAAAAATCGGTTTGCGCAAATATAAAAAAATACGCGTCGCTTATTTTTTTCCATTCTGCAAGCATGCTAAATTTCATGGAAATCGGAGAGATCGACCTCGCAAACAAAAAAAACCCAATTTTTGAGGGTGCGTTTCAACTCTTAAAAATCGGGTTGCGCAGATATAAAAAAATACGTGTCACTTATTTTTTTCCATTCTGCAAGCATGCCAAATTTAATCGAAATCGGAGAGATCGACCTCGCAACCTTGTAAGTTATCTTACCCTGCTGCGTAATGATGTACGTAAAAATCGTAAAAATTTGATGTAAAATCAGATTTTTTGGCTCATAGTTATAGGATACCTGGTAATTAGCAACGAACCTCGTCACGTGAGAGCTGATCATAAGAACACATGACCAAAGCCATTGAAGCTGCAAAGGAGAATAGAATGGGTTGGCTTTTAGCATCCAACATTTTAACGTGCCGCAAGCAACACTTCATTGCCACTATAACAATGTTCCAGTAAATCTTGGTCGCTATAGATCAACCTTTAACCCAGAAATCAATGTAATATTTGAACCTAATTCGGTTGATGTGTGTGGGATGCCATACATCAATCTAAGATGACATATGTATGACATCTTACACGCGCCGACCGTATTGGTTTCAGATACGTTAATTTCTGAGTTAAAGGCTGGCTTAGAGCGACTAAGATTTCCTGGAACATTATTATAGTAAGTAAGACGACATATATCTGTCTAAGACGACATATGCATGTCATCTCACACACGTCGACCTACATATGGTATTTTATTTTTTAAATTTAAGGGGCCCTCTCCCTTTAGACGCTAAAAAGGCTATTTACATGCATTTTTTTGATTGGCTTATATTATAGGTATTGATATAAAAGTAGTTACACTTAATAAATACACTTTCGAAATACATACATTTAAGAAAAATATATTCATGTAACCCAAACAAACTTTGAACCCGTTTTTCTCGAAACAAAGTTTTTCGACGGCCCGTTGATAAAATTTTCGCAACTACTGAACCGATCCTTATGAAATTTTAACCACATATACTTCACAATTATTGCTATAGCGCATATCAAGAAAAATTGAAAAATTTTGATATGGATTATTTTTTTTGGGTAAAAACGGTGAAAAACACGGTTTTCTTTGTTTTGTTAGAAAAATTTCCGCCATTTCGTTATTTTTGAATATATTAAAAATCGTATGACATGCGCTACAGCCATTAACACACTCAATCTAAAACAGTTTGATTTTTTAGTTTCGGATGATCCATCTCCGAGATTTCATCAACAGCGCAGACCTACAATTTTTTTAGGACATTTTTTTAACTACCGTTTTCGGCTATAAATAGTAACTTAAATAAATACAATTAAAAAAAAATGTATTTGGAAGTGCATTATTAAGTGTAACAACTTTTATATCAATATCTATAATATGAACCTATCAAAAAATCATGAAAATAGCCTTTTTTCAGTGTCTAAAGTGAGAAGATTCCTTAAGTAACTAACGTCCTGAAACTGATTCTATTTCATTATAACAACAAACCTTTGCAAACATACTCTTGGCTTTAAATTAATACGACGTCATTTATTTGAATATTGGTCGTAAAAGAAAAAGTATGTCATCTTAAGGCCTTAGGCCGCAGTAACGGGTATAAAATCATGTGCGAATTTAACAATTTTTTTCGTATGAAAAGTGATTCACTCATGAAATTAATTACGCATCTATTTAGTATGAATATCAAGCTGTTAAAAATTTTTTTTTTCGATGTACAAAATGGCCGACTACTCAAAACTTCTCGAAATAGCTTTTTTCCAATTGGCGTGACAGATAACTTCAACAATTTTCACTCGATTTACTTCAAATTTAAAAGTTATGTTCCTAATTGCATTTCGCAGAGAAGTGCGTACGGAATTTGAGATTAATCGAAAACTTTTCATTTTATGAGCAGTTCATGAGCAGTTATAGCGAAATTTTTCACTGAAAATTTATTTCTTAAGTTTGAATTCCTATATTTTTTTATTTATGTAGATTGACGAGAATTGTTGTTTTTTGTTCTAGATAAAAAATTGTGGGTGCTAAATGTCACGTCGTGGAGCGCCTAAAAAAAGATAACAAAGAAAATATTAGTAGTCGGCCATTTCGTACATAAAAAAAAAATGTCTAACAAGGAACATCCCTCAGGTGTCCGCCTCCGATTTTGTTGAAACTCATATATGTGATAGAGCATCAAAAATTTTGAGACACGTATTTTTTTTTATCGGCGGAAAAACGGTTTTGAGGGGTGAAACGCACCCTCGAAAATGGGGATGTTTTTTCGTTTTTCGTCTATAACGTTTTAACGGTATGAGATATAAAAAAAATTCAAATTGCAACAATGTTTATTTTTCATGTACTATACATTGAAGATGAGAACCATACCATTATCGACGAAAATCGAAAAACACCCCTATTTTCGAGGGCGCGTTTCACCCCTCAAAACCGTTTTTCCGCCGATAAAAAAAAATACGTGTCTCAAAATTTTTGATGCTCTATCACATATATGAGTTTCAACAAAATCGGAGGCGGACACCTGAGGGATGTTCCTTGTAAGACCTTCATATTCATACTAAATAGATGTGTAATTTATTTCATGAATGAATGACTTTTTCATACGAAAAAAAATTGTTAATTTCGCACATGATTTTATACCCGTTACTGTGCGCGAACAAAGGAACTGCGCGTTTCATCATGACCCAGCTGTCTCAATGCAATGATGCATTTTTCATCTGCATGCACACACTTCCTAGGTGTTCATTGGTGAATTTTTTTTTCCATCGCAACCTCGTCGGCAATTTTAGGATCTTCGGTATTATCGACACATGTCCCGAAGCTTGATCGGGAGCCGGAATCCTTCAGGAATACATACGATATCCGCACTTTTCGAGAATTCGGAGTTACCGGTGAATCTTGATCCCGTCACCGTTATATTTTTCGCTTCGGTGAAGCAGATTCCGCATTTCTGCCTCCTTTCATTCCGAATTCTGATATGCAGCTGTGATATAACTTATGCGCCTTATACTTAACGAAAGGTGGATCTACGAAAAACATATCTGACGCGTGAGATTCAAAAGCAGTGAATTCCACGCGAGTGCGCCTGGTAACGTTGGATCGCAGCTATCCGAGCTCAACTTTTTGGCGGTCTCATAAGACGAAAGGGAAAAAACGTCCGTGACAGTGACAAGCAGAAGGAAGATCTTTTTTTCCAACCTATCCGCCCTAACTTCCATCCGGGTCTCGGTTTATTTCTCTTCCCTTTCCTCCTTCCGCATCTTCGTTCTTGGCTCTCCAACTTCTCCGATGCTTCAACGAGGAGGCGGA